>CM077029.1:83292689-84007325 GCA_039090855.1 Macrothele yani
TTCCTCCAGTCCTTCCAGCAGAAGTTGCACATGCAATCAAGAACATGAAGCGAGGAAAAGCTCCAGGAGAAGATGGAATTACTGTAGACATCATACAAGAAGCAAGTGGGGAAATCGAAACAGTACTCGCCCAAATTTTCACTCGATGCCTTAATGAAGGAAAGATTCCTGAGGATTGGAACACCGCTACAATGATCCTGCTACATAAGAAAGGTGACATTGAGGATCTCGGAAACTACAGACCTATCAGCCTCCTATCAGTAGTTTATAAAATCTAACTAAAGTTCTTTCACACCGCTTGAAGGTAGCACTAGACATGGCTCAACCGAGAGAACAAGCTGGATTCAGGAGTGGCTACAGCACAATTGATCATATCCACGTGCTGAGAGAACTAATTGAAAGAGCGAGGGAATATGAACTTCCATTGTGCATGGCTTTTATCGATTATGAAAAAGCCTTTGATTCGGTGAAACCATCAGCAGTTACAATGGCTCTGAAAACCTGCGGTATTGAAGATGCATACATTAATATTATTAATAACATCTATGAAAATGGAAGTGCAAAGATTAGGCTGTTTGAAAATACAACACACGTAAAAATTGGAAAGGGAGTGAGACAAGGTGACACCATATCTCCGAAGCTCTTTAATGCCACATTGGAGGGTGTTTTTCAGTCGCTGAGCTGGGAAAACAAGGGGATAAATATTAATGGAGATTATCTAACCCACCTTCGTTTTGCTGATGACGTAGTCATTTTTGCAACTACCCCATCAGAGCTGCAGAGTATGATCCAGGAACTTGCTGACAAGAGTAAAGAAGTGGGATTAAAAATGAACTTTCAGAAGACAAAAGTGATGTTCAATGCTTTTACAAGAAATGAAGATTTATCGATTGATGGAGAAAAGCTGGAGATAACAGACACGTACGTTTATCTTGGACAGCAGATATCAAGTGAGGGTCACATTGATGAAGAAATTAATCGGCGTACAAAACTTGCCTGGAGAGCTTTTGGAAGAAACAGCATAATTTTCAAGAGCAATATGCCATTATGTCTTAAAAGAAAAGTGTTTGATCAATGCATCCTTCCAGTGCTTACGTATGGTGCAGAGACGTGGACCTTAACTAAAAGAGACATACAAAGGCTGCAGACAACTCAAAGAAGCATGGAGAGGTGCATGCTTGGTGTAACCAGGAGAGATAAGAAGAGGAACTCGTGGATCCGAAAAATGACAAGAGTGGAAAACATCATGATCAGAGTTAAATCCCTGAAATGGCAATGGGCTGGACATACTGCCAGAAGGACAGATCATCGATGGACAGCCGAAATTTTAGATTGGATTCCAAGGGACAGGAAAAGACCCAGAAGAAGACCACATAGGAGATGGGTGGATGAAATTTGAAAGTATGCAGGGGTGACATGGAGGAGACTGGCACAAGACAGACCGTTGTGGAGGAAACTTGGGGAGACCTTCGTCCAGCAGTGGATTGATAATGGTTGACGATGATGATGATGACATTCATAAAGGTCCTTTTAAGGGCCACCTTTCATCCATATTATTCACTTCCTTTGCCAATATCACAACGTAACGCTAAGTTTCACGATGTAACGATAACGTGTCGCCATCTATCGTCGATTCAGAAAACTATTTCTGAGCCACATTCGGAAGGTTTACCAAAATTAATCCATCAACAGTGAAAGAATTAAAATTACAAGTTTTATGGAGGCAGCAAACAGAATAGCCATTAAACATATAAAACGAGCGAAACGCAGTCACGCACAGTAAAAGGTTCGTTTAGCAGTAGCTTTCGGTCATCCTATGACCTTGATCACCCACGATCGATTGGACGGGCTGGTTGCTAGTTTTAAACCAAGAATAGTCATTGCCTAGATTACTGTTTAACATATAACATTACATCACAAAACTTGAAAATTACATTGTCCTGGAGCTGGAATCAAACCCGTACTCCCGATTTCCGTTTGACCATGCTTATTCATTACTCCACCCAAGACAACAAAATTCCACCTATTTGTGAAACATATTTTTTTCCCAATTCCTATATTTATAGAGGTAATTTGGTATTATTTGTAGCTCAAATTTCCAAACTATACTCTGGGCAAAGCTATCCTGGCAATGAGGCCGAAGCTACGGTGGCCTTTTCACTCCCAGTATTACTCCGCACTAATGGTGTGTAATTAACCTTCTCTCGGAAAACTTCTCCCACAAGCCCTCAGGGCTGGCTGTCTGTCACCGTGATCCCTTACCAAATCCCTCTATTTTAACCCCCTCCCAACCGCCGCGCACTTTGCAGACCGGTAGACAAGCAGTTTATTTCTCCCTCTTACCTTTTTTTTTTTTTTTTTTTTTTTTTGAGATGTTACAGAACGTGTAACGTTTCTTTCTTTCTTACTTTTAAAATGAAATTATCTTTGCTAAACACGGGAAGAAGTCTTAAGTGGCCTAATTTTGTTTTCACATATTTTTCCATTTTTTTTAATATATTTCATATATTTATACTTACTGCTTGAAGATTACCAACTGCAGGATTTAATTAAAAGTATTTTTACCATGTCATCAGTTATGCGTAAAATTTCGTTCTTTCAAAAATTTTACCTTGATTAGATTTTTTTTTTTATAACAGACATCCGTTAAATGTGTATGCATTTTTAACTACCCCGTGTTGCCATAAGTACTGGACAAGAGCCCGTCTGTGTGGTAAATGATATTTTAGGGTTCACTGTAAACTGTCACACATCTTTCAGCAACTTGGAAAATTGCCACATGTTTTTCATTGATGGGCCGGGCACAAATTGCTGTTCCTCCGAGGAACACTTTGAATGTGTGGCAGTTTTCCAAGTTTCCGAATTATGTGTGGCAGGGGAAGGAACTCTTTCATTTGTCTGAATTTTCATGCCGGTTCATACACTTTTAAGGCAACTGCGCACAAAAGTTCAAAAGGAAAAGATGGCCGTTTCTTGGCCTATATTGAGAACTGAATTGGGAACTCCAAACTAATTTCGAGAAAACGTTCTATGTAAGCCAAGCGAGAATTGTATTTTAATTTGAAGAAATAAATTGCCGATGGATCTGAGGGACTTCAGTACTAAATTCTACCTTCATTCTCGCAATGGTGCAACTTGAAACGATAGTGAGTTCTGCCGTAAGAACTGTTAATTCATTTGATTTATTCGGCGAATGTTTTTCCATCAATTTAGTGAAAACATTCATAACGATCACCTTAGCAGAGCTTTGTAGTGGTTTCCCAGCTTTATGCGACTGAAATACACTCGAGTGACCGGCAGATGCCATTCGAAAAAACCGAAAAGACAGAAAAGTGTTTTAAAACAACAATCAAGAAGGAGAAACGCGAAATGCTCTCGGAAACACTTTTTTCGCCCTCATCCTTCCACTAATGACCCCCACCCCCAACAGCAATAAATATCCCCTGGGTTGACAGCTTAACTCTGACCCAAACAAGAATGCTGTGACAGAGAACCATAAGTGACTTCACCAAAGCACGAATATCTGTATTTTTTAGAAATGCCGCTGAAACTGAGATCTGAATTTTTTAAATGCACACACACACAACGTATTGAACATCTGTGTCCTTTTCTAAGTGCCAGTTGAAACTGGAGTAAGAGCTTTTAGACCGGAACTATTTTATGCAGTGGAAGTATACACTCTGTAGCCTTCCTTCCAATGACAGGTTAAGTTTGCCCCAAGTATAGAACCTAATTCATTATCAGGACTGTCACTGGAGTAGCTGCCCTTCAGATGGGTGTACCCTACTGTAGTTCTTGTTTAGTGTGATACTTCTTGCTATTTCCATCCCTTCAAGTTTCCTTTATACTAAGTGTGATTGGTGGGTGATTATTTGTACTGAGACTCAATTTATGGAGTGCCCACTTGTTTGTATATGTCTATATAGTCCTGTTTTGTTTACAGTGTTTTTAATAGCTACCTTAGGACATTTGTATTTCTCTCCATTTCACCTATATAGCTTGGTCAGCAGATACAGTCTATGCTATAGACTACCCCTTTTTGTAATTGGAAGTCTTCTTGTTTGAGGAATGGAATGATTTTTTTTTTTTAACTTGCTATACTCAGGTCTGGTGCTAGCCTGTTTTTATAGTTTTCACTTTTCAAAAAGTTGATAAAGTATTTTGCTGCTGCTTCTCGTTTTTGCCTTATTGCTAAAAATGTTCTTTTTGAATGGGGAAGGAAAGTTGTTTTCTGACAAAATTGTTTTCAGTTGTCTGTAGCTAAGAAGTCTTCTTGGGCTTCTCTACAGTTAAGAAGTTGATTTTCTCCAAAAACTGTATCACAGGATTATTTATTTATTGTAAGCATATCCCTACAGATGGTAAATCTGGTTACAGGAATTGCTATATTTATATTTACAGTGATAAGTACCAAGTGACATTTACAATCTTGCAAAACATGCTTTATGAAAAAAATTGTTACTTACATTAAAAATATCCGGACATTCTTCAAGTGAGTTGTGAAGCCTATAGATTTTACATAATGGAGAATTTTTTCCAGCATCAGTTCTGCAAAATGGCACTGCAAATAGTTCACATTTTGTCCTCGGTAAATATGGGACACGGAAACTTAATTGGTTTACAATTTGAGTATCATCTATCTCTTCATTGATGATGCCGTACAAGAACTTGAGTTGGAGAGCCTTCCTTCTTGATTGCAGAGAGATCATCTTGAAGAAGGTCAGCAGTCGGGATGTCCGCTATATAAACACGGGTCGATTTATAAAAAAGGTGTCAAAGAAACTTTTTCTGAACTTTCTCAATTTCATTTACTTAGAGTTACTTGGCTAGGACTCCAAATGATCGCTGCATATTCCAGTAAGGATCTGACCGTAGTTTGGATGGTGTAGTCTAATATCTTTTCTGTGTGGTGGGTTTTTTGTAGATCTGGGTTAAGATCTTTCCTTCTTTCGAGGGCAGGATTAAATCCAGATAGTTAAGGCTATGAACTTTTTTGAAGTTCTGAAGTGAATTTCAAGGAAACTTCTAGTGAGTTGTAAACTATATCAGAATGTGAGAGATTGATCTTCACCATCCACTATAA
Organism: Macrothele yani; assembly: GCA_039090855.1. Classification (NCBI taxonomy): domain Eukaryota; kingdom Metazoa; phylum Arthropoda; class Arachnida; order Araneae; family Macrothelidae; genus Macrothele; species Macrothele yani. Next base: position 83,297,773 of record CM077029.1, read on the forward strand.
ATAATATGTCATTTATGTATTTGACACATAGAATGAGTATTGTATCAGGATCTTTGCTTCTAGTTTACTCACAAAGTAGTTTGCCAGTAGAGGTGCTAGTGGTGATCTCATTGTGGGTCCTGATGTCTGTTCATAGTATTTTTTTTTTTTCCAAATTGGGAGATATTATCTTTGAATAAAAGTAGCAATTCATATAGGTGTATTTAACACTACTCTATTGTGGCTATGATTAAAGTATTTTCTGTGCAAGGTCATCTACTAGAAATTCTGCAGGAGATTTAGGTTGATATTTTAATTCATACCCAGGGCTCGACAAATCTCCGGTGCCAAGTCACCCAGGCCCCTAAAATTCAGGCCGTAGTGCCTAATTTTCTTCTTACTTGAGATTTCATTATTTGCAGTAAATACTGTAATTTTTGTTGTATAATCCATAGATTATCTATTAAAAAGTTATAAATTTTAGGTACTGTGGATACCAGTAAAGGGAAAAAAAAAGCGGTGCAGCATTTAAAAAAGTCTGCAAGGTAATTGTCAAGAGAGCTGGTGTTATTGGGAAAGTACCAAAAATGCGGTAACAGAAAAAATGTAACATAACAGCGAGATAGAAGACTGCAAAGAAATTGTAAGAATATAAATACATATACTTTTTTAACTTAAAATCATTTCGACAGAAAATATGACGCAAGGAAGGCATTATTATTTGTGTGTGTGGAAGCCTACGTGTTGTGAGAATCCGTGACTCTCGGGAATCCCGTAGAGCTGTTATTCCGTAGCATGTAACCATTCTGCGAATCTCATTGCCTAGTTTGTGCGCTAATTGTATTAGTTAAGGATTTTTTTTTTCTTTCGGTATTCAATTGAAACATATTCAGAAATAAGACAATGCTATGGACTGTCTGCAATTTCAACAGATTTTTTAGTGTAACTAACTAACTACATTAATGCTGCAACAGCTAGCAGTTTTAGCTTTAAATTATTTACTTAAAAGTAACACAAGTACTTCAAAATGACAGTTACTTTTTTAATAAGATGATAATTTCTTTCTTACATCTTTGGATTTCTGAGTCGGTCCTGTGAATCGCTGTTTTCTATCGAAAATTATGATTCACGATTAACATGATAGGTGCGGATTATACGACTGTCATACGTGCCAATTACTACGGAATGTCTATAGTTTCTGCGGATTTAGTTGTCTGACTGCGAAACTCACTCTCGAAACTACGTATTCAATGAATTTTTATTATGTTTAAAAAAAAATTATTTTGCTATTATTTTATGATATGCATGAGATTCTTAAGCAGATTCACGGAATTCTCTGTGTTTTTTGTCATCATTTAGATCGTTCTCAAGATTGATGCAAAACTGAAGAGAATTTGGGGGTGGGTCATTTCCGTCTGGAGATGGTATTTCATGTTTCAAAGCTTTTGAAAACAGTAGTTAAATAATGTAAAAAGAATTTGCCCTAATAGTAATACCCCCTTCCCCCAATGTTATGTTTGTGTCTAGTATTCTTGTTAAATATTTTTTTATGGTTTTATGCTATACATGTTCGTATTTCAGCTTGAAACTGTAGGCAAGAATTTGTGGAAACTGAAGTTATACGGTGCAAAATTTTCCTCCTAATCTAATCGCGCATCAGATTCTTCTGCGAATTTGAAAAATTCTGCCTTTTTCGTTATTTTGACCACTCAGGAGATTGATGCACACGTAAACAGAATGTGTGTGAGGGGGGGGTAAATGTTCGTTGGAGGACGTAATTCCACTTCTCGAAATTTTAGAAAACGGAAAGTAGACGGACTTCAGATTTTTCCGTAATCTTAATTTCTTTTTACTCGCGATGTTGCCTCTGTTCAGTATTTTTGAGTATCATTTTACTGCATAAATTTTTGTATTTCAAGCTTGAAAATAGGAGAAAAATTTCCAAAACCGGAAGTCGGACATATTTCCTGTAATCGCTACCCCCTCACGTGTTCCCACTCTCCAGTGCTGTTAAATATCCCCCACCCCATAAGTTTTTGCACTAATCTTAATAAGGGAAGAAAGAAATGACAAATTTGGAAAATTTGTAAAAATTGATGCATAGTGTTCAAAAGTATTAATATTCCCAAAGTTACACCATTTATCTAAAATAGTTGAAGCTTTGATATCATGTGCTCATGGTCCTCAGGCTGATTGTTGTTATCAGAGGGCATAAAAAACAAAAAAAGAAATAAAAGCGACAATGAAGAAGTAGTCAGAGAAAGATATCGGCAAAAAGAAAAATTAAGCAATGGTGCTGTGCAGTTGCAGAGTCAACAAAAGACAAACTGATAGTAGTCCGCATTCTTGCTGTCTGTTTTGATTTTTACGATTTAAAATGTTCAGACCCCCCCTCCCTTCTTTGGTCTCATCTTGTCTTAAACTGCAATTTTAGAGGCAGTATGATCATATGGTAAGTGGAGGTTCGTGCACTGTGTGTTCACTTTCTTGGATTTCCTGTCTGCCAAGCATTGTGGAATTCTGAACGCATCTTACTGATTTTTACTGGTGGAAGTTTCAAACTTAAATCACAGAATCATGCCCTCGCCAGGGAATCAACTTTGTGTGTTTCGCATGTGTCAAGTTTGTTTCATTAAAGTCCTTGTTTGTTGTAACGTTTTGTTGAGGCACATATTTGTTTTTTACAAAGAGATGGATCATTTCATAAAATAGAGTATGTATTCCACGCAATAACAGTTATTAGTAACTAGGCTAAGTAAGGTATGGACTGTCATTGTTATTATTATTATTTTTATTTGAAATGTCATGGTCGGAGACATGCTGCGGATTATGCGAAGGAAAAAATTGTTTTTCTCTTTGAATTATACGCCGTTGTGGATCTCACGAAGGAAATTTTTTTCTGAAATTTATGGTCTAAAGATTGTATGAAGAAAAAAATATTGTACTTTGAATTAATGTGTACGAAATGTGACATCCGCAAATAGTATTTTACTGAAATCGATATCTGAAATTTCAATTTTTTTGAGATCATCTACTGAAAGAATGGAAAAAGACAATTATGAAGCAAATTTGAACTTTATTTTGCAATAAATGGTTTGGGTAAAAAGAAAAAAAAAACTGACAAAAAATATGGTTTACTACTTTCATTCCAGCATCATAACCAAACATGTTTTCGTTTCACCTGGCGCCTAAATTTTGGAGCTGGCTCCTAGATGTAGAACATATTTGTCGAGCCCTGTTCATACCATCCAGATTACATATAAAATCTAATCCTGCAAGACAATTTTCAGAGAAAATCAACTTCTTAGACTGTATACACAGCCAGAAAGACATCCACAGAGAACAGAAAAGAATTTTGTCAGAAAATAACTTTTCTTCCCCATTCATAAAGAATATTTTAAGGAACAAGGTAAAAAAGGAGAGGCATAAGCAAAATAACTTTACCACAAACAACTTTTGGGAAAATTAAAAAAAAAACAGTTAGTGAAAACTATTTTAAAAACAGGCTTATCCCAGATCTGAGTATATAACAAGTTGAAAAAAAAATCATTCCATCCCTCAAACATCAAGAAGGAAAACATCCAATTACAAGAAGGGGTAGTCTATAGCATAGACTGTATCTGCAGACTAAGGTGAAATATGGAGAAATATAAAAGTCCACATATAAGACATAAGGCAGCTATTAAAAACATTGCAAACAAGACAGGATTAAACAAACATATACAAGCAAGTGGCAACATTCCATAAATTAGGTCACAATAAAAATAATAATCCACCAATCACACTTAGTAAAGAAGAAACTTGAAGAATGGATGGAAATATAGTAAGAAGTACAGTGGCTGCCGGTTATCGGAATCAATGGTTAATTGAATCAGCCGCTTTTATAAATCAAATCGTGGAAACGTAACAGAATCACAGTTTTACATCGAAAATCTGCTGTATATTTGAATCAAAACCGCCAGGTTAATGAATCAGATTTTTTGCTTCTCTTGAAAATTCACAATTCGATGCTTGCCTTTTTTTTATTGTTTGCACTCTCCGTTTTGTCCTTCCCAACTTAAGTTTTTCATGGACTTATTTCTCCAAGTTTGACAAAGCAGTTGCCAACTGCGCACAGTAAAGACAGACCCGGATTTCTCGGAAAGGGGAACTCGCAGGGTGTCGTCTGTGATGCCACTCACCACCCGGATTTCTTGAAAAGGGGAACCCGCAGGGTGTTTGTGGAAAATTGGAATGAAAAAGCTGGGGAGGGATAGGAGTGGTCATATAATTTGTTCGTTAATCAGTCTGTCGCCCCGGTGGCACAGTGGTCTAAGTGACGGCCTCTGATCATTCGTCCGGAAGGGGTCCGGGTTCGAATCTCGGTGAGGCATGGATGTTGTGTTTGTCTTACGGCACTGGCTATCTCCCTTCCCTGGAACCAGTGGCGGTTCTTTCTGTGTCAAATCAACACAATTTTAATATGAATTTTAACTCACCATCTCAGATTTCGATGAAACTTGGCACAGAGGTAGCCTACATACAGATGAAGAAAAATACCAAATTTTATTAAAATTTGTCGACCCATTTTGAAAATACGGCGATGTAAAGTTGTCAAAAATCGCCAAAAAACACCCCACTGCCATAATTTCAAATTGCTGTAGCAACTCTCCTAATTAAGCTAAAATGATGGGAGAGATGTCATTTTGCAGCATTTTCCCCAAGAGATTTCCTATGATATACAACACAATATGGGTTTGAGATGAAAATTGTTTTTCAAATTTAAATTAAAATTAAAATTTTTAATTTATCAAAAAGTGCATCCTCAAAAATGTTCAAAAAATTATATACGACACTTCACATTATTGTTAACTAATTCCCTAAGTATGAAAGTGGAACTGTCATGGGTTCATACCTTTATAACATTTCAAAAATACATATTTCACTAAAAAAATGACATTTTTGTAAAAATTTATAGATTTAAGCGAAAATATACATAACTTGCCCGTAAATAAATCTTCGCCGCCCCGGTGGCGCAGTGGTCTAAGGCGCTGGCCTCTGATCATTCGTCCGTAAGGGGTCCGGGTTCGAATCCCGGTGAGGCATGGATGTTGTGTTTGTCTTACGGCACTGGCTCTCTCCCTTCCCTGGAACCAGTGACCCTAAATTAGGGACGGGCGACTGCTTATAGCCCATTGAGTTGCTCACGGTGGTCGTTAAACCTCCAATCAAAAAAAAAAAAAAAAAAAAAAAAAAATAAATAAATAAATCTTCACTTTTTCATAAATTTATTTGTAATATATTTAAAATGTAACTAGTGACTATGACAGGGTGATTGATTATTCTATTAGAACTACTAAAAATATAAGTTTTTTATGAATACAATTGTAATCTGATAGCCATAATTATTAAAAGTTTTGAGTATACATAAAAAGTACAAATTGGGATAAAAAAAATCTAATTGTTTATTCCAACTATCATAAATAGCAAATTGCAATTTTATTGGATCTTAAATGAGTGGTAGGCAATGCACGTAACTAACAAACAAATTAAGAAGGTAGCGTAGAACACGCTAAGTTACGTATAAAAGTTTAATACAAATATATTTCAGCCATTACTATGGCCTTCATCAGTGCGACTACGAATGCTAGGAAAAAAAACCAGTTGTTGCTCTTCATCTAGGAAAAAACCAGTTGTTGCTCTTCAACCTGTGTCACCAAAAAAGGAACTAACGTTTGCTGGCTGAATCCCTTACCACGAACCTTCTGCCTACAAACTCATAAGTATCTTAGACTTGCCATTCGTTCTTCCCCTTCAATTTTTGTTATACTCCGTAATGACAGAGACCCAAGACCTCCGCTTTCTTCGCCTGGAGTGTATAAAATTCCGATCAAGACTAACGTTGGATTAACCGCGTACATAGGAAGTTCATTCCGGAAAATTCTCTCAAGACTTCAGGAACACAAATCTGATGTGAAATTTGGAAAACCTTCATCTGCCTTATCTCTTCTTACCATGGCTGACACTTCTGCTATTCCACTTTGGTCCGATACTAAAAGTTGTCTCCTTTCCAAAATCGATTTGCTCTGAGGTTTAAAGAAAGTTTGGAAATTTTATTTTTTAAAAATTGCAACTCTGAGCTCCCCATTTTTGTTCCTTACATCTGGAATTCCCTCATTGCGTCATGTCACCCAGAGTTACCATTACAAAACTTACCTTTCCAATCTGGCAACGTAAACGAATCGTAGTCGCACTGATGGCCATAGCAATGGCTGAAATATATTTGCATTAAACGTTTATATGTAACTTAGCATGTTCTACACTACCTTCTAAAGTTGTTTATTGGATCTGCTCAGACCCAGACTCTATGCCAGTTCAGGGTCAAGCCACATGTCTGGAACTGCTTGAGTCTGGAGCTGTTATGACTCAATTGGTTTAAGCCTGTACCAACCACTTTAAACCTGTTCCAACTGGTTTGAACCACAGGCAGACTGATCAGTCTTCATACTGATTTAGTGGCAGTTGGATGTGTATGTTGTTGGTGATTAATGTGGTGGTATAAGTTTCTTTTTTAAATGTTAATATTTTGTGAGGTGTTGGTATTAGTGAAAAAAAATATTTTCAAAGTTGTTACTCATTATTTCAGTATATTTTCTTAGTGTTCTCTTCAGAAACATTTCTAAATTTTAACTGAGATCTGTGTGATATTATACAATGGAGAAAGAAAGATATCGGACACTACAATGTTGCAATCCCTTAAAAAAACATAATCATTGTGGAAAAAACATAGAGACTAAGAAATGTGCCTGAATGGATGTGTGATATGTTTCCTGATATGATGCCAAAGATATCAAAATTTTGTGATAATTGTAGGAAGCAGATTGGTTCATTGAAAAATATGCAAGAAAATAATGATTGCAGTTCGGATGATGATGATGAAACAAGCTATGATCCTCCACCTTCAGCTGTTCGGGAGACACTAAATACGTCTCTTCAGGAATTAGGAGAGTCCCCTGTACGTAGTACAAATCTTCAGATGAAGCAGTATTCAACCCAAAAATTAAAAAACGTTGGGTTAGCACTCAAAAAACAACTATTTGCTAATGCAGAGGATTCCTCAGAAAATGAACGTGAGTCACTGGAACAATCTGTCATAGGTAATCTGAAAACTAGCTTTTCTTCAAGTAGTAGGAAAAAGAAAGTAATGCTACTAACTTGTTTGCCTGAATCTTGGAGTATAAGAAAGATAATGTGTGAATTCAATGCTCCTAACTACATGGTACGCCAGGCAAAATGGCTTTTGAAGGAAAGAGGTATGTTAGAAAGTCCTGACCAAAAACCGGGTAAGAATCTGTCACAAGAAGTTGTGCAAACAGTACATTCTTTTTATGAAAATGATGAAATAAGTAGAGTAATGCCAGGGAGAGACTGTGTAACTGAGAAGGGGGAGAATGAAGATAAAACAGTAATATCTAAAAGACTTATTTTGTGCAATTTAAAAGAAGTGTTCATATAAAATTTTCAAAGATAAATTTCAAGAAATGAAGATTGGGTTTTCTAAATTGGCAGAACTGCCCTAAAACACTGCATTTTAGCAGGACATAGTGGTACACACTCAGTATGCGTTACCCATCAAAATGTCAAACTTTATGATATAAAATGCTAAGCTCGGTGTGTTAACCAATGGAGAATTGGCCTCTTATAAACACTGTTTGGCAAAGTGCTGTGCAACACAGCATCAATTCACTGCATTATGGTAAACTGTTGTTCTTGCCCAGGAAGCGACCCAATAAAAAGTACACTACAAAATGCATTTGATAATAGTATGGTTGAAAATATCACTTTTCGACAGTGGGTTTCAGTAGACAGATGTAACTCAGAAACAATGCAGAATACCTCATCGGAGTTTATTGAATTATTTTCTGAAAAATTGACCACATTGATACTCCATGATTTTCTAGCTAAGCAGCAAAGCTCTTTTATAAATGAAGTCAAGGAAAACTTGAATGAATGTGAATATGTTGTTACATGTGATTTCTCTGAGAATTACACTTTAGTGATCCAAGATGAGGCCCAGAGTTGTCATTGGTCAAGTGATCATGCAACAGTGCACCCCTTTGTAGTGTATTACAAAGGAGAGAAGAAAACAGAGAATATGAGCTATGTCATAATTTCTAACTGTCTAGAGCATAACACCATAGCAGTCTACAGTTTTCAAAACAAGCTAATTAAATTTTTAAAAAACAAATTTCAAACTGATATACAGAAGATATACTACTTTTCAGATGGCAGTGCAGCCCAATACAAGAATAAAAAGAATTTTGTAAACTTATGTTTCCACAAAGAAGATTTTGGCATCGAAACAGAATGGCATTTTTTTTGCCTCTGCTCATGGAAAAGGACCTTGCGATGGTGTCGGTGGCACTGTTAAGAGATTGGCAATAAAAGCAAGTCTGCAATGGCCATATGATAACCAAATTCTTACTCCACAACAACTTTTTACTTTTTGATTGAGCAGTTAAAAACATTACATATGTACACTTCGAAATTTTAACACAAGAAGAGTACATTGAAACTGAAACATTTCTAGAAGAGCGTTTTAGTCAATCTGTTACCATCAAAGGGACACATGCCTTTATACCGATAGCATCAAGTACATAAAAAATATTGGTAAAATCTTTTCAGATACAACAGAATCTACTCCTGAAACAGTCACAAAATCTCCGGAAAAACTGGCTTTGACAGATATTCATGGATACATTACTGCCATCTACGACAAGAAATGGTGGCTAGCTTATGTTTTAACAAAAGACGAAGGTCCTGATGAAGTTAAAGTTACTTTCCTTCACCCAGCTGGCCCATCACTATCTTATACATATCCTGCAAAACCTAATATTATATGGGTATCTGTAAATGATGTTCTTTGTAAAGTAAATCCAGTAACACCAACAGGAAGAATATATCAAATTCCTGGGGATGATACTGTAAAAACAAACGAAGCATTTAAAAAGAAGTGAAATCTTAAAACACATACTGTTTGTATCAGGTTTCGCAAGTGACATTTCGAATGTATGTGTTAACAGTAAATTTGAATGTGTACCAAGATATATTAAGAATAAAGAGTTAAGATTTATTTACGGGTAAGTTATGTATATTTTCGCTTAAATCTATAAAATTTACAAAAATGTCATTTCTTTTAGTGAAATATATATTTTTGAAATTTTATTAAGGTGTGAACCCATGACAGCCCACTGAGTTGCACATGGTGGTCGTTAAACCTCCAATAAAAAAGAAATGAAATTAATAAGTCTCTCGTGCTGCAGTAAGCCCTTCTTCGTGAATTGATGGCAAAACGTCAGGATTTTAGCTTGTCTGAAAATTATGAACTTAAAAAAAAAAAAATTGATGTTCTGCCAAAATGCAATCGGAGAGAAGCAGCTTTGAAATTGGGAATAACTCGGCCAACTTTATGTTGTCTGTTGAAGCAAAAGAGTAAAATCTTAGAAGATCATGCATCAAATGCAAACAGGAATCGGAAACGCAACGGGTTGAAAAAGCCGATGACGTCGAAGCAGCTCTTTTGGAAAGGTTCAAGGCTGCAGGAATTAAAAACGTCCCACTGTCATGGGCAATATTGGACTTGAAAGCCGAAGAATTTGCTGAAACATTTGGAATTGAGGACTTTGCTGCTACTGATGGATGGCTCACTAGATGGAAGGATCGAAACAACATTGTTTACAAAAAACAATATGGTGAAAAGACAGATGCCGATGCAAGTGCTGCAGACGAATGGGTGCAAGACATTTTGCCAGGACTATTGTCAGGATACTCTGCAAATCAAAATTTACAATATGGATGACACTGTGCTTTATTATCGTGCATTACCAGACTATAACTCTTATGTTCAAGAATGACTCTTGTTCTGGGGGTAAAAATATAAAGGCTCAAATAACAGTTCTCCTCACATGCAATATGACTGGAACAGTAAAGAAACGATAATTTGTTATGTAGGAAAGAGCAAGAACCCACGTTGCTTAAAAGGTGTGAAGCAGCTTCCTGTAGAATATGCAAACAATACAAAGGCATGGATAACAAGCAAAATCTTCACAGAGTACATGGAGAAATAGGACAAAGAGTTTGGAACAGAAAAAAAAATGCAGTTTCACTTACTATTGTACTGCCCATTTAACAAAGCTTACTGCTAGCGATGTAGCGAAATCAGTCAGCCTCCTTGATGCCTTTCACATGTTAGTAAATGCATGGGAAAATGTTACTCCAACAACAATTTTTAATTGTTTCAAAAAATTGGGATTTTACAGACCGAACCTGTCAACAGCTGAAACGGAGAACGACATTGCGCAGGAGCACGAAGACCCACGCAATCACGGGGAGCTTGACAAAGAATTTGGGACCGGGTCGAATTGATGGAAATGTATCGTCATCAGCTGAACAAATGGAAGAAGACATTGTTTTATCAATTAAAAAAAATCCAAAGAAACAGCTGAAGAAGCAGATAAGGAAGAAGTAGAAAATGATGTACGGCCACCACCAACAGCTAACGAATCTCGTCAGTCTCTTGAAATTTTTAGAAGGACATTAGAACAATGAGGAGCACCTTGTGATGGCTATAATTCATTTTATGTTATTGAAAACAGAGTGGCAAAATTAATTAGTGCCCCTACAAAGCAATCAACAATACAAATAGTTTTTTTTTCAATAAAGTAAATATGTAAAGTGTTTTTTCTGCAATTTTATTTATGTACTGTATTGTATTTTTTATTATGTACTAATTTTACTTATGTACTGTGTTGTGCAAAAGTTTTTTTTTTTTATTCTTTAAATTCGTAATTTTATGTATGAATTCAAAAAGGTGAGAAAATACAAAACTTCATGTAGGCTATGCTGAGTGAAAATAAAATAAAAATAAAAATTGTACCGTCGCCATCAATTGGAATCGGCTGCTTTATTGAATCGAACCCCGATGGCACAAATGTGATTCAATTACCCGGCGGCCGCTGTACTATGCTAAATGATGATTGCAGTTGGGCATTGAATAAGTGATGATTGCGGTTGGTTGAATGCCAACTACTACTTGACTTCAGTGATGTTGTCCTGATCATAAACTACATTCTAGTTTGGGATGTTCTTCCAAAGTGCTTTGTGGATCGTGATTTTCCATGTGTCACTACTGCGTACCTTGACCAGCACGGTACATTGAGACACTGGAGAAGCTTGGAGAAGCCATAAGGAGGAAGAGATCAAACAAGAATCTGAAAAGGATCCACATTCACCATGACAATGCAAGACCACACACATCTTTGGCAACAAATCAGGCTGGTCGGTGGTCCCACAGAACGTTTACGCATGAACTGACATTAACAAATTGTAGTTTTAATCGGACACTATAATTAAAATCACTGGCCCAAGGCCTAATGTCTAGTAATTAATATTGCATTCCTAAGTAAAAGCGCAAAGCTGTTTACTAGTTTTTTTTGTAAACTTTATGAATATCGCATAGGCGGCCGCCCCGGTGGCGCAGTGGTCTAAGGCGTTGGCCTCTGATCATTCGTCCGTAAGGGTCCGGGTTCGAATCCCGGTCAGGCATGGATGTTGTGTTTGTCTTACGGCACTGGCTCTCTCCCTTCCCTGGAACCAGTGACCCTAAATTAGGGACGGGCGACTGCTTATAGCCCATTGAGTTGCTCACGGTGGTAGTTAAACCTCCAATAAAAAAAAAAAAATCGCATAGGCGAAGAAAAAAGTGTTGAAAGGGCTTAGGCCTATGGCCTATTAATTATTGTATGGTGCCTAAGTAGAAGCGCAATATTATTGGCATTACTTGTTATGCAAATTTTAGGAATGTGGGAATGACGGAATGAAAACTTTTAGATGGGCCTAAACGTTAGGCCTAATATTATTTTCTGCCTGAGCAATACTGTAATATTAATAATTTGATGTGTTACGTGAACGTTATGAACATGAGAACGGCGGAAGAAAAAATACCGACCGATCCCGGAAAAGGGCACACGAAGAGATATCAGAAATCCACTTAATCTCCGACACAAATGTAAAAAAAAAAAAATTACTTGCTTCGGTTTACCAAAGTACAAAAAAGAAAAGAAAAATAAGAGATATATTTATTTAGCAATAATTTGTGAAACATTAAAAACGGTCTGTTTCCGTTAATATACATGCAACAGACAAATCATATCTCTCCTCCAGCCCTGTCCTCTCCATTTTGGCGACGTCACAGCAGGGGCGAAGTCTCCACTCGGAGCCATCGCTCTACTGCTGGCAACCAGCGGGGTTTGTTTATCACAAAGAACTGCTTATAGCCCATTGAGTTGCTCACAGTGGTAGTTAAACCTCCAATAGAAAAAAACCCGTACAGCCGTTGTATCTTAATAGCACTGAGAAGGAAGTCGTATACTGCGGACATTGGCCGTGTTGTTACAAAGGCGGATGGACCCACCCAGGGCTATTGATTTCCGATTATTCTTTCCCCTACCCTTTCGACAATAAAACAATTATAATTATACTGTTAAAAGAGACAACGCAGGGCTGTGTCAATAGCCCTGGAGACAGCGTCTTAGATTTTATTTGATGGTACCATAGAAACAGCACCACCTCTGGGCCATAGAAAGGATATCTTGACATGTGTCGGACGTTCCTTTCTGTCCTATAGCGCAAGTTAAAAAAAAAAAACGTGTTACCGTGATGAAGTTAAAAAAACGTTTTACTGTGATGCGTCCCAATAAAGAGAGAGAGAGAGAGAGAGAGAGAGAGAGAGAGAGCGACTGGCAAAAAGAAAATGTTTAATAATCACATATAATCAGCTTGATTGAAAAGCTACTTTTTAAAATTAGGTTGCTACAGCTCTACAATTATATTTTTACATTTAGGATTAAGACTGCAGATTCTGAGGACAATGTTTATATGTACATTCTCACATATGGCATTCAGAGTAAATACTAAGGTATTAAAGGTAAATAAAATGACTTAACGGATCAGTCTTCAGTTATTTATAAAGCAACTAGGCCGTGGGCGTTTTTGGAAGATTTTAAGTTACAATCTACATAACTGGTGCTTGCAAACGTGTGATAAAAGATAGTAGAAAGGTTTCAACACCTTAGCCTTCAAGTGTTTACGTGGTCCTACACCCAGACCCTTTTATTATTTTTGAATTTGCAGTGTCCACATAGAGTATGTACATATAATAAGTCAGGATTATCGTACTGTACTTTTACTCAGACGCGAAACGTAAATTAATGAGTGCAGGCCATTTAAACACTTTTCAATTGGCCGTGCTCGAATTCAGAAAATTGACGTAAAAAATCAAGTTTATGTTGAGCTTTTACTGAGACACCAAACATCAAGTAAAAGACCCTCCTAGGCTTGTATTGCTCTTAGAAATTTTTATCCGCCGTGTTCATATTTATATGGTTTGCCTAACAAGTAAATTTATAGTGTCCATTTTTAATTAGGCACCAAACATTAATTATAGGGCTAGGGGCCTGGCCATTTTAGAAAATTTCAATATGCGCAACATATTAACTTGTATCATTATGTAAAAGTTATGAATACGGCACAGTCAGAATAAAAGCTGTTAAAACAGCCTAAGTCTAGAGCCTATGAATTAATATTTAGTGCTAAAACAAAAGCGCCATGCTATTGACTTGAGTCGACACGTAAAATGTTATGAATAAGAAGTCGACGGATTAAAGACTGTCAAAAAAGCCTAGGCCTAAGGTATATGGATTAATATTTTGTGCCTAAGTAAATGCCTAATATTATTAACTTGATTTGCTGTGTAAACATTGTGAATATGGCATTCATAGTATAAAAACTGTTTAAAAGGCCCAGCCCTAGGGTCTGTGAATGAATATTTAGTGTCTAAGTAAACACCCAATAATATTAACTTGCCTTGATGTGTAAACGTTGTGACTATGACACTGGTAGAATAAAAACTGTTAAAAGGGCCTATGCCTGGGACCTATGACTTTAATATTTAGTGCCTGAGTAAAAGCGCAATGCTGTTGACTTCATTTGATATGTAAACGTTATGAATATGAAGTCGGCGGATTAAAAGCTGTTTAAAAGGCAAAGGTGTAGGGCCTGTGAATTAATTAAGTAAAAGAAAAATATTACAAATTTGACATGTTATGTAAATATTTAATGTCTAAGTAAAAGTGCAGCGTTATTAAAAAATCTTACCTTATCGTCCTTTTCTGAACACAGCAATTCTCGCTTGGCTTACATAGAACGTTTTCTCGAAATTTGCTTGGAGTTCCCAATTCAATTCTCAATATAGGCCAAGAAACGGCAATCTTTATACCCCCCCCTTCCCCCGTTGAACTTCTGTAACCAGTTGCCCTAAGTATGAACCGGCATGAAAATCAGACAAACAAATGAGCTCCTTCCCGTCGTTAGGCACCTTGGAAAACTTCCACACATCATTCGGAAACTTGGAAAACTTCCACACATCATTCGGAAATTTGGAAAACTTCCACACATTCAAAGTGTTTTTTTGGATGAACAGCAATTTGTGCCCGGCTCCTTAATGAAAAATATGTGGCAGTTTTCCTGTGTGGCGGTTTTCCGCCAATCAATTCAAAACGTGCGTTGGGTCATAGTGCATACAAATTTAAATTTCGGCGGGTGTACATCATTTTCCGAAATCAAAGCAGGTCATGATGCTTAAATTTCGAAAATATGGTAGCGATGATTACTAAAGTTGATGTGCTAGGTGTGCGCAAGTTCAGTGTGCTCGTGTCCAGTGGGCAAATGTCCGGTGGGCTTTTGTCCGACAACCGGACCTTAACTAAAAAAGATATTGGGTCATTCCATGTCAAATCAACAAGTGGTCCAAGCTGCCCCACCCCAGATTTGAATGATTATTTTTATTTCAGCAGATACATGAGAAAAACTCTGTTTCCCCAAATTTCAGACTTTAGATATTAAAAGTGGTTGAGGGAAACATATTTTAAAATTATGCAAATTAGGGCCCCCAGGACACACTTTTTGTTTTTTCTGCTCTAACTTCTGATGTATTAAAGATAAAAGCATGAAATTTGGATGTTTAATGTAGATTCTGTTGCTGCACATAAAATTGCAATTCATGCGACTCTACATCAAATAGTTTTCAAGATATGACAACTGTATGGAAGTTGCTATGGGGTCCAGTATATGGCAGGGCCCTTCTCTGAGGAAGTTGGTATTTTGAAAAGATAAAACTGTCACTGTGTTAATACAGAAGTTTCAAGAATGAGAATTGCTGTCTTATATTGTTTTAAATTTTTTAAGGGGAACCGGTACTCTCCATTGAAGCCCATGTTAAATAGGCCTTTTTTAGGTACATTTTTCTCAAAAAGCTATCCAGTATTTTTTTAGCAAAAATTTTACCAGTTATTAATATCAGGGATGGAAAATGGTCAGTAAAATCAGTACAAGTCAGTATTTTTCAGATTGGTCAGTTTTAGTCTGTATTTTTCAATTTTGGTCTGAAAAGTCAGTTTTATACCATGGCTTTTTTAAAAAGATTTACGTGATATGAAAAAAGTTTGTGGTCGGTAAAGTAATGTTTTATGTGGTGAAGAAGCCCCCAACCAGTCAACAGATGGATTGAAAAATTAGAAAATGCCTTTGAGAAGACTCTGAGTTATAACTTTGTTAACAACCTTGTGCACTAGAGTGATTTTTGATCTCTATATTGGGAATGTTATCAAGTGCAAAAAAGTAAATTTCGGTTAACTTTCCTTGCCAGATGTATTATTTTGGTTTGGGGAAGAGTTGTGTGTGCGCATATACGCAAAACAGATCAGATCATATGCAGAGGATTTTAGGAAGGGAGTGTCTGACCCTAGGTCTTTAACAACCCTTAGAAATAGGAAACTAGGAGATTTGGGCTAGAGCGCCCGATAGGAAAGTGACACGGAAGCGAAGTAGAAAGGAGGAGGAAGACACTCTTATTTATTACCGGGGACCAGTATCCGGGGTCCGATGGCTTAACGTGCCCATCCGACGCACGGTGGATATTTAGTGGAGCGAGCACTCATACCTGCCTGGGATCGAACCTGAGGCCCTTTCCGTGGCAGTCACGAACGTTGCCCATTAGGCCACCCGCGGCCTATATACACAAACAATGCTCCTACCCATCTTATATTTCCTATATTTTGAGCCTTTGTACTGTATTTCCTATAATTTTTCTTATTACTTTCTCATACATTAGTATGAGGAAGTATTGTAATCGTGCAAAAATTCGAATTCAAGATTTCAACGGAAATACATGTTTTGAGGTCCCCGAATACGATTTCACTATTTTCGAAGTGGTTTCTGTGTTGTCAGTCTGTCTGTGTGTCTGTCTGTCTGTAGTTTGTGTCCACCATATCTACATAATTATCTGGTTAATTGTGAAGTTTTTTTTAACTAATCAGTGCTGATTTTTTATTTAATTTCTCTGAAAATAATATGGAGGTGAAATTTGGACATTGTAATGTCCTGGTAGTTCACCACTGT
Source organism: Macrothele yani (assembly GCA_039090855.1). Lineage (NCBI taxonomy): Eukaryota > Metazoa > Arthropoda > Arachnida > Araneae > Macrothelidae > Macrothele > Macrothele yani. The sequence goes on from CM077029.1 coordinate 83,314,246, forward strand.
GTAGGGCGGGGTGGGGCCCTATACCGGCACAAAAATCTTAACCTGGGAATACTCAATAAATTTTACTGTAGGAATTTAATAGACACCTTGCTTAAAAATTTCTCTGGATCTCTCTCTCTCTCTCTCTCTCTCTCTCTCTCTCTCTCTCTCTCTCTATCTCTCTCTCTCTCTCTCTCTCTCTCTCTCTCTCTCTCTCTCTCTCTCTCTCTCTCTCTCTCTCTATATATATATATATAGGGGAATAGTTGTGTGTGCATATTTTCTTTCTTCACTTCATACTGTAATGAATAGTAATCCTAATTTTTTTTATTTGTTGTTTCAGGTAATGCAGCTGTCTTTATAAAATCGTATGTTTTTTGATTAACTGGATTACTTAGACAAAAGTATGGGAAAATGTACTGTAAAATCAGAATGATTCCAAAAAAAGGACAACAATGGTTTCTGAATGGGGACAAAAAAAAAGTGACAGGGAAGTTTTTTGTATGTTGTGCGCACAAACATTTTCAGTTTCTTGGGGCTTTAGTGCTATAGAGTAGCATGCTTCTACTCGGAAGCACAGAGAACAATGTAAAGTGAAACTGAGTTCTTCAAAACTACATTTGTCTTCAACCCGTCCTGGATGTAGCAGTGATGGTGTAATTTCATCTCCTGGAGCTACACCATCAATTCAGCTTTATTCTGCTAGACAAGCTGCTTCAAGGGCAGAGTTAATCTGGTGTTTGAAAATGATTGGAGGGAACTTTGCTGTTCAGCCAGCTTGTGAAGATGTCAAAGAAACCTTTGAGGCAATGTTTCCTGGAAGTGTTCTTTCTGAGTTCACCCTTTCAAAGACAAAGGCAAGATATTTAGTATGTGATGCTTTAGCTCCATATTTTAAAAAGCATTTGGTGGATGCTATTGGACGAGCACATTTCTCTTTGTTTTGATGAAACTGTGAATGCAGCTTCAAAGAAAGCTTCAAACTGTAGTTAAATACTGGTCTGATTCCAAACAAATGATTATGACAAGACATCTACAGACTTTCTTCATTGGTAAAGCCACTGCTAGTGATATTTACTCCAAGTTAAATGAAGCCTTGGATAATGCCCAGCTTTCTCGTTCAAAGCTATTGATGCTAGGTTGTGATGGACCCAATGTTAACAAAACTGTGAATCATCTTATGAATGATTCTCTGATCCTGTTAGGAAGAAAACAGTTGATTGATGTTGGCACATGTTACTTACACATCATCCATAATGCATTCCATAAAGGATTACAAGACTTTGGTGAAAATGCTTCGGACATGATCTTGTTTCTCTACAATTTTTTTCATGGCCAAACATCTCGTTGGGAAGATTTTGAAGAAATACAATCAGATATGAAACTTCCGGGTCATCGGTTTATGAAACATGTTTCCTCTAGATGGCTGACATTAGAACCAGCTGGAGAGATACTTTTAGAACAATGGTCAGCTGTTGAAAAATACTTTCTTCAGTTCATACCCCAGCACAAAAGCAAGTTGATGAGTTCTTTGAAATACAAGAATATTGTTAAACTATTAAAAGACAAAACTACCAAAGCAGAAATTATGTTTGCTTGTGGGTCATTCCATGTGAAATCAGCAAGAGCAAGGGTGGGTTGCTTGACCAATTTATATTTTTTTATATTCCCATCGTAGTTAGTACCATTAGTGCGTAGACCAAAACAATTTTTAGTTTTTTTTATCTGCCGCCATTTTGGATCTACACCTATTTTTACCTGCCGAGAAGGGCAAAAATTAGGGTTTTCAAGGGTTCTCGGAAATGGCTGTTACTCGATAACTACTTGAGATAACTAAATAAACCTTTTACCCTCTGAAAGTAGACATTTTGAGGTTTCATAAAAGGTACTTTCTTCAAATGTAGCTTTTAATTTAACCAGATGAAAATGGACTTATATTCAGCACATGTGATTCACAAAATCGCCATTTTTAGGAAGCTGTAACTCAGGAAGGGCTTAAAACCACAAACTAAAACTTTTTCCTTACGAACTATGGATAGGTAGGTTTTAGCTTATTAAGAAAAAAATTCATGTTTTAAACCCCTTGCTAATTTTTTTTAACCCTAAAGTTGCCAAATTTGCAAAAAATGCAGATTTCAAGGTCAAGTATCTTAAAAGGGCAATCTGCAAAAAATCTGAATTTTTTTGTGTGAACTCACCTATTGGTACCCTATCAATGATATGAATTTTATTTTGTGGTTCAGCTGGGTTTCTGAATTATAAGGACTCAAAATGTTGTAAAAAAACCCTCTCTCACGAAAGCTATAACACATTTTGGTCGTTATTCTGAGTAAATATTATATACATATAGATTTATTATACTTTAAAATATGATATTTTGAGCTGCAACTAGTGATCAGTCAGGCTGCACCAAGAAGATTTTGAACTGCAAAAAAGGAGGGGGGGGGTATTTAAAAAACATATATATATATATTTCTGCTGCCTTCCTGTGATGATTTCCAGGTCACGATCGAATTGCATCAGTATGACATTTCAATATGTTGTACACCCCCTCCCCCGCGCCCCCAAATTTATTTACCTCAAAATGTATGTTTTTTAATTTTATAATTTAACCTTACATTACTAGTCAATAAGTCTAATGTACTTCAGTCTCTAAGCACCTAAATGAAGCAAAACTGAAATGAAAATGAAGCACAAACCTAAACTAAAACAAAAGCAGTCCAAAACTAAAACTAAGCAGACCTGAAAACCAAGCAAACTTAAACTGAAACCACAATTGGGAATCCTTATCATAAATGTGTATCTATTCATTTAGCCAGTAAGTGCTCTTTTGTCAGTGACTTAAAATTAGTTATACATGGTGATTCTGGATATTAGTGTTTTAGTGAGTTATATTAATGGAGCCACTTTCCTAGGATTGCATATGCAGGTAAACTTTTAAGACTGCAAAAATGCAGTGTTCTCTGGGTATATTTTTGGATGAAAATTGTGAAAAATCAATGTTTATGGAATTTCAAAAATTCAACCAATTAATGAATTCCAAGACTGTGTTATCAACCTTTTAAAAATAAGGGTTCATTGTGATGGCATTTCCACTCTTTGTACATATCACTTCCAAAAGTATGTTTGCAGGTACAGATACTTATTTGGGAGAGTATGCTGTGATCCTTTTTCATATCACAAGAAAATTGTCAAGAAGCAATTGAGAGAAATAACTGTGGAACTTAGTGAAAAGTGGCCTTCATTGTCTCTTATTCCAGGGAAATCTGTATGCTGTACGTGCTATAAAAAAACTTTCAAGTGAAACGATTGAAGATGAAATTCACATTGAAGATGAAATTCACATTGAAGATGCAGTGCCTTTCACTACACCAGAAGTTGTTTTAGAAGAAATTAATAAAGCTGGAACTGCTCTGGGTTTATCACCAGTTAAAATGTGGAAATTGAGTGACAAAAAGAAACATTTAGAGGTTAAAAGAACCTTAAAAAATTTTTCAACAGCTGTCCAGAAAAAACTGCCAGACTCGTTTCAGATGCAAAAGGGTCAGTCCATTGATGAAGTAGAAAAAGTCAGTAAAGATAATGAAACTGCACTCGCAGACATTGAGTATTTAGTCCAAAGCATTAAACACAGGCTTAAAAGTTATAACAGAAATTCTGAAAAAATTAAAGTTATCAGTTGTTCTTCATAGCTGGTCCATAAAGAAAACTATACAAAAGTTAGGTGTAAGTACGTATTTAGTAAGAAAAGCACGGGGCCTAATTGAAACACATGGTATCATTCCAGAGGTAAATATTCACAAGCGTGGTAAACAACTATTGAAAGAAACTGTGGACTTAGTTGTAAATTTTTATCAAAGTGATGAAATCAGCAGGATGTGCCCTGGAATGAAAGACACTAAATCAGTTTGTTTAGAAGATGGAACCAAGCAGGTAAAACAGAAATGGCTCATACTGTGTAATTTAAAAGAAGCATATGAGAAATTCAAATTTGAACATCCAACCGTTACGATAGGATTTTCTAAATTCTGCATGCTACACCCAAAATGGTGTGTTCTTGCTGGACCTAATGACACACATTCAGTTTGCGTCTGCTCCACTCACCAAAATGTCAAGTTGATGGAGAGTGCTATACAGTTACATGATTTTAGAGATCTTATTTCTAAAGCAGTTTGTGATACTGCAAATGAAGACTGCATGTTTGGATTATGCACAAAGTGTCCAGGAGTTGAAGTTCTCAGGGAAGAGTTCAACCCTAAGTATAAAGATGAGCTGATAACATACAAGCAATGGATCACAACTGACCACTGCAAACTTGTAACACTTGTTGAACCGTATGATGATTTTAAAGAAAATTTCCTTACCAAACTTCAAGATTTGAAAAGCCACCATTTTATTGCAAAAAGCCAGTCGATTTTTTTAAAAATGAAAAAGGAAAACTTGAAAAGGAATGAATGCATAGTCATTGGGGATTTTCCTGAAAATTACACTTTCATTGTACAGGATGAAATTCAGTTTCCACTGGCTTAATTCCCAAGCAACAGTTCATCCTTTTTGCATCTACTACAGAGATGAAAATGGGGAACTGTTTTGTAAAAGTGTGTGCTTCCTAAGTGACTGTCTAATTTACAATACGGCTGCTGTTTATACTTTTCAAAAAAAGCTGATACCTCTTGTACAATCTCTAAATGGAAGCATGAAAAAAGTTATTTATTTTTCAGATGGGTCTGTAGCCCAATACAAAAACAGGAAAAATTTTGCTAACTTGTACAAACACAAGGAAGACTTTGATTTAGATGCAGAGTGGCACTTCTTTGCCACAAGTCATGGTAAAGGCCCCTGTGATGGTATCGGTGGGACTGTAAAAAGACTTGTAGCAGACGTGAAAGAAATACGGGATTACGCCATATAATACAAATTTTGAAGATGACAATCTGATTTTTGGCGTAAATGTGACAAGGATGGTAAGTCAGACAATATCCGAAAACTTGAAAATTTTCATCGTCCTGGAGCGGGACTCGAACCCGCATCTCCCAGAAAACGCCTAGGTATGCTAACCACTACACCACCCAGAACAACCAAGTTTCATTGCTTCGACTAGCATATCCTGTGATGGTTAAATTCAAATTGATCGGAAGCTTGAAACTTAGTCGTTCTGGGTGGTGTAGTGGTTAGCATACCTAGGTGTTTTCTGGGAGACGCGGGTTCGAGTCCCGCTCCAGGACGATGAAAATTTTCAAGTTTTCGGATATTGTCTGACTTACCATCCTTGTCACATTTACGCCAAAAATCGGATTGTCATCTTCAAAAGTTAAAGACATGTATGACTTTTGTGAAAAGAAAATAACTGGAATTATTTTTTTTTTAATTGACCAAGAAGTGATTAGAAAAGAAGATGGAAAGCTCACAAAGCGGTTTTCTGAAGCTCGACCAGTGCCCAATACACAAGGAAACCATAATTTTGTTCCAAAGGATGGCACTACTTTGGTTATCAGCAGAACCTTATCTTTCCCAGACAAGCATAACTTCATGTTCAAGATACTTAATGAAGATGAAGTTGATATAAAAAACATCAAGGAGAGCAATAACATTGTATGTGCTTACAGGGGAAAATGGTTGGTTTGTAGCTCGGGTTGAAGAACTGTCCAAAAAAATTATAACATGTGGGCTAAGTTTTACAATCCAAGTGGACCTTCTACAACTTTCAGTATGAAAGAAAATGCGGAAAAGGTTTGGATTCTGATGCAAAATGTACTGGCCAAGTTATCACCTCTTGAATTTACAACATCAACCAGGCGGACGCACAATATTACCCAAGAAAAGAACACTGAACTCTCTTTTAAGTTAATGTCTTACTCAAAAAAGTCATGTTGAAAAAAAAAAAAAAACCCACTAAAAATCAAAATTGCAAAACTTTACCCTTTTGATGTGTCATGTGGTAGCCAGTAACTTGGAGGGGGAAACAAACTTCTATTTCCAAAAAAAAAAAAAAAAAAAAAAAAAAGTTTTTATACAATACAAGCATACCGAAGATTTTTGTAATTACAATTACATATATCTTAAGTAATTACATTTACTTTGTGCTTATGATCGTAACACGAAATTTGAAAACTTGCTGGGTGCACCAGACTGCTCAAGGTAAGCTCAAAATTTTAGCAAAAAATTTTTTAAAATAATAAATCTTATAATTGTGCTTAATTGTATTTTTAATGATATAACATAAGCTCAAAATTTTAGCAAACATTTAAAAATAATAAATCTAATAATTGTGTTTAAGTGTATTTTTAATGATATGTATATACATGCACGACTCGTTATCCAACTATCGAGAAGATACCAGGCTCAGATTATTCAAACTTATGCACCCACCACAAGTCATCCTGAAGAAGAAATTGAAGAATTTTATGAGGAAATTCGTCATCTAAATAATAAAGGTAAGCAGCACTTGAAGATAATTATGGGAGATTTCAATGCAAAAATAGGGCACCGGCAACAGAATGAAACTTCAGTAGGTAAATTCGGTCACGGCAACAGAAACCAGCGTGGAAATACTCTCGTTGAATTTGCAGAGGCAGAAGGATTTTTCATCTTGAATTCCTTTTTCAAGAAAAAGCCACACAGGAAATGGACATGGAGACATCCAATTGGGACGACAAGTGAAATTGATTTTATTATGTGTAACAAAAAATTCGTCATCGAAGACTGCAGTGTGCTAAACAAGTTCAACACAGGTAGTGACCATAGATTGGTGAGATGTAAGATGCACCTCAACACTAAACTGGGAACGTGGCAAGCTCATAAGACAAACAAAATGTATTGACATAACCAACCTTAAAAAACACCATAATACTTTCAAGTTGGAACTGAAGAACAGGTTCTCTGCTTTAGAAGGCCTAACATCGGAAGAAGTGGATATTTCTGAAGTTAACAGAAAAGTAACCAAAGCTCTTATGGAAACAGCAACAAAATTAGCTGGGTCTAAGAACAAGTTGCATGTAAACAAATTATCAGGAAAAACCAAAATGTTGATGCAAAAAAGAAGAGAGATGAGGACAACTAAAGAAGATGTGACTTCCAAAGTGGAATATATAGAGCTATGCAAGACAGCACGAAAAAGTATCACTGAAGACGTAAGGAAATTCAACTGTGAGCTAGTGAGGAAAGCAATTGAAAACAACCAAAGCCTAAAGATAGCAAAGGGACATCTCAGTAAGGGAAGAAAACAGATTATGGCTCTGAGAAAAGAAGATGGTTCTATAACAAGAAATAGAGGCGAAATTTTGACAAGAGTGAAAGATTTCTACTCCAAACTATATGAAAGGGATGATACATGTACTCCAGACATCATGAAAGGTACCAGAGTTCTTCCAGTCCTCCCAGCAGAAGTTGCTCATGCAATCAAGAACATGAAGCGGGGGAAAGCTCCAGGAGAAGATGGAATTACTATAGACATCATACAAGAAGCAAGTGGAGAAATTGAAACAGTACTCGCCCAAATTTTCACTCGATGCCTTAATGAAGGGAAGATTCCTGAGGATTGGAACAATGCTACAATGATCCTGCTACATAAAAAAGGTGACATTGAGGATCTCAGGAACTACAGACCTATCAGCCTCCTATCAGTGGTTTATAAAATCTTCACTAAAGTTCTTTCACACCGCTTGAAGGTAACACTGGACATGGCTCAACCGAGAGAACAAGCTGGATTCAGGAGTGGCTACAGCACAATAGATCATATCCACGTACTGAGAGAACTAATTGAAAGAGCGAGGGAATATGAACTTCCATTGTGCATGGCTTTTATCGATTATGAAAAAGCCTTTGATTCGGTGAAAACCATCAGCAGTTACCACGGCTCTGAAATCCTGCGGTATTGAAGATGCATACATTAATATTATTAATAACATCTATGAAAATGCAAGTGCAAAGATTCGGCTGTTTGAAAATACAACACACATAAAAATTGGAAAGGGAGTGAGACAAGGTGACACCATATCTCCGAAGCTCTTTAATGCCACATTGGAAAATGTCTTTCAATCACTGAACTGGGAAAACAAAGGGATAAAGATTAATGGAGATTATCTAACCCACCTTCGTTTTGCTGATGACGTAGTCATTTTTGCAACTACCCCATCAGAGCTGCAGAGTATGATCCAGGAACTTGCTGACAAGAGTAAAGAAGTGGGATTAAAAATGAACTTTCAGAAGACAAAAGTGATGTTCAATGCTTTTACAAGAAATGAAGATTTATCGATTGATGGAGAAAAACTGGAGATAACAGACACGTATGTTTATCTTGGACAGCAGATATCAAGTGAGGGTCACATTGATGAAGAAATTAATCGGCGTACAAAACTTGCCTGGAGAGCTTTTGGAAGAAACAGCATAATTTTCAAGAGCAATATGCCATTATGTCTTAAAAGAAAAGTGTTTGATCAATGCATCCTTCCAGTGCTTACGTATGGTGCAGAGACGTGGACCTTAACTAAAAGAGACATACAAAGGCTGCAGACAACTCAAAGAAGCATGGAGAGGTGCATGCTTGGTATAACCAGGAGAGATAAGAAGAGGAACTCGTGGATCCGAAAATGACGAGAGTGGAAGACATCATGATCAGAGTTAAATCCCTGAAATGGCAATGGGCTGGACATACTGCCAGAAGGACAGACCATAGATGGACAGCCGAAATTTTAGATTGGATTCCAAGGGACAGGAAAAGACCCAGAAAAAGACCACATGGGAGATGGGTGGATGAAATTCGTAAATATGCGGGAGTGACATGGAGGAGACTGGCACAAGACAGACCGTTGTGGAGGAAACTTGGGGAGACCTTCGTCCAGCAGTGGATTGATAATGGTTGACAATGATGATGATGATGATATACATGACATAAATGTATGTTATTGTTTTTGTGAGAGAGGTTTGTTTTACAACATTTTGAGTCCTCATAATTCAGAAACCCAGCTGAACCACAAAATGAAATTCATATCATTGATAGGGTACCAATAGGTGAGTTCACACAAAAAAAATTATTTTTTGCAGATTGCCCTTTTAAGATATTTGACCTTGAAATCTGCATTTTTTGCAAATTTGGCAACTTTAGGGTTAAAAAAATTTAGCAAGGGGTTAAAACATGATTTTTTTTCTTAATAAGCTAAAACCTACCTATCCATAGTTCGTAAGGAAAAAGTTTTAGTTTGTGGTTTTAAGCCCATCCTGAGTTACAGATTCCTAAAAATAGCGATTTTGCGAATCGCATGTGCTGAATATAAGTCCATTTTCATCTGGTTAAATTAAAAGCTACATTTGAAGTAAGTACCATTTATGAAACCTCAAAATGTCTACCTTCAGGGGGTAAAAGGTTTATTTAGTTATCTCAAGTAGTTATCGAGTAACAGCCATTTCCGAGAACCCTTGAAAACCCTAATTTTTGCCCTTCTTGGCAGGTAAAAATAGGTGTAGATCTAAAATGGTGGCAGATAAAAAATACTAAAAATTGTTTTGGTCTACTCACTAATGGTACTAACTACGATGGGAATATAAAATATATATAAATTGGTCAAGCAACCATTTATTCTGAAATTTGCTGATTTCACGTGGAATGACCTTGTGCAAGTGTTCATACGTGTTCAAGATTCACTGGTTTCCTTCAGAAGAGAGATCCTTTAATGCATCTAATCTATAATGAGCTTACAAACCTCGTCAGAACACTCATGAATCGATATTGTGTTAGTGCTGCTCCATTGAGTCTGGAAGCATTTTGTGATAAGTATTACTTGCCATTGAAAAACATAGTGTTCAACACTAGATAAAGTGAATATCTCAAGAAGCTAAGCGCACAAGAAAGATGCTATATTTCCATGAAAGCTAGAAAGCACTATGTGTGTGCTTGTACACATATTTTGGAAAAGTCGTCTTTGGATAAACCTGTGTTGTAGTATCTTCGATGTTTGCATCCTGCAAAGAGGGTGAAAGTAGGATAATACAAAAACATAGTGAAATTAGCTGCAGTTCTTCCAATTGAGTACAGTGAACATGCACTAGTTGATGAATGGAAACTATTGATGTTAGAAGAAGAAAAATCAGGTAGTGATAAGAACCCATTGGACATTTACTACATACATACATATCACTAAGCTGTTCTCTGAGATTCAGAGGTTAGCTCCAAAAAGAAATACAAACTTCCAGATATTTTTACTTATTGTTGTCGTATCAAACTTCGCCATTTACAGCGATCTTGACATACAACTCGTGCTTCACTGATATCCATTAAACGCCGTACACAAGATCTTTTATACTTCATGCTCATAATCTTTTTCTCATGCAGACACTCCTGAATCTGATCCACCCATGTCTTCCTTGGCCTTCCTCTGCCTTTCCTTCCTGCCACTTGGGCTGAAAATATTTTCTTAGTAAGCATTTCATCACACATTCTTTCAACATGGCCAAACCACCGAAGCATATTGGTCTCCACCTTGCTAACAACATTTTGCTTTACATCACACAACTGCAATACATCTTCATTCCTCACACAATCAGATCGTGTCTTACCTCAAACCCTACGTAAGTAACGCATTTCTCCAGCACACAAACGGCTCCTATGTTTCTTCTGCAGTACCCAGGTTTCATTGCCATACATCAGAGTAGGAACAATTACTGTTTCATACACAGCCATGCGGGACTCTCTAGAGAACCCATCATTCCTGTGAAAACCTCCCAGAGCAGCTATGACTTTCAAAGAAGAATTCACTCGCCTACTGATTTCACCATCCAACTTGTTCTCTCTGTCAAACATGCTTCCTAAATACAAAAACTCACTCACCTGGTCAATCACAGTGCCATTTATACTTACATTACATTCAGTGCTACCCATTCCTCTCTCAAACACCATAACTTTGGTTTTTCCCTTATTTATACTCAGTTTGAATTTCATGCAAACTTCGTGTATCCGAGTCAACATACTCTGCAACTCACTTTTGCTCTCTGCCAACAGGACAGTGTCATCAGCATACAGCAATCTGCACACACGGATATCACCAAGACATAAACCACTATTATCTATTTTGGACTCGCGCATGCATGCGTCCATAAATATATTAAACAGCCATGGTGACATTACACAACCTTGTCTAACTCCTGCACCAATGGAAAACCATTTTGATAAAACACCATTCACTCGTACACAAGCTCTACTACCAGCATACATGGCTTTTACACTATTAAGTAGATTCCCAGTAACACCATATTCATTCAATACCTTCCACAAAAGTGCCTTATTGACTCGTTCGTAAGCTTTCTCTAAATCTATGAAGGCAGTAAAAACTTTCTTCCCAACAGCCAGATACTTTTCAATCATCATGCGTAATGCAAAAATCTGGTTAGTGCAGCCTTTACCAGGCATAAAACCACTCTGAACATCCCACACTTTCTCTGATGTAAGACCCCATACTTTTTCAATAATAACCTTACCAAACACTTTCCCTGGCACACTCAGTAGGCTAATACCACGATAGTTCTTGCATTCAGTCTGATCACCCTTTCCCTTATACAAGGGAACAATGATAACATCCTTCCAATCCCGATGGACCATTCTTAACTCCCAGCACAACTGGCAAATTTCAGTTAACCAGTCAATTATAGAGTCATCACCATACTTCAACATCTCTGCAGTTATGCCATCAACTCCTGGAGCCTTACCATTCTGAAGAGATTTTAGAGCTTTACACACTTCTTCTCTTGAGATCCCTCCTGTGCTTTCATCCCTCATTGTGACATCATCTGTATCTGTCTCAGAATCATTTTTGCTCTCCTGATCTAATAACTCACAGAAGTATTCGTCCCATCTGTCACTTAACTCATTGGGCTCCCATATCATTTCCCCAATCTCATTTTTCACACAACTTACAACTTTGTTTCCCCTATTTTTCCTGAGTCTCATATACTTCCAGAAGGACTTTCTATCTTTCCAAAAAGCCAGTTCATGCCTTTCCACTTTCTCCTTCCTATGTATTGCCTTACTGTGGTGAACCAGCTTAGCAGCTTCACGCTTCTTACAGCGATATTCATCCACAGAGACTCTACCTTGCAACATCCCCAAATAGGCTTCCTTCTTTTTCGTTACTGCCTCATCAATCTCACTATTCCACCACGCATTACCTCTATTGTTACCCACTATTGTGGTGCTACAGACCTCTTTAGCAGCGGTAACAACACAGTTCTTAAAACATTCCCACTTCTTTTCTACATCTCTCTCACAAAATTTCAGATCCTTCAGTCTTTCTCTGAGTAAGTCAGAATACCACTGATGATCTTCAAGGAGCCTATCAACCTTTATTCTTTCTATCCTGGGTCTCTTCCTATTCCTTTTCCTCTAACCAACATTAAGTTTCACTCGTGACCCTACCAAGTAATGATCAGAACCAACACCCGCACCTCTCATCACATGGGTGTTAACAACTAAGTGTTTCAAACGCTGATCGTAAACAACAAAATCTATCACACTCTTTTGACCAAGAGTACGATTTTCCCAAGTATATGTGTGTATATACTTGTGGTTGAAAAATGTATTAGATACACACAAACCATTCTCAATGCAGAGTTCAATTAATCTTTCACCATTATCATTCACACAGGGATCATTAAACTTACCCAGAACATTGTCAGAAATTGCATTCTGCACACCTACTCTAGCATTGAAATCCCCTGCTATTATAACTTTTTCTTTAGCACCAAACTGGCTCAAAACAGCTTTTAGCTCATTCCAGAAATCTTCTTTCTTATCAGAAGGTTCCGAGTCACAAGGAGCATACACTACAACAATTACAATTCTCTGAAGTTTCACTTTCAAACAAATCCAGAGAATTCTCTCACTTATGCAACTATAGTGAATCAAGTTGTTCTTCATCTTTTCACTTAAAATCACACCTACACCAGCCTGTCCTCTCATATTATCCAATACTCCAGATCACACACTCACCGTGCCATTCACTTCTTCTACCCCAATTTCCTTCTTTTTGGTTTCACTTACACACAGCACATCCAGTCTATACTTATTCATCTCCTCAGTCACCTCACTCATCTTGCCATTTATACCTCTAGTATTCCATACACCAATCTTACATTCACTCAGCCGAGATCGCTTTCTCATACGCCGTTTAGAAAGTCCAGGTCGATTCCGTGGTGGACCGTCCTTCTCAAGTGTGGTAGGTCCACCATATCCCACACTTGAGTCATTCTTAATATTTCTTTTTGTCTTTTTAATCAGGTAAGTACATCAGTGTGGGGGATTAGCCCACAGCTGAGGGTTCCAGTTGGTCATTCAACCTAAGGATTCTGGAACAAAACCCAGTGAGTTGGGGTCTTTTCGCCAATGTCACACAGAACTAGCTTGCACCTCTCGAAGATTCACAGAGGCCCTAGTTGTTGTTGTGTGTGTCATTTTTACCACGGAGCGCCCTGAGGAGGCAAACCCATCGCTCACTACGACCACCCGCAAGGCATTTACTGGAGTCAGTTTTTTGAGAAGACAAACCCTCTGGAGAAAAGAAATACCCTACTGTTACGAAAATTGTGAAGGCTGCGCTTGCACTTTCTCATGGCAATGCGTATGTAGAAAGGGGATTCTCATTGTCGGGAAACATCTTGAATGAAGACACCGCAAATATGTGTGAAAGAACATTGGATGCTTATTTGACTGTAAGAGATGCTGTGGTGAATGTGTTTGAGGGGAAGGCTCACTTTGTAATTATCATTTAGGAACTTCTTCAATTGGCACGCACAGATTATGTCAGATACAAGCAGTACTGTGAAGATGAGAAGAGAGTGGCTGAGGAAAAACTGAGGAAACAAGAACAGGAAAAAGAAAAATTGTTGCAAGCAAGTATGAAGAGTAAGTTTGAAAAAGAAAAAGTAAATATTGAACACGGTGAACAGGCACTGAAGAAAATGAAAGAGGAAGAAAAGGAGAAAAGATTAACTGCTGACAGATTACTGGATGATGCAAACAAGTGCTTAAAAGAAGGAATAAATAAAAAGGACTTGGTGGGAGTTAGTGTGGCCCAAGCAGTGTTGGAGAGTGCTACGAAAGTTAGGGAACAAGAAGTGAAGAAAATTAAGGACACAGAAAAGGTACAGAAAGCAGTTGATAAGTGAAAAACCAGTGTTATAACAACATTTTTTTCAAAGAAGCAAAAACAAAGTGAGACTTAATGACCTAATTTTGTAAAGAAAGCTAGATGATTTTCCACATTACATTTAAAAATTCAAAGTTGTAAACATTTTGTTTATATTATTCTGAAAATGGTACTGTACAGCTGCACTTTAAAGCTTTTTCTAGTTTTAGGTATATTTGTGCTGAGTAGGAGCATGCCAGTATTATTATAATAAAGTGCAATGATTTTCCTGATTATTTTTTTATTATTATTATTATATGTAATTTTGTAATAGTTTTATATGTTGGATTGCAATCAAAACAATAAATAGGTGTGAGTTGGCTGGCTATGGGAATGGCGGAGGCCAGATTAGAAAAAAAAAAAAAATGCTTTTGACCCTTCTTTCCTAATGAGAAATTTGAGTCAGTATTTAGTCTGTTTTTTTTTTTTTTTTTTTTATGTCCAAATCAGTAAAGTCAGTTTTTGTAATCAAAATGGTCAGTAATTTTAGTCTTAGGTTTAGTTTCCTTGCTGTAATAGGAAACTTGTACACATTGTAACAAAAGCTTTTATCAACATTTAAATTTTTTGAAAATTTATGAATTTTTAATGTGCATTTCATAATTTTTACCCTAAAAATAAAATTTTAATTTTTAATATTTTTTAAAAAATGAGATACTTTTAATCCACCATGTCTGTTTGTACAAATACATTGTATGTATATGTGATAAACATATCAGATTGAGACCTTTGATGGATTCTGAGATAAATGTACCTAAACATTGAAAAAGTAAGTTTGACTATAGTACCTAAGCTTCCCTGTGATGTGACTCATCCTCTACAGCACTGGTATGTGGATTGTCAGTTTTTAGGCTTGTGTTGGGGAGGGATGCTGTCAGCAGGGATGAGAGTTGTCCTTCAAAGAGTCATAAATAACTTTATGGCCCTCTTAAGCTTAAGGGTCATAAAAAGGAGTGACCAGCTCTTCACCATGTAACTGAAAAGGAGAAACTTGTCCTTTCCTCTCATTGGCTTCATTTGTTCATTGTAGCATTCCCAAGTGTTTGAAATAGAGGTCCAACACTCCAACTCTAAATTCTGCATTTTTTAAATGTTTTTTTGATCAGTTGAGACATAGTTTTTGTTCTCCCTAAATATGACTAACCTTGATTTTATTTTCATGCATTTTGCTGAAATAAATGAGTAGAAGCATTAAATATTTTAACAGTAATCTCAAATGTGAAAGTGTTTATTTGAATAAGAAGGAAGTTAAGTATCTCAGTTTTCATGAAATATGGAGAAGTCTGAAGTACATTCCACATCTGAAATATGCTTTATTGGTCAGTTAATAAATACTAGTGCAGACTGTAATAAGACAGTATACACTCGTGGAAAAACTGCACTTCTTCAAATTAGTAAATTGTTAACCAGAAACAGAAATCTTTTATCACAAAATAAAAATCTACAGCTGAATGATAATAATTCAACAATTTGCTTTCATCATGAAAAGGTATATTTAACCAAATTTAGTGAATACCAAAGGAAATGTTGTGATCCATATAACAGACATAAGTCAACAATTACAAAAGGCCTGAGAGTAATATCTGCTAATAAAGCAGGTGAACTTTCAACAAAATCAAAAAACCATATAAAACCTGGTTGGAAAATTTGTCCAACCTGTGCCACCTATGAACATGAGCTAGATTCTAACTCATCAGATAGTGACAATGATTTTGTCAACATGAAATTTGAAGCAGAAACTTTAAATGAAACAGTTACACTTTGGGGATGTTCTCCAAAAATAACTTTTGACACACACATTTGGTCAGAAAGGGAAGACAAATGTTGGATTCCTAAATGCAGACTGCTTTGTAAAGTTAACTGCCCAACGACACCAAGTGGAAAAAGCATTATTACTTTAATGACTGAAGCTTGCAAAAAGTGAAATTCCTGTTTGTTAAAAACCAAAGGAAATATGAAGTCTAAGAAAACTTGAAATAGGGAAGTAGAGTGAATTGTTCAAAAATTCCATTCCTTATCAGTTAACATTAATTTCAGCAGAAAAGATATAAGAACCCCTTTAAAGATACACTCACATTTCTGCTGTACCGTACTCATATTAAATAAATCGTTATAAAACATTAATTAGGTAAGTAAATATTTTAGTAATATCTCTGGGTTTTTTCATTTGATATTAATGTGCTCATATCATCATCATTATCAATCCACTGCTGGACAAAGGTCTCCTCAAGTTTCTTCCACAACGGTCTATCTTGTGCCAGTCTCCTCCATGTTACTCCCGCATACTTTCGAATTTCATCCACCCATCTCCCACGGGGTCTTCTTCTGGGTCTTTTCCTGTTCTTTGGAATCCAGTCTAAAATTTCAGCCGTCCATCTATGGTTTGTCCTTCTGGCAGTATGTCCAATCCATTGCCATTTCAGGGATTTAACTCTGATCATGATGTCTTCCACTCTTGTCATTTTTCTGATCCACGAGTTCCTCTTCTTATCTCTCCTGGTTACACCAAGCATGCATCTCTCCATGCTACTTTGAGTTGTCTGCAGTCTTTGTCTCTTTTAGTTAAGGTCCACGTCTCTCCACCATATGTAAGAACTGGAAGGATGCATTGATCAAACTCTTTTCCTTTAAGACATAATGGCATATTGCTCTTGAAAATTATATTGTTTCTTCCCAAAGCTCTCCAGGCAAGTTTTGTACGCCGATTAATTTCTTCATCAATGTGACCCTCACTTGATATCTGCTGTCCAAGATAAATGTTGGTATTGGTTATCTCCAGCTTTCTCCCATCAATTGATAAATCTTCATTTCTTGTAAAAGCATTGTACACCACTTTTATCTTCTAAAAGTTCATTTTTACTCCCACTTCTTTACTCTTGTCAGCAAGTTCCTGGATCATACTCTGCAGCTCCGATGGGGTAGTTGCAAAAATGACTACGTCATCAGCAAAACGAAGGTGAGTTAGATAATCTCCATTAATCTTTATCCCTTTGTTTTCCAAGCAACTAAATGATTAAATTATTCAGATATTGAAATATATTTACTCTTTACACTGTTAATATGGCACGTATGTGGCGAAATTTAAGAGTAAAAAAAAATTCAAGGAAATAATTCTCACTCTCAAAACTTTTAGATTCAAGTAAAGATATTTTAATCTTTTTATAAAAAAAAATTCATGCTTCTTTGAGGAGGGCCCCGCTGGTAGTGGGACCCATAGCAGCACCCATATTTTTTGCCATATCATGAAAACTATATATGATAGAAAAATTCAGCTTGCATTTTTGAATGCAGCATCAAAAACAACTACAAACAGCCAATTTTCAGACTTCTGCGTTTATTAGAACATAAGTTGTGCAAATAACACAAATAAATTGTCTGCAAGGGCCCCTCATTTGCATAAATTTTAAGTATTTTTTATGGCATCAGTTTTAAAGTCTCAAACCTGAAATTCAGGGAAACTCAGTTTTTTCCATATATGTACACTCACAAAATTTTTAGTGAAAATCCAAGATGGGGTAGCTTGAAAATTTTTCGGAACTTGTTGATTTGACATGGAATAACCCTATTCAGAGGCTGCAAATAACTCAATTCAGTTTATTAGTTTAGCTATTATTATACACATACAAAATGCTCATAAGAAGTAACAAATTAATAGACATATAACAGCTAGGAAGATCAGAAAAAAGGCCGATATGACCTGACAAGTCCTAATCTGCCTTCGTAGAAAGCACAAGTCAAGAAATAAAATACATTACATCAATTGAGGATATTGTTAGTTATATTAGTAGTTCTAATGCATGGTAACAATGCCCAGTGTGTTGAGAGCAATATTTATAGGGAACAGTTAGTGGTGTGAAATTATATTTAAAAAAAAATCAATCGTACATTTGTATTTCATATTTTTTAAATAATGTGGACATCTTTATCAACTTTTAATTCGATAAAACCTTAGCGTATGCAGTCAAAATGGTATGGCCATATTTCATTTATTCTATCTTATGAGTAATTTCTCTCCCATCCCCTCTTACTTCCACGACATTGAAACAACTGACATACTAGATTGGATATATTGCTGGACAACTGAAATACTAGATTGTATACCAAGGAACTCAAAGAAGCATGGGGAGATGCATGCTTGTTATAACCAGGAAAGATAGGAAGAGGAATACATGGATTAAATAAATGACAAGAGTTGATGACAATCAAAGCGAAGACCTTAAAGTGTCAATGGGGCAGGGCATATTGCTAGAACTGCCCACTGCTGGACAACTTAAGTACTTAAATACTAGATTGGATACCATGGAACAGGAAAAGACCATGTGGGAGATGGGTGGAAGAAATTTGAAAGCATGGAGTGACTTGGTAGAGACTGCCTGAAGAAAGAAAGTTGTGAAAGACTTGGAAGAGAACTTCACCCAGCAGCAGATTCATAATGGTTGAGGATGGTGATATCAGATAAATATGTTGTTAACCTTTTGTAAAAGATATATTAAACATAGTTCGGGGGTTTTGTAACACTGCACATTATACTATGTCTCAGCAATTTTGTAATATTTTGCAATAGTATTCTGCACACATGCTTCTATTTATAGTAGTTTTTGTCACAATTTTTTTTTCATGTGTGCCATGTGTGTGAACTCTTGACATTATATAAACATATGGTTTTCTCACAAAATTTTGGCGTTTTTTAAAACAAATTTAGTAATAAAGTAAGCACCAAGTAGGATGTTTTGAAAGGTGGAACTACTTCAGCCACCTAGATTATCTGGAAGCATTAAAATTTGTGTTTTTACTATATGCATGCGTCTGCATTTTGTAATTAAAGTCAGTGTTATATATATGCAGAGTAATTGCCATTTTTACTTGTTGTCACAAAACTGAAGGAGCATATTTGTAGCATGGCAACATTTTGAATAAATGTAAGGAACTTATAATTACGTAGTGGCATAGGGCATCTGTAATGCATAGAATAAAGTGTACATGTGATGCCCCACATCCTACACCAGGTTGCAAAGTTAATTATAATAGCAATGCACTACAAGTGTTAAAACAGTTAATACAGTGTATAGTTTTTGTTATGACCTTTCAAAAATGATTGATTGTATAAACTTTTGCGGTGCATTTGAACTAGCACTATTCGAGGTCATGATAAAAGTGAGGAATCCTTAAATCCAGGTGTTTTTAGAGGTCTTGTTAATTTTTCAGCAGAACTTGATGTTTCTTTAAAAGACCACTTTACTAATGCAATGCTTTTTAAAAGAGCATCCAAATAAATCCAGAATGATTTGCTAGATTGTATGCATACTATCTGTCAAGAAAACAAAAGAAATCGCAAATGCAAGTTTTGTTTCAGTGATCGCAAATGAAACAATAGTGTTTTCCGCCATAGGACAACCTGTTGAAAGATTATGGCAAACTAATGGATAACCTGTTGAAAGATTATGGCAATTTGCTATCCCACACCCCCACCCCACATGACACAGCATCAATTACTGGATATATTCGTGCTGCCTTGGAAAATGTTGACAATCCTGACAAAGTAATATCCTAGAGCTATGATGGTGCTAGTGTGATGAGTGGGCATCACGGAGGTATTCAGGTTGCTATTCAGCAACATTATATACATGCATATTTTGTACATTATTATGCACACCAATCAAATTTGATTGTGGCTCAGTCTACAAGTCAAAATCAAGAAGTTTGAGTGATTTTTTCAAATTTGACTGCTGTAACTAATTTTTTATAGCAACTTTCCACAGATGATTGCTGTTCTGGATGGCGTTGTTGGCAAAAGAATCCCTCGTGCATTTGCTACAAGGTGGAATTCAAAGAATCAAGTGGCCAATACTGTGTATGAGTATAGAATACAGCTGGTTGAGTATGTGGGGAAAATAGAATCGTCGTCCAAGCAGTCGACAGCAATTGACCGAGAAGGAGCCATTCTGTGCATACTGGATGATCAAGTGTTTGTATTTTGGCTCACATTCTTTCACAACATTATGCCACATGTTGCTGTTTTGTAAAACCATCTACAGAAAAAGAGTATTAATGTCGTGCAAACCAGAAAACTTGTTCAGTTTCAAAAGTCAGTCGAGAAAGGGAGATATGTAATATGGACAAAGTAATCATGTAAGTTGAAAAATCAGTGCCAGAAGCCACCTTCGAAAAAAAGAAAAATAGAAAATGTTCACTTAAATAGAACTGTGGCAACCAAAGAAGTATGTGATGTGATTATTAATCAAAGACAAGATTTTCTTTTATGAAGTACTACTCTGCTGTAACCCTTTTTGATGCCGAAAAATTCCAGGAATGTGAGAAGCAATTTCTGGTTCAACTGTTTGAAAAAACAATAGAAGCCCATCTGTTTTTAGAAAAAAATTATCTAAAAACTGAACTGGGAGTTATCTACAGATGACAAGACTTCTGGAATATGACTGGAATAAAAAAAAGCCTTCTGCAATTTGTCAAAGAAAACAACTTGTAGACTATGTTTTTAGAGACATACAAACTGCTGTTGATTATTTCTATAATCCCAATGACTACTGCCGAGGCCGAGTAAAAGATGCTTCTTAACTTTAAAGAGGATAAAAACATTTTTAAGAAGTACAATGAGTGAGGATAGAGTGAGTGCATTAGCCTTGCTTTCAATAGAAAAAGATATGATTAATAACATACCAAATTTTAATGAAAGTGTTAGACTGGCTTGCCTCTAAGAAAGATAGAAGGTTGGATTTCGTGTACAAGAATTGTATGATTATTTTTAGCTCGTGCGGATAGTATCTTCGCTTCATACCTTTCACCCTTTTGAACACTGTGAAACCCCACCTTCATGACTCGCGAGACACCACTGTTAGCAAAAGACATTTGTTTCAGGGTTCATCAGGGTTCATCTGTTGGAAATCATACTCGAAGTTGCCATTTGGATTTACTATATTTTTATGGTCCAAACAGGCAAAATTTGCAAGACATACAAGATTTGCATAGGCCCTGGAAAGACCTGGAGTTTTATTTCCAGTGTTCCGGGCCTGGAAAATGCTTGATTTTGTGTGTGTGTGAGAGAGTGAGTGAGTGAGTGAGTGAGAGAGAGAGAAAAAACTTCTTTCCAGCTCTTGATGGGCTGCTTGTGATGTCACTTCCCTCCATTTACAGGGATGTAGATGAAGTAATCACTTCCATTGCATGTGGCTGAGCAGAAAAAGACCAACAGATGTTGGTTGAATGATAGATAGTAGCTGCATGTGCAGTTTGGAGTCAAATTGGTATTAGGTAACCTTCTCAAACCACCCTGGCTCTTTCACCTTCCATGTACACTTCTCTCCCCAGGCTTGGCTTTGTTTGCTCGTGTCGTCATATTCAACTGACCCCCCCCCAGTGATGAACTGGCTTCTGACTGTCCAAATATGGGCCTTGTCTTGTGGCACTGGTTCTCACCCTTCACCAGAACCAGTGGCCCCAAATTAGAGATGGGCAACTGTTTATAGCCCATAGAGTTGCTCTCACATTGGCTGTCAAACCCTAAATAATAAAATATATATATTCAACTTGGATGTACAATTTTATCAGTTCACATAAAAATATGTTTTGAAACTACATTTATGTGGTTTCCATAATGTATAGAAATGCATTTCTATTCTGTTTATGGATTTGATTTTATAAGATAAAATTTTTTTTCAGGGACTTCTTGCCTCGTGGATCCGGTATTGTTACTCGTAGGCCTCTAGTTCTTCAGCTGATACACGCTACACATGGTATGTAAGCTTTTGTCTATTTTAATTGTTAAATAGTGTAATGTTGAGTTGCTTGCTGATGTAAACTCAGATTTGATGCCAGGTAAAATGCAGTGTGGATATCTTATGTGCGTATGAGTGCTAGACTTTCTATCTGGAAAGTTAAGAATATTGAACATACAGTTTTTTTGTTTCAGCATATATTCAACACATAACTTTAAAGTTTATAGGTTCACCGTGATTAAAATAAATTGTAGATCATGATAGCAGCAGTAGATTGTGTGGTTTTATGCAATGGTAGAAAAATGTGCTAGAGAAGGTAAAAGAATGCTTATCTAAATTTATTGCATAATTTTTTTCATGAATTTAGGTTTTTCTGTATGAAGAATTCCTCATTTTGAATCAAGTTTTTTTTTTCCAAGTATGTCCTATTTTTCAATAGCTTTACCTTTATAGGCATAGAGTAGCACTAGCCACTCACTCACCAGTTGGTGATTAAATGGCAACTTTGGTGATTAAATTTATTTTAGTGGTCGCCAGTTTGGCCATTTGGCATTTTAGTGCCAATTTACAAAGGTATAACAATTCAGAAGTAAAAGGACGTGAAATCAGTCTTTACAAAAAACCTTGATGTTTTTGAGCATCGAAGTTTTGCCACCGATATTGATGTTTAAACCTCGATGTTGCAGAACCCTTTTAGTGTGACACGGCCAATTCGTCGGCCCATGTGTGTTGTCCTAAAAGTGCTGTGGGCTAAATGATCGGCCCTGGATTTTGATCAAGTAGTTCTTGAAACAGACAGCAGATATCGGCGTGAATGATCATATCATTTATCAATCATATCGTTTTGAAATGAAATCTCCACAAATCATATCTTCTGACTGCAGTATTATTGAAAAAATCATAAGAATATTCAGTAAGAATTGTATCGTGAATAACTTCACGTTTGCTATAGGCTGCCCACATACTTTCGCCATGTGACTGGAGGAAGGCTAATTTTTAAAAACTTTTCCTGCTACAGTTGAGACATGGCTGTTCACATGGGATTGTGGGTGAATGTATAATGTGATACTGTCGGAAATAAATTTTTTGAGCTCCGTTTGAAGTGCAATAACTGTAGCTCGTCCCAACTCGCTGTTTGTTCCGTGACGATGCCGTGTATATTTTTCTTGAGTACTTTTGCCACTGAGGTGGGTGAAATTTTGTGTTTTATTACTAGTAGCTCTTCACATTATTCATTTCTTTTTTCCCAAGCAAACCGATACAATCACAAAACTCTGCAAATTATGAATCCTTGATTTCTTTTTCCAAACTGGTGTGCTTGCTGAGGATGAACAAAATTGACAGCTTGTTCCTCAGTATTTGCTGACGTGGTTTTTGCTACGGTGCAAAAATTTTTTTGTAAGATTATTAATACTTGAAATGGCTAGTTGTAGTGAGAGTGAAAATTTGCCAAGTGATAGGTGATGATTTTGAATCAACTTAGAATAACATCAATCTGTGAGGGTATATTCAAAATTAAAGGGGTTATCATTATATTTCCTTATTTTTTTTTGCAGAAAAAAGAACTGAAAATTCGTTTTGAATTTGCAGTTTCTAAGATACGTGAAAATTCGTTTTGAATTTGCAGTTTCTAAGATACGTGAAAGTTCGTATTGAATTTGCAATTTCTATTTCAAAAAAAATTATTTCATGTAATGTATAATCACAGTGGATGTTTTAACATCAGAGGACCCCTCTAACTCGTTTGGAGATTGACAGCAATGCAATTAGCCCTTAGTAGGTGGGGGGTGGGGAAGGGATCTTTCATGTGAGAGATAACGTGGCACAATATTCAACTACTGTACTTTGTAAGACGGCTGTCAATCTAGGGGATATTAAAATTCCAAAACTTTTCTGTTCTCAACTGCTAGAGCTGGGTATCTAAGTTCAGTCTTCTAATGGTTTTCAAGAGGAGTTAAACAACAAAGTCTACCAGTTACTCATATGTAAAATACATACATACTAACTTGACACTTAAAATGGCAACTAAACAAAAGTGTTTAATGCTAGATGAAAAAGTAGAAATTTTAAAATGCATAGAAAATGAAAGCAAAAAGAAAGTGGACATTGCTAAGGAGTTTGGCATTCCTCAGTCCACTTTAAGCACAATTTTGAAAGATAAAGAGAAAATTCTGAAAGCTTATGAAAACAGGAAAAATTCCACTTCTTTCAAGAGGATATGTTCTGTGAAATATGTCGATGTTGAAGATGCTTTGTTTTCATGGTTTAAAGATTCATGTGCAAAACACATCCCTATGAGCAGAAGCATTTTACAGGAGAAAGCACTGACATGACATTTGCATCGACTTTAGAATATGAAAATTTCAGTCAGCAAAGCATGGCTTGGGAAGTTAAAATGGGACAATATTGTGTGTAAAACAGCTAGTGGGGAAACAGCAAGTGTTTGTGATAAGATGGTTGAGGATTGGATACACGATGCATCAGATATATTTAAAGACTATGAGCTTAGAAATAGTTTAAATGTAGACCAGACTGGACTGTTTTTTAATGCGCTTCCTCAACAAACATTAAGTTTAAAGGGAGAAGTTTGTCACGTGGAAAGTTAAATAGAGATTGTCTTTCCGTTTTGTAATGTTATCATATGGATGGTTCTGAAAAATTTAAGCTCTTAGTAGTTGGCAAATCTAAGAACCCACGTTCTATAAAAGGTGTGCCATCGTTGCCCATTATTTATAAAAATAATAAAAAGGCAAGGATGACAAAAACCATGTTTGAAGAATGCTTAATTAAGTTTGACAAGGATATGAATAAACCAAAAGAAATGTTTTACTTCTGCTGGCAATGCATGTGACATCTGTTTGACTTAATAATGTCAAACTTCTGTACTCACTTCCTAATGCAACTTTGAAGCTACAGCCATTAGGCCAAGGAATTATGTGGTCATTAAAAGCAAAGTACAGACAATATTTTGTACACAAAATATCATATTAAATATTGAGGTAGGGAAAGAAACTAAAATTAATGTGTTAGAAGTAGTTAACTTTCTTGAATGAGCATGACAGGATGCATCTCAAAAGACTACATTTAATTGTTTTCATGCATCAGGTATAATTTCTCTGCTATCCACATCCTACAATGAAGAAAGTGTTGTCAGTTTAGAAGCTGATCAGGCAACCGAAATGCTGGATGAAAATGGTCCCTATTAAATTTATTATTGAACATCACTTTGGATAATTATGTAGATATAGATAAAGCCTTGCAAGCCAACAAAAACTTTTCTGAAAGTGATAGCGTGAAAAATTTTGTCTAAAGAAAATGAGGATTCACTCAATGAAGATGAGATGGAAAATGTAAACTTTTATTCTGATGTTTCTTCAGTAAATGCATTTGAATGTTTAGAGAAAGTTGGATACTGTTGATATTAATTTACAGAACTGAGGACTTTATACTGAAGAAATTAGCAGCTATCTAAATATTATGGATACAGTTGTAATTAAAGATGACATGGAAAAATGAGAACTGACTACTTACATCATACTTCAAAACCCAATAGGTATAATTGAACTCTGTTTTACAGTTTGCCATATGGAGACATGCTTTGCATCAAAATAAAACTAAAATAAACTGCTTTAACTACACTACTTTGAAATTAAAGATACCTAATGCCAATATGTATGTGCATTATTTCTTGAAGCATATGTCAGTATTTTATTTGTATAAAAGAGATAAATTCATAATGTGTGTGAGGGGGGGGGGTGGTAAAAATAAATACAGTATGAATGTACATACATATAAGTAAAAATATATACACCATAATTTCATACATATAAATTAATTGAAGCTTATGTATTTCATTACTACTTTAGCGAGAACTTCCCATTACAAAATAAATTACCTTTCCTTGTTTGTATGGGATCTTGCAATTACAGCATTGCAATCTTATGTGTAATGAAAATTTCTGTGGTACATACTAACTTTTTAATGAAATTTTCGTAATGTTTTAACAAAAACACGTTGTTCAGATTTTTTTCTTGAAAAAAATATCATTATAACGCGTTTCGTCTGTAGTAGTAATGCTATTTTGCTGCCTGTAGGATTTGAGTAAATTTGAATTTTGTTTTTATTGATTGGGATAAAAACGACTTAGTTTGTGAGTGTGGATATTGATCTTGACATTTCAAAGTGTGGCAGTGACAGATGTTTTTTCAGCTTCACACAGAATTTCAATGTGAAATTCAAAATCACGTGCTGGCGTGTTGTTTGTTGTCCAGTCATGTAATTTATGTGGTGTCATAATTTGCATATGGGATAATTCCATGTCAAATCAACCAGTGCATAAACTTGTGATGTCATGGATTTGGCTAACTTTTAGGATATCTGTTTATTATCACCTGGAGTAAAAAAATAAATTTAATTTAAAAGTATTTAGCCAAAATGTTCCTAAAACTGCTAATCTCCAAAACTTTAAATGCAATTAGCAAAAGACCTGTTTCAGCTACAGAGCTGGGTATGGTCTCATTTTAAAGCCAATGAAGAGGGATTTCATTTAATATACAACATACATTGTTTTTGAGTAAACAATTTTTTTGCCAGTTTTTTTAATTTTCATTTTTCAATTTCCAAAAAACGAAAATTTTTAAAAATTAAAAAAAAAAATCGCACATATTGGTAAACATTTACTGAAGACTCAGTCAAAATTTCAAGATGGTATCTCTATGGTATCATGAGTTAGATGCAGTTAAAGACAGTAATACACAGACATTCTCAAGTGTGAATCATCCCTTTCCTGCAGTGACATGTTCATTCATGTTCTCCGACACTTCCTTGCACAAGTAGTTCAGTTGTGGTATAGCTCTCAGTCGTGTGTACATCTCAGTTAACTCATGTGAAGTGAATCGTTTATCTTTTAAACTTGATTTATTCATTAGTGCTGTGAATTTTTTTTAATCAGACTAGTTTTAAGTTTTACTTTCCAATATGGAGGGCAAGAAGTGGTCGATTTGCTGTTGTAAGTTGTAATCCTTTTAAAAATAAAAAAAGAAAGGTCACTGAGTTAGTAAAGGTTTGAGAATGTGACAGCTTGGATGATCTCTTTAAAACATGAAATTGAAAATAACATGCAAATTTACACTTCCTGTAGATTGCAGTTAGGGAAAGGAAAAGCAACATAAGGTGAGTGTTCCTGATAAGGAAAATCCTTTAAAACCAGGTAATAATGCTGGTCCACTAGTTGTAGTAACCATGATTCAGAATTTATGGATGTATATACATAAGACAAACAAAATGTATTGACATAACCAACCTTGAAAAACACCACAATACCTTCAAGTTGGAACTAAAGAACAGATTCTCTGCTTTAGAAGGCCTAACATCGGAAGAAGTGGATATTTCTGAAGTTAACAGAAAAGTAACCAAAGCTCTTATGGAAACAGCAACAAAATTAGCTGGGTCTAAGAACAAGTTGCATGTGAACAAATTGTCAGGAAAAACCAAAATGTCGATACAAAAAAGAAGAGAGATGAGGACAACTAAAGAAGATGTGACTTCCAAAGTGGAATATATAGAGCTATGCAAGACAGTACGAAAAAGCATCACTGAAGATGTAAGGAAATTCAACTGTGAACTAGTGAGGAAAGCAATTGAAAACAACCAAAGCCTAAAAATAGCAAAGGGACATCTCAGTAAGGGAAGAAAACAGATTATGGCACTGAGAAAAGAAGATGGTTCTGTAACAAGAAATAGAGGCAAAATTTTGACAAGAGTGAAAGATTTCTACTCCAAATTATATGAAAGGGATGATACATGTACTCCAGACATCATGACAGCTACCAGTACTAGAGTTCTTCCAGTACTCCCAGCAGAAGTTGCACATGCAATCAAGAACATGGAGCGGGAAAAAGCTCCAGGAGAAGATGGAATTACTGTAGACATCATACAAGAAGCAAGTGGAGAAATCGAAACAGTACTCGCCCAAATTTTCACTCGATGCCTTAATGAAGGGAAGATTCCTGAGGATTGGAACAACGCTACAATGATCCTGCTACATAAAAAAGATGACATTGAGGATCTCAGGAACTAGAGACCTATCAGCCTCCTATCAGTGGTTTATAAAATTTTCACTAAAGTTCTTTCACACCGCTTGAAGGTAACACTGGACATGGCTCAACCGAGAGAACAAGCTGGATTCAGGAGTGGCTACAGCACAATAGATCATATCCACGTACTGAGAGAACTAATTGAAAGAGCGAGGAAATATGAACTTCCATTGTGCATGGTTTTTATCGATTATGAAAAAGCCTTTGATTCGGTGAAACCATCAACAGTTACAATGGCTCTGAAATCGTGCGGTATTGAAGATGCATACATTAATATTATTAATAACATCTATGAAAATGCAATCGCAAAGATTCGGTTGTTTGAAAATACAACACATAAAAATTGGAAAGGGAGCGAGACAAGGTGACACCATATCTCCGAAGCTCTTTAATGCCACATTGGAGGGTGTCTTTCAGTCGCTGAGCTGGGAAAACAAGGGGATAAAGATTAATGGAGATTATCTAACCCACCTGTGTTTTGCTGATGGCGTAGTCATTTTTGCAACTACTCCATCAGAGCTGCAGAGTATGATCCAGTAACTTGCTGACAAGAGTAAAGAAGTGGGATTAAAAATGAACTTTCAGAAGACAAAAGTGATGTTCAATGCTTTTACAAAAAATGAAGATTTATCGATTGATGGAGAAAAGCTGGAGATAACAGAAACGTACGTTTATCTTGGACAGCAGATATCAAGTGAGGGTCACATTGGTGAAGAAATTAATCGGCGTACAAAACTTGCCTGGAGAGCTTTTGGAAGAAACAGCATAATTTTCAAGAGCAATATGCCATTATGTCTTAAAAGAAAAGTGTTTGATCAATGCATCCTTCCAGTGCTTACGTATGGTGCAGAGACGTGGACCTTAACTAAAAGAGACATACAAAGGCTGCAGACAATTCAAAGTAGCATGGAGAGGTGCATGCTTGGTGTAACCAGGAGAGATAAGAAGAGGAACTCATGGATCCGAAAAATGACAAGAGTGGAAGACATCATGATCAGAGTTAAATCCCTGAAATAGCAATGGGCTGGACATACTGCCATAAGGACAGACCATCGATGGACTGCCGAAATTTTGGATTGGATTCCAAGGGACAGGAAAAGACCCAGAAGAAGACCACATGGGAGATGGGTGGATGAAATTCGAAAGTATGCAGGAGTGACATGGAGGAGACTGGCACAAGACAGACCGTTGTGGAGGAAACTTGGAGAGACCTTCGTCCAGCAGTGGATTGATAATGGTTGATGATGATGATGATGATACAGGCTTAAGCTACTTGAATGCCGTTTTGACCTCTCTTGGTGAGTCTCCACTTAGTAGAAAGAAAATTAAGAGTTCTAAAAAATATTGCTGAGAAAAGATGGAGAAAATAATAGTGCATGTAACAAATCCTTTTTTAATGCAGAGGGTTATAAAGATGAAGAAAATGAATGTCAGTGTAAGAATTCGGAATCAAATCCTTGAGCAACTTGCACAGATTTAAAACTGCAAATAAAAGTGACAGATTAATAATTTTGACTATTTTGCCAAAACGCTGGTCATGGAAAGCAATTGAAAATGAGTGTGGTGTGAATAATTACGTTGCTAGGAAAGCAAAGAAATTAGAAGAGAAGGGAATTTGTCCTCACCCGAAACAACTTTAGCAAAAGAAACTGCCTCCTTAGTCAAAGATTTTTACTGCAGTGATGAAGTTAGCAGGCTTGTGGTTTTCCTGCCTGGCAAGAAATACTGTTTCGATGAATAACACAGATGGTATATGTGTCTATGCTAAAAAAAAGATTGATTCTGGGTAATCTGCAAGAAAGGTAAACAGACTTTTAAAATCTAAATGCCTGCTTTTGAAGATAGGGTTTTCAAAATTTGCAGAATTATGATAAAAAAAAAACTATAATAGCAGGAGCCAATGGTACCCACGATGTATGTGTTTGTACCGCTCTTCAAAATGTTACGCTCATGATAGCTGGGGCTAACTTAAATAAAGTAACACTCCCAGGATATGAAAACCCATTAAAAACGTGCCAAGATTGCATTTCGAAAATGTAATAATAATAATTTCCATGTGCTATGAAATATTCATATAGCAATGTGGTATGTCAAATAAAAAAAAAAAGGTAGAAACATTTGATTTACTCTTACATTAATGATACCACATTGAGTCATAAGTTTGCAGCGTTTCATGGTACAGATGGAGAAGCTCTGCCGACACATGTACAGTAAGGTGGAATAGGTGGGACATGTGCAATAAGGTGGAATGTGTTCCACTCCTGATTGGGTGACGTGCTCCGCTGCACAGACAGGTAGGCGTACGCCGGGCCCAACAGATGTGTGCTGCTCATACGAGATGAGAATGTCGAAGAAACTTGTTCATGTGCTCCTACGCCATTATTGGAAAAAAAGGTTGAACATCACAACTTCTGTGAAGCAAATTTGTAGTGTAGAAGGTGAGGGGACAGTGCACCCTGCAACAGCAAGAAAATGATTCCAATGCTTCCGATCCGGAGATACAGAGCTCGTTGACAAATCGAGGTATGGAAGACCAGTCACCACTAACACTGAAGTCCTGCGTCTAGCTGTTGAACAGCACTCAGGAACCAGCACCTGACGATTAGCAGAGGAGGACCATGCATCACAAACCGCCATTGTTCGTCACCTACACCAGCTCGATTTTCACTCCAGATGTCCACGAATGGTTCCTCGTGAGTTGAGCCCAAAGCAAGCTGAGGAGTGTGTCACTCTGTTTCGAGAATTGCTGCAAAATACATGAGACTACCAGTTTTGGCGAATAATTGTAACGAATGATGAGAAGTGGGTCTTCCTATGTTATCCTGATACTCAAACAGAAGTCATCGCTCTTTCCACATTTATAAGTGAGTCGCGGAAAAATTCTCATTGGCCACCACCGGGAATCAAACCCAGGGTCTTCCAGTTAAAAAAAGTCAAGCTTAGTCAAATGTAGTGTTTTTTGCGGTAACGTCACAAAGCCGTTACACAACAAGCATGTTTGACTGGCCGACAAGCAAGCGGAAATGTTGCAGCGGCGATCATTCTGTATGATCACGTGACTTTGTACCTGGCTTGCCGTGGAAAGGCGTTCGTAATGCACGACGTCTGTTAACTTCGGGAAAACCTTAACCGCATTCTGAACTAACGTAAGTTGTCGGAGGATGGAGGTAGACTGGAGTCGATTCTACGTTTTCTGTTCTTGATGATTAGTTGTGGTGTGACGTGAATTGCTGTAGTTATGAAGCGTGCTTCAGTGGCTTCCAGTGGTGTGAAAAAAAAAAAAAAAATTTGCAGCAGTACAAGGAATGTTATTCATTGGAATTTCCATGTTTGCAGCGGTCGCGTGTTTCCGTGAATTATGTTTTTTTTTTTTTTTTTGCTAAAATGTAATTTAAATAGTTAATTGCTATTGCATATTTGTTTCACCAAAGTAAGGGGCGGGCGGGGTGTCAGAAAAAAAAATGCTCTGAGCAAATAGTCATCAGATCTAAGGAAACAATTTGTGGATCAAAGAAATCCTGAATGTTTGTTTTTTCCGGCAGAGCACATAACTAAGCTACCAGGATGTGTGGACGCTGTTATTGCCTGTTTTTATGTTACCTCCCCGGGAGTTTGTTCTTCGCGCGCAGTATGTTCTGCCCAGAGCAAGAGAAAGTCTCTCCATGTGTCTTTGGCACCCAGCCAAAGAAAACATCTAGCAGCAGTTGCGATGAGACGTTTCTTAGCTGCTGGGTGTGTGCGCACAGTCGTGACCTATTTTCCTACGCTCCTCGCTGTCAGTAGAGAGCTTAATTGTTTGTTACTTTGACAGATTTGGAAATGCAGTTCTTTTTTTCTTTTCTCTTTTAAAAATGTTCTGCTAAACAAAGGGATGTTTTATTTTATCCTTTTTTTTTCCACAATTGATGGATTTATGCAATTTAAAATACCTTTTTGATTAGTTTTTTGTATCATAAGCATTTAATGCTAATTTTCTATTTATCCGCATAATAAAGCTATGAAATCTTTCAAAGCTAATTATTCTTTCTTTGCTCCCATGTGTTTGTCGTGTACGAATTTACTTGCAATAGCGTCGGGTAAAGGGCCACCTGTCTCTACTAATATTCTTGGATCTAAAACGCAAAAACGTTGTCAAAAATTCAAGGAGAGTTATTTGCAAAAATTTCCGTGTCTAAAATCGTCTCGGGCATCCGAAAACCATGGGTTTTGTTCCCCGTGTGCTGTTGATTTTTCAATCGCACACGGCGGAAAAGACGATTGCGGTCGGCATTTTCACACTAAAAAACAGGAGGAATAACTATAAGTGTGTGGCATCACACACTTATGACATAACATATTTATTAAAAGGTGGAGTTGAAATGGTATGTATTTTTTGTGTATTTACTCAAGCTTTCCCGCATTTTAAGGGGACTTAAATATGTTGCAAAATTTATCTAAGTATTGTCCCTGATCAAGATTAATATATTGCTAAAAATGTAGCAGTATATTCTGGGAAATACGCATGCTACCCTGCAAATTTTAATGTGGGAACTTGACTTGACGTCACTACGGAAGAACTACGGGCGCCACGCATATGGACTACTGACGACTTCCTTCAGATGTTGGCATCTCTGGAATTCAAGGCTGCTGTGGTGCAGTGGAAGCATATCCGGCGCGTAACTGGAAGACCCTGGGTTCGATTCCCGGTGGTGGCCAATGAGAATTTTTCTGTGACTCACTTATAAAAGTGGAAAGAGCGATGACTTCTGTTTGATGTTCCTAGACCACGTGAAATGTCTGTATTAATTCTGATACTGGAAACCAATGGCTGCAGCCATGGGATGAGGCTCAAGCAGTGGTTCAAAGAGGTTTTGAAGTGAAGACAATGTTATGTGTATGGTGGAATTTCAAGGATCTTGTCCACTGGCAGCTTGTGCCACATGGTTGGGCTGTCAATGGGAACCTGCATGCCAACCAGCTGCAACACGTGTACGATGTTCTATGTCAGCGCTACCTCACAATGGTGAACCGAATGACGGTCCTCCTGCAATTTGACAATGCCCCACATCAAAAGTCACGGATTGTCCTCCAGAAAATTCAGGATTTGGATGGCGTGGAACTTGCCCCCTTCAGATTTTCAACTGTTTCGTTCCATGGCGCACTTCTTGGCCAGCAGACGGTTCCATTCCTTGGAGGCTATGAAAGATGGCATCACTGATTTTTTTTGCATCCAAGCCAGCCACCTGGTATCTCAACGGCATTGCATCTTTGGCTGAACATTGGTGAAGGACTATAGACTCCAATGGACTATTTTGCCAAATAACCATATGTGGTCAACATGTGGTACCGGACTGAACATTTTACCCCAAAATGCTACGAACTTATGACTCACTCTGGTATCTTAACTAACAGATGACCTTTTATTTATTTATTTTTTGAATATGTCTACCAGTTAGTGTTTTTGTTCATATAACAAATAAAATATTTCACCTGTGTTTTCATTGTACACTGCTGGACACTTGCTAAGGACGGGTCATAAACAGCTATATAGCGCATAAAAAAATAAGTGTGGTTGGATGCCAAGTGAAATAAAATAATGTCAGAATGCCAGGACATTACAAGAAAGAAAATTTATTGTGCTCTGAAATCCAGAAGGCTTTGGAACATGTTCAAGGGACAAACAGGCTATTTTGTGCAGAATACGTAAACGTGAAAAATGCAATTACCGTCTGCAGGCGTTCCGGCGTAAGATGCAGGGATCGCATAAAATTCCTAAAATTTCTGATATTTTGTGACCCTCCTTAAATTCCTAAAATTATACCTAAAATTTGCTATTCTTCCTAAAATTTTCGTAAGCTTATTTATTAAAAATACAACCGTTATTAACGCCAATAAATTTACCATTACGGTAAGGTAAAAAGACCTGTTATTGTAGAAACACAGCCTATATGCTGTGCTGCTGAAGGGAGGGAAAATGACGCCATCAAGATGCACTTGCTTCGGGGCGGGCGCTCCACTTTTGTGCCTTCGGACAGTTTTCGAGAGTAACGAGATCTAAGGGAAAAGGGGAGGGGTCATTTTCACCCCTGGTTTGCGCTTTGCAGACGAACTCCGTGGCACGCAGAAGATCGTACTTGGACATGCCTCGTGGAACCTCCTCTTGGACATGCCTCGTGGAACCTCCTCTTTCTGCTGATGTTTTGTTATTGTAAACCGCAGGTGGGTGGAAGCAAAGAGGAAACGGGGTCTCCTTCCGTAACCTCCGGTAATGACGATGGGATGGTAGCTGAGTGTTATCGTGGCAGGCAGTAGAGCACGTGATCATTGACCTTCGATCGTGCGTCGGCGACAGCGACCTTCAATGCGCAATATATCTCAGCTCCAACTCGCTTTGACTGAACTTGCGCGAGATGCGTATGATAGTTTCTGGTTTTACGTCTTTTATGGTGTTCTGTGTGCAGGTTCAGTTCTCTAGTGGTGACTTGCTTTTTTTTTTTTTCTATCTTCTGACATCCTCGCAGCCAAACTTCGGGAAGTTGTCTGGTTTTGCAATATTGGAACATGTTTTTGTACTTCCCTTTCATTTTCTGGTTAGTAATACAAGTGTTTAAGATACCTAAATCCAAAACGAAATTTCAAGATGCGTGGCTCGCCAAAGAATTGGACGGAGTGAAGTTGAAAGAATGGTGTTCTGCAACTGAAACAATATTTTCTGCTAAGTGTATATTGTGTTCAGAAATTTTCAATATTTCTAATAGTGGCTTTTCACAAGTAAAAGCGCATCATAAAGGGAAAAAACATTTGCAGAAATTTCAAAGTAAATTTCAAAATAAGTCCATCCCGAAAGCCTTTGGAGGACGGGATCTTCAGCCCAAAACAAATATTAGTGAAGTACTGAGTCATGATTTACAGTTGGCTAAAGCCGAAGCATTATGGGCCATGAAAGTTGCTAAGGACAATGTCTTTTGTTTCATGCACTGAAACAGTTGAACTTTTCAAAGAAATGTTTCCTGATTCTGCTATTGCAGCCAAAATGCAACTTAAAGAAAAAAGTTGCTTATGTGATATCACATGGATTGTCAAAATATTTTGAAGAGGATTTGAAAAAAGACATTGCATCTAGTAGCCCAGGAAAGGTTACTATAGCATTTGATGAAACTACAAATACACAAGTGAAATGGCAGTTGGATGTGTATCTCAGGTACTGGTCTTCAGAAATAAATTCAATTTCTTGCCAATACCTAACAAGCGTTTTTCTGGGTCATGCAACAGCAGATATTTTGCTAAAAGAAATTCTTGATGTGTTATCATCCTTCAATATTTCGTTGAACAGAATTATTTGTTTATCCATGGACAGCCCAAATGTAAATAAGTGCTTTTTACGCAAATTCAATGAAGTTGTAAAACAAGAAACAGGCCAGAAATCTTTGGAACTAGGTTTTTGCAACCTGCATGTTGTGTTAGTAATGCATTTAAAATTTTTTTGACAAACTTAAATATAGATTTTGACGAATTTGCTACTGATATGCATTACTTTTTAAAGAGTAGTGCTGCAAGACGAGAGGATTATAAATCTGTCGAGGATATAACATTGGTCACAGCCAAATTTCTTTTTGCGTCATGTCAGCAATAGATGGTTAACCGTTGGTTCTGTAGCACAGAGGCTCTTGGATCAATGGCTAAATATTACAGAATATTTTTTAAACTTCTTGCCATCTCAAAAAATATTTGAAAAACAACTACGCAATTCGGCAAGGTATAAAAGAATTCACTGTTTCCTGAAAAATGAGCTAACTCCTTGCTATTTAGCATTAATTTCATTTTCACACCAAAATTTTGAAAAGTTTTCATTATGTTATCAGAGTGAAGAACCAAAAATACACCAGTTATATTCTGATTTAAATACTTTAATGAGGAATGTTATGGCTCAGTTTATCCAAGATGATGTTATTGCAGGGAAATTTGGAGAAGACCTAAAGAATGTAGATTTTGAAAACAAAAATTCATGGAAAAAACTAGGGGAGTTAGAAGTTGGTATGAAGACAAAAAATCTCAGGAATGTTCAGGAGACCAGGCAGAAATTATTTCTCTTAGATGTAAGATCATCACTAATTGCAACCACAAAATATTTAAAGTCAAATTTGCCATTCTGCAATCAAAAGCTAAGAGACATAGAAGTTTTAAAGGTAAAAGAACCAAAGAAAGAGTCAACTCAACTTTCAGTCACTGAAGGACTTTCGGAAATAACCAGAATTTCAAGTGTTTTGCATCTTTCTGAGGAACAAATTGATAGAGTAAGAGAAGAGTGGAAACTTTTAAATTGTGATAAGCCAACTCTAGATGAACTAGTGAAATTTTCAGAGGAAGGGCATATTCCAGTGCGGATTGATCATTACTGGCGTAATATATTTAGTATTAAAGACTCTAGCGGAAAAGAAAAATACTCAAATCTTGCTAAACTCATCAAGTCGATTTTAGTTTTACCTCATGGTAATGCTGATGCAGAAAGGGGATTTTTGGTTAACACTGCTCTGGTAAGGAAGGACAAGGCTAACTTAAAAGACTCAACTATAACATCATTAAGAATAGTTAAAGGGGCCATTAAACACTATGGATGTGTAAGTAAAGTTCCCATAACAAGAAATTTGTTAAATAGTGTTTGTGATTCACATAAATTTTATAAAGAGTATGTTGATAAGCTGAAGGAAGAAGAATAAAAAAAGGTAAAAGAAAGGAAGCAGAAAGAGAGGGAAAATAAGGAAAAGCAGCTAGAGAAAAAAAGAAAAGCTGAGTTTGATGACAAAAAGAAAATGATGCAGAAATAAATAAGCTTAAAAAAGATAAAGAAGCCTCCCTAGCAGTAATTCAAGAGGGAACAGAAAGAATGAGAAAAGCTGTAGAAAAACAAAATGCTGTTGAAATAGCAGTTGCCTCTAACTTGATCATACAAGGTTCAGCTGAAATAAAGAAAACTGAAAGTGAATTAGTTGTGGTGGAAGCAGAAAAAGATAGGCTTATCAAGAAAAGGTTAAAACAATAATATGAAAAAAGTAATTCAGTGAACAATTGTACATAGTTCTTGGTTTTCAATTACCTTTTTAGGATATTATAATTTAATGTGAAACCTGAAAACTTTACTGTGAAAATCGTGAATTGCTTCTGGTTCAACAGCATATTAATGTTCAAAGTGAAACTTGAATGTGGTAAATATACTTGAATATGATAAAAACACGTGAAAAGGTAAGAACTGAACATTAGAAGTAAATCATACTTAAACTTTAGACATTAGACGTTATGCAAAAAATTTGGGTGTGAACTTCGACCATATATACTAATGGACTGCGCATTGGTGGCAATAGCTGCATCAAAGCCGCCATGGCTCCAACATTGGGCACGTCATCATCAGACTCCAAATTTCGTGTAAAAATGCTGTTATGATTACTAATTTACGCTGCAGAACTTCAGTGTTTTCGGTGTATTATGTGAATGCTCCTCATATATAATGTAAACTCTTCAGGTAAGTTTACTTATGATCTATATACATGCATGATTGGGTTGTTTACATTTCGTGATTTATAATGTGATGAACATTTGCGAAGAATTTGGAACATGCATTCCATTTTTTTTTCTTAAGTTACTATATTTTTATATCAATAGCTGCAAGTTTCTGGTTAAGTAATTGAACTTTATTGACTTAGGTATTTAATTCGTTTCTTACCCATGAAAAATCATAGAACTTCCTTTACTATATTGCTCAGAGCAACCATAAGCACAGCAGGTGTAACCCATCTTTTTGACTGATGTCATGTGATTTTATGTTGGAGCCAGAAATTTCGATGTCATGCGCAGTCTATCAGTATATATGGTTGAAAGGTGTGAAGCAAACTCTTTACAATGTATACAAAGTTGTTTTACTAGATGTATACAAATATACATCTAGTTTTTATTGAAATACACTCCTAAAATTTTCCTAAAATTTTTCTAAAAATTCCTAAAATTCCTACCTAAAATTTTCCAGAAGTATGCTATGATCCCTGAAGATGTCAATACGGGATATGGCCACCATGGAGGGCGATGCAAGATTCCACACGTCTTGTCATGCTTTGCACAACATTATTAAGCAGCTGTTGAGGTAATTTACCCCATTCCTCTGTCAGTGCACGGATGAGGGTGTCCTTGTTTATTGGAGGGCATTGGTGACCAGCAAAACTCCTCCCCAAAGCATCCCACACATTTTCAATGGGATTCAGATCTGGAGAACGTGCTGGCAATACGAGGCGTTGAATATCCTCTCTCTCAAGACACTCCTGGACAGCGACTGTTCGATAGCATGTTGCGTTGTCGTCCATGAAAATGAATCTATCACCGACAGCACCACGGAACATGCAAACATGAGGTAGCAGAACATCATTAATGTGTCGTTGGCCAGTCATAGTCCCAGTTGGAAGCACATAGAGGGACGTACGGCCATTGATCATGATGCCAGCCCATACCATGACACTACATGTCGGATATCGGTCCCTTTCCTGTATGTTTGCTGAACAATATGCAGTACCACTATCACGCCAGATCAGTTGTCGTCGACAATCAGAAGATAGACTGTATCTACTCTCATCTGAGAAGAGGACAGCAGACCAGTCGTTATCAGTCCAATTGCGATGTTGATGGCACCATTGCAAACGGGCGGTACGGTGACGTCTGGACAATGGGATGCACACAACAGGACGGCGGGCGTATAGTCCTCCTTCATGCAAACGTCTGGCAACAGTTTTTCGGGAGATCCGCTTGCCAGTAGCAGCCATAAACTGATTTGCTACCTCACTAGCTGTGCTGCGCCAGTGTCTTTTTGTTGATAGCACTATGTACCGATCTTCCGCAGGTGTCGTACTGCGAACACGACCTCCCCCGTGACGTTTGCTACACTCTCCATTTGTTTGAAATGGTTTCCAAAGCCTTGAAACAACACTGTGGCTAATGTCGAACTCCCTGGCAATATCTGTTATTTTTCGCCCTTCTTCAATCTTGCCAATAGCACGGCCACGCGTAAAATCATCTAGGTGATGTCGGGAAGACATACCGAATATTGCAAGTTCGTCAATTGATTCTTTCCCTTTCAACTTTGTGTTTGAACAACAACGGTCAATCAAATCCTTTATATCTCTTATCAGCGCTATGACGTGACGAACAAGTTAGGCAATCCAAAATTTGCATACGCACAGCACGTCTTACTGTATCCCGCACTTATGCTAATTTCCACATTTTCCTGCCTTCCATTTTATGGTTGCTA
Source organism: Macrothele yani (assembly GCA_039090855.1). Lineage (NCBI taxonomy): Eukaryota > Metazoa > Arthropoda > Arachnida > Araneae > Macrothelidae > Macrothele > Macrothele yani. The sequence continues at coordinate 83,353,487 of CM077029.1, forward strand.
TTGTCATCCGTCCTTAGCAATTGTCCGGCAGTGTATTTTAAGAACAAATATTAATGGAATCAGTTCAGCAGGTTTTCTGATTTCATTCAAATTTTTGACAATTCAGAATTTCATTGCGATAATTTATAGGGGTTGAAATCCTTTTTATTTTTAAGTGTCATTTAAGCAAATTTAACTTTTGTGAAAGGTTGTTATGCTTTGTACATTTTTAAAACTAACTTTTATTTGTAGAATATGGAGAATTTCTTCACTGCAGAGGGAAGACATTTTCAGATTTTGATGCCATTCGAAAAGAAATTGAGGATGAAACTGATAGAGCTACTGGAGCAAATAAGGGAATATCACCAATACCTATCAACCTAAGGGTTTATTCTCCTCATGGTAGGTTATTTAAACATTTGTTTATTTGCATGTTATATAGTAGTACTGTGCTGATATTTTGCAAACATGTTCCAACAAAATTTAAAATGTTTTAAATCTTTCTTATTCAGACATGCTTTGGCGAAAGCCAGTGCTCTTTTAAATAGATAGCTCAGATCTTGTGCTCTGATGTACTACTTTCATATAATGCTATCGCATATTTTGAATTTCATGGGTGAAGCAGACACTCAAAGCTATGGAAAACAAGCAGCATATTCACAGCAGAACCAATTACAAAAACATTGTATATCCAGAGCCAGTCATGCATAAAGTAATCCATGTTCACGGGTAATGTGGAAATAGCTGTAAATGGTGCAGCTGTTAATTTAGACGAAAGACGGAAGCCTCCACATTACATGTTGTGTACATATGGCACAGTACACTCTGTTGCAGAGTTGTATAAGGCATGAGTTTGTGTGTTTCATAAGCAGAAGGGGAACATTGCACCACTCACATTCAGGTTTGTGGTAGTTCTGCGGGGGAAAAAAGTCCCAGATAACTATCTCTTTTTCAAGGCTAGAAATATTTCTGAACCCCCTCTCCTCTCCTCTCCTCTCCTCTCCTGGTGTGGTTCACATTATTTGTAAAGCATGCTTTGGGAACTGTATTAGTTTTGATGTTTGTGATTTCTTTCATTACATTAAGCTCCTATCCTTTTTCATACATGTTCTTTGCAGCTTTTCATAATTTTTAGATTTTCTGATCATTTTTTGTTTTGTTTCAGGTTTGAGATTTTGTAATTTTTTTCTTTGTATTCTTTTCTGAGGAATTGCACTTTTAGTACAGGCTGGTGGCTGGAGTTCAGTGTGTTGCACTGGAGCCTTAACCTTGTGGAATATAATTTCTGTGCTGCTGTTTACTTAGTAAAAAAAAAAAAAAAAAAAATTCTGAAAAATGCAACTTACTCAGTGAAGACCACTCTTTTGACAAATTCTATTGAAAAAATCATACTATGAATACTTGACTCCATTAGAAGTAAATCTCTTGTGTACCTTAGGATGTTATGTGGCCAATCATGTTAGGCTCACTTTACTCTTTGCAGCTATGTGAAATATCAGTTTCCGTTGAACAATTAAATGTTATAAAATGCTCTAACATCTAAAATCTTATGGTTCTGATGATTACATGCATTTGATGCCAGACAAATTTCTGAAGGAAAAAGAACTTCAGCAACTGTTTTCATTGTCAAACTATAAAAGTACAGCACTTTACCAGGAAAGTTGCAGAAGATCCAACTGTAATATTTTCAGGTTCAGGGAGTTAGTGACAAGCAGTTTTCTGAAAGAATTCAAGTTACATGTATTATGTGTATTACCACTGGTAGACTTCACAGCAGTAGTAATAGTAAACAGATATTACCTGTAGTCAGAATTTCAAAATATGCTGGCAAAATTAATTCATCAAGAAGAGAGAACAATGTCTCACATGCATGCACACATTTGCACTCTTGTACATTGACAGACATTTATGAGAATTTCTCCTTAGTAAAGGTGAAACTTATTTTTTGAATTAAATTAGTATCTCGACTTCTGCTTGAGTACATTACTGTTGCTCCACCCGGGACAGGGCATTTCCAAGCAACTGAAGGTTATAAATCTGAACAAAGATTTTTATTGCACCAATGAAGGCTTTCTCTGCTAGTGTGTACAGGGTTTACCAAAAATGGAAATTCCCACTACGACGGGAGCACATGCAGTGCGCTATACAAATCACAGGCTCGATGTCTTTCGTAATGTGCGGCATACATCAATAAGCCATTACATTATGACCACTCCCAGCTTAAAGAAATGAGCATACCTGGAGACCGAATGGTGGTGCAGGTGAAGTTAACAGAGCAGTATATATACAACTCGAGGGCCGGCTTTCGGTTAGTAGAGTGTTCAGAGTCAGAATGAGAAAAGCTTCCCATTTATCGGAGTTTGATAAAGGACAAATTGTGATGGCACAGCGCCTCTGAATTATGATCTAGGAAACGGCGCAGCTTGTGGGTTGTTCATGTGCTGCTGTAGTGAGCATGTATCGAAAGTGGTGCACAAATGGCCAAATGATGAACCGGCCCCAAATTGGGCCCAAGATCATTGACATTGGACCGTGGATGATTGGAAGAAAGTAGTCTGGTCTGATAAATCAAGATTCGTTGTGCAGCACATAGACAGCCGAGCGCGGTTACGCCGATTACCAATGGAGGCTGTGGCACCTGGATGTCCTGTTGGGCGGAAACAGACCGTTGGTGGCGGTGTTATGCAGTGAGCGATGTTTTCTTGGGACACTTTACGTCCCATTATCCCAATAGCACAATCCCTGACAGCTGTCAGGTATCTGAACATCGTTGCAGACCAAGTTCACCCATTCATGGCAACTGTGTTCCCTGCTGGTGATGGCCATTAGCAACAGGATAATGCGCCATGCCACACTGCCAGAATCATCAAAGAGTGGTTCGAGGAGCATACGGGGGACTTCCTGTTAATGCCCTAGCCTCCAAACAAATTCACCCGACACGAACCCAATCGAACATTTGTGGATCACGCTAAATCCCCCCCCCCCCATGATATGTGTGGGAACTGGAAGACCTGCTGGTGACATTATGGTACCAGGTACCCCAGGATACCTATTGCCACTTCATCAAATTGATGCCTCGCCAAGTGGTCGCTTTTTTTGCGGGCTGAAGGGGGTCCTACAGCATATTAGGTAGTTGGTCATTATTAATGGTTTATTGGTGTATACAGGGGTGTGGGACGATGTCAGCTATCATGTAGCAGTGCCACAGTCAAAGGTGAAACAGCTGTTGTGAAGTAATTGTCAACAGTACCTGATCTCAATGACTCCCCCAAAAGATACGAACAGGCATTATACAGTGGAATAACAAGACCACTACACCGCAAAACGCAGCAGAGTTGAACACCAGTTGAAAGATCCCATTTCTGTCATAACAGTTCATTGGGAATTCCATTGTGCCAGTATTTATGGTCATGCTGGAAGCACAAACCTGTAATCATAATCAATTGATAATTATCAACATCAATGCAACAAAATGTGTAAGGTTGTGCAAAGCACATAAAAGCAGCAATGCTAAAGACAGTAATGTGTTATCTGGTCTGATGATGAATCGTGCTTCACATTGTTTCCCACCACTGGTAGAGTGTATGCCTGGCAAAAACCTGTAGTAGTGTACCACCCTGACCGTTTAGTTCCGACCGTGAAGCATGGAGGTGGATCCCTGATGCTGTGGGGTGCCATATCATGGCATTCCTTAGGGCCCATTGGTTATCCTGCAGGGTTTTGTCATATCTGCAATGTACAAATCTGTTTTTGGAAACTACTTGCACTCAATGTTGCAGATATTGTTCTCTAATGACTTTCCCTGGTTTCAGGCAGGGGCCCCGTAGCAGAATTGCAGCGACAGGCGACGTACGTCGCAGATTTATTTTGGTCCTGCAGACAAAAATGGCATCCCCAGAATGCTGTTAAATCATCTTGCAGACTCCCTATCATAGATGCAAGTTCTCCGCCTTTCCGAAAACGGAAATTAAGCGGAGTGAGGATTCCCCTATAATCGTAATTTTTTTTTTTTTCTCGCGATGGTCGACATAAGTCACGGAATTATTCTGTACTCAACCCCGTTGCAGAATCGCAGCGACAGTCGACATACATCGCAGGTTTATGTTGTACTCTTCCCCGTGGCAGAATCTCGGCTACGGGTGACGTACATCGCAGATTAATTTTGTACTCTTCCTCGTAGCAGAATTGCGGCGATTGCTGACGTACAGCGCAGATTACGTCAGCTGTTGCCGCATTTATTTTGGTCCTGCAGACATCTAAATGATATCCCCAAAACCCTATTAATCCATCTTGCAGACTCGCTATTACAGATGCAAGTTTTCCACCTTTCAAACTTTCCGAAAATGGAAATTAATCGGAGTGAGGATTCCTCCCGTAATCATAATTTTTCTTCTCACAATGTCCCCTCAATGCTTGAAGATAGGATTATCGGATATTGTTAAATATCATTTTATTGCATAAATATTTGTATTTTAGTTTGAAAATGGAGGCAACAATTTCTGAAAACGAAAGTTTGATGGAACCCAGTAATCTTGAATTATTTTTCTTGCAATGTTATGTGAAAAAATTTCTCCCTCTAATAACCCTCCACCCGCTGTGCTTCTGTATTGTTGTTTAATCATCATTTAATTACATAAATGTTTGCATTTGAGATGGGAAATGGAGAAAAATGTTCTAAGAATGGAAGTAGAATGAAGCGAAGATTTCTCCTCTTACGACAACAATTTTTTCCTAGTGATGCCTCTGTGCTTTATTGTTGTTAAAAAACATTTTATTCCACAAATCTTTGTGTTTGAGCTTGAAAATGTTGGTGAAATTCCATATACAGAGGGCCAGAATGTTCTTGATCCTACAAATTTGTAATTAACATTGCAATTGCTGTAGTGCCTAAGTTAGATATTTTTTTAGGTAGAAAAATATGTCTGTGCAATTTTTATTGTTTTTTGCATCTAATAGTTATTTTGCTTAGTGATCACCCACAGATTATTTTGTGGCACAATGGTATCTGTTGCAGAGTGACCAGGAACTTTCTGCTATGGGGGGCAGGGGCAGTAATTAGAGAACTGTGGTCAAGTGGTTTGCAGAGCACGAGGGTGAAGTACAGCAGCCACCCTGACTCCCTTAATCTCCAGACCTCAATATTATTGAACATTTTTCGAAATATCTGGACTGAAAGGTCAGATCACGCTTTCCATCTACAACATCGCTGGCACAATTGGGACATATTTTACTGGAAGAATGGTCCCAAATTCCATTATTGTAAGTGCATGATTTGCACAAGTCTATTCCAAGTTAAATTGCTTCATGATCACAAAAGTTGTGGCAGTCTGTGGATCAGTAAGCAAATTTTGGTTCTGCAGAAGTGGATTCCTTTCACATGGATTTAAATGTGCCAGTTAAAACCAGACATAGGTGAAATGGTTGTTGTTCATGGGGATTTCAGTGGAGGGTTTGAAATGACAACCTGGGAACTGAAGATATAATGGGAGACTTTTTTGGAGAGAATTTAATCGCAAGTGCAAATGGGAAAAGACTCATACGGTTATGTTTATGCTATGAACTCTTAATCAAACACCATGGGAAGATGGCCAGGAATAGGAAATTATTATTGATTGTGTCATAATGGAAAGGTCTCTATGAACAATTATTAAGGATGTTAATTTCATGAGGTCATGAAGTAAGTAGTGATATTTTTTTACTAGGGTGCACTGTTAAAGTTATTCAATGGTTAAGAAACTTGCTGTTAAACCACTTCCACATCTTCTTAACCTTATCCTTAAAGACAGAGATCCCAATAAACCCCTAGAGTTACAAGGTGTCTACTCTATCCCTGTCAACACTTCCACAGGCGCTATCCACTATATTGGTAGTACTTACTGAAGCATCAACTGGCAATTGATGGAACATATAGCTGATGTTAAAAAAGGCAACCCTTCCACCTTTTCAATTTTAACCATCAGCGATACGTCTGCGATTTTCGATTGGCAAAATGTAAAACGTATCGCTCTGTTCAGCAATCGGAAAGCCCTCGGATACCGCGAAAGCATTGAAATCTTCCTTACTCGTAACACCTGCAATACAGATGCACCTTTTAACATACCTATCGTTTGGAAAGCTATTTTGAAATCTGGCAACAACTGATGCTTGTACCACATGTTTCGTTCCATGGTTGATGGAGGTAGAGGTCACTACCGAAACGTCCCACCACTTTTTTTTTTATATAACTTATGCGCGATATGTCAACATCAAGAATTATTCTAATGTACAAGAAATCCACCAGATACACAGTATTCATGTATCGAGTAGATTAAACTTTTAAAATGGTACTTATTTATATGAGCATTTGGTAGACGATTCAGGCCTTTTGTTTGCCAGCCACATTATAATTTATTTACCAAACTCATTTGGCTAAATTCTCATTTGCTTCCTTGGTGGTGCAATGGTTTCAATGTTGGCTTCTGACTATTCATCGGAGATGGGTCTGGGTTTGAATCCCTGTGAAGCTGTGATGTTTGTATTTAACTTACAACACTGGCTCTCTCCCTTCCCTGGAACCAGTTACCTTAAATTAAGCTCAGGCGACTACTTATAGGGACTCCCATCGAATTGCTCATGTTGGTCTTTAAGCTCCACAAACAAATGAACAAGTAAATCCTTATTCACATGCTGAGAACATTATCTGAAGTTGTTAAAGGAACAGTTCTTTGTCATAGCATTCTATAACTTTTGGTAAAATATCTGTTTTTTTTTAAATTATTATTTGCATGTTTCTAACTGTTAATCTGTCATGGATTATTCAATGTGTTTGTTTTCTTTCAAAAAATAAAGTGTTTGATTTGTTCAGAAAAAATACTGATTTTCAGTACCAAAATATTTACCTAAAACTTTCCTGGTGTCAGATGCCAGTGCTGAACACAAAAGTTAAGTTGATAACAGTACATTCATGAACAAAAATTGCCTTGTGTTACAGTTTTCTTATTTAATTTATGTAGAATGCATGGTTTTTTAAAAAGTAGTTTCAAATTTGATGATTGTATTGGAACAGTCATTATTCAATGTGGTAATTCGTAAACAATAATTCTTCATTCCCACTCATATGATTCTGTGAAACTTTTGGTGCTTAATATTGGACTTGGTATAAAATATAACTAAAAAAAATTAGAAAAAATTCTGAAGAAGCTAAATGTTGTTATAAATCTAAATTCTTTAACCTATTCCACTGTAGACCTTATGCTGCACAAGTGCTGTGATTCTTGTGAGTTTGATTTAATTTGTGGATCTTATAAACTAACGTAGTGCTGCAACTATTGTTAGCTGTTTCATTTGCCTAGATTTCCATAATTTTTTTTTGTTTTGCATTGACTTCATTGAAAATTCTATGGGATGTTATAGTTTAAAATATCAGGAGTCCAAATATTTTTTAGGTCATTGACTACAGAAACAAGCAGCATTCTAATCTGGACAGAAAATCAGCCTGTTCCATCCTGAAAGGGTGTTATTCCCACCATTGCACATCACTGCTCCCCCCTCATGTTCTAGGCTCAGGGACCTTCTTAAAAATAAGAACTTCATCAAAGTTAGGAGGTCCGACTTTTCTCTCTTTCAACAAAGAAAGTAATATTTTTTGTTGCTGACAATATTTTTGAAGACTATTTGAGAGGAAATTATTTAAATTAAATTCAAGGATTCAATTACTGATAGCCTAACTATGGGACAAAAGAGAACAAATATTAATAGAGTGGCTCATTGAGGACAGGATTTTCATGGATCATTGAAGGCCCAGAAAGTTATGGAAATCACGATAAAAATGTCAGGGAAAAATATCTAAAAGTCATAGAAAATGATGTACTATTTTTTTTTTTTTAATGCAGAGCTGAAACCAGCAAGGTGTTTGTTCCTTACAAAAAAAAAACTTTCTTTTGACAGTGGAAAACTATGAATGCTACATTAGGAGTCCAGAACAAATCTATTTTTTGGCAAGGGGGAGCCCCAAAATCCTTTGCAGGAATGAAATGTTTGGGTCTGTCATAATCTGTAACTTAGAGAAAAAATATTTCTTGTAGGAGTTTGTGGTTGGGCAATCTGTTGTGATAGTTATTTTGGTGTATTTCATTATGAAGTCAGCAGATGGCTGTGGTGAAAATGCTGAGGAAACAAGAATTCAGTCTTGTAATAAAATAATTTGAAAAAAACTGTAAATGAAAAAAGGGAAGGAGTTAAAAATGTGAAAATTGACTTAAGCGCAAGAGTATTTGTTTTGATTCATTCAAAAATTTGTTTCATCTGTAAATAAAGGCCATTAATGCATTTATTGGGGGGGGGGGGCTCAACTTTGGTGATTCAATGTACTTTAATGGTCACCAATGTATAGACTATTAAAATGTGTTCAACTATTTTTGGGCTTTCAATGCTGATTTAATGTGGGAAGTAATGCTTTTGTGGATTGCACTAATTATTCCTCATATTCGATCAAACTATCCAAAATATTTTTTTCAGAACAGTTCATGATCTTTTTTATGCTCTGTTAAACCCATTTTTATTTCAAATAAGGGCAAGTACAGTCAAATATGAGTCGTACATTTTTCTGGGGATGGCCTTTAAAATGGATAAATGTAAAAAATAAAAACAAAATTGAAAAATCATAAACACTGTTGTACAGTTTATGCTTTGAGTGTAAGATATTCCTTAATAATGATTCATTTAAAGTTGAATTGGCAGTGAAAGGAGGAAAATGTTGCAAATTGTAATGTATTTTATTGTATTGCAAAAATCATAAAGCCTGTGAAAATCCAACTTCTTTTTTGACAACTGTATCAGTCTATAAATTTTCTGATTCTAGATTAAGTGAAATACTCACAACTTGAGAATATGAGACCAGTGCTTCAATGTCTAACACATCATTTTTACTTTGGAACCAGGGCACATCCATGTAAAACCAGATTATTGAAGATTGATGATACATCTACATCATGAAATGAAGGAGCCACAAAGTTACGTTCCAGAGATTTAGCAATTTTTAAATAGTGCATATGTGTGTTAGTTGTGAAGTGCAAACCCAATTTTTTATCCAAATTGAAAGTAAGCAGCATATCCTTCTTTGATGGTATCAAGGTTTAACTTTGGCTGCACCAAGAAGGAACAGAAGGCTATCTCAATTCTCCCAGAGTTGTAACGTACTAGGTTACATGTGAAAGTATCAAATAACTGTATATTTTTAATACTCTGAAATAAAAATTTTAACGTATGATTGAAAAAAGTGTATAAATGAATTATGTATGACCAAATTGAAAAAGCAATAGAACTTACAGTAAAATATCAGGACTAACACAGAATTATGTATAAAAGTGAAAAACGTATAAATGAGAAACATATAATCAAGGTTCCACCGTATTTTTTGCCGTGCTGTACAAAGCCAAAATGTTCAAGCGAAATAAGCAATAGTAGATATAAGTTGAAATACAAATATACAAATTCAACCCATATAAAATTTAACTGTAACAGTTTCTGTTTGACAATTTAATTTGGAGATTTGTTTTTACTAGTTGTTACTTTGACTTCCTGGCCACTTAGGTAAATTTTCAGTTTACATGCTCGTATGTAGCAAGTCGTGGAATTTTTACCTGGAATCATTGAAAAGTCGTGGAGCAGTTCTGGATATTTTTTTCCCTTTTGAAAGAGTATGTACTCTGGGAGGAGGACTAGAGTTTTATTTCAGGAACTGTTGACATGCCATGGGTTAATGTTCTGTACCTGAAATGGTGTTGAAATTGAGGTGATAGTTCCATTATATACACCTAGAGGTGGCAAAGTTTGATTGGTTTTATGAATTTAAGTTTGTGAGCCTGCCGAGGCAAAACTAAATTGAACTGCACAAGCTTTTCCAGATTAAATTTCTCGTGCTTAAAGAGTGGATTCACTTTGAGTAAAAAAAAATGTTGCTTTAATAGTTATATTGTAGAAAATAACAAAAAATGCCAAGATCTGAATTTCAGTTCCAATATGCTATTGGGTTGTCGGAAAAGTCATGACGTATTTTAGCCATGTTTTGGAAAGGTCATTTATTGATAGAAAGAACAAAGATCAATCAATGATATAATACCCGTTTTGTTTGATAACCTTTCACCATCTTTCAGTGAGCTGCAGAATGCCTCGTTCATAGAAGGGCCTGTCTTTCGTGGCAAAAAACTGTACAAGGTACTGATTTACAGCCTCATCTGAATTGAACATTATACCACGCAAGGATTGTTGAAGAGAGTGAAACAAGTGTAAGTCTGACGGCGCAAGGTCAGGCGAGTATGCTGGGTGTGGCAACACATCCCACCCAAGCTCCAGTAATTTTTGGCAGGTGATCAAACTTGTGTGTTGTCTTGTGTTGTCGTGATGGAACACAACACCTGTACGATGAACGAGCTCTGGACGTTTCTGGATGATGGATTCGTTCAAACTGTCCAATTGCCGACAGTACACATTCAAATTGATTGTTTGGTTCCGTGGTAAGAGCTCGAAAAACACTACACCTTTAAAATCCCACCATACTGAGACCAGAATTTTCCACTGATGAATGTCTGCTTTGGATGTCGTTTGCGGCAAAGCAGCACGTCGGTACCAAGACCATTTGCACAGCACATTGTTGTACACAATCTACTTTTCATCACCAGTTATCAGTCGCTTCAAGAAAGGATCGTTTTCCTCATGCTTAATGAGCATTCTGCCGATGTTTATACGCACCGTTAATTGAGCTTCTTTGAGTTCATCAGGAACCCACACATTGAGCTTGCTTACATATCCCAGCTTCTTTAGGTGGTTGCGAACGCTTGAATGATGGATGTGCAATGTGTCTGCATTCTCTCGTGCCGTGTAACGTGGGTTTGACTCGATCAATGCCTTGATTTGGTCGTCATCAACCTCGGTTGGCCTCCCGGACCGAGGAGTGTCGTTGAGGTCAAAATCACCAGCACGGAATTTTGCGAACCACAGCTGACACTGACGTTCTTGTAGAGCATTATCACCGTACACTTTACGCAACTTTTCACAAGCTTGATACGTGTTCTTCCCTTTACGGAAGTAAAACAGTAAAATATGGCGAAAATGCACAGTTTGGTCTTTCACCTTCAACTTGATGTCAAATCTCTGCAAATCAACCAAATCACTCACTATTGGGTCATTCCACGCCAAATCGTCAGATGCTATCCACCACACCATCTCCGATTCTTACGATTTTTTACATGAATAGATCACCCCAAGGTATGAAAGTCCTGAAAGTTTCATTTTTTTATTTCCCGTAGATTAGAAGATATTAATTTTCAAATTCTGGTGCATGGCGGGCCTTAATCGCGTAAAAACGCAAATATCTCCATTGCTTGGATAAAAAAAGTATCAAAATCACCACTTCTTCGTAATTTCCCCAAGGAATCGATTGGTGCATTGCATGAATTTCTATCTTCTTTAGTTTTTGAGTTACGCGCAACGGGAGAGCCTTTCTTCAAAACATAAAAAAGTAATGTAGTACGGCACTTAGAAGATCGCAATTGTTTTTCGTTTTTAAAGTAAAGTTTAGTCTAACAAATGAAGAAAAAAAAAAACCTTGGGCTTTCTCGTGCGCGCTGAGAAAAGAATTTTTAAATATGGTGCATGGCTCGTATTTTGCCACTGTGAAAAGGCGCGCGGCGAATAGCGTTGGCAGCCAGCCAACGGCAGCGGGAGTGGATGTTTGCCTTCGGATGGGCTGGAGATCAAGATACTATTGCATGCGTTGGTTAGATCGCACGATAATTTGATGTGATGCTTGAAGGAGGAAGGATAGTGAATTCATGTTATGTTTAAAGGCATTTCAAATAATATAACTGTAAAATATTACTAAAGGGTCATTTCACGCCAAATCGTCAGAATCTATCCACCACATTCTTAGCCATTCGGCGACTAGGAAAACTAATATAAACCATTTTCTCCGTTCTGCTTACCAATATGAGCATACCGTGAAAAAGGTTACACACAAATAACGCATAAATATTATGCGACAGACGTTGGAAATATATTGGTATTCTTACCAATCAAAGACGAGAAGAACTAATATAAACTTTTTTTTTCCCCGTATAGCTTAACGATATACAGTACTGACGCTTATAAATTATGCAATTGACGTTGAAAACAGTTTTTGGAATATTGATTAATGATTTCTACAGCTCGCGCAATAGCCGACATAATTTTTAGACATGAAATAGTTCTATTTCAGGAATTAATAAATTGTCTAGTAGTCCACGCTTGCCGTAAGAGAAAATGATCAAGGAATGACAGCTTGAGAAATAAAGTAATCAGGGATATATATCTCGGTGCCTATTCTTGCGAGGCAGAGGAGATATATACTGCGTTTTAGTTAACATCAGATACTTGACGATCATAGATGACTGACTACGTTAGCAAGGCTCAGCGTCGGGTTAGAAAATTTTTTATAGATTATTTTCTGGTAGATCTGTTATTTAAATGAATGAGTATATTTCGCAGTTGTCATTTTGCCTGTTTTTTGTTTATTTTTTTTTTATTTCAGTTGCTTATTTAAAGATTACGCGTCAGGTGGGAGCTCACGAAACTCTCAAAAGCTCATATGAAACAAAACGTACTGCAGCACCCTAAAATAAGAAAAACACAGTTTAACTGTTCGTGGTGTAGCCCAAAAATAGGAAAACACAGTTTGACGGTTACACTCAACGAAAAATTTTATGCCTCCTATAATTACATCCCGGTGTCAGAGTGGTAGCAATTGGATTTATTTCCGTTATTATTATATATTTTTTTATTAATCATACCAATAAAGTTAGATATAATGAGAAACATTAACAGACCTTGAACGTATGAATACGTTTTCGCTAATGTAATACCCAATGTATCGCAATTATTGATTACGAATTTATGAAAAACAAGTATGGAACTCGTGTTACTATTTAGCGATCGTAATTTGTCCGCTCTGTTTTATGAGCTTCTGTTTCTCTTTATCAGTAGCAACACAGTTATCGTCCGCCGCCCCGGTGGCGCAGTGGTCTAAGGCGCTGGCCTCTGATCATTCGTCCGTAAGGGGTCCGGGTTCGAATCCCGGTGAGGCATGGATGTTGTGTTTGTCTTACGGCACTGGCTCTCTCCCTTCCCTGGAACCAGTGACTCTAAATTAGGGACGGGCGACTGCTTATAGCCCATTGAGTTGCTCACGGTGGTCGTTAAACCTCCAATCAAAAAAAAAAAAAAAAAACAGTTATCGTCCTCATATTGACAAGTTACTTTAACTGTCTCTTAAATTAAGAATTAGTTTTTTTTTTTTTTTTTTTTTGGTTTAACGCATTACAACACAATAACAATGCACAAAGACGCTGAAAAACTAGGCAGCAACTTTCAAATCACAAGAGAATAAAAGAGATCTGAGAAAATACACTTCGGAGCTTTTCCACTTGCGGTGCTCAACTCTTAGAAATTCGTTCTCTGTTTGCCAGAGGTCGTAAATTAGGATCTGAGGGATTCGAGGTCTCGGGCTATCCTGTCTTTAAAAGAGAGAGAGAAAAACAAAACAAAAAAACTAGTAGCAAGAGTGTCTGCCATAGCACGGATAAAAAGAATAAATCGTCTCTAAGAAAAATAACAGTTCTACATCTGTGGCGAACAGAAAATGTCATACCATAATGGCAAATAAGTTAACAAATGTAGGGCAGTGGCAACGCTAGATGCTCAGAACTGGGTTGGCCATTAAGGAAGGTTGAGGGGCTAAACGTGATGGGAGAGGTGGCACACACTTTGAAGTGTTTGGCAGAAATTTTGGCAAAAATTCCGTTCATGTGCACTTTACTCGACGCTGATAATGTTATCCCTAGTCGAAAAAAATTTTTCAAGTGAATACTGTATGTAGTATTTATTCAAAGTATGTAGTATGGAAACCATGGATACGAATCTCTATGGCAAGTTACTATTCGCAATTTTAGCTTACTTAGGTCTCTCTCTCTCTCTCTCTCTCTCTCTCTCTCTCTCTCTCTCTCTCTCTCTCTCTCTCTCTCTCTCTCTCTCTCTCTCTCTCTCTCTCTCTCTCTCTCTCTCTCTCTCTCTCTCTCTCTCTCTCTCTCTCTCTCTCTCTCTCTCTCTCTCTCTCTCTCTCTCTCTCTCTCTCTCTCTCTCTCTCTCTCTCTCTCTCTCTCACAAAAAAGGCTACTTATGAAGTACAGTTTGTAACCTGACAAGGAATCTCTCTGATCATTTTCAACTATAATTCCAAAACGCGTGTTTCTGCTGCTCTCTTAGAAATTTGTTCAGAGGACTCCCTCCCCTTTTCCCTCCCATAAGTACAAAAACTAACAGCCATGTGGAATGCCATTTTGCTTTTTTATTTAAGAGGCTACAATTCATAAACTTCCAAAAGCCGAAAGTTTAGAACTGATTAGTTTACATCGGTGACACGAACATTAAATTTTCTTGCGGGCCATATTTAGTTTCCACGCTACAGAAAAAGCATATTACCTTCACAGAAAATAATCGAAGATTTTGCGTGCGCATATAAAATTTTCCTAGCACTTTTTTATCATCATTTTTCATCCTGCGGCGAATGGCAAGTTTATACTTTTTTTTTTTCTTGGAGGTTTAGCGACCACCGTGAGAGCAACTCAGTGGGCTATAAGCAGTCTCCCGTCCCTAATTTAGGGCCACTGGTTCCAGGGAAGGGAGAGAGCCAGCGCCGTAAGACAAACACAACATCCATGCCTCACCGGGATTCGAATCCGGACCCAATTTGGACGAATGATCATATTCATAAGCCACCGCTTAGACCACTGCGCCACCGGGGCGGCAAGTGTATACTTGAAGATATCTTTACGAGGAGCAATAAATTTGCGGGATGTTGATCAAAGTGCGCAAAAGGTCTGGAGCGTCAGGTCACTTGACGCTCCAGACCTTTGCACACCCCCTACAAACATCTAAAAAGGAGAGAGGCTTCATTTCATTGTCGGCATGATAAATCTGAAAACTAAGCAACGACAAAACTTTTTATCCATGTATACATACATACATAACATACATACATACTCACCAGAATAAAAAAAAATGCTGATTAAAAAAAAAATACATGACGATTCCCAAAATTAGCCGAAGAAATTTCACCACGATCTCTCGTCTAGAGCGAACGAAAGCATTGGCAGCAATCCCCCCCCCCCCAATACATTTGGGTTTTGCATCGATTTCATGAAATGATTCAGATGATGACACAAAACGCGGGAAAATCTCGCGAACACTGTAAAACCTGCAGATGTTAAATTTTTTATGATAATTGCCAAATTCGTTATCGGATTAAAAAAAAAAAATGCGTTCCCCGGAAGCTCAACTTCCTCTTGTCTGATTTCATTAAATTTAATCAAAAACTGACATGGAAGTTGATCACAGCGTTTGTGAGACATCGAAATATAAATATCGTTCATGAACTAATCATGCTTTTTTAAAATAAAGAATTCCTTTCCTTCAAAACGTGAGTTCAACAATACATGCGTCTGCGAAAAGGGGGTGATGGGTGGGATTGCTTCTTGCGTGCGGGAGGAATGCCGTTCTTCTTTGGGTACGAAGTATCCGCACAGCCGTGGCCACGAGGCAGCGTGCTTCGCCGATTGCGCTGTCATCGTGGCAATGCACTGGCCATGCACCATGTGTAAACATTCTTTTCTCGGCGCTCAGGCAAAAGCCCAAGGTGTTTTTTTCTTCATTTGATATATTGAACCTTTCTTTGTAAATAATAATAATGCAGCTTTCTAAGTGCTGTACTACATTGCCTTTTTAAGCATTGAAGAAAGGCTCTCTCATTGCTCATAACTCAAAAACTAAAGCAGATAGAAACGCGTGCATTGTACCAATGGGTTCCATGGTAAAAATTAAGAAAGAATGATGACTTATGTATTTATTTTTATTCTAAATAACGGAGATATTTGCGTTTTTACGCAAAATATGTCCGCCATGCACCAAAATTCAAAAAATTATATCTTCTAACCTATCGGAAATAAAAAATTGAAACTTTCAGGGATTTTATAAGTTGGGAGTAGCTACCCATTAAAAAAAAAAAATCTTAAAGAATCGGAGATGTGTTGGTGGAAAATTAATTCAAAATCTTACGATTTCGCGTGGAATGACCCTATTCCTTTTAAACTGCAGCTAGAACTGGTACCTGTCGAATGCCATAGCGATAACAGAGCTGCGCATGCCTCTAGTACTTCCAAAACCGCCCAACCGCCATCGGGGGCCAAAATACGTCATGACTTTTCCGACAACCCAATAGAATGCACTACAGCGAAAAAAAAAAAAAGTCATACGTGTATTTCTTTGATATGATACAGATTTCCATTAAAAGAAGTTTTTAATAGTGTGCTGTACAGTTATCATCTAGATCACTCTGGTGACCATAACTGTGTTACCTAAGGCTGATTCCCTTTCTGTTGATGGACATAGAGCATTCTTTGAATAGATATTCTTTTTGAATTAGGGAAATTCTCTACTTGCACTTCCACATATTATTTCTTCTCCAGAAGGTAATTTTTTTTTTTAATCTTGTTGTCGTAGGGGTGTGTGTGTGCATAATCATCTGGTTTTTTTTAAGAATAACTTTTATTTTGTTGGTGGTTTTTTATTTTGTTTATTTGTAAATGAAGTTTATGTCAAACATTCTGTTCAGTTTTCCTTTTTGGATTAAAGAATAAATATGTATCAGAGGTACAAAAACAGTTTTTTTATGTTTTTCAGTAGTGTAAGAAATAGAATGTTTGAGAACTGCTGCTGATAGGCATTGAAAGATTTTCCTGATTTTTTTTTTTTTTATTTTTTTTTTTTTATTTTTTTTTTATCACATGGAAACATAAGATATTTAACCAATTGGATCAAAAGAAATCTATCATTCACTTATTGTTTGCAGTAGTTGAAAAAATTGGTGCTTACATTATTAGGGAAACCACTTAATTATTGCTGATAAACTTGTGAGCTCAGCACTTTTGACTCAAATAACTTTGTTTGGAATATATTGATTTTTTTAGATACTTTAATACAATATATTTACTTTATTTAATGTGAAAACTTATTTTCAGGTGTTGTTCAGCAGAAGAATTTACTTACTTTTTCCTTCTTCTCTGAGTTTATTTATTTATTTATTTTGCTGACATTCCTGGTCTTTAGCTAGCTGTCAAGGCCTGTTCTCTCAGTGCCTCAGTTCACTCTACAGAGGTTGTTGACATAGAATACCCCGTGACATTGAACACCAAATCAGAGACATGATTTCAGCATTCGTGAAAAAGAAAATTGCTTAATTTTAGCTGGCGGCCAACCAAGACTTAGCGACATCAGTTGCTTTAAAGTTAGTAAATGAAGTTGATGCAGAAGAGTTAAAATTGCAATGAATTTCTGTAGTCTTAATTGTATTTCATTTTTATGTCAACCTCTATGGCATGGAGTGAAGTAGTGGGGCCATGATAGTTACCTAAAGGCTTAGAAATATGTGTAAGAAAATAAGTAACTGAAAGGGAGGAGTAAATTTTTCAACTAAAAGCACTAAAAATAAGAATATCTCTTGAGTAAAACCAATAAATAGAATATCTAATGAAAAACTTGTTAAAATGTAGAATGCCATTGAATTAAATTTTTGTTTTTGCTTTTCTATTGCGATGTAGCCCACATTCATAATTACATTTTCTCAATTTGAGTGCTGAACTGATTTTGATTATTGGATTTGTCTAAATATTCCATCTGGATTTTATTTTAAAAGACCATTTTCCCTAACAGTTCTAAATCTTACATTGATTGATCTTCCGGGTATGACAAGAGTTCCTGTTGGTGACCAGCCACCTGACATTGAGCATCAAATCAAAGACATGATTTTAACATTTGTGAAGAAAGAAAACTGCTTAATTTTAGCTGTTACAGCTGCCAACCAAGATTTAGCTACTTCAGATGCTTTAAAGTTAGCAAAAGAAGTTGATCCTGAAGGTAAAATTTCCATGAATTTTTATGATCTTAACTGTATTTCATTTTTTTTGTTCATTTCTTTATAGTTCTGAATTTGACATTAATTGACTTGCCTGGGATTACAAGAATCCCTGTTGGTGATCAGCCCCTTGATATTGAAAGGAAGCTTCATGATCTTATTGTAGATTACATTTCTCCAGAAAACTGTATCATACTTGCAGTGACACCAGCAAATTCAGACATTGCAACCTCTGATGCCCTGAAATTAGCCAAAGAAGTTGATCCTGCAGGTTAGGTGCATGCAGTGTGCAGTGGTTAACCAAAACTCATACTAAATACCTTTTTCTTAAATGCATTAAATTTATGCTTCAGAACAGTTGTTTTCATTTATTTCTGTTGCTTTTTACAGAATAGAAAAAAGGAAACATTGCTGAGAAGTGTTTTATAGTTTCTAATTTTCCTACTAATTAAAATAAATGCATGAATGATTCCTGTCATGATGAAAATTTATCTGTGCAGACTTGGTCATTTTAGTTTGGCTGTTGTTCACCACTAAATGTAAAATCATATTTTTTCTATTTCAAAGTTCTATTTCTGTTTTGTGCAGTTATTTTTCCCCCAGGAGTTGTAAGAAGAAGGATGCTAAATTGCAAAACTGATGTAGATGGTTTTGTAATGGTTTTATACAGGACCAGGCAAAAATGTACTATATATATCTAGAAGCCAGCTCCCAAAATTTAGGAGCCAGGTGTAACATTCAAGTTTCAAAGAATAATGCAGAAACATACTGCGTCATGATGATGCTGGAACAAAAGGTAATATGGTGTATTTGCTGCCAATTTTTTTCACCCAAACCACTTATTGCTAAATAAAATTTCAATTTGGTCCATAATTTTCTTTTCCCATTCTTCCAGTGGTTCTCTCAAAAAGCTAAAATTCTAGAGTTGATTGAAATACAAAAGGAAAAAAAAAAAAATCCCCATCATATAATCCTTTGGTGGCATATAATCCACAGGCTATGAAACACAGGAAAAAAAGAATTCCATTGTATAATACACTGCAGCATATCCACAGACAGTGAAATTAAAAAAAAAGGCCTTGATAAATATCTTGAGGCCAGAAATGTGTCTGAAAATACAAAAGAACTTCAGAGGATGTGAAGAATTAAGGCAACTCTTCAAGTTAAAATGGAATTTAAGTATTTCAATCTGAGTAAAGGTTATGAAATAGTGTTTCGAAATTCAGAGAAAAAAATAAATAAAAAAATCTTCATATAATCCGCACCTGTCATGTTGATCCCAAAGAATTATTTCTGACAGAGAAGACACAGTTCAGAAAATGGATGACCCAGAAGTCCAATGAGTGAGAAAGAAGCAATCTTCATATTAAAAATATGCAATTTTTTAAGTAGTTTTGTGTTACTTTTCAAAGTGAATAAAAAACAAAGATCCCTAGTTTTCACAGCATTATCATATCTCATTACTTAGACCTAAAAACCCATAGAAACTATCCCAGGAGCAGAAAGTACCGTAATTTCGAGTAAATAAGCTGCACTGGCGTATACGCCGCATTTTCGCAGTAAGGTGGGGATTTCCATCGCGGAATCTTGAAAACATTACGTAGATAAAAATATAGTACCTGATCTTTCAAATAATAAATAAAAATATCAGTTAAACAAGAGTCAATCTTACATATAAGACTCACCGTACTACCTATTTTATAAAAATTTACGCTTAAACCAATTATAAAACATTTATACCTCAAGAATTTAAAAAATATACGGACCACATTTTTCAATCAATTCCATCAAAATCGGAAACTTCATTTTCGAATTAAGAAGTTTTAAAAGCTGGTCATCTAAAAAAACTTCGGGGTCGTCCGCATCACTTTCGCTGTCTTCTGGCGTTTCACCACAGTTTTTAGAAATAATGTTTGCTTCAGTGAAGCCCGAAATAATCTTCAAAGTTGTGATGTTTTTCCAGGATTTGGAAAAACATATTTATTTACCATTAGCTTAAAACTAGAAGTATAACTTCTGCGTTGTGTCATTTTACTTTCCGTGATAACGTAGAACTACTCTAACTCGAGAAAAGGCAATTTGGCGAACTAAATGCAATGAATGCACACGTCACTGACAAATATTTCCCGTGCTGTCCTTGGGTTAGCCTCAGAGCGAAGCCGATGTCATGAGTTCAAAGAGAGTTGCTTGGAGCATGAAACGAGGGCGATTCCCTGCGAAGCCCCCCCCCCCCCGTCCCCCCGGATGTCCCAAGTTGGTTCAATCCTATAACCTGTTATTGTCATGTCTTGTTTTAAGAGGGGGTGGGTGGAATTTATTGCATGTGGCTGTAACATGGTTATTCTATTCCCTCTCTATTGAGACATCTTCCCGCGGGAAAAGAATGGAACAAGCCAAAACTTTTTTGTCACATAATTTCGCACTGCCAAAAAAAAAAAAAAAAAAAAAAAAAAAGAAGAAGAAGCTGTATAAGCCGTGCGGGCCGAAAATTTAATTTTGAACTCATATACGCTGTGGCTTATGTACCCGAAATTACGGTACTTAAAACTGCAATGTGCATTGCAGAACAAATGTATCTTGCCTTTTTTTATCTTAGATTTCAATTTCCTTTAATATTTTCATAAGATATTTTTTGTTAAATATTAAATTTCAATCCCTTACAAAATATTTTTTCATCTTAGATTTGCAAGCTCAGCACTTGTGCATCCTACACTTCACTCCTCTTGTCTATACTTTGGCAAGTTTGCCCATCTGCTGAGAGCACTGGAGTCCCCCCCCCCCACATACACACAAACAAACACATGCATCCACCCTTACCATTTGGGATGGCAAGAGATTTATAGGAGGAAATTGTTAAGATGTAATGATAAGAACAGCAGGTATTTTATTGAATACTTATTATTTCCAATAACTGATGTCAATTCTGAGCAGAAGAAAGAATTGGAAGATCTTTCCAATTTCATTGAATGTGTAAAGGTTTTTCCATGTGTCCCATACTCTGAAGAGAGAGAAAAAAAAAAGATTTATTCTTTGAGTACACTGTTTTTGTCACTTGGTTCTATAGAAATGTGCGAGAAAGCAGGAAAAGGGGGATTACACTTGTGAGTCAGCTGGCTCTGAATTCCAGGCATTTTGCCTGACAGGCCTGGTGTTTGTGGTTTGTTCCTTCCTTTAGGATAACTGCCTATATTTTAACTAGCTTCAGGAATCAATTAATATGAGGTTCAACAGAGCTGCCTAGTGTCCTAGATTCCGTCAGATTTTGAAAATATTTTCTGGAAATCCGATTTTTCTACAAAAAATCTGGTTTTGTGTTTTTTAATTTTTTTTTCTTTTCTTTATTTATTATACAGAGATACCAACAACTACGGAATCTCCGTAGTTCCTACGGAAAAAGCTCTTGTACTACGGAATATGGAAAATCGTTATTTTTCTACGGAAAATTAACTGAAGTTATTAATTTTTGTTTTGCTTGTTCCCCTTCCCAACGCAACGGCAGCCACTTGACGATCCGTCATGCTTGCGATGCTGCCTGCACTTCCAGTTCTGCCTCTCGAAGCTGCTCGGATCTTAGCGCGAGCGGCCGGCACTCGGATGAGTGTGGCCTTGCGCTGAGTCATTCTAAGTGAAAACCCTCCCTCCCCAGCATGCAACATTCTGGGGACGTTGAGCGTAGCTCGCTTTAATGGTGGACGTGGGCAGAGTTCGGCTTGAAGCTCTTTCGCAGTGCAGCGGCAAGCTGTTGAAAATCGTTTGGTGCAGAACGTGAGTATCATTGCCTGGCATCGGAGATTTTTTTTTTAAATCGTGCATCGACCATTCATATCAGTAATTAATATTTTGAAGTTTTTTCTTGTGTTGCAGAAAAGTGTGCTTGGATTTCGTTGCAGAGTTCGCCAAAATGTGTAATTACGCGTCTAGTACGCATCGAAATTTTACCAACGCGTAAAAATATGCATCGGGAATTTTTGGCGATGCGTAGAAATACACGCTGTGAAGCACATAAAGTATGCATCAACACGTAAAAATGCGCATCGAGAAACGTGTAAAATACACAGCAACACACAAAAACACACGTCGAGAAACGCGTAAAACTATGCATCGAAGAATTTTACCAACGCGAAAAAATAAGCATCGGACAGCATTTCACCTTTCAAAAACGGAAGTGAACGAAATAAAGATTTCTTCCGTAATCGTAATTTCGTTTTCCTGCGATGTTGCCTCTGTCCAGTATTGTTGTTATACATAATTTTATTCCATAAATCTTTGTATTTCACTTTGAAAATGGAGGGGAATTTCTGAAAACGGAAATTCGACGGCGCAAAAAATCCCGTGTAATCTTCGGCTTCGAGGAATCTCTGCTTTTTCGTCGTAATTTTTTGTTATCCTCGAGATCGATGCATAATTGAACAGAAATTTTGGGGCAATTGGTAGTGGTGAAAGATTCTTTCTGCCTGAAACTTTCGAAAATGGAAATTTAGTCTTTCAAAACTTTCGGAAACAGTGAAAATTTCTCACGTAATTTTATTTTTCAAGCAAAGTTTCCTCTGCCTAGTATTGTTGCTAAATTTCATTTTATTTTGTAAATATTTGTATTTCACCTTGCATATGGAAGGGAAATGTCCGAAAACGGAAATCGGACGTAGCAAAGGTTTCTCCCGTAACTGTAATTTTTTTCCCCAACGATGTTCCGAACGTGTATCCTGTGTTCTTACATATTCCCCCAAAAAAGGTTTGCATTTCAGCTTGATAAAGGGGGGGGAGATTCCGAAAACGAAAGTGACTAAGCTGAAAAATTTGTAAGAATTGATGCATGATATTCAAAAGCATTCATATTCTCCAAGTTACACTACCTTTTATCTAAAATAGTGAAAGCTATCATGCATTCATGGTCCTCAAACTGAAAGTTCTTTCAGCATGATGGATAAAATTGTCATGGCATCCAAGGGGTTTGTGATGTGAAGCCTACTGTCGTAGCTGATGGTGATGTTGAGCTTAATTTTTCAAATAAGTTTTTCAAAAAAGAAAAATCAGAAAGCACACAACTGGTAATTGGAGTAAAAACAAGAATGTATTAAAGCAAAATCATTTTAAATGAAAATGAATTTTCTAAGTTCTATACATCTGTCGGAAAATTTCACATTGAAGAATGTTCTTATATTCAAGAAAAGATACTGATCTATGATGAATTCTTAAAACATGCAGAAGTAGTAGATCCTTCACTTAGAGCCATAACATCATTTACTTCTGTATTACACATAGTCAAACGTCTTCCATTTATAATAACTGAAAATGAACTTGATATACTGGAAGCGGAATTCCTTGTTATCAAGCTGACAAATTAGAGACCATAGCAGTAACAGAATAGATGTCACTTGGTCAGAAATCTCAAAATTAAGAGGCTGTAATGGAGTGGTTAAGTATACTATTCTCTCGAAAGTAATTTTTGCAACACTTGTAGTTCCACACTTGAATGCTGTGAGTAAGAGAGATTTTAGTTTAGTGCAAAAAAATCAAGCCCGTTTCCAACCTAATTTAGGTTTAGAAACTGTAGAAGCACTTCTTATTGCAAAAATGAATATGTTCTCCTCTGGGCAAGTGTGTTATGAAAAAATATTTTCTGCTGAGGAGCTCAAATCTGCAAAACACTGTACAGCAAAATCACTAAAGAAAGCTGTTGAATCAATTGTTTGTTGTGTAAAAAAAAATGTATCAGTCATGGTGTATATTTTTTTCCATAAGTAAAAAAAATGCTAATTGAATTAAATGAGTTGTTTTCCTCGGTTAAAATTATTCTTTTTGGTATGACTACTGATAAATAGACCAAACTACTGAAAATTTGTACGAGTACTGCTGAAAGTATCTGAAACAGGTTGGCATCTCTGATTATACATGGTATTTCTTTCTCCCCCCCCTCATTAATGATATCGGACATCATTTCTCTACAGCGTCAGTGCTGGCTGTGGGAGTCTGAAACGAATGGAGACAAAAGTTTTTTTTTCTTTCTTTTTGTTAATCCATGACTCTTCAAGCGGCAACGTTGTGAGCCCCACAATGCTAGCAAGACATCAGTGGTTTGGAAAGTTGGAGTACTGGTTTATAACGTCACATCCACGTTGCTTGTGTAGAGTCTCGTGGGAGTGGGAGGCTGTTCATTTGTTTGCTAATGCTGAAGTTGAACTACAATTCTTGTACTTTGTTTGTGTTTGATTTTTCAAACAAAGCAAGTTGTGTAGCAATATTATTTCAGTTCACAGCTCCATAATGAGGCTTAAACGTTGAGACGAAAGATTTTTGAAGAAATACTCCAAAGAATTTGACTTTGTAAAACCATCACGTTTCATGCATATTGCACTTTGTGTAACACTAATTTCTCTGTTTCTCATGCTGGTTGCTGGGACATCGTCACACATGTTGGAACTAACAAGCACATAAAAAATCATGATAGCACAAAAAGTGTGTGCAGCTTGGATCGTTTTGTTTCAGTACCAAATGATTTTCAAACTACTCACGCAGAAATTCTGTTGACCGGATTTTTGTTGGAGCACAACATACCACTAGTGGCAGCTGATCATATTTCCTGATTGTTGTCAGCTATGTTTCTTAATTCCCCAGAAGTAAATAAAAAATTATGCATGTGGCCAGACAAAAATTTTGCATATTGTTCAAGAAATAGCAGAATATGATTCAAAAAATGTCCTCTGTGCTTTATTAAAAGTGGACTATTTTCTGTCGCAACTGATAATAGCAATGATGCTGACGATCAACTTTATCCAATTGTGGTAATACTTTGATAATGATTGCAAGCAAGTGAGATGTACGCTGCTCTCTTTGCCATACCTGGAAACCAGTTCACCAGGTGAACGAACTTGTGTCCGAAGAATTCCAGCATCATGATATTCTGTGGATGAACTGTCTTGTCTTATCTTGTGGTGAATCTCCTGTTGTGGTGAGGAGAAATCATAGTGTAGCAGCATTTCTGAAAAAAGAAGAACCTAATCTACTGTGTTTGATTGTGTTTGCCATCTATTAAATTTGGCTGCTGAAAAAGGGTCTGCAACATTACCTTTTCAAATTGATGAAATTTTGATTGGCATTACTTATTTTGTGGATATAAAAGTATAAAGAGAAAAAAATTAATTTGAAGAAATTTCAAGCTCTTTGTAATGTGGAATCACAAAAAATTCTTAAACATTACTATACTAGATTATCCCTTGGCAAATGCTTAGACTGGGTTTTACAGCAATGTCTGAGATTCCTTATGTTATATTTCAAAGAAGAATGCAACAGTGATTGGAAAGCACCAAATCTTTCCTCACGTTTAGTTGGCTTTACAATTTTGAATGTTAAAAATCCTTTAGATTTTGACATCTCAACAATGTTCAATTTCTGGTGTAAAAAGAGGAGCCTCACACAAAATCCATTCCTTTTCTTGTAAGAAGAAATCAGCTGAGTCTCATAGTACAACACTTGTGGTCTTGAGAGCAAAAAAGAAAAAAAAAGTTACTGTCATACAGTTCATATGGCTGAACAAAAGCGGAATATGAATGGAGTTCCTTATACAAACACTGTTAAAAAAATACTTATAAACAAGTCTTTGCAATAATGGCATGAACATATTTTCCTTTCCTTAAGCTTTGCATTATGCCATGCATAATGCAGAGCTTAAAGAAGGCACAATATTGTGAGTCATGTATGCTGGCAGTAAAGCTTGTGTATGAGTAAATGGTGTTGTATCAAAATGGTTTTGCATTGGTGCAGGAGTCAGGCAAGGTTGTGTCATGCCACCATGGCTTTTTAATATATTTATGGATGCATGCATGCACGATGCCAAGATTTTTGTTGACTGTCAAGGCCTGTTCTAAATCCTTTGAATTCAGTTCATAAGTTTTGATGACAATGCAATTTGAATTATGTTGCCAGATTCCACTGTTAGATACAGTCTGTGATAAATAAAAATTGTGGGCTGTGGTGCATCCTCAGCACCTTTCATTAACAGAAACTGGAGTTTTCCTCCTTAAAAAGATATACAGTTCCCACTATAAAAATTCTATTTAGAAGTTAATGTTGATAAATCTTGTACTCTCTCTAACCTCCTCCTCTCTAAAAAGGGGATGAGGTGGGGTTTTTAGTCTTTCATCATAATTCTAATTTGTGCATTGGCTCATGAAACTTACAAAATAGTACTTTAAAAGGCATGGTGAATGAAATACAATGAAGTTCAAAATCAGTGTTTGGGGAAAGGGATGAGATCCTTCTGGTTCTATACCACTTCCCCCCCCCTTTTTAAATGATTTTTTAAAATCTTTTTCTAATTCATCCTGTTGTTGATGCACTTTGTTGATGTTTGGTACCATACAGCATCAAAATTTGACTTACACTTTATTTTTAAATTAAGCATATTCACTGTTAATTTTTGTCAATTTTATGCTGAGCGAGCTTGTAATTCAGCATTGCATCAGATGTGTCTTATGGCTATATTTCACGTGTTAAGTTTTACATCTGTGGATTGAATTCTTTCTTTTATTGAAACAAGGAAAACAGACTCAGTTCTGATTTTATGAAATGGTACCAGCATGTCAGATTTTTAATGTCAAAATACACCAAACAACTGTTTTTTTATGGAAATAAAATATATTACTATTGAATTTCATGCATGTATATTCTTTTCATTGTTATATGTTCACAATTCATAATGGTTATGTAGGTCACCTGTGCGTGGTATTTAAAAAAAAATCAGATTTCTTTTGTCTTTATAGCACAGTATGTATTTAAGTATTCCATATGCAATTTAGGTCTGCGCACTATTGGAGTCATCACTAAACTTGACCTGATGGATGAAGGAACAGATGCAAAAGATATTTTAGAAAATAAGCTTCTTCCATTACGAAGAGGTGAGATATATGTATAATGTCTTAGTTTCTTGTTTTTGTTAAACAGTTGACTATTACATTTGTTTCAGCTGAACTTTGGGTGGTTTTATAACCTTTCTAAGACATAGCCTCTTTACACTGATGCCTAGTAGCATGCTACTCTACTGTATTTAGAAGTGTAGTGTATCTTCAAAAATTGGAAAGTAAATTTATTCACAGTGCTTTGCAAAAATTGTGTAGTTCTTGACACTAAATTTTTTTTACTGCTTTCCATTTGGCATGTAACATACATGAGATTCTCTTGCAGATTTGCAGAATTCTGTTTTTTTTTTTTTTTTTTTTTTTTTTTTTTTGGTCATCATTTGAGTGATCTTTGAGATCAATGCAAAAATTAAGAGAATTTTTTGGGATTAATGGGGGGATGGGAGGTGTGTGTGTGTTTTCCATTTGGAAATGGTATTTCATCTCCCAAAACTTTCGAAAACAGAAGTTAAATGGAGAGTTTTTTTCCTCGTAATTGTAATTTTTTTTATCACAAAGTTGCCTCTGCCCGGTATTGTTAAATATAATTTTATTACATAAATTTTGGAATTACAGCATGAAACTGCCTGCAATGATTTCCGAAAACAGAAGTTAAGATGGCGCAAAATTTTTTCTTGTAGTCTTCAGGTCTGAGATTCTTCTGTGGATTTGAGGAATTCCATTTCAGTTATCATTTGGGGCATTCTCAAGATCAATGCACAATT
Organism: Macrothele yani; assembly: GCA_039090855.1. Classification (NCBI taxonomy): domain Eukaryota; kingdom Metazoa; phylum Arthropoda; class Arachnida; order Araneae; family Macrothelidae; genus Macrothele; species Macrothele yani. The sequence continues at coordinate 83,381,062 of CM077029.1, forward strand.
GAACAGAACTTTTGGGGGTTACTGGTGATGCGGGGTTTCGTTTGAGGTTGGAATTCTGTCTTTCAAAACTTTCAAAAATGGAACTTAGACGGAGTAAAGATTTCTCCTGTAATCATAATTTTTTTCTCTGGTGATGTACCTTCTGCTCAGTATTGTTGTTAAATATTCCTTTATTCCATAAATATTTGCATGTCAGCATAAAAATGGGGGAAAAAGTTTCCGAAAACGGAAGGTGGGCGAAGCTAAGATTTCTTTTGCAATCGTAATGTTTTCCTCCAAGATGTTCTCAATGTTCTATGTTGTTATTAAATGCTACTCCCCCCCCACACAAATGTTTGCATTTAAGTTTGATAAGGGAGGACAAATTTGTAAGAATTGATGCATGGTGTCCAAAGTATCTAAAATTGAGAGTTCTTTGGGCATGATGAATAAAATTGTCATCTGAGGGAATAAAAAGAAAAAACAACAACAACAACAACAAATACATGTATTTGTTCATTTGAAGATTGTTTTTGTTCTTTTGGAAGATTGTTTAAAAAGAAAGTTGGTTTTCCTTTAGAGATTAAATCCTTCAATCATCTACATGAAATGCCATTTCTCCATGATCTCTTGAGAGCAGAATAATCATACCTACCAGTTATTATCCATTGCTTACCCCCCCCCTCCCTCATGGGGACACTGCTTAGGATATGACGATAGATCAGAAAAGTATCATTTAGTGACACATAGAGTGCCTCAGTCGAAAACGTAAACAACCCCCCAGCTAATACTGCAGGGGAATTTATTTAACACTGTTGAAGTCTAGCCATATATTTTACTGACCTGTGCATAAGCTGACCCCCACTTTGAAAGCAGAATTTCTTCCAAAAACTTTCAGCTTATACATGAATATATACAGTATTTATTTTTGTGTTTTATATTTTTTTATTTTATAATTTGCTTTAATAATTGAATCAATGTTAAAGTTGAAAGAAATTTGTTTCAAAATCGTTTTAGCGTAGTAGACATAAATTTTTTATAGAAATTAACTCCCTAGTTATATTTTCAGTGGCAGTTTTAGAATTTCAGTTTTTATCTGTGATTCAAAGTTTTCTTATTGGCTGAAGAAGACATGAATTTCAACATTCTGCATTAAGTTTGTTTAAGCTGTAGGAGTTGTTTGTTGTAGATTACAGATGGTATGTATCATACATTATCATAATTTTGAAATTAAAACTTCGTTGAATTCCTGTATCAACCTGATTTTTTCACATTTCTTGCTGTTTAAACATGATCACTGACATTGAGGTTTATTAAACAACTTGAGTTTAGTTTCAACTAAATATGGCTTTAAATAAAATGTGCATTACTGCAAACCTCAGAATTAATTGCTGGTATAAGTTATATTCTTTTCAGGCATTGCTGAGATTTTGGGACTACATAGCACTATGCCCTATCTAGTTAGCAAGAAGTTTCACAACTTCATCAAGAACAACATTATAAACTCCATCCATTCGCTTGGTGGAAAGTTACAAGATATTGCTACACTACCAGACTCTTATCCTTCAGCAAGTAATTGGAATGCTTCCAAGTTCCCTTGCACTCTGGACTGTTTTTAAAGTTCAAACCAAAAGTAAAATGCATTGTCTCGGATAATTTTTGGATTCATTCCTTCAGAGGAAATGAAGTTAGTGATTGGGGATATCCAGAGGTTTCACATTGCTGACTACCAAATACATATGGGAGAGGCAGATACGCATTTGTGAATTTAGCATACCCTACTGTTCTCCTCGTGAAAAAAAAAAAAAAAAAAAAACGCTGCCAGAAACATTATTCTTTGATTTTCTATGCATTCAGAATCCTAAACACAAAGCAACCCAGCCTTTTCTGAATTTTTTTTTGGCAGAGGGGAGGGGTTTACAATAGATGGCAAATGTGTGCACCAATTTAAAAATGTACTCTTGTGTTGGACTGTGTGCACATGCAAGCTTAAGAAATAATGTGACTTTTTTTTTTTATAGGCAGAAAACTTTCTCTTGACATTAACATGTTTTATTCTACTCATGAAATACCTCTTGTCCATTAAGTTTGCTGAATTAAATGTTTAAAATAATATTTAATGCACAATTTGGCTTATGTTTTACATTATAAGCTAAATACTAGGGCTGTTTCTAAATCCAGATACAAATCATGCTTTGTTCTCTAACAATATTTCTCCATCTTATTACATTACATGAATGATTCAGTGAACTCATATGTTCATCTTAAACCACCCAATAATTTTGCTGTTGTGTTTTAAATTTGGCGTTTTTTTTTTTTTTTTTGTTAGAAAGGCAAACTCAAAAAATTGCAGATTCTATAGCAGTCCCCTCTCTTTTTTTCATGATGTTCACCTTTCCATGTTTTTTTTTTTTCAATTTCATTTATACATACATTCATGCACGAAAATTCAGGAAAATTGTGAATCACAGGAAAATGTTGCACTACACAAAGTGATTAGTTATTCAAACTACTCCATCTTCCAGAATGATAAAGGCCCATCTGTTGCTCCAGCAAACTGATAGAGGCGCTAGGAGCACGACATATGTCTCATAATGCAGCGGGTTATAAAAAGAGAAGTCAGAGCAGGTGTTGTGTGTTTCAGAGGCACTACATACTGTATATCAAATGAATATGGCTCAATGAACCCATATTGGTGATGTTATGCAAGGCAGAATCATCGGTTGACTCGAGGCTGGCCAAACCTGGATGGCAGTGTCCCAGGAGCTGCATGTCCCACAAAGTATCATCTCTAGACTCTGACGGCCTTTCCAACAGATGAAAAGGTGTCTTGATGCTTCAGCACAGGATGTTTGCAAATTACAATGCCCAAACAAGGCTGTCTTTTGTCACTAACTACCAGATGGCACAGGCGGAATACAGCAGGGGACCTTGCCAGAGACCTTTCAGTTGCCACAGGGACCACGGTTTCAAGGCATACCTTGTACAGATGATTGACTGGTTACTGCCTATGTATTCTCGCAGGCCTGCCTGATGCATCCCGTTAACTGTCGCCCATCAAAAAGCTCATGTAACCTGATGCAGAGAACAACATGTTTGGATAGCTGATCAATGGGCCTGTGTTTTGTTTATTGATGAATCCAGGTTTAGTCTGCACAGTGATTCATACCATGTCTTCATCTGGAGAGCACCTGTAACTCGGTACAACACTTCCAATATTCTTGAACATCATCGTTTTGGCAGCAGTGGGATTCTAATGTGGGGCAGAATAATGTTGGGTTCATGTACACTCCTCCATATGTTCTAAAGAGGAACCATGACAGGCCAGATGTACCGTGATTTCATTCTGCAGCAATACGTCTGGCTATTTAGGAGTGCAATGGGACCTGAGTTTGTGTTTATGGATGACAATGCATGCCTTCATTGAGCCAGCGTAGTGGAGGAATACCTAGAAAGTGAGGGTATTACCCTCTTACAGTGCCCAGCTCGCTCTCCCAATTTAAACCCTATTGAGCATGCGTGGGACACACTTGGGAGACGTATTGCAGGATGTCATCCACCTCTTCTAAAACTTTGGGCAGTATTGGTGCAAGAGTGGGACTTTGTACCTCAAGCACAATTTGATAATCTGGTGCTGAGTATGCCCAGACACTGTACTGTGTCATGGCGAAAATTTTAACCTCTGGTGAATTTCAGAAAGACTTGATCAATCTTCCTGTTGGTTTATCAGGGATTAATTAATGCAAAATTTTCTCACATGACATACGTTAGAAGAAAATTCCTGGTTGAAAGGCAAAGGAATTCGTGCGCAAAATTTGCTTGTCTTAATCACAACCAGGAAAACAAAAAAAGGGAAAATAGAATAATATTTGATTTAACTGACTTTTGGGTTTTGGAAATAATTAATTTATCTGTTCTTTTATCGCAATAGGAAAAGGCGAGTAGGTGTGCAGCTCAGAGAATCAAAATTAATTTTAGTTTAACATCACGGAACGAGAAAAAAGAAAATTAAAATTAGTGATTTTCTGCATAGCAAGAATTCTTCATTTCGCCATTTTGCGTTCCTGTTTCCCAACGTCGTGAAAAGTCGCCCAAAAGTGCAACATCTTTTCGTCTTTTGGGTAAGGAATTCAGCAACAGAATCTATTTTTAGACCTCAGGGTCAAAGGCTTGGTCCCTACGTGTGAAGGTCAGAGTGTCACCTCTGGCTTGCGTGGGAGTGAAATTCCGTTGGGAAGCCGTTAGTTACTAGGCTGAAGTTTCGACCAATGGGAGGGGTCAGCGGTTTCAAGCACCCCATAGTTTTATCCGTTGAGAGAGGACACTTTTGTTCTGGTCGCTGCGCTAGCTGGTCGGCAGTTGACCGCGGAAAGCTAAATTTTCTCTCCTTGCCTTTTTGGTGGGGAGAGGACAGTCAGAATGAAAATGCGGAAGCGAATCGCAAAGCTCAGTTAAAATGAGCATTTTTCAAGGGTCTCATTTCCGGAGGTAACAAAAAAAAAAAAAAAAAAAAAAGAGAAATTTGCGGACGACCACTGGGGTTGGTCTTGAAGGCCAGCAAGTGCGAGCCTCAAGATGGCGGAGAAGGATCAGACCAGACCCGATTTCCTACTTCCAAGCCCAATGTGCCTGTTGAGGACTGAAAGTCCACCTCGGGGAGTTGCTGCCTCCATATTTAAGCTGGGCTGCACCCTGGCTTCGGGAGAAGGCCATGGCCATCAGGGACGGCCCTGCGAATAACATAGATTTCGACTGCTGGATCGCCGAGCTTGTCCCACCACTTCTGACTACAACCACCAGTATGGTTCCAAAATGCCCGTTGCCGCCCCGGTGGCGCAGTGGTCTAAGGCGCTGGCCTCTGATCATTCGTCCGTAAGGGGTCCGGGTTCGAATCCCGGTAAGGCATGGATGTTGTGTTTGTCTTACGGCACTGGCTCTCTCCCTTCCCTGGAGCCAGTGACCCTAAATTAGGGACAGGCGACTGCTTATAGCCCATTGAGTTGCTCACGGTGGTCGTTAAACCTCCAAACAAAAAAAAAAAAAAAAAAAAAAAAAAAAATGCCCGTTTCCTGTTTCGTTGGCCAGACTCGCGGTACCAAAGAAAAGAAAAAAGAAAAAAAAAACTTTGGAAGTGAATTGAAAATCAACCGGGACAGTGGTGTTCTCTTCGGCGTGTTTATCAAGAAGTGTTGCTGCTCCGGTCCAAAAGGTAATTTTTTTTGTTAGCAAAATTAAAAAAAAAAAAAATCTTATGTTGTGGGTTCTTTGCAACTATCTAAGCAAGTGGGCTTTGAAATGGGGGGACTGTCAGAAAAATATGTTGCAAAGAAAGAAAAAAAAGTTGTAAATGTTTTCATTCAGGTTTTTTGTATTGTAAATGTTTTCATTCAGGTTTTTTGTATGTTAGTGTTCTTAGGGAATGAAACCACCTGAGTTAATTTAGGCAGTGTAAAAATAAATTCCATGACATTTTCTGTGAGTAGTAAAATAAAAAAATAAAAAAAACAAACAAAAAACAACAACAACAAAGAAGTGGAAGTGGATAACTTTCTGGGTCATGTAGGGATAGATGATATAATAAGTATATTAAGTTATTTCGGAACGAACAGCTCTCCAGACCAGTATTTCTCTTAGGTGAAAATTAACTCTTTTTGTGCTCGGTGATTTTTGTATTTGTGAAGTAGAATTTGTATTTATGAACTTAGCGTAGGTGCCATGTAGTTGGGAATTTTTCTTGTAGGCTGGTAATTATTTTGGTTTAGTGTTTTGGTAAATTTAGGTGCTAAATTACTCTTTAAAATTTAATTTTTGTATTAGTGAGAGCTAATTTCTAGTTTCAGCCCGTAGATTAGAAAAACAGGTTTTTATGGGGGAAAGAGTATAAGAATTGGGCATACAGGCAGATATGAGCATATGTATAGTGTGACAAAAAAAAAAAAAAAAAAAAAAGAACCCGAATAGCTGTTGTGTTTCTTCAAGAAGTGATGGTTTTTCAGGAAAAGAGTGATCTAGGAAGTATGGTGATGTATAGATTTTTCAGGAAATAAAGTAAGGTTTGGTATAGTGTGTCAAGTATGGTGTTATTGAGCTTTCTGGGAAATGAGTATGTACAGTGTGTTCCTGGGAAATAAAGATAAGTGATTTTCTGGGAAATGAGTGTGTTCCTGGGAAAATAAGGATATGAAGTATGTTCCTGGTAAAAATAGGATAAGAAGTAATTTTCTGGGAAAAAGGGTGATGTATTGAATTTTCTGGAAAATAGATGAGATATTTTGGGGACAAGAGAACTCTTGTGGGATACTTTACCCTATGTAGACAATGCCGCGGGGTCTGAAAGGGTGCACGAAACAAATTAGGGGATTTGTTTTCTGCCCGAGTAAGCTTGTTCGGTCCATAGGAGGTGGTACCTATGAGGGGAGTGATATGGGTTGTCCCCAAATCAGAGTGAAGGAACAGAAAAGGGTTAGGTCGCACTTTGCTCCACTACACTGTATAAGCTGGGAATGGATTTACGACCCATTCCCGCCTTTAGACTCAAACTTTGTTGTTCCTGCAGTGAAATCGTGTTTTTGCGAGGCAAGTGGAATGAATTCGTTGAGTGAGATGATTGTTTGGCTTTAATGCCCGAGTTTAGTTCTACATGGGTGCTGGTAGATTTGGAGGACTTATAGTGGAGAATTTTTGAATAGTTGGATTTTTATGATAACTTGTGAGTAAATTGAGTAGAGTATTTAGTGTATTGGGTTTTGTACAGTGTCGAGAATTGGTTCAGTGTCAGGTAATGCTACATGGTTAGGATATGTAGATTTTAAGACAAATGTTGATTGAAGGCAAGGTTGTTGATTTTGAGACAAATTTTCCCGGAAATGTAGAACCTGATATAAAATAACTTTTCATTATGTAAAATTTTGGCAGTTGATATGTTAGTTAAAAAGTTAAAAAGTGAATTCAGAAGACTAGTCTGAGAGGGTTGGTTTTAGCGATTAGAATAACATAGTGTAAACATATGCATATAATAATTTTTTTTTTTTCAAGAGAGAGAGAAAGAGATTTACCTTCCACATACTTAAGTTGCACACCATGTTAAAGCAAGTGTTTGTGCTGTGCGGTGTAATTCAATGGAATTCTGGTATTTATATTTTGTTTTATTACTGTGACTGGTGCGATATTTGCTAAGCTGTTCAGATGTTTATTGTTTTTAGGCCCAGTGGCCGGGTTTGAAATTGTGTCAAAATTTACTCTCACACTTGTTAAGTTTCACAATAAATATAGGCCAAGTGGCCTTTCAAAAACCTAAACCTTAGTGCAGTGAAGTTTTAGATATTTTCAGTTTAAATTTTCATCACATGGTTCAAGTGCATCCCCCTCAGCAATGACTGAGGTGGGAAAGTAATCCGAGGTTATAGTGGTAAAATCAATGTTTTGTCCTAACTAGCTAATTTGATCATCGCCACTTCCAAAAGGTTATTTACATGTGTACATTGTATACCATTAAATTTTATTATTTACAAATTTGGTACACATGCAAACAATAGTTACCTTTTCTTACACTTTCAGGTGTACCTACTCATCAAATGCAAACAATGCAAACAATACAATAGTAACTTTTGGGGAGTTACCAAATTCAGTGGTGCATTTGATTTGATTTTTCTATTTTGTTTCATGGCCTTATTCAAAATTTCAGTTTTGTTTCGAAATGCATCCACCCATCTCCCAAATTTAAATTTTCTATAATTTCCATATAAATTTCAATATCAGAAGCATAAATATAGTCTCTTTTGATAAATAACATCAATCCATTTTTTTTTTCACCATAACAACTGCATGTGTCGCTGGGGCAAGCCGACATATAGCATATTGAACACTTTCTTCACCATAAAACATTTGTGTCCTGCACGAGATGTGCATTTCAAATTAGTTCCAGGGAGCTGTTTCTCTTTATTTTGACCACTATGGTGGATCATCTAGTTTTTTTTTTCATTCTAAATTTTTGTTATAGTTCATTATGCTCCATATCTACAACATTTTGGTTGCAGTCCTAAGGGTGGAAGAGTCAAAACTGACATTTTCCTTACTTTATTATACACTCATGCTCAAAAATTATTTGTCCTTCACCCAAGATTTAATGTTTAACGTTTAGCACTGAGTACTGTTCACTTATTCACTGGGGCTACTTAAGTGTTTCACATGGGTGAAGTATTAATTTCTTTAATTTTCAATGTAATAATAGTTTACTAATAATTACTAATATTAACAAGTCTGTAAGTAGTACTATATGTCCTATTTTAAAAATTGCAATTTTTGTGTGTTGCTGATCGTTGGTGCCATTTAGTAAGGTTTGTGTGTGAATTGTTATGTCAGTGCATTTTTAATTTGCTGTTAGATAGAAATATAATTTTTTCAGCTTTAAGGAACTGCAGATTGTAATTATTATTAACAGGGTACATTGGTGTTGTCAACCGTAGTCAGAAAGATATTGAAGGTAGAAAAGACATTAGAGCTGCTATGGATGCTGAAAGGAGATTTTTTTAAGTCATCCATCGTATAGGTATGTTCTCCTTTGCTTTCTTTGTTTTTTTATGTATTAATTATTTAAAGCAACCCCAAATCACATAGTGCTGGATTATATTTAATGTATTTTGTTTTTAAGATTTTAAGGTGCTGTTTCATGCAAGCTGATTACATCGATTATTTTTCTTTTTGTATGTCTATGTGTGGGTAAATGTATGCATATTAGTTGAATCATATGGTGAAAAATATATGTATTTTGCACTGAGCTTAGTGTTATTACAGTGTGAGCTTCTGGCATTTGAACCTCACACCAAGAAAATTATATTGAAGGGAGGAGAGAGTCCAGAAAATTTCTGCCAATAATAAAATGGCCCAGTTATGTACATACATACAGTACATATCACTAAGCTATTCAGAGGTTAGTTCTTCAAAGATATGTCTGCTACCAAAATCAAAGTTACCGAGAGATTTTACTTACTGTTGATTTTTGCTGCCTTCCTTTACTGCTGCCATTTGGGCTGAACAAATTCTCATAGTTAGCACTTTTCAACATGGCCAAACCACTTCAAATTATTTATCTTCACCCCACTAACAGTGTTTTGCTTTACACTACACATATGCACCCCTCATGTGATGGGACATGTTTCCACAAATCCCCCATAAGCAACATTTCTCTCCAGCACACAGACTCATGTGTTTCTTCTGCAGTACTCAGGTTTCAGTACCATATAACAGAGTAGGAATAATTACAGTTTCACATCTGGCTCACTTATAAAGAAACCAAATGGAATTCCTTAGCTGAAAATGGCAATTTTCCATCATTTGTTATACATTTTGAGTTACTGATCGCAGAGTAAGAGTTCAGGGGTAAAGTTTATTATAAATTTTGAATGTTTTAGTGCTATATAAGCCCTCTAAAACAAACCCTGCAAAATTAATCATACATGAATTTGTGAAAATTTTGTAACTGACAGAATCTATCATAAGTGAAAAGGTGTAAAATTAAATCAGATTGTAGGGAGAAATGTGAAAAAAAAGCTAAACATTTTTTCGTAAAAATAAGAAATGTCCTTTTTTTTTTTTTTTTTACGTTTAGCACTTCTATGCTTATTTTCTGTTTTCTTTATAGTACAGAATTACACTTAATTTATGAAGGTGAAATATGTGGTATGACACAATCACTATTAATAACCTGTTTTAGTACTAATTAACAATACATAAAATAAAGCTCTTATTTTGTAATGTGTTGCATTGCATGCCACACTCTATCTCCTTAATATTTTGATGTTTTGTGCAAACGCTGTATGGACTTCTCAAATGTGCTCTCAGGTATATGATGCATTTTGTTTTTTCATTATTTTGGCTCTGTGAGTAGTGGCCATACATTCCAATGTCTGTGAAGACTGCTGATGATCAACCAGAAAAAAAAAAAAAAAAAAAATGCAAGAAATTAGCATTCTCTCTTCTTACACTCCACAAATGTCATCACATGACCAAAGAGAAGATAAAATTAACAACTAAGAGCTGCATGATGACTGTTTTGTCAGTCTACCAGCAGCTGTGCCTTTAAGAAATGTTCCTTCTTTTTTCTTTTATTCTGTTGCTTTGTAAGTAGCCTCAATGGATATGGGATGTCTGTTTATCTGTTATAGTTGCAGTTTGTCATTAAATTTGTGAAGAATTTTTCTTCTGTAAACTTATTTCCTTTCTGTTTTATGGCAATTTCCCATAGAAAACAGGAACTTAAGATGGCAAAAGTCAATAAGTTTTTGCAACAAATTTCAACAGCCAGCAGACATTCTGCATCTACAGAGATTACATATAGGACAAGAACCAAAAAGTGAAAAAGAAAGAAATTATCTGGTAGGTAGAGCCACTAGAAATGCTGAAAGACTGACTAAAGGATGCATGCAAGGTACATCATGGAGCTTTTTTTTTTTTTTTTAGAAAAGAGTAGTATACATACTCTATCTGACAGTGAGTTCTGTCACTGTAAGTGGAGAACACGTAATCTCTTCTTAAGGCAGGTGAAATAATGAAAGTATCTGAAACATGAATTGTGTATCAAGGGATAACTTCAATTGCAGCAGAACATTGATAGGCTTAATGAAACTGAGCTCACATAGTTGGCTCCAACATGAATGCAGATATGGATTTCCAAGACATCTAAGTGTTTGATACTTTCTTAGAAGTTTACAAAATTTCCTAATGAGCTTCACATTTTAAACAAAAGATGGATAATTATTAGTTTTTTTTTTTTAAGAATTTTTTCCTTGTATATTTTATGCCTTTCATAACTGGCTTAGTAATCTGTTACATCAGCTGCATAGAGAATATTTACTGAAAGGCCAGAGAAATGGTGCTGAAAATGTGAGTCTTTTAACTAAACATCTATTTTTAATCACTACAACCAATTCATTGTTAAAATAGAGATGAGAAAATGAGATATGTTAGAAGCATTTGTCACGTAGGGCCATAGCTTGCGAGTCACCAGGCTCAGCCTCCCCTGAAAAATTTTGAGCCTCCCCTAAGAAATACTCAATGTATGTAGTAATAATTGACACATTTTATATTTGAAAAAAAAAAAATCAACGAAAACGAATTGATATCACACTTAAAGTACTGTGTGTTGATATGACGGAGAGGAAAAAACCCAATGAAGTAGCTAATTCAAAATCATACCCGTCGAGTCAATCTACAAATTGGAAGGTTTTTTTTTTTCTTTTTCCCAGAAGATTAAGACATGGCGATACAATTTGTAGATCAGTATGTTGCTCTGATTTCCATAATAAATTTTTGCAATCACATACATTGTATGCCCTTCCATCCCCCTGTACTCATTAAAATTATGGATTTTTAAATGCTTTTGTATGTATTTAAAATTCTGCTATGTAAAAAAGGAGACCTTAAGGATCTCTGAATTACAGACCCATTAGCCTCCTATCAGTTTACAGAATCTTGACTAAGGTACTGTCTCATTGCTTGAAGGAAACACTGGATACTACTCAACCAAGAGAACAAGTTGGATTTGGGAATGGCTACAGCACTATGAATCATATCCATGTACTGAGAAAGCTTATTAAAAGAGCTAATGAGTATGAACTCCCACAATATATGACTTTTATTGATTATGAAAAGGCTTTTGATTCCATTAAACCATCAATGGTTACAACATTTTTGAGGTACTGAATTTGAATACATTAAAATTATTAATAATAAATATGGAAATGCAAGTTAAAGGTTGGACTGTTTGAGAAAATAGCATGTATAAAAATTGGAAAGGGAGTTAGACAAGGTAACACTAAATATCCCAAACTCTTCAGTGCAACATTGCAGAATGTCTTTCAGTCATTGAATGGGAAAAACAAGGGAATAAATATTAGTGGCCATTATTTAGCCCTCCTTCATTTTACCGATGACATAGTTTTGCAAGTAATCCTTTAGAGCTTCAGAGTATGATCCAGGATCTCGCTGCAAAAAGTAAAGAAGTGAAATTAAAAATGAATGTATACAAAACAAAATTGATGTAATGCTATCACAATGAATGAAGTTTTAAAAGTTAATGGGCCAAATCTAGAAATAATCGATGCCTACATTTACTTTGAATAACAGATATTAAGCAAAGGTTACATTGAAGAAGAAATTGTCAGGTGTTGTAAAGCTTGACTGGAGAGGAGAGCATTTGGAAGAACAGTACAATTGTCTAGAGCAATTTGCCATTATGTCTTAAAAGAAAAATATATAATCACTTCATCCTTCCAGTTCTTATGGACCAGAGACATGGACCTTAACTAAAAAAAAAAAAAAAAAAACCAGAGGCTGAGGAAAACTAAAAGAGCCTAGGAAGATGCATGCTTGATGTAACCAGGAAAGAACTGTCCACTGTTGGACAACCGAAATAGTAAACTGGATGACAAGGGACAGGAAAAGATCCAAAAGAAGGCTGGGTGAGAGATAGGTGAATGAAATTTGAAAGCACGTAGGTGTCACATTGAAAACAGTTGCTCTGGATATAGACTTCCAGAAAAGACTTAGGGAGACCTCCATCCAGCAATAAATCAAGAATGATTGATCTCTCTCCCCCCCTCTCGCTCACTCACTCAAAAATAACATTTCTGTACTTATTAATTTTTCAATAAATAATGAAATAATGGAATAATGGTAGATTGAAATTTATGAGCAAAGTAAGTAAAATCTTTCTAGCTTATGGCCCTGCTACCACATAATAAAAGAGGTGGTTATGTGAAATGAGACATTTGCAACTTTTTGTCTTTCAAAACATATTTCTGTATTGGATGTTCATACATACCATTAAGCTGTTCTCTGAGATTCAGAGGTTAGCTCCTCAAAGAAAAGATCATTTACCAAGTAAACATTAGAAGTAAGGAATTCGAAGTGAACGTATCCCTCCCGTTTCTGGATGTTCTGGTATCTAGGAGCTCCGTAGGAGAAGTGCACACTAAGGTGCTTTATAAAGCTTCTCGCTCATGTCTACATCCGAGGATATTGAAGATGAGCTGCACAGCCTTTGTGTCCTAGCACACGAGGCTGAGTATAACATGAGGCGTATTGAGCAAATAATCTCCAAAGGAGCTAGAAAGGATGAGAGAAGATCCCAGACTTGTCTGACACAAAGAAGGTTCATTTGGTCCATCCTGTATACTCCTGGGCTTACTTATGCCATCAAAAATGCCTTAAGAAAGTTAAACCTTGACGTTGGAATTTAGTCTCCAAAACCTATCGCTGTGCTACTTGCACCAGACTTTTGTAATATGGATGTCGGGAATCAAGTGGGAGTGTATGCTGTCCCTCTCCAATACCCAGACTCATCTAGGAAAGTTTTATATCGGTATGACCAAGAGGTCATTCAAGGTTCGTATGAAAGAGCACCAGTGTGACGTGAGGAATAACAAATTGAGCATGGCTCTAGCTCCTCGGGATGCTGCCAGCCTGGGAGCCATACCGATTTGGTCTGATCTGCGCATGTTAGCCCCTTACGATGGACCAAGATCTATGCCTGTACGCGAAACTATTGAAGTCCTTGCGCACCATGAATCCTGCAACACTGACATCACGATGGAACTCTCTCCAATTTGTAACACAATTCTCAGCGTACAGCGAGCGCCCAGTCTTGAGCAACATGGCCATTGTGAGCTCATGAGCACTTGAGCTCCTGTTTGATTATTTGTCATGTTTGAATTGCATTCGCATTATGATTCTGTTTTGTCAATTTATATTTCCCGCTGCCTGATAAAGCTTCCCATTGGAAGCGAAAGCTTACATTACATTAAGATAAAGTTTTTATGCCCAGTAACAGAACTTTGAAATTTACTTGTATTTACTGATGGGACTAGATTTTATTTACTGTTGGTGTATCAAACGTCCCCATTTACAACGATCACAGCTTGAGCTTCACTTGCATCCATCACATGTCACACACAAGACTTCTTGTTCTTCATACTCATAATATTTTTCTACTGCAGAAATTCCTGAATCCGGTCCTCCCATGATTTCCTTGGCCTTTCTTTACCTTTCTTTCCTGCTACTTGGGCTGAAAAACTTCTCTTAGTAAGCATCTTATCACTAATTCTTTCAACATGGCCAAACCACCTAAGAACATTAGTTACACAACTGCAACACCTCTTCATTCCTCACATGATCAGAGCATGTCTTACCACAATCCCCCTGTAAGTAACGCATCTCCCCAACACACAAATGACTCCTATGTTTCTTCTGTAGTACCCAGGTGTCACTGTGGTACATCAGAGTAGATACAATTACAGTTTCATATACAGCCATTTGGGATTTTCTTGAGAACCTATCATTCCTGTGAAATCCTCCTAAAGCTCTGTATTGAAAGTCGTGTGCAATATTTTCATGGGACTACACCAAACTGAGGTTTTACCATTACATATACTATCGAAGGATTATCATGAGTTGAACTTTTATAGACTCTTGGATTAATGACATTCCAAATGATTGTGTTCAAATAATTATCTGAGAAATGTTTATAGCAAAGAATAGATAGTATATCCAAGATTATCCACAGATTTACCATCTTTTTTTTGTGTGTAAAAGTTTCCTACTAGGTCATGTAACTGCATGCTTAAGTAAGGCCCAATAATTTTTTTATAAAAAAGTCAGTTTGAATAGTTGTAACCATCAGCAGAATTTTTCTTTATTTTATTGTATTTTTCAGTATCATTTCTCCTCTTGAAGTCATGAAATTTTTTTTGTGAGCTGCTGTGATTGAATTTTTAATCACACATATTTCTGCATATAGAAGGTGGATACCAAAATTTACTTCTTATGTCAGACAGATGTAAATAATTAACATGTTTATAGCAAGCTTTTGGTCACTCAGTTTTATTACTTGGTGGCATAACAGTTAATTTGTATTTAGCACTATATATTTCCTCTTCAAGGGGTTTTTGCAAAATTCTTTCTGAAAGAAATTGCCAAGATTATCCGCATATTTAGCTGATATTCTTGATGAATTTTATCCATTAGGTTTCATAAATATGCATTTATTTTAGAAATATCTCTTCTACTTGTTGCATTTGAAAACATCTTGTGATCAGATTACTGAAACCATCACTTAGATTTTTCATGCATTTTCTACTTCCTTTTGAACAAAAACTTTCTTAGTTTCTTGTGCATATGTACTTGCTGCCCTGGTAGCACAGTGGTCTATGTGCTGGCTTATGTTCGTTCATCCAAGTGGGTCTGGGTTCAAACCCCGGTGAAGCATGGATGTCATGTTTGTCTTACGACACTGGCTCTCTCCCTTCCCTGGAACTAGTGGCACTAAATTAGGGATGTGCGACTGCTTATAGCCCATTAAGTTGCTCACGGTGGTTGTTAAACCAAAAATTATGTACTGATAGTGATATCTCTGCTGCTTAGAAGTCAGACTGAAAAAAATTATTTTGTATATTGAGCTTTAGGGAGTAGGCTAAGCGTATCAACACTCATTTAAGAAAGCATCGGTATTTCAAAATTGCTAATCAAACATGTTAAAGTACCATTAGCATGCTGAAAATTTAGGGTGTCTTGCTCAGTGGCACATTTCTTTTTGAAAAATTATTACATTTTTTAATTAGTGAGGGATGTGAAAAAATTATGGAAAGAATCTTGAAAAATACAAATATGCAATTTTTTTTTTCATTATTTGTGTTCACAATGTTTTTTTTTTCTCTTAGGCATATGGCAGATCGCATGGGCACACCATACCTGCAGAGAGCGTTAAATCAGCAACTTACTAACCACATTAGGGACACCTTACCTGCTTTACGTGATAAACTACAAAAGCAGCTCCTTTCAATGGAAAAAGAAGTGGAAGAGTATAAAAATTTTCATCCTGATGACCCTTCTAGAAAAACGAAAGCTATGCTGCAGTAAGTTATTTTTCCACATAGTAATGTGTATATACATATTTTGCATTCTGTGTTTTGTTTTTTGTACTGTGTTGCAATTTGAAACAATATATAATTGTGATGGGAAATCAAATATAATAAATGTATCTGACATACATAATATACTAACAATCTTTTTGTGGAAAAATAAAAATTAATTAAAAAAACTGATACTCTCCACATTCAGACACTGAAATTTTTTGCTTTTGATTTGATGGTTGTCAGTTTATTTCCACATTTCTTGTACTCTATTTTTGGCTTCATGTATATTAACTGGTGCTTTGCATTTTCACTGTTTGGTGCTTATATTTCTCAATAAATCAAATATAATAAATGTTCTAATATAATATACTGTTTATTATAAATCAATGTAAATCTTTCTGTGAAGAAATAAAAATTAAAGAAATGATACTTTCCACATTTAGACACTGAAATATTTTGCTTTTGATGGTTATCAGTTTATTTCCGCATTTCTAGTACTCTGTTTTAGGCTTAGTGTATGTAACTGTTTGGTGCTTTATATTTTCCTGTCCTATTTCCTGTAATAAACTTTGACATATATTCATCAGCAGTTGAAGCAATATGTGACTGGTTCAGAATGCTGAGTTTAATGAATTTTCCATCAAACTTTGTGAAGCAGATTCCATGTTAGGTTATTCCATTTTCAAAATATTGATCCATGACTGCTGCACAATTTTGCCAATGATTCTAAAGTTTTTAGGTGTTTGCTATTAAACTTTTTGTTGTTATCCCTTTCAGTGCCACTGTACTTCTTATAGTTTTATGTAGTCCATATTATGGGAACACTCACCTTAGGGCTGAGTTTTTGTCTGGAAGAAGTCTAACAGTGATCAATCCATAAGTACTGAGGTTACTGCAGCATTTACCACCTTGATATGTGTCGGTTGCTTTACACTTAATTCATAATGAGTTGGAATGCTGGCATGTAGGAGCAACCAGTTCTCAGCCCATATTTGCAGTTGCTTTTTGTTGAATAGTATCACTGTAGTTTTTTTTACAGATTGTTATGATTTGACTGTTTTGATATGAATTCATTGTGTACATTTTCTTAGGTGTTGTAGAAAACTTACTAGCATTACTTTTACAACCAACACTTGCTTCTGACTTGAAGGTCACCACAGGTTATTTTCATCCAAATCATTAGTTAACACATGTGGAATATAGCATTCACAAACATAATGCATTTAAAATAAAATTCTGAGTACGTAGTTGTAGCATACTACTTTAACCCTTTCACAACCATAACGCCCAACGCGCCCTTACATGCAAACAACCACAAGCACAGAGTCGTTAGCACGAGTAGGATTTGCTACACCCATGTTCTTTGAATTTGTATGGTGTCTCGGGATTAGCAGAAGTCACCCCTCAATTGTCATTGTTGTCGATAAACAAAGAAGTGAACTAGGAGTTGATTTGTCCCAGGGCAATATCTTTCAGCCTTCTGACATTGCTCAGTAGAACTCTTGTTCTCTTGACACATGGTTCATTTGCCAGTGACATTCTGCGTTGTCCCATAAGCAGAGTTTATAGGGGGAAATTTGTTGTAAAAATTCTTTCATTTTGGTCAATCCAAATAAACAGATTGAGAGCATATTTTTTACCAGAAAGAACAAGAAAAGGGGAAAGTAAACAAGATTTTCCAGTTATTACCACTCCTTATATCTGCCTAAGGCTCTCAGTAGAAGAATGCACTGATTGCTCCAGAGAAACATCCAAAGGTTAGTGTATGTCAAGCCTAGAGATCGGAAGTTTGGAGTAGTGACTCAGCGCTAATCCTCCCTTTGTTATTGCAGAAGGGTGGGGGAATGAAATTCGAAAAGGAGCAGCAGACATTTTTGGGCGTCGTGGTATTCTGAGTGACAAAACAGTTTAGATCGTGGTTGTTAAAGGGTTAATGAGCAGTTCTTACCATTCTCAGACATACTGAGATTATAACTAGTACAATGAATTCCTGCACTTTTATTAACTTATCTGATATTCAGGAAGTACTAAAACAGTTAATTTTTTGTTGCTATTAAATGTCATGATTGAACAACTTGCCTTCATTAAAGCTCAAGTTCATGACTAGTTTCCTGCAGAAACTGAAGAGAGTAAACAAATTACTTACTTTGACTTGACTCAGCTTAAATATGGAAATTTTATTCCAAAATGAAACAGTGAGTTAAACAAGTCTCTCACAATTACTAAGTTATTTACTTATTACCATGACATACATTTCAAGACTAGTTGTTCATGAAGATCTGTCATCAGTAGCACACAAAACAGATTTAAAAGGTGGAAAACCAAACAGATTCTGCAATGTAATTTAAAATATTCTGTAATTCTGATTGGTTAATGAGCACGGATAAAATTGTTCTTAGATCACCAGTCAGCTCAAATAGCCCATCAAAAATAGAACTAATGAATTTGGAAGGTCCACTGATAAAAGCTAGTTTTCTGATAGTTTTTTTTTTTTTTTTTTTTTTTTTGAGAAAGAAGTCACACATTTTTTGTTTCATTATTCCTTTAAATTAGAATGAAGTCAGTTATCTTCGACCAAAGACTAGCAGAGGTAAACGATGTAACAGGAGACTGGTGTGTGTATCTGACATTATTATATTATGTAGCAGTCTTTTAGTGTATATGTTAAGAAACATTGTACAGGCTGCTATGGAAAGTCCTTACCTTGGGCCTTTACTCAAAAACAAATAATCCTGGACAGTCATGCAACAAAATGCGCATGTTCTTCCTGATAGGCATGATTACCGTGCTCCTGGCTGCAAAATGCAAAACTTACAAAGAAATAAATTCTGAAATATCAGAGACAGTAGAAAAGTTGCAATTGCAAAGTTGTGGAATAGTATGTATTGCATAGAAAATTGGGTGTTACAACTTCTCAGAATGGAAAAGAAATGGTAAAGTGCTAGGGAAAATAATTGCATGACTGAACAATGCTAGTGTATTCTCCATTGGCAGGTGGTTATGTGGAATTGTTATCGTCCAGCAACACAGATACTGTGTGTGCAAAGTAGCAGTGTACAAAACACTACTACACTGCCGTGCAAAAATTAAGGACGAGACGGTTTTTTGAATGTAATGTCGTGAAGAAGTGCTCCACATCGACTCAAATCATACTATAAGATCCCCAAGATGTAAGAATATGGGACAAGTGAGCAAAACCGTCCAAACAAGGAATCAAAAGGATGCAAAGGCACTTTATTGAAACGGTAGCTTCGAGCACAACTGGACACAAGACAGAAACGTCCATGTGACAGGCGGCTGCCAAGAAAATTCCAGTCTTTAGTAGGGGATATGATAACCCCTGACTGCGTTGCAGGATTTACAATGTCTCTCCATTCTGAGGACGAGGTTGTCGAGGAGCTGTTGAGGCATCGCGGCCCATTCCTCTTGTAGCGGAATCATTGCTGGCGGCTGGAGACGCGTTGACAAGCGTCTCCCGTGAAGGTCCCACACGCGTTCGATTGGATTTAGACCTTGCGGGCCAATCCATGCATTGAATATCTTCACTCTCCAACAGCTCTGCGACAGCCACTGTACGATGAGGTGTAGTGTTGTCGTCCATGAAGAGGAACTCGGGTCATTCCATGTGAAATCAACCAGCAAAAATAGCATTTTCATCCTGACCATTTTTGATTTTTATGAAACTTGGTATATTTGTAGAATTCATCAATATAAACATATATGGATTTTTTTTCAGAATTTTTAATGCATGCGTTTTTGAGTTATTGGTTTTTGAAATTTCAAAAAACCCTGACATTTCATCATCTGAGCAAACTTTAACTGCCAATTACTCTGGTCCTAGTAGAGCTAGGGTCATGAATTATGGCTCATTTTAACGATTTTGAATTGGGCTTTCATTTGATATGCCACATGACACTATTAAAAAACATTTAATGTCAATTTTAAAATTTTGAAATTGAAATATTAAAAAACATGTTTTTTTTTTAATCTGAAAATAATATATGTTTAACAAACATTATTTTTCTACATATCCTGAAAGTTTCATAATGGGATCACTATAAAAAAATAAATAACGTAGAAGGACGTAACTAAACGCACTATCAGTGACTGAGGAATTGTTTATTTTGTCTGTCTAAAATGTTATTCCTGGTCTTACAAACACTGCAAATGTTAATGAATTAATTATAATTAGTTAAAAAGTTAATATATATCCATAAGGGTAACAAATTGTTTCTTTCCTAGGTTTTAAAGTAAAAGCAAAGTAAAAGATGGATGCCAGCAGACCATCCACATCAAAAGTTTCAAGTGTGGTTTACTGTTGCAACCCCCTTGGGAAACCAAACCATAAATATAACAAAAAAAATCTGTGACCAGTTTCCAAGAATCTATTGCTACAGAACAAGTTGCTCAAAACTGGAGACAAGATCTGTGACAGTTGTCGTAAAGCAATCCAGAAATTTCACTCTGAAGCTGCTGAACATTCCTTTTCACCTTCTGACAGCTATAATGAACAAGAAGCCAAAGGCCATGCTGTTCCATCTGAAAACATTGAAGTATCAACTCCTGAAAAAGAGCATGCTATAGAAGCATTTAACAGAAGTTTACAATGTCTGGATGAAACACCAATCAAGAAAAAACGCCTGCAAGAAAAAAATACCCTGAAGAGAAATATAAAAAAGCCCAAGAAGCATTTCGAGCAAAATTACTAAAGTTAAGTCCTGCGTCGGAACCAAAGGATATTTCATCTCCTGAACCAGAAATTATAAGACAGAGTTGAAAGAAAAATTTCATTCCACAGAAAATAAAAGCATAAGAATGCAAATATTGAGTACACTGCCTAAATCTTGGTCACTGAAACAAATTGAAACAGAATTTAGAATTTCAAATTTTATGGCCAGAAAAGCTAAAAAGCTAGTAAAAGAAAAAGGTATCATGTCTTCTCCTGATCCAAAGCCAGGAAAGACTTTAGACAAAGACACAGCAAATTGTATACAAGAATTTTATGAGAGTGACGATGTAAGCCGCCAAATGCCAGGAAAAAAAAGACTTTGTTTCCATTAAAATAGATAATGTCAGTGAAACAACTGTCCAGGATTAGAACAGCTCAAGCAACGATTTGAAGATTGTTTTGATCTAAATAGTATAGAAAATGTGACATTCAAGCAATGGATGCAATTAGAGAAGAGGACAGTACTTGAAACATTATCAAAATCCACACAGGAGTTTTTGGATCTGTTGTTTGGAAAACTTCCAGCCCTGCTTCACCATTCTTTTATAGCAACTCAACAGTCAAGTTACTTAAGACATCTGAAAGACACAATAACAGAAAATCAATACATAGAAATTTGTGACTTTGCTGAAAATTATTCTTTTGTATTGCAAGATGCAGCTCAGAGTTTTCACTGGAACAATGCCCAAGCAACCCTGCATCCTATAGTTATATACTATCGAGATGAGAAAACTCAGAACCTAGGACATGTAAGTTTTGTGATTATATCCGACTGCCTAATTCATGACAATATAGCTGTCCATGTGTTTCAGCGTTATCTAATTAATTTCATGCAGTCAAATTTTTCTCAAAAACCTGAAAAGATATTTTATTTTTCGGATGGAGCAGCTTCACAATGCAAAAACAAGTCAAACTTCCTCAGCTTGTGCTACCACGAGACTAACTTTAGTATAAAAGCAGAATGGAATTTTTTCGCAACAGCACATGGCAAAAATGCATGTGATGGGATAAGCGATTAGCTGCAAAGGCAAGTTTACAACTTGTTATAATAATCAAATTATGACCCCACGCCAACTCTTTGAATGGGCCACTCCTAATATTCCCTCCATTCACTTTCGGTTTGCAACAACAGAAAATTACAAAGAGGAGGAAATTATCCTTAAAAGTAGAATAGCTTCTGCTAAGACAATAAGTGGTACTCAGAAACTCCATTGTTTCATTCCTGCAGGAAAACACAAATTGCTAGTCAAAACTTACTCACTTTCTGAGCATTTTAAAGAAGATATATGTGCAACAGATGAAGTCGGGAAGAGAACATTAGTTTTGAAAATATGGTAGGTTTTGTGATTAGTAAGTACTCAGAGCACTGGTGGTTGGGATGTGTACTTGGTGTGAATGAGGACACAGAAGAGGTAAAAGTGAGCTTCCTAGAGCCACATGGTCCATCTCCATCGTACAAGTATCCTCAATCACCGGATATACTGTTGGTTCATAAATCTGATGTTTTGCTAAAAGTTGACCAGATAACAGCTACCGGAAGAGTATATAATTTAACAATGACTGAGACAAAGAAGGCAAATCAAGCACTGGCATACAAGTGCGGCAAAATTTGAAAGAAAAAAAAAAAAAAAAAAAAAAAAGCAGGATACATATAGAAGATAAAAAAATTTTGTAAATGTAAATATGCACACAGAACCTTATACTGAATTATGAAATGAATTACTTTGGGACACAGTTTCAAATTACTTAGATGCTTATTTTCATTCTTTAACATTCACAATGTTTAAAAGAACAAGTATGACATTTTACACAAACCACATAAAGAATACTTTTCCAGTCATGGGTGGAACCGGTAAGTACATCTGGCACATTTCAGTTGCATTGTTCTACGTTATTATTTTTTTTATAGTGATCCCATAGCGATCCCATTGTGAAACTTTCATGATATATAGAAAAATAATGTTTGTTAAACATATATTTTTTTCAGATTTTTTAAAAAACATTTGTTTTAATATTTCAATTTTAAAATTGACATTAAATTTTTTTAATAGTGTCATGTGGCATATCAAATGAAAGCCCAATTCAAGATCTTTAAAATGAGCCATAATTCATGACCCTAGCTCTACTAGAACCCGAGTAATTGGCAGTTAAAGTTTGCTCAGATGATGAAATTTCAGGGTTTTTTTGAAATTTCAAAAATCAATAACTCAAAAACGGATGCATTAAAAATTCTGAAAAAAATCATGTTTGTTTATATTAATGAATACTACAATTATACCAAGTTTCATTAAAATAAAAAAAATTTCGGGTTGTGAGCGTTGTTGATTTGACATGGAATGACCACTCAGGACCCACAGCACCTCTAAACAGATGCACATGAGGCAGGAGAACCTCGGTACAATAGTAGACACCAGTGACTGAACCTCCTTGAAAGATGTGGAGGTCAGTACTGCTACCAATCATGATACCGCCCCAAACAAGAACTCCGCCACCTCCAAACCAGTCCCTTTCGATGATGTTGAAGGTGTAATTGCATGTTCCCTGCTCTCTCCAGGTGTGTATACTTCCAGAATCGCTCGTCAGACTAAATCGGCTCTCATCCGTAAAGAGAACTCGACCTCATTGCTGATGTGTCCAGTTCTTGTGTTCCTGGCACCACAGAGACCGCCGTCTCCGATGAGCAAGCGTTAATGGCACACACCGTACTGGTCGTCGTGCAAAGAGACCACCTTTGTGCAGCCTCCTGGCCACGGTAAAATGCGATAATGGATGTCCAGTTGTCTGTTGCATGTGCCTTGCGATTTCTCCCGCTGTCTGCCGTCTGTCTCTTCTTGCCTGTAGGACAATATACAGGTCGTCTGCCGCCGTGGTTGCTTGTGGAAGACCACTGCTAAACTCTCGGACAGCTGTTCCTGTTGTTTGAAATGCTCTCCGAGCTCGTGAAACGATGCTGTGAGCGATCCCGAACTCCTCGGACACACTAGTCACACTTCGACCTTCTTCCAACTTCCCAATGACGCGACCTCAGGTAAAGTCATCCAGATGTCGTCTACTGGATTGCCTGTCGGCCATATCACATGGTGGCAACAAATCGACGTCGTTCAAACTGATGTACACCATGCAATAGCTTTCACCGAATTGCTGAGCGTACACCGCCCGTGTGCTTTATACCCTCCCCCCCACAACATGCTGCATATATGCGCATGTCCTACCGTAGCGGACCCTAGTCTATCTCCTGATGAGTGGCCTTTCGGTCCGTTCTGCCTGCTCGTTCCGCTGTTATGCTAATTTCTCCTGTTCGTCCTTAAATTTTGCACACCAGTGTAGTTGGACTGAAGTTGATGAACCACACAACCATATATATGCAATACAATGATATTTAAACAACTGTCCCAGTAATAGTCCTGCACAATAAGTCACGTGGAATATTGCAAAATGGTTCTATACTATGAATGAAAGTGGAACACATGCGCTACTGCAAGCCTCTATTCCATTAGATTTCCCTACAGCCATTGGCCCCCATGAAAGACCATCCTTTGACATCATTACTTGAGTTTGAGCTATAGAAAGCACAACAGAAGGTCTGATATCAGATAAGACCATGTTGTGAGAAAATAGACATAATTGCCTATATGCTAGCACATTCTCATATCAGAAAATGGGAAATGGCTATCACATGTGGGCTGAGTCATGTACAAGTGCTCTGCATCCTTCATCAGCATCATGTTAACCATACTGGTTTTTCAGCAACATGCCTGACAGGATGTTGATGGGGTAGAGGGACTGAACTGGTACAGTTACCTCCTAAATATGCTGTGGAAGAATCAGGTAATTTCCTTTACAGCATCTTTTAAAGAGATGAGGCAAAATTCAACTGCATTAATGTAATGTTTTTGAATGACCAATACTAGGCCATGCAGACTACTATGGGCTTGAAATGTTTGTCACCAAGTCCAGTAGTCCACAAATGTATGGTGCAGTATTTGGTGGAACACTGTTTTTGAGCCTTTTTTCCCCTGGGTACCATTTTATGGATCTCCTGAAAAATCAATTGTGTGACTGGCTGGAAATCATATCATGAAGCCATTTGCAAGATGTGGATGAAACCAGATTGAGCACCACCACATCTCACAGCACCCGTACATGCCTGGTTGATTTCTACTTTTGATAGTCAGTGGATTGGTCCAAGGAGGTATTTGTGCCTGGCTGGCATGTTCACCTTACCTGGCACCTGTGAATTTCTTTCTTTGGGAATATGTAAAATCAGATACACTGGTGTGCAAAAATTAAGGACGAAGAGGAGAAATTAGCATAACAGCGCAACAAGCTGGCAGAATGGACTGAAAGACCACTCAGGAGATAGACTAGGGTGTGCTACCGGTAGGACATGCGCATATATGCAGCATGTTGGGGGGGGGTATAAAGCACACGGGCGGTGTACGCTCAGCAATTCGGTGAAAGCTATTGCACGGTGTACATCAGTTTGAACGACGTCGATTTGTTGCCACCGTGTGATATGGCCAACAGGCAATCCAGTAGACGACATCTGGATGACTTTACCTGAGGTCGCATCATTGGGAAGTTGGAAGAAGGTCGAAAAGTGTGACTAGTGTGTCCGAGGAGTTCGGGATCGCTCACAGCATCGTTTCACGAGCTCGGAAAGCATTTCAAACAACAGGAACAGCTGTCCAAGAGTTTAGCAGTGGTCGTCCACAAGCAACCACGGCGGCAGACGACCTGTATATTGTCCTACAGGCAAGAAGAGACCGACGGCAGACAGCGGGAGAAATCGCAAGGCACATGCAACAGACAACTGGACATCCATTATCGCATTTTACCGTGGCCAGGAGGCTGCACAAACATGGTCTCTTTGCACGACGACCAGTACGGTGTGTGCCATTAACGCCTGCTCATCGGAGACGGCGGTCTCTGTGGTGCCAGGAACACAAGAACTGGACACATCAGCAATGAGGTCGAGTTCTCTTTACGGATGAGAGCCGATTTAGTCTGACGAGCGATTCTGGAAGTATACACACCTGGAGAGAGCAGGGAACAGGCAATTACACCTCCAACATCATCGAAAGGGACTGGTTTGGAGGTGGCGGAGTTCTTGTTTGGGGCGGTATCATGATTGGTAGCAGTACTGACCTCCACATCTTTCAAGGAGGTTCAGTCACTGGTGTACGCTATTGTACCGAGGTTCTCCTGCCTCATGTGCGTCTGTTTAGAGGTGATGTGGGTCCTGAGTTCCTCTTCATGGATGACAACGCTACACCTAATCGTACAATGGCTGTTGCAGAGCTGTTGGAGAGTGAAGATATTCAACGCATGGATTGGCCCGCTAGGTCCCCAGACCTAAATCCAATCGAACATGTGTGGGACATTCTTGGGAGATGCTTGACAGCACGTCGCCAGCCGCCTGCAACGATTCCGCAGCTGCGATTGGTGCTACAAGGGGAATGGGCCTCGATGCCTCAACAGCTCCTTGACAACCTCGTCCTCAGCATGGAGAGACATTGTAAATCCTGCAACGCAGTCAGGGGTGATCATATCCCCTACTAAAGACTGGATTTTTCTTGGCAGCCGCCTGTCACATGGACGTTTCTGTCTTCTATCCAGTTGTGCTCGAAGCTACCTTTTCAATAAAGTGGCTTTGTATCCTTTGGATTCCTTGTTTGGACGGTTTTGCTCACTTGTCCCATATTCTTACATCTTGGGGATCTTATGGTATGATTTGAGTCGATGTGGAGCATTTCTGCACGACGTTACATTCGAAAAACCGTCTCGTCCTTAAATTTTGCACGCCAGTGTACATGCAGCCAAAACCTGGTTGACTTGTAAGAAAGATTTAAAGCAATGCATATGCAACACTGGTGGCACCATCAATGGAGCCAGACTAAATGTAATTCATTCATAAGAACATTGTTGCACATGTCCATTACTATTTTGTGGTGAATGGTGGCAACTTTGAGTATGCCTTAAAGTAAAATATTTGGTCACATAGGTAAGTCTTAGTTCCTTGCCTTGCCTTGTCATTTGTCTCTTTAATGCAGTTTTCTTCTACTTGTTGTCTGAATTCAGATGTCATGATGTTGTTTTTGTATGTCACAAGTGTTGCTGTGCAACTTAGTAATCGGAACTTTTCTGCTGTCTGCAATGCTTGGTGATTTATTTTTTGTTAGTTATACAGGGTGATTCATAAAGAAGTGTACAGTTTCAACATACTATAAAACAAGAACAATGTAAGATATTTTATTTTACCTGTAACAGAATGGTAGGGGAATGTTTCAAGTTTTTTTTAGTCACAGATGTTCTATGTGTGCACCCTTAGTCACATGGCACACATCGAGCCGGTAATCCATTTCCGCCCAAACGTGAGGTAAGATATCTGAATTTTGAGAAAGAAGCTGAAAATGTATGGAATCATTTTCAGCTTCTTCCTCAAAATTCTTCAGACAGTGGGCTGTGAAAT
The DNA here is from genome assembly GCA_039090855.1 of Macrothele yani. Lineage (NCBI taxonomy): Eukaryota > Metazoa > Arthropoda > Arachnida > Araneae > Macrothelidae > Macrothele > Macrothele yani. The sequence continues at coordinate 83,408,150 of CM077029.1, forward strand.
CTGCCCTTCACGACTCGCCCTGCGCATTGATTTTCCCGGGCTTCATTGAGTGGCGACGCAAACACTATCGACAACTTCTTCCGATACACGTGGTCGTCCAGAACTTTTAAGTTTGCGCAAACAACCCGTAGTTTCAAATTTTTTACGCCAGTCGTAGATAGATTTTCCGGTTGCAGGTTCTTTTCCGAATTGTAATCGAAAATGCCATTGCATAACAGTTACAGATTCCGTTTTGCTCAATTCAAGAACACAAAACGCCTTCTCCACTGCAGACGCCGCCATTTGACTGACCAGTCACGTGAGACGCGCACTGTCGCCTACGTCACTTCCCTCAGTAGCGGGACACAAACTTTATGAGTACATCTACCTAACGGTCCACAGTTGTGGTCCGTGTCTTCAACTATTACTGTTTTACAGCATCTGGAAACTATACTTCTTTATGACTCACCCTGTATATTTTGCTCTGGGGGTTCTGTAGTCATACTTATTGTAAATCACATACCCACTTTCCTATACAACTGCCTTACTCCCACATCAGTTGGATTACTTGTTCTCAAGTAATTGACCTGGATAAGGACCTTGCCTATCATCATGCATGCACATTCTTAGTTCTGTGCTTTCTGTAACATTTTACTAATTGTTGCACAATGTTAAACCATAAAGATAATTTCACTCATTTGTAAATATGACAACAGCTTATAATATAAGAAAAGATGTGAAGTAATAAACTGCAGTTTTAAGACTTAATAATTAAAAGATTTTGCATTTATTGTAAGGATACCAAACTGGAGTGCCTTATCTTCAGTGTATCACTCACTCCTTATAAAACAATGTACAACACAAAAGAAACAAATTCACATGTTAGTTACATGTAAATAAAGAACTTTACAGAAGGCTTTCAATTTGTCTTAGGTTTTGATTACCAGTAAACATCCATAGTGGGACTGCTACCAGATTTGTATTTGAAGTACATCACTGCAGTTGTTGCCAAACAATAGAAAGGATTTCCAAATAATTGGGATGAAGTAAAGATTACCAGTTTTACAATTAGGAGAAGTACACATTTAAATAGTTTCACAAATACACAGTGCCCATTTGTTGACAAAAAGCAATTTTTGTAGTATGCTTCCAGAAAGGAACTACTCATGTATCTGTGAACATCGGTAATGTCAAGGGAAAGTTTGGTTTTCCGTGGATAACATCTTTTCTTACTTTTATGCTCAGGCAGACATTTAGAAGTGCAATGATATGTGTCACAAATGTAACACAAGATACCACTAAACATAGAAATGGGGTATCACTCATGGAATCCTGTCCAAGAAAATCACTCATGGAATCCTGTCCAAGAAAATCACTCATGGAATCCTGTCCAAGAAAATCACTCATGGAATCCTGTCCAAGAAGATCCATAATGATGGAGTTAGATTTAATTTTGACAAAGTATCCATAAAATTTGACAGAGTTTATAAGAGAAGTACTAAGAAAAAATGAATACATCCCAGTAAATTGTAACTGATTTTAAACTATTGAAGAATGGAGAATTGTGGTATTCTTGACTTCAAAGGTTTTTTTAAGCTTATCCACCAAAAAACTTATGGATCAATGATAAGCTGCAATGGGTTTGATGTCATATTCACAGGTCAGAGAAGCTGAACCATTACAAATGATGTTGACACAAGTAATAAAGGAATTAACACCAAGCAACTTGTAGCCACCAAAGGTGTGCATGTGAAGGAAATTATGTTGATAGCAGCAGTAGGTTTGCAAAAAATAGTATGTTCAATGTTCTCAGATTTTGTACAACAAACATATAAAAAATTAATGCTATTGTTGGTTTTTTCGTAGACACAGTAAATTTGATGAATGGGAAAAGTTCTGTAACTTTGGTGGTGACAACAAGAAAATCAGGAGTAGAATGAAATCAGAGTAGATTTCTACTTCCAATTTACTTGATAAGTTTATTTTAGGACATTTAACTTCCTTAATTTTAGGGCTTAATGAGTACATAAAATGAACTCGCACCCTTAAAAAGTTACAACTATATGTTGCTTAAGAAAGATCTGTTCTGTCACACTTGCTGCACTGAGGTGTGAAAAACTAGTTCATGCTGAATTGGATTAATATTTGATTTAGTATTTAATAGAAAATGCAAAGAATGTGAAGTATTTTTACAACATGATCAGAGTTGAACTGTGCTTTTTCAAGCCATTTAAAAAAATGATTCTGCAAACTCTCGGTTATGCTTTGAACAGAATGGAAGAGTTCCATTATCTTAGCCATTGTATGTTGAACAGGAGGAAAAATTATTCACTGTTTTTATCCAGTGTCTTTCACATTTAAAAAGTTCTTTTTTTAATAAATAAATTCTAACATATGTGAAATTTTTTTTTGTTTAATTTATGTGTTCACTTTTACAGGATGATTCAACAGCTGCAGACTGACTTTGAAAAAAATATTGAAGGTTCTGGCTCAGCAGCTATAAATACTAGTGAATTGTCAGGTGGTGCACGTATCAACAGGCTGTTTCATGAAAGATTTCCCTTTGAAATTGTCAAGGTAGTGTATGTGTTTTACACTTCATTTCTTTTCTGATATTTATTATAATTATTATTGTAGTAGCTACTTTTTAAGGTATGAGTGAGTTTTATCCAGGATTGTACTAATCCTTATATATGAGGTGAGTGAAAAGACCCAGTACATAAAGCAGAAGTAGGTTGAAGTAGAAATATCTCTGTGCTCCTAAAAGAAGTATAATAAACCTGTACCTGCACTGTGTCAACCGATAGGTAGGGAAAGCTTACCATTTCAAAAAATATCCCAAAACATTTATTTACATTAACTCAGTTACATCAGTTTTTTGAATCAGAAAAATGTTTGATGCTTCACCATGACATCGCTGTTGTCAAGAAAAAATGTGCAGAATATAAGAAAATGTCCCTTATTTGCACACACAGAAACTACTAAGTCATCCTCTTCTGTCACTTTGATGTAGACGTGAATTAATCTGCAATGTTGTATCAGCATTTTTTTTTTTTTTTTGCAATGCCTTTAACTAGTTTCTCTGTAAAGAATGAAAACTTATTGGATGTATGCAAGTGTTGTGTGAGAATGTGGTCCCACATGGCTGTATATGAAAGTGTAATTGTTCCTACTCTGATGTATTACAGTGTAACCTGTGTGCTACAGAAGAAACATAGGAGTCTTTTTGTGTGCTGGAGAAATGTGTTACTTACGGGGGGGTCAGTGTTCTGATTGTGTGAGGAATGAAGATGTGTTGCAGTTGTGTAATGTGAGGCAAAATGTTGTTAGCAAGGTGGAGACTAATATGCTTCGGTGGTTTGGCCATGTTGAAAGAATGAGGATGAGCTGCGTGCTAAGAAAATCTTTTTAGCCCAAGTGGCAGGAAGGAAAGGTAGAGGAAGGGCAAGGAAGTAATGTGAGGATCAGATTCAGGAGTGTATGCATGAGAAAAATATCTTGAGTATGAAGTATAGAAGATCTTGTGTACAGCGTGTGATGGATGTCAGTGAAGCCCAAATTGTATGTCAAGATCGCTGTAAATGGAGAAGTCTGATACAGCAACAGTAAGTAAAAATTATCTGGTAGTTTGTATTTCTTTGTGGAGATGACCTCTCAATATCAGAGAACAGCTTAGTGGTATGTATGTATGTATGTATGTATGAAGACCGAAATCATTTCTTTGCATGGCCACCTTTGCTTTTTATAATGGACAGAATATGATGTGGCATACTCTCAATGAGAGATTTGCAGTAGTCACTTGAAATGTCTTTGCACCACACATGCTTTATTGCGCCAATCAAAGCTTCAGAATTTGATGGTTGTTTTTCTGCTACCTTGTCTTTTAAAATGGTCCAAAAATTTTTTGATGGGGTTAAGGTCAGGACTATTATCAGGCCAGTCAAGCACAGTTATAATTTTCTTCTGTAGGTAGTCCTTTACTGTCTTTGATCTGTGTCATGGAGCACCATCATGCATAAAGATTGTGCACTTGCATATGAGTTAACACCTTCCACGTAACATTTCCACATAAAAAGGACCAATCATGGTAGTAGTGCCTGTTGGCAAAAAGGATAATGAAGCAGTACCAGATACTGACATTGCACCCCATATCATCTGACTAGGCAGATGCCTCACAGTGCTAATGGTGTATTCTTCATCAAGCCTTTTGGTTGTCAAACATGTGCTTCGTGTGATTCAAATTGACGCTCAGTTGATTCATCGGAAGAAAGAACTTGGCTCCAATTTTTAGCAGTCCATGATTGACGACACTTCGCAAATTGGAGTCTCTTCTCTTTCATGAAAGAGGTTAGTCTAGGTTGATGTGCACGTTCATAAGATTTTAATCCAAATCTTTGCTAAGACATTGGGAAACAATGCTGATACTAATATCAGACCCTTTTGATGTAGAAAGGCCTTGATTTTCTTGCAAGTACTCCACAGAGAAGGCATAACTATTCTCCTTATGCTATTGTCATCATGTGGGGTTGTTTTCCTTTAATGTCCATTTCTGCTTCGGTCACTGAATTCACCTGTACCTAGATATTTCATGATCACATTATGAATAGCAGTTTTGCTCACATTCACCTTTCTGCTTATATCACAATTGGAGTATCCTTCATGATATAAAGTCACTATTTGTGCCCTCTGAGTAACACTTAATGACTATTTTTTGCCCACTTTTTGCTATATAGAAAATACATACAAAACCTCTCAGCATGAAAACTAGAAGCAAACTGTCACTCCCATGCTTTCCCCAACTCTATCAACAGCTGCTGCTGTAGGATGATGCAACACTAACAGGAAGTTGAGTAATAGAGACAGTAGCTGATGCATTTGGCAAAAATCTCCTAATACCAACAAGTGGTCTTAAACTTTTGCAAATGACTGTAATTAGCAAGTTTAGGCAAACTAGATCAGTTGCAAACTCAATGCAGTGTGGCAGGCTGAAAGTTTTAACAAAAGAATAGTACTGGACAAATCTCATCAACTAAGTCATGGAAAGTCTGGAAAAGTCAGTCCACATTCATGTCACGTAGCACATTCCAGACATCACCTTTCATAGTGATAAGAGGGTGGTGGGGTTCCATTTACCAGAGTATGCCAACTTCTAAAACAGCCATATGTGGCCAATAACACTGCACAACAATGGAATTGCTTCTGAAGTGAAAGTGTGCAGTCCTCTATCAATTTAATGTGCCGAACACTAATATCGCCATGAAATTTTTTTATTGTCTCTTGTTTCGAAGGTATTGGGGTGCCCTCCAGTAACGTAATGCACTGAGTAATGAGATTAAAAATCTTATTATAATTTATAATATTAAGTAGTAAATTAATTTATTATTATTATTTTATTAATTAATGTTATTTTATTTATTTATTATAATTTATTATTATAATACAAGGTTAAAATTTTTTGCCTCATATTTCATCATCCCTTGGTCTACCCCATACCGAGAAGTTATTGCATCATCCTGTGCTAAGTCTAGAGTGACAGTGACTTCCTGTTTATGACGCCAGGTGATGCAATCGTTAGTTTTTATAGGTGAGACGGCGCGCCTTGAGTCAGTTTCTTTCACTTCGTCGGGGAGCGTGCTCTGCTGTTTACTTCGAACTAGCCTATACAAGTGATCCTTGCACTGCAAAATCAGCAGTAGCAATGCCACGTTCCTATGTTAATACTGCAAATAAGTTTTGTTATATTTGCGGGAAAGTTACATTTGCTGCACAGAAAAAAGCCATCACTAAGGTAGTTAAGCAAGCTTATCACCTGTATTTCTGCTGCAAGGTAGGCGACCAAGATAAAGACTGGGCTCCACAGATATGTTGCTGCACGTGACAAAAATCTTTCACAGTGGCTTAATGGCAAAAGAAAGGCCATGCCCTTTGCTGTTCTCATAATTTGGAGGAGCCTACCAATCACGTAAATGACTGTCATTTGTGTATGGTGCCATCTGTTTGTGGAGGCGTAACGAAGAAAAAGAAGTGGACTATAGACTACCCTAACATAGCTTCTGCAGTGCAACCTGTACCGCATTACTAAGAACTTCCCATCCCCAAGCCTCCAAGAGATTTTGTCATCAATTCAGATGAGGAACACGATGTGTATCCTCAACCGTCAACTTCAGAGGTTCATGAAAGTAAGGATGATGAATATACACGTGATGGTGAAACATCTGTGCCACACAGAATCACATTGGACGAACTTCATGGTCTTGCTCGCGATTTGGATCTATCTAAAACAAAAGCGGAGGTACTGGTGTCAAGACTCCGGCAATGGAATCTTCTGGAACGAAATGTCCTAGTGACTTCGTTTCATATTCGTCATCAGCAATTCGAACCTTTAAAAAAAAAAAAAAGAAAGCCTTGTGTTCTGCTGAAATGTTGATGGCCTGCTGTAAGAACTCGAAATAACACATGATCCACAGGAATGGCAGCTATTTATAGTCTCGTCAAAATTGAGTCTGAAGGTGGTTTTGCTGCATAACGGGAATTGGCTTCCATCCATTCCTCTTGGACATGCGGTCCACAAGAAGGAGACCTATGACAACATAAAGCAGCTGCTGGAGAGGATTCATTATAAATCATAGGGCTGGCATATCTGTGCTGACCTGAAGGTAGTGTCTCTGTTGATGGGCCTTCAACAGGGATATACCAAGCATTGCTGCTTTCTTTGTCAGTGGGACAGCCTAGCTACAGATTCGCACTACATACAGAGAGACTGGCCTCCGAGGGTGTTTGAAACCTGGAGAAATGAATGTGCAAAACCCACCACTGATAGACCCGCATAAAATCATCCTACCTCCTCTACACATCAAACTCGGTCTTGTTAAAAACTTGGTTAAAGCCATGGACAAGAATAAATGAGTGTTCCAGTACCTGCATGAAAAATGTCCTTCACTCAGCGAAGCCAAATTTAAAGAGGGAGTTTTTGTGGGCCCTCAGATCAGACAGCTGTTCAGAGACCCAAAGTTTGAGAAACTCCTTCAGCGTGATTAAAAACAAGTGTGGGATGCATTTTGTCAAGTGTCAACAAACTTCTTGGGGAATGTCAGTACAAAAAATGACAACAATCTGCTTAAGGATATGCTGGCTCCGTTTCATAAATTTGGCTGCAGAATGTCTTTAAAGATCCACTTTCTTGATTCCCATTTGGATTTTTTCTCGGATAACTGCAGAAATGTTAGTGATGAGCACGGTGAGCATTTCCACAAGGATGTAGCTGTGATTGGGCAACAATACCAGTGGAAATGGTCCACCTCGATGCTGGTGGGCTACTGTCGGACACTCTTCAGAGATTCCCCTCAGGTGGACTACAAGCGAAAGTCAAGTCGAATTTGAACGTCATAAACAGGTAACTACGTGAATAAGTTTCAGCTCATATATTCTCAAATTAAATAAATAAAATAAAGAAATTAATAAAAAAAATCAATAAAATTAATCAATACAATCTCAAATTAATAAAATAAATGAATTCATATTTTATATTTATTTTGATATTATAATACAATGAATTTAATATGTTTATGTGTACATATATCTCTAATATGCAAGGAAATACATATCCATTGCAGATAAACTATAGCCAATACAGCTTTTTTATGGTCATATTTGTGTTCAGCGCATTGAACTCATTCAGAATTTGCTACTTTTATCTTGGAAGCATGAACTTCATTCGAAATTGTTGTCCAGTATAATCAATCTGCATACAGCTCAGTAGACACTGCATGATAAAAAGGTTGATATATAGTGCATTGTATGAAGTCACAATGAAAACATTTTCAACTTATTGCATTATCTTGATGTGATTCTAATCTCTTCTGTTGACCATTTAACTGAGAACAAAATTGCTTGTACCTACATTCAATAGGATAATGCTACAGGAGCAGTATATGTGGCTCATGTATGCATAGTGTTTCTGCATGAGGTATCATGTAACCAATTGGTTTCAAGGGATATTAGGCCACTATAATCGCCTGGTCTTACATGTGCTGACCTTTATCTTTAGGAAGCAATGAAGAGTGTAGTCTCAAAGCAATCTTCAGTCTGTATGATCTTAAAGGAAGCTACCATAAAATTCCTTGGCACATCTCTCATTCTGAACTAGTGTTAGTTGTCATCTACAAGATAAAATGAGCAGATGCTTTTGTACATGGCCAGGAAGACCCCTACTAATGCTTATTTTTGCAATTGTATATTTATTTACTATAACTAAGCCCATTTTTACCCACTTCTATCAGGTTTAAAAATAGCATTTCAGTTTGAGGCATTTTATCACTAATCAAACTATTGTACCCGCCAAATGTTTTTGTTTTGTGCATACATACATACATACATACATATCACTAAGCTGTTCTCTGATATTCAGAGGTTAGCTCCAAAAAGAAATACAAACTTCCAGATATTTTTACTTATTGTTGTCGTATCAAACTTCTCCATTTACAGCGATCTTGACATACAACTCGTGCTTCACTGATATCCATTACGCGCCGTACACAAGATCTTTTATACTTCATACTCATAATCTTTTTCTCATGCAGACACTCCTGAATCTGATCCATACATGTTTTCCTTGGCCTTCCTCTGCCTTTCCTTCCTGCCACTTGGGCTGAAAATATTTTCTTAGTAAGCATTTCATCACTCATTCTTTCAACATGGCGAAGCCGCCCCGGTGGCGCAGTGGTCTAAGCGATGGCCTCTGATCATTCATCTGAACGGGGTCCGGGTTCGAATCCCAGTGAGGCATGGATGTTGTGTTTGTCTTACGGCACTGGTTCTCTCCCTTCCCTGGAACCAGTGACCCTAAATTAGGGACAGGCGACTTTGCTTATAGCCCATTGAGTTGCTCACGGTGGTCGTTAAACCTCCAATAAAAAAAAAAAATTCAACATGGCCAAACCACCGAAGCATATTGGTCTCCACCTTGCTAACAACATTTTGCTTCACATCACACAACTGCAATACATCTTCATTCCTCACACAATCAGATCGTGTCTTGCCACAAACCCCACGTAAGTAACACATTTCTCCAGCACAAAAACGACTCCTATGTTTCTTCTGCAGTACCCAGGTTTCACTGCCATACATCAGAGTAGGAACAATTACAGTTTCATACACAGCCATGCGGGATTCTCTAGAGAACCCATCATTCCTGTGAAAACCTCCCAGAGCAGCTATGAATTTCAAAGAATTCACTCACCTACTGATTTCACCATCCAACTTGTTCTCTATGTCAAACATGCTTCCTAAGTACACAAACTCACTCACCTGGTCAATCACAGTGCCATTTATACTTACATTGCATTCAGTGCTACCCGTTCCTCTCTCAAACACCATAACTTTGGGTTTTCCCTTATTTATACTCAGTTTGAATTTCATGCAAACTTCGTGCATCCGAGTCAACATACTCTGCAACTCACTTTTGCTCTCTGCCAACAGGACAGTGTCATCAGCATACAGCAATCTGCACACACGGATATCACCAAGACATAAACCACTATTATCTATTTTGGCATCACGCATGCATGCGTCCATAAATATATTAAATGGCCATGGTGACATTACACAACCTTGTCTAACTCCTGCACCAATGGAAAACCATTTTGATAAAACACCATTCACTCGTACACAAGCTCTACTACCAGCATACATGGCTTTTACACTATTAAGTAGATTCCCAGTAACACCATATTCATTCAATACCTTCCACAAAAGTGTGCTATTCACTCGGTCGTAAGCTTTCTCTAAATCTATGAAGGCAGTAAAAACTTTCTTCCCAACAGCCAGATACTTTTCAATCATCGTGCGTAATGCAAAAATCTGGTTAGTGCAGCCTTTACCAGGCATAAAATCACTCTGAACATCCCACACTTTCTCTGATGTAAGACCCCATACTTTTTCAAAAACAACCTTACCAAACACTTTCCCTGGCACACTCAGTAGGCTAATACCACGATAGTTCTTGCATTCAGTCTGATCACCTTTTCCCTTATACAAGGGAACAATGATAACATCCTTCCAATCCTGAGGGACCATTCCTAACTCCCAGCACAACTGGCAAATTTCGGTTAACCAGTCAATTATAGTCACCACCATATTTCACCATATCTGCAGTTATGCCATCAACTCCCGGAGCCTTACCATTCTGAAGAGATTTTCGAGCTTTACACACTCATCTCTTGAGATCCCTCCTGTGCTTTCATCCCTCATTGTGACATCATCTACATCTGTCTCAGAATCATCTTTGCTTTCCTGATCTAACAACTCACAGAAGTATTTACCCCATCTGTCACTTAACTCATTGGGCTCCCATATCACTTCCCCAATCTCATTCTTCACACAACTTACAACTTTGTTTCCCCTATTTTTCCTGAGTCTCATGTACTTCCAGAAAGACTTCGTATCTTTCCAAAAAGCCAGTTCATGCCTTTCCACTTTCTCCTTCTTATCTTTTGCCTTACTGTGGCGAACCAGCTTAGCAGCTTCACGCTTCTTACAGCGATATTCATCCACAGAGACTCTACCTTGCAACATCCCCAAATAGGCTTCCTTCTTTCTCTTTACTGCCTCTTCAATCTCACTATTCCACCAAGCATCACCTCTATTGTTACCCACTATTGTGGTGCCACAGACCTCTTTAGCAGCAGTGACAACACAGTTCTTAAAACATTCCCACTTCTTTTCTACATCCCTCTCACCAGACTTCAGATCCTACAGTAGTTCTCTGAGTGTAAGTCAGAATACCGCTGATGATCTTCAAGGAGCCTATCAACCTTTATTCTTTCTATCCTGGGTCTCTTCCTATTCCTTTTCCTCCAACCAACATTAAGTTTCACTCGTGACACTACCAAGTAATGATCAGAACCAACATCCGCACCTCTCATCACACGGGTGTCAACAACTAAGTGTTTCAAACGCTGATCGTAAACAACAAAATCTATCGCTCTCTTTTGACCAAGAGTACGATTTTCCCAAGTATATGTGTGTATATACTTGTGGTTGAAAAATGTATTAGATACACACAAATCATTCTCAATGCAGAGTTCAATTTATATTTCACCATTACCATTCACACAAGGATCATTAAATTTACCCAGAACATTGTCAGAAATTGCATTCTGCACACCTACTCTAGCATTGAAATCCCCTGCTATTATAACTTTCTTTAGCACCAGACTGGCTCAGAACAGCTTTTAGTTTCTTTTGTTAGGTGAAATAATAGTGATGTTAAATTTAATTTCATTTCTTTTTTTTTTTTACCTGATGGAGGAAACCTTGTGTTTTTCTTTCATCGATGCCAGAAATGTTGAATTGATAAATAATTAAGCAGACAAATTATGACACATACATACATACATATCACTAAGCTGTTCTCCGAGATTCAGAGGTTCGCTCCACGAAGAAATACAAACTACCAGATAATTTTTACTTACTGTTGCTGTATCAAACTTCTCCATTTACAGCGATCTTGACATACAACTCGGGCATCACACGCCATACACAAGATCTCCTATACTTCATACTCATAATCTTTTATCTGATGCTCCCATGACTTTTTTGGCCTTCCTCTACCTTTCCGTCCAGCCACTTGGCCTAAAAAGATTTACTTAGTAAGCATCTCATCACTCATTCTTTCAACATGGCCAAACCATCGAAGCATATTAGTCTCCACCTTGCTAACAACATTTTGCCTCACATTACACAACTGCAACACATCTTCATTCCTCACACAATCAGAACACTGCCCCCCCCCCCCCCCCCCGTAAGTAACACATTTCTCCAGCACACAAAAGACTATGTTTCTTCTGTAGCACACAGGGTTTCACTGCAATACATCAGAGTAGGAACAATTACACTTTCATACACAGCCATGCGGGACTCCCTTGAGAACCCATAATTCCTGTGAAAACCTCCCAAAGTAGCCATGACTTTCAATGAAACATTCACTCACTTACTAATTTCACCATCCAATTTGTTCTCTCTGTCAAACATGCTTCCTAAATACACAAACTTATCCACATGGTCAATCACTGTGCCATTTAGACATATATTACATTCAGTACTACCAGTTCCTCTCTCCAAAACCATAACTTTGGTTTTTCCCTTATTTATACTCAGTTTGAATTTCATGCAAACTTCGTACATCCACGACAACATACTCTGCAACTCACTTTTGCTCTCTGCCAACAGGACAGTTTCATCAGCATATAGCAATCTGTACACACGAATATCACCAAAACATGAACCAGTATTATCTATTTTGGTATAATGCATGCATGCATCCATTAATATATTAAACAGCCATGGTGACATTACACAACCTTGTCTGACTCCTGCACCAATAGAAAAACATTTTGATAAAACACCATTTACTCGTGCACAAGCTCTACTGCCAGCATACACGGCTTTTACACTGTAAAGCAGATTCCCAGTAACACCATATTCATTCAATACCTTCCACAAAAGTGTCCTATTTACTCGGTCATAAGCTTTCTCTAAATCTATGAAGGCAGCAAAAACTTTCTTACCAACAGCCAGATACTTTTCAATCATTATGCATAATGCAAAACTTTGGTTAGTGCAGGCTTTACCAGGCACAAAACCACTCTGAACATCTCACACTTTCTATGATGTAAGACCCTGTACTTTTTCAATAATGACCTTACCCTGGCACACTCAGTAGGCTAATACCATAATAGTTCTTGCAGTCAGTCTGATCACCTTTTCCCTTTTACGGAGAAAAATGATAGCATCCTTCCAATCCCGAGGGACCATTCCTAATTCCCAGCACAATTGCCAAATTTCAGTTAACCAGTCAATTACTGAGTCGCCACCATATTTCAACATGTCGGCAGTTATGCCATCATCTTTTCTCTTGAGATCCCTTCTGTGCTTCCATCCTTCACTGTGACCTTATCTGCTTATGCCTCTGAATCACCTTTGCTTTCCTGATCTAATAACTCATAGAAGTATTCACCCCATCTTTCACTTAACTCATTGGGCTCCCATATCATTTCCCCGATCCTATTCTTTACACAGCTTACAACTTTGTTTCCCCTATTTTTCTTGATTCTCGTGTATATGAATGGTGTAAAAATGGAAAACACTGTAATATTATTTCACACAGTTTGCAACAGCTTTGAAAATTTGACAACTTAAATTCCTTCTTACATTCCTTTGTTTTTGTCAGTTTTCCAGTTGTTTACAATATAAAAATGATTTTCATGTCTGCAATACTTCAAGTTGATTTTTCCATATATGTAACTAAAATATTTCCCTATTGCTGATACATAAAATGCAAAATATGGTGCACTAACTTAATGCTGTTGCAGAAACTATATATTTATGTCTGTTAGAATCTGTTCTGAACAGTAATGCTGAATATAATAGTACTGTAATCACAGTATTATGATTTCTGTTGCAGTTTATACATCTTGTGTGTGTACTATTCTACCAGAAGTGTATGATAGTGTGTACTATTCTACCAGAAGTGTATGATAGTGTGCACTATTCTACCATATGATCAATTATAACTGAGTTATGGAATGAAGATACGTATATGTCTTTGATGCATTTCATATGAATGAGTTCTGCTTTTTGAAGAGTGTAGCCAAGTTCTTAGATGCCAGTCATAATTGTCATTTTTCAGGGTAGTAAACAGCTTACATAATTTTTAGGTTCAGTTATCAGATGTTGTGTGACCAGAATGCTACCCTCTTTTGCTGCAATCAGTTTAAACCTCCCCAAGTCAGAAATTGCTTTAATGAAAACTGACAGGATGAGATGATCATGCTCTTTAAAAGAAAGAAGGGGTAACTGGGGTTGGGGGATGTGTAGAAGATATCTGAAAAATGACTGAAAGATGTAAGCAAAACATGAAGAAAATTGTATGAATATAAGTGTCTCCCCCTTTCCTCTCCATTGTCCTGGGTGATGTAATTTCATCACCAGTGCAGAGTTCTGTTATTGCATGACACATCTGCTACAGTAGTTCCAGATTTGGAAATATTCATTCCTGAAAATTCGCTAAGCTAGCTAGTTTCATTGTAATATGGTTTTGTTACATTCTGTTTGCTGTATGTTTTTTTGTTTTGTAAATTTTTAAGAATTTTAATAATAAAAAATACTGCTACTTTTTATTTAATTGTAAGATTAGAGAATACATTTTACTAAGTATAGTAACTTGTAGTTCTAATTCTGTGCTTCAGATGGAATTTGATGAGAAAGAGTTAAGGCGAGAAATTGCGTTTGCAATAAGGAACATTCATGGTGTCAGGTAAGGAGACTTCCTTGTTCTTTTGTTTTAATGCCAACTAAAATCTTTGCAGAATGTAATATATTGCATCACATTCAAAACTTGTGGGTGCTGTAGTTTAATAATTCTCAGCGAGTAGCTTTAGATGCATACAACAGTGGAATTTCATTGTGTCATTTTTTTTGTAGGAATTGATTGTAAGAATGTTTTAAATGTGGAGTGCTCCTTTGAAGGTCCTCAGACACATCTCCAATGAAATCTGCCTGTTGGAGGAAGTCATGGCACACAATAAATTCTATAAATATTTGCCTATATTCACTTAACGGTTTGAAATATAAACGCACCTTTATTTCAATTATTATTTTGTTTATGTAAAATATGTACTTCTGAATATTGGGTGGTATCAATTTGAACAGTGAAAGTCTTATTTTGTGATGTAATGCTCCATGCTGAAGAGTAACCCTACCAATGGCTGTTCTGTTTGTTGCTTTAATAATACTGAAGTTGTTCCATGAAGTTTGTAAAGAATATCTCTTCCACAATTCTCGTATCTGAGGTACTTTTGGTTTATTATAAACACTCCAAGGAAGCACCAGATTGCTTTGACTAACATAATATCTGAAGTTGTTCAGATTCTTAATCATCGGGTACTGGGAACTTCGTTGTCCTGGGTTGCATAACAGGTAGCATGCTCGAACGGAAGTCAGGAGACGCTAGTTCATTTCTTGCCCCAGGCCAATGTAATTTTCAAGTTTTCTGATGTGATGTTATCTGTTGAGCATTAAGCTTAACAGTGGCTATTCTGTTTGCTGCCTTAATTCTGTAGTTGTTCCATGTATTTGTGAAGAATACTTCTTCTGCAATTCCTATATCTGGAATATATATGATTTATTAAAAATGCTATGAAGAAGCATCAGATTGTTTCAACTGCCATGAAATCTGAAATTCTTCAGATGCTTAATCATCAAATACAGTAGATCACGCTTGTAATAAGGAACTCGGGATCTACTGAAATTCTCGCTAAATCCATTTTGGGGTGGAAAATCCCACCATGTAAAAATATGCATATGTGATAATATGCATGTACATGCACTATATTGACAAGTCACCGGACACCTAGAAGAGAAACCCAACATATCATTTATTGACATACATTAGTACGGCGTTGGTCCATCTTTTGTCTTAATGCATGCACTGACCCTTCAGGACATGCTTTCGACAAGGTTTGGGAACACAGCGATAGGTATGTGCTTCCTTTCAGTACATAATGCTGCCGCTAACTGTTGCTTAGTAGTAGGCCTTGGTTCCAAACTTCTTATGCGGAGCTATAATTCATTCCATAGGTGCTCTATGGGATTAAGATCAGGGCTCTGTACTGGCCAGTTCACACATGATATGGAATTATCATCGCTTTATGGCTCGGTGCATTATTCTGCTGGTACCAACAAGGCTCAGTTCCATAGTATTGCCACAGAGTTGATAGGGCATAATTGTCAAGAATATCGAGGTAGACTTGCTGGTTAGCAGGTTTGTCCATGATAACCAATGAGCCAGGACCATACCATGAAAAACACCCCCACACAAGTACACTGCCAGCTCCAAACTTGACCGTAGGAACAGTGCACTGTGGTAAATAGTGTCCCCCCCCCCCCCCGCTGACGCCATGCCCACATACGCCCATCGGACTGATAAATCGTGTATCTGGATTCATCAGTCCATAGGACCTGTTTCCATTGATCTACGGTCCACAATAAATGTTCCTTACACCATGCTAAACGACGAGTAGCATTCCAAGTGGAGATGAAAGGCTTGTGAGCAGCCGCACGACCACGGAAACCCATGGAATGAAGTTTTCTGTGAATGGCACGTGTACATACCGAGGTTCCAACATTTTTACTCACCTAAACACTTAGGTCTTGTGCACTACTCTGTCGATTATCTGCAATGACTCTCTCCTGAGGCTTCGACGTCCTCTATCACTGAGTGATTTTCTTTGGTCTGCCGGTTTGTTTTGCTGCTTCAGGCACGCCCTGTGTCTTCCACTTATTCAGTACATCCAAAACAGTTGACTTGGGTGTGTTTAAATGCCTCTTGGTTTCTGTTATGGACAACCCACTAATATAACACCCAACAATCTTCCCTTTCTCAAAGTCAGTTCTCTCCCGCCGCGACAGTTTCACTCAACCTCACAGTGCGATATGATTGCGGTCAGCTGCAGGCTTGTTTTTATACAGTTTGTAGCTGTACTGCGCATCCTAACAACACAGCGGATCTGTTCATTTGCTTTTGAAGGGGTGTCCGGTGACTTTTGTCAATATAGTGTATATATTACATATCCATAACAAATCAATGTACTTAAAAGATTTAAATAATTACAGTAGTATAAATTAAAATACAATAAATACTTACATGAATACATAGTAGCTGAGTATCCTTAATCAGACATGTGGAAACTTTTTTTTTACCAAAAAAGTACTCTCTTTGAGTGGATGGCAGAATGGCCTCTTGCACAACTCACTTGTTGAGCAGTTGATGTACTCCCTCTCTATTGCTTTGCTACTAACATTCTTCTGCTAGCACACTAAGATTCCCCACCACAGTTGCAATTTTGTCTTGTATGCCAACATTTCTATTCTTCCATGCCAGGACAGTGCACAGCAGATTTTTGTGCCTTGTTAAATATAGAATCTCATTAAATTGTGTCACTTTGCTTATTACAAGTGATCATCATAGGCATTTTTCTCCCCCACACAAAATCCGGAGTTTCGTTAAATTTGTTTGTTAAAAATGATCAAATTAGCTTAAAACTAACATTATACCAAAGAAAAGTTCTTATTTTGCTTGTTAAATATGGCATCTTGTTTAATACTGGTATGTTATAAGTAGGTTCTACTGTATGTGGACCTTTGTTGTTCTAGGTCATGTAATTTTCAAGTTTTGTGGTGTAATGTTACATGTTGAATAATAAGCTATGCATTGGCTATTCTGTTTGCCATCTTAAAACTTATGTAGTTGTTCCATGTATTTGTGATGAATATTTGTTTCACAATTCCTTCTTCATGATTTGATATGCAAAAGAAGAGATAAAAATGTGCTTGAAGTGTGTATCCAGTGAACATGCACGCAAGGCGTTTATTGCAGTACAAATAATTGGGATGTTATGAAAAATAAATATCTTAAATAATGTGATGCACAGTAGCAGATGAAAAGTTATTTCAAGTGAATAGGCTGCTTCGTCCTGGTTGACAAGCTGGTGCGAACTGACTGATTCCAAAAAATGCAGAATTGTTGTATTTTATACTTCTATTCAAAATATTCATGTGAATTGGAAAACTGTTTTTTAACTTGTTGGGTTGATTTGTTTCAAAATAAACACTTCCACTATCTTTTCTTGAGCTGGGTAAAAAGGTCAATGACCCTCTTACAATAAACATCTCGGTGAACCAAATGCAGGGTTTCATAATTTGAAGCCTCCACAGCTAACATTGATAACCCTTTGATATGTATGTATTTATTTTTTATAATAAGATAGTCTCAAATTTTCTGTTTTTTTTTTCTCTTTTATATGGAAATGTTTAAATATAAATTTGGAAGATGTGAATCCGTTTATTGGTGTAAATATGACATGGATGATAAGTCAGATAATATCCGAAAATTTGAAAATTTCATTACTAGAGCGGGAATTGAACCCTCGTCTCCCAGATAGCACCCATGCTAACCACTACACCACCCAGAACAAACAAGTTTCAAATTTCCGATTAATTTGAATATAACCATCTATATATTAACACTATATTGACAAAAGTCACCAGACACCTAGAAGAGAAACACAACATAGCATTTATTGACATACATTAGTAAGGTGTTGGTCCACCTTTGGCCTTAATGCTTGCCCTGACCCTTAATGACATGCGTTCGACAAGGTTTGGGAACACAGCGATAGGTATGTGCTTCTATTCAGTACATAATGCTGCCGCTAACTGTTGCTTACTAGTAGGTTTTGGTTCCAAACTTGTTCTGCGGCACTCTAATTCATCCCATAGGTGCTCTATGTAGTGATGGAAAGTTTGTGGCAATTGCGCCAAACTGCTACAAATTACGAAAAAATTTAATATTTTCGCCGAACTGCGCTGAAACAGCAATTCACAGCAAAAATTGCTGAGCGCAAAAACTGTTTTCACGGCAAAAAATGGCGTTTTAAACATCAAATCGAATGACGCTTTTTTAAGGTCTACCGTAATTTGGTGAAAACAACGCTTAATCAATACCGCCAATCCAAAATTTAGGAATGTTTTTCACCTACCTTCTAATTCGTTGTTTTTTCAGATAAAGTGACGAAAAAACAACGATTTTCGCGATGTAAGAAATTAAATTGTTTTTGCTTATGGTGGAGGAGTTTTGTTGTAATCACGTGGTATGTAGGAGAAACAATGCTGTACATTATGAAATCCTGATGAAGATTGTTTACTTATAGTTTGGTGGTCTTTCGGAGTGCTTTGCAGTTGAGATTGTTTATATGTCGTTCCCTGCTCTTTGGGATAGTGCAGTTATTTCGTTCCCTGCTCTTTGGGATAGTGCAGTTATTTCGTTCTGGGCGAGGTGCGCGATTACGTAAATACAGCGTAAGGTCAGTCATTAGCTATTTCGTTGATGCGGAGGATGACTGAAAATGGCTCTCCCATGGCAGGATACAATGGTTCTGTTTCTAAAGGATTCATAGGTATTCAGAGATGCCAACTTTTACGGATTTTCACTCCATCTTACGGTTTTACGGAAGTCACCCGAAAAAACTATGGAAAAGCCCTCGCAAGATCCCTGCACGCAATTTCTATTTTTTTACTGTCTTTTGGTCGAAAAACGCACTTTACGGATAGTCCTTTACGCGCCTTCGATGTTCTGACTTCCCCCGCCAACGGAGGCGGAGTTTGTCACGTGATTCCCCATACAGCCATTTGAGAGTACCGTGCGCAAAAGTCGAGAGGGAACTCAGCTCAGTGCCTTTTGCCAGCTCTTTACATTGATTGCATGTGGCTTTGTGCTTGTGAAATATCGGTGCAAACATTTTAACCCTTTCCACTTGACTGTCGGGTGATACCCGACATTACGAAATCGCCGAATAGCTCACCCGCCACTCCGATGATGCCTCTATAGCTCGCATGTTGGTGGTAGCGAGACATTTCTTTTTCGTCGAATAGGTCGGGTGTCACTTGCCACGCAGATGACGCCCCTATAGCTCGCAAGGCGTTTCTTTCTCACCGGATAAAGAAAAAGAAATGTCATCTGCGTGTCGGATGTCACCCGCCATGCCGATGACGCCTCTATGGCTCGCATGGCGGCGCTTGCGAGGAATTTTGTTTTCATCGAATAGCTCGCGTGTCTGGTGTTATCCGCGACGTCTATAACGCCTCTATAGCTCGGATGTCGGCACTCGCGAGGAATTTTTTTCGCCGAATAGGTCGAGTGCCATCCGCCACATCTATGACGCCTCTGTAGCTCGTACGTCGAGGCTTGCGAGACATTTCTTTTTGCGCTGAATATCTCGCGTGTTGGCCTGATGCCAATGATGCCTCTACATCTCGCATGTTGGCGCTCGCGAGACATTTCTTTTGCCGAATAGCTTGCGTGTCTGGTGTCATCCGCCGTGCTCATTACGCCTCTATAGCTCGTGGGTCGGGGCTTGCAAGACATTTCTTTTTTGTCGAATATCGCACGTGTCTGGTGGCACCCTCCATGCCAATGACGCCTCTATAGCTTGCATGTTGGCGCTCACCAGACATTTATTTTTCGTTGAATAGGTCGGGTGTCACTCGCCACGCCGACAACGCCTATATAGCTCGCATGTCGGGGCTTGCAAGACTTTTCTTTTTCACCGGATAAAGAAAAAGAAACATCACTTGCATGTCAGGTGTCACCCGCCATGTTGATAACGCCTCTATGGCTCGCACGGCGACTCTCGCGAGGAATTTCGGTTTCACCAAATTGCTCCGGTGTCACCCGCCATACCAATGACGCCCCTTTGCGCTCGCGTGTTGGGTGTTATCTGCCATGATTATGACTCCTCTATGACGCCTCTATAGCTCGTATGTCGGGGCTTGCGAGACATTTCTTTTTCGCCGAATACCTCGCGTGTTGGGTGTCACCCTCCATGCCAATGATGCCTCTATAGCTCGCATGTTGGCGCTCGCGTGACATTTCTTTTTCACCGAATAGCTTGCGTGTTGGGTGTCATCCTTTGTGCTCATTACACCTCTATAGCTCCTGGGTCGGGGCTACGAGACATTTCTTTCTCGCCGAATATCGCACGTGTCGGGTGGCACCCTCCATGTCGTGACGCCTGAATAGCTTGCATGTCGATGCTCGCGAGACATTTCTTTTTTGCTGAATAGGTCGGGTGTCAGCCTCCACGCTGATGATGCCTATGTAGCTCGTATGTCGGGGCTGGCGAGCTAAAGCTGAGCTTTTACTGCTAAGTTGTGGCCTCTACTGCAGGGAAAAAAAAAAAAATGCGAGTACTATGTGAGTATGGGTGAAAAGTTATTTGAGTGGAAAGGGTTAATTTAGATTAAAACGAAACGAAACGGAGGAGTGAAACAGCTATGACAACAAAAAGAAGGAAGTCAGATAAAACTTGTCGTCAAGTGTATCGCGGTATGTATAGTAAAGAATGGCCTTTTTATGAAGCATCTAAAGTTTTACTGCATCACGTTTTATAAGCCACGTGGCTGTGATTTTAGCTTGCCGCAAGGCGGCCGTGATGATTGTAGGCGTCATTCGGAGAGCAAGAAGCTCAAAGATCATGTCAAAAGATTAAATGGAGATGTGAGTAAAATTAATGTAACCAAAAAACTTCTAACAGCTTTTAAAAAATCCTGGAAAAAATATCAAGGGCAGATTAGTGCTGGAAAAATGCAGCAAAACAAGCAAAAGAGAGAAGAAATTGAATGTTCACAAGGTGATTTGAAATGGGAAGAAGCTGAACATTTGCAGCAGTTGGATTCCCTCATAAAATGTTAAACAATGCTGAGATGAACATTGAATGTGGCATAATAAAAAGACATGAGTGCAATAGAAAGTCGACAGATACTATTAAAAGAAGCAAAACAAAACATTCCTAACTAAAAGAATTAGAAAAGAATAGAAGTGAGCAATTAAATATTGAGGAAAGTAGCAAAAAATTAAATATTTTTTGGAAAATAAATGATTAATAATAGAATCCTGCTATGGTTACAAATTTTTTGATCTATTTGAAAGCTAAAATGTTTGCATATGTTTGTGTGTATTTCAATGCAAGATGTTTTAAATTTGAGTAGGGTGCATCTATTTCCAAAACATTTTTTGCTTAAGAGTTTGTTCTCTCTACTAATATTTTATCTGCTCCAAAAATGTGTTTCACCTACTCCAAAAACACATTTTGCTGCTCCAAAAGTGTATTTTACCTGCTCCAAAAATGGTTTTTCAACTTTCCATCACTGTCTATAGGATTAAGATCAGTGCTCTGTGCAGGCCAGTCCACACATGATAGGGAATTATTGTCAAATCACGCTGTAACATTCCTTGCTTTATGGCTCGGTGCATTATCCTGTTGGTACCAACAAGGCTCGTTTCCATAGTCTTGCCACAAAGTTGGTGAGGCATAATTGTCCAGAATATCAAGGCAGACGTGCTGGTTAACAGGTTTGTCCACAATAATCAATGGGCTGGGAACATACCATGAAAAACAACCCCACACGAGTACACTGCCAGCTCTAAACTTGACTTTAGGAACAGTACAGTGTGGAAAATAGCGTTCCCCGGCTGCCGCCATACCCACACACGGCCATCAGACTGATAGATTGTGTATCTGGATTCATCAGTCCATAGGGCCCGTTTCCATTGATCTACGTTCCACGATAAACGTTCTTTACACCGTGCTAAATGACAAGTAGCATTCCGAGTGGAGATGAAAGGCTTATGAGCAGCCACACGACCACAGTAACCCATGGAATGAAGTTTTCTACGAATGGTGCGTGTACATACTAAGGTTCCAGCATTTTTATTCACCTGTACACTGGCAACAGGAAAAAGATAAAAGTTGGAAATAATTAATAAACTCATCAAAAACATTTCATTTTGCAAAATCAAAAACACAGTTCATAATAATAGAAAGAAAAATCAGTACTTGCTCTAAATGGCAAAAACATGTCCAATATGGGGCATATTCTCTCTCTAATATTCGTGAAAAACTTTGCTGTTCTAACTAAAACAAAATTCCAAGTGAAAAAGCAAATCAAATTACATGAAACAGAATTTAAATACCAAGTTCCGAGAGGATGTCAAGAACTGGAACCAAAAATTAAGCAAAACCACTTTAGTAGAATATTGCATTCCAAATCAATCACAACCGTGCTGCTGGGACAAAATTTCACATAATGGCATCTGATATGCTGAATGTAGCACTGAGAAAACAGCCCACAAGCACTTCAATAATTACGTGCCAATCAATATACAGGGTGTCCAACTCGCTACTTTACCCAAGTTTTTATTAGTACGAGGATAGATCAAAAAAAAAAAAAAAAAAAAAAAAAGGTTACAAGGGTCATAAAAATGATTGATTAACAATAGACAGAAAATTCAAAAAGGAATTATGAGGCATACTTGCCAATCACTTTTCCACATAATCACCAAATCTGTTCAGGCATTTATCGGAACGCATGACCAACTTGTTTAACCCGGCTCGGTAGAAATCACATCCCTGCCCATTGATCCAGTTCTCGGCAGCTGTTTTCACATCACTGTCAGAAGAGAACCTTCTTCCAGATAAGTGTTCCTTCAATTTCGGAAAAAGGAAGTAGTCACTGGGTGCCAAATCTGGGCTGTATGGGGGGTGGCTCCAGACTTCCCACTTGAACTTTTGCAGCAATTCTTGAGTTTTGCATGCACTATGGGGCCTGGCATTGTCATGCAGGAAGATGACACCATCACTCAACATGCCAGGCCGTTTGCATCGGATGGCTTCACGTAACCTTGTCGAAGTGGCACAATAATGATCGGCATTAACGGTATGGCCACGCTCCAGATACTCGATAAGGATAACACCGTATGCATCCCAGAATATGGTTGCCATAACTTTACTGGCAGAGGGTGTAACCTTAAACTTCTTTTTCATTGGTGATCCAGCGTGTTTCCACTCCATACTGGCTCTTTTGATTGTGGGGACGAAGTGATGAAGCCAAGTTTCATCCCCAGTAACGATGTGATCAATGAACTGCTGGCCGTCGGCATGGTAATGCTGCAGAAACGTGAGGCTGCACATCATTCGTATGGCTTTCTGCTCCTCGGATAATGCACATGGTACCCAGCGGGCACAAACCTTGGAATATCCTTAAACATCAGAAATGATACGCTGAACGGTACCATAGCTGAGTCCCAGCTCTGACACCATTGCACGCACAGTTACTCGTCGATCATTTTGAATCATTTCGTCAACTCGTGCCGTGTTGATTTCTGTCGTTGACAAACTTGGACATCAGCTCGCTGCCCTGTTGCGGTTTTCCACATCCTCTCTGCCCGATTGAAAAGAGCGACACCATTACGCTACATGTTGTCGGCTGATTGCTTTTCACCATAAACTTCCACTATTTGACTGTGAATTGCAGATGCGGACAGATTCTTTGCCCATAAGAACCGAATTACGGCTCGCACCTCCAAGCGAGACCACTTTTCTAAATGTCTTGCCATTTCAATCGCTCTCGCGCATCTGCGAACTTGCACTAACTTCCCAAACAGCCGCTGTCAGACAACTAGCGCCATCTGTCTCCACTCTGGGCAACAAATGTACCCTTCACACTAATTACTTTTCCAATGCTGCTGCTTGTAACCTTTTTTTTTTTTTGGATCTATCCTTGTAGCATCGTGAATAATTACAGTAATTGAATGATATTTGGTAAGAACATACCTTCATCCATGGAAAACAGAAGCATATTGTTAGAGATGTTGAAAGTGACCACCCTGTGCATCAAGACAGGTGTAAACACGACTCCATATTTTTGGAAAGTCCGCGCCAGTTGGTCTGGTGTAATCGCTGTCACTGCCTCACAGATGTTGTTCTTCAATTCCTGTCGGCACACTTATTGTAACGTTGGACGTTGCACATGTCAGGTTCGTGATTTCCCGAGGTTAGTTCAGTTGTTTGTTTGTCGCGAGGCTGATCATATGCCTTAACGAAGTCTCCCAGTTAACCATACCCAAGCATGTGTTTCTTGTCTGTATTTATTGGGAGAGAGTAAAGTCAATAAAGAAGTATCGGAGTGAATTTCATAGGAAATTTGGATGTCTGACAGCACCAAGTGAACCATGTATTCTGTAACTATTTAAGAAGCTGGAGACCCATGGAACATTACATGATTTTCATTGAGGGGGCCATCCTGAAATATCAGAAACAGTAGTGCAGGACATCCAGCAAATATTTCTTGCTTCGCCACCCACAGACATCTCTGCAGAGACTTGCCCTGGAAACCAGTAGGTCAAAGAGCACATGTCATAGAGCAGGGAAGAAGGCTGTACTTTATCCGTACTGCTTGTCTGCTGTTCACAAACTGAAAGCACCAGACCAAGAGAAAAGAATGAGGTACTGTCAGTGGTTTCAGGAATTTGTTGCAGAACGACTGGACATCTTCGACTACACATTTTTTCCCGACAAGACATGGATTCACTTGTCGGGATTCATAAATGCCCAAAATGTGCATATGTGGGCAGTGCAAAATCCTCGTGCACAAAAAATTGGAGTGTGGTGCACACTGTCACGTCAGTGGATCATTGGGCTTGTCTTCTTTCAGGATAGGGTCACAACAGCGATCTATGTGGAAATTTTTCAAGCATTCATTAACCAACTGCACTCTAAGAGCTGACCACTGGATATTTTCAACAAGATAGGGCAACTTGCCATACATCACATGCAAGTATTGCTGAAATTGAGATCGCATGATTTCTAAAGGAATGTGACCACCTCAATCTCCTGACCTAAGATTCTATGATAAGACCCACTGATTTCTTTCTCTGGAGGTATCTCAAATCAGTTATGTTTCAAAACAAGCTGACAACCTTGAGGCATTTAAGAGCAACATCTGTGAGGGAGTGGCAGCTATTACGCCAGAGTACTTGCCGCAGGCTTTTCGAAATATGGAGTCTCTTGTTCAAGCCTTTCTCAATGCACAGGGTTGACACTTTTAACATCTCTTATAATGTGGTTCTGTTTACCATGGATGAAGATATGTTTTTACCAAAAAATTACTGTAATTATTCATGATGCTATTAATAAAAACTTTAGTAAAATAGCGAGTGGAACACCCTGCATCATATGACTGGAAACACATGGTAAACAATGAATTGAAAATGAAAGAGATATCAACAATATGAAACAATAAGTTAGCAGCAACCAACAGATAGTGGCACCACTTCAAGGGGCATTTTTAAACTTGTAATATGTACAGGAGAAACACAGTTGATGAAAGCCTCGTGTCTTGAAGTAGAAACTGGTTTTGAGCATACACACCTAATGCAGTTAAGTTGTAACTGGGGTAAGTTACTTCCTGAACCTGAGGATGACTCAAGAAAGGCAAGTAGTTCGACTAATACCATGATAACAAAACTGGATAGTGACCAGCCTTCGACAACAAAAGTGGACACTGAGCAACTTGTGAAGCCGAAAAAAATATGCAAACTCATTGCATTAAGATTCTATGATAAGACTTGGTGAAATGTTTGTAACTGTGAAGTACAGAAAGAAAAAGAGAGAAAATTAGATTAATCTGTATTGCAGTTCACATAAAGTGTATCTATTTAGGAATGTGCATCCTATGATACACTAATATTGAAGTTTGTTTTGACATTGAAATATGTAAAAATGGTAAATCAAGGAGGAAATGAATTAAAATGCCATTGTAATACGATGGCAATTCAAAAAGTAAGGTTTCCCAATTTCATTCTAGCCTAAAGAATTCCTGCATTGAGTTGGAAAGCATGGGTTCATTTGATACATATAATCACAACCAGATGGCAGTAGTTGTAGTCCACACCAGAGCTGAGACGGGCAGAGCCCAAAGTAAACTGGGCTCGTGCTGCGTAATACTTACTGGAGTTTGAGCTCCGGCTCTGAGAGAGAGGAAGAGAATTTCCTTCCTTTTTCTTTTAATGTGATTTTCCATGATTTATCACATGATACTTTTTTATACTTTCTAGTTGTTAAAAAGAATTCTTCGGCAACTGGGTCTAGATGGGGAGTAGGAATTTGGCACGGCTATCCACTCCGGGCTTGGGTAACAAAATTCCATAGGCCATGCATTACAGGATTTCTGCGAAGGAAAAATTTCTATAAGAGCTGTAGACAGTAGATAGCAAGCCAGCTGACAAAATTTTGCTCCCTACCTCAAAGGGGCAGCTCCCTGCTAATTCTATTGAGCAACGTACGACTTAGATTGTTATGCCTCCCGATTTTTCCTGATTCCCCCCCCCCCCCCCGAAACATTTCAGGAAGATATGAATGGTCAAAGAAACTATAGAAATAGATAGACAACCCTTTCCCACTCCGCAGTTGAGAAAGACATCAGTTAATTGTATGGGTAGGAAAGTCTGGAAGAGAAGCCTTTTTTTTTAATGCCTAAACAGGTTAATCATAGTTTTCGGGCTCGCTCGGGCCCGGGCTCTATCTTGCAATATAAAATTCCGGCTCGGACGGCCTCCAGCTCTTAAAATTGAGCCCGAACTCAGCTCTGGTCCACACCTCAGATAATCTGAACTAACTCAACTGTAGTTTCAAGATGATAACCACATTGAAAGATAGGATGAAGGTCAAAGTTTGTTCTGTAATTCATTTTTATGTACAAGAAATTCCACCTATTGAAAGAAATTCATTGTGAGCTAGTGACAGGGCATGGTGCTAATGTGATGATGCAGGGAGTTTTACAGTGGCCAATTTCACAGTGCTGCTTCAACCTTGAATTTCTTTAAATCCTGGGGCTGGGAAATTTCTCCACATCCATCATACAGTCCCAATTTTGCATTGTCAGACTACTTTCACTTCCCAAAGCTGAAAAAGCACCCCAGAGGTCAGCACTTCCATTCTGATGAAAATGTTGAAAATGAAGTCCAGAAAGGGTTGTGTGTCCAGGACCCCCCCTATTAAGGACTTTACAAGTTGATTTATATCACTATGATAAATGTCTAAACAGGCTTCGTGAAAAAAGTACAGCTAAAATGAAACTGTATCTCACCATGATGCATTACTTGGTTATGTTTTTTTCCTTTTATTTATTTATTTAAATAAAAAATTAAGAACTGTTTTGGAATACTCTTGTATATTAAAAATCCTTTTATAGAAATTTAACTCTGTTTTGGGAAATGAAAATATTGAGTGACTTTTACCAAAAAATGTAGCAGATCTGTAGTAACTGTATGTGTGTGAGAGAGATAATCCCAAACATATCCAAAATTAAGCATTTAATAAAGCTGAATCATATATAATCATGGAATGCCTTTTTGTTTGACTAGCCTGCTGAGGCATATATGAAATCATAGCCATTAAATCTCTTCAAGTAAGGGCAAGTCATGTAACAGTTGCAAACAGAAAATTACAGGGTGTGGATATTTTACTACAGTAATATGTTGCATATAATGTTAATAATTTATTTTCAGTAAGTTCTTTTGGCTGCACATCAGCCTCGGTCACATTGATAGCAAGATTGCACATGGCTTTACTTACAAGTCCTGTAGAGATTACCAAATAATCAGGATATTGAACAGTGCATCTAAATTACAAGAGCTGCTAATTACCGTACATACTGACATATAAGCCAAAAGTTTTTGAAAGAAATCCTGTTTCAAAGTTGGGGGGGGGGGGCTCTGCTTACAAGTGGGTCAGTAAAAAACAGGGCAGAATTTCTGATGCTTTGCATGCATTCTACAACAGTATTCACCGGAGGGTTTGTTTACATTTTAGACCCCAGTTCCATGTGACAATTTTTTGACCTTCCGTGAATCATATTCTGAGCTGTGCCTCCCCCCTTCCTTGGAGAAGGGTGGCGCAGCTATGGATAATAACTGGCTGGTATGATTATTCTGCTTTCAAGACATCGTAGAAAAGCAGCAGTCCTTCCGTCAGCCAATGGCATACATGAGCTGTAAAAGCAAACATTGATTTCACACTGAAATAAGAAAATTATGATTACAGAGATTTTTCACATTTTATTCTACTTGTTTTACTTGTGTTTAATGAACTATATGTATGTATTCTTTAAAACATTAAACTTTGTTTTGCATTTCATTTTATTTTATATGGTAGTGCACGGAGACCTGTGAACTGAAATGTAAACAAATTGCCAGCAACTGCTGCAGGAGGATTCACTTAACATTTCAAAATTACTTCCAAAAATAGAGAAAAATAATGAAGTATTTTTTCACCCAACATAGAATTCCTTTGGGAATGGGTGACGCTAATGTGATAAGTGCAAAACCTTAATCACATTTCACATTGAGGTCGTGGAATTTCTTGCTTCCAAACGTGAAAGAATCCCCTCGTTATTTATTTTCCCTGTGGGACCATGACACTTTTTGGCATGCAGTGAGTCAGACATCAGAGGAATCATTGGGATATTAGGGAGGAGCACAACACAATTAATCAGGTATCTCTCCTCTCCTGAGCTTTCACAGTAAGTGTGGACGTCTCCAGGCCTTTCTCTCACAGGTTGTGTCAGTGCTATGGCAGTTCAAAGACAAAGTGTTTTACGAAGGGTGTTAACTTAAAAATTGTTGTGAGGCCTTGTTACTTCTTGGGTGAAATAACTGTGTAATGCAATTTCACCAGAAATGGTTATAAAGCTTTTCAAAAAATGCTGCACTAGTAATTCCACGAATGTTGCAGGAGTTCTTTGGAAACTCCAATATTGAATTGTACTTTGAAGGATTTTGCAGAAAATAATCTCAGAAATTTGCACAATTCATTTCAATATAAATATGGTTTCCAAAATATTGAAATTTAAGGTTGGCTTGTATGCTGGTCAAGGATTTTTACCAATTTTTGGCTGTTGAGGGTCAACTTAGCACGCAAGATCAACTGATATGCCTGTATGTATGATAGTAGAAATTCTATGTTTTCTCTGTTGTACAAGATAGTTTTATTGGTAAATGGAACAATTCTTTTGATGTTATTTCAGTTTGGTGTGGCATTAGTGTATTTTATTGTGAGTAGAGAAAGAGATGTAAATGGGAGGCTTTTCTTTTGACGTCCCATATGTGTTCAAGAAATGTTATATTGGCAGTGCATATTGGTCAATACACTGCAAAATTCATGAACACAAAAGAGTTGTCAAAAAAGGCTTCCCATCTACAGCTCTTTTTCTTACTCATGGTAGAAGACATTTTTGCTGCACCATACTAGAATTCCTGTTCATCTTTCCAACTTGGTGGGACTTTGACATTGGATAGATACAATATTTAGCTTTTGTTATTTTGGGTGTTATAGTGCGTTAGGAACTGCCACCAATTGGGGGGCTGTTTCAGAAAATTATACCAACTTAGAGTAGCAACTGAGCTTGTATTTTTGTTACCCTGTGTTGTAAGTTCCATCTGAATTGTGGAAACATTAAAATTTTATTCCTTTTGAGGCAAATTATGATGATGAAGATTGAAGATAAGATGCAGTTTTTGAGTTTATTTGAGGGGTTCTATTCTCTCTCCAGATTGGTATAGTTTTTAAGTTTCATGACTTGTCAACATGGAAAACAGTTGTTTGTGATATTGCCATGTACAGTATAATAATACTCCATGAATTATGATGGGGGGTGGGGGAATCGGGAATTTAAATAATTTCTGTCATTGTCATGTTATTGAATACATGTCTCACATTTGACAAGTATAAATGTATTTTGTTAGTCTAAATGATCCATATCATTTTAAACATAATCAAACTTAAGCTTATATATTAGCTAATCCATTTTTATAAAGTTTCCTACTAAGTAATATTTCTTGGTAAAGTAATATTATAATGACACAGCTGGTAGCAGACATTTCAAAATAGTGATCTTAAATATATTGCAAATGTTAAAGAAACTGTTTTTTAACTACTACAAAATATTTTTTTCTCTTTAGAGTAGGTCTGTTCACTCCAGATATGGCATTTGAAGCTATAGTGAAGAAGCAAATATCAAAATTAAAAGAGCCTTCACTGAAATGTGTGGATCATGTTGTTGGAGAATTAGCCAATGTTGTCCGAAAATGTGCAGAGAAGGTTAGCTTTTTTCCTTGTTTATTCTGCTTGAATACCAGCAACTTTTACGTTGCAATTTGTTTTTATTTGCTCTACCTTTTTTTGAGCTTTGACAAGAAACAAAATAAAAACAAAAAAAGAAAAGAAATAAGGCTTAAAGGTTGTAATTTACAACTTAATTTTTCGTAGCAAATTCATTAGCCATGGATAAAGTAAAACAGCATTAAAAGATGGTGAAATGAATATGTACAATTTAAGTGCATTCAAAATCCAGGAATATTGCCATATATGAATGTAGCCAGCATGTGTGAAAGGTAACTGGGTGCTCTTGTGCTTTTGATAGAGATGAGCAATATTTCACTACTTGTGATTTGATCACTGTTATTGAAAAATCACAGGTAGCACCTGCTACTGAAACCTTAAGTAACGGTGATCATCCAGCCAATAGCGTACATTCCTCACTCTGTCACTGCTACCCAGCATGCTCTTTGTGATGTATCACAGCACATGTTAACTGTTACCAAGTGAATTCTGCTCCTGTTACTCGCTATCTGCTGTTGTGGTTTTTACTCCTGCTACCTGGAATAGATGACAGCTGCCTATTCTTCGTGATGTTTTCAGTGTTGTTTGTCGGCTCAATTTGTGAATTTGCCGTTACTTCATGCTCGGCGAGTGCGCTTTGTCACAGGTGATTGAAAAGGCTACTTGTCAAAAAAAAAAAAAAAAAAAAAAAAAAATATTGTTTCTAAACATTCGATGGTTAAGCCAAAATTTCCGACAGTCCATTCTTAGATTTCCAGTACACTGTTATATTCTTAGTTAACATTTTTCATATGTTTTTTTGTTTTGTTTTGTTTTTTGGGAGGTGTTTGTGTGGGAGGGGAATTATACTGGAAATCTGTAAAATAAAAATACAACTGTGTGCTGTATAGGCAAATCAAACATCTAAAAAAAAAACTTTTTTTTTACTTCTTTTAATTTCTTTGTTTTTGACATTCACATGACTGTACGGCTCAAGTGTACTACTGGGATACGATTTGCATTATTTTCTCTCAACTCAGCATTGAGCCCCAGTCCATAATTCTAATGTTAATTATTAACTGCCAGTTTAGTTTTATGCCAATCTGGCAATCCATCAATATAATATGCAAGCTATATAAATGTTACCTTAATGAAAATCCCATCCATAGGCAGGTAATGAATTGCTCAAATTAAAGTCTGTATCTCCCTTTACTTACAAAATGTGTTACTTGATTACAACTATTTCTTTGCGCATAATTTTCTGCAATCCTCCCTGATCCCCTACAAAAATCATCCACTATTAACCACTTTGCATAATCTGATATTATGACTTATTACAAGGGGGTACATAAGGACTGAAATTTGTCAGGCAACTTTATGTGTGTGCTGTGTCCATATCTTCTTCTGAGTCAGAAAATTAGCAAATTCATAATTTTGCAGTCTGCCGCCAATAGTATACATATACAGCACACACACACACTCATGTATGCTCAATTATATGTATGACAGCACACTCCCACACCCATCGGTTCTTTTAATTGATTCTGCTATTACGTTCCTGGTACACAGAAGTGAAAGAACTAGCCCTAAACTGTGGTTCCAAATGTTTAAAAATCACTATTCCTTTTTCATAGCAGTCACAGTTTGTGCTGTGATCACCAAGTAACAGTTAAGCTCATTTCTCATTTGTGAGTTGTATTGAGGGGCTTAAAATGTCAATTTAAAGTATTTGTTGGAGTGTTGATTGAGGACGGTTAGCTGTGGAAATGTTTCATTGCCCCATCATTGCCATTTGTCAGGATCCGACACGCAATACCCTCCAAAAGTTGCCTTGCATCTGTTATGAAAAACAATCAGGCCCATGTATTATTCAACATTTGAATGGCTACTTTTCGTTCATCTGCAAAATAAAGTTCAGCCATTAAGTCATGTCGTTATCTTATCACACCTGCATATCTAAAAGTAAGTGTTCTGATTAGTGAGGCACAACACAGATGTGGACTGTAAAAACAGACAATTAAGAATTAACAGCAAAATAAATAATAAATAAAGCTAACAATCTACAAATATTCTCCCTTCCTTTTGTTCCCTTGAGAACTTTCCTGCTTCTGACAAGTCACTACCTGTATCACTATTAGCCAGTTTTACACCATGCATCAGTCTTGTTCTGTC
This sequence comes from Macrothele yani, assembly GCA_039090855.1. Lineage (NCBI taxonomy): Eukaryota > Metazoa > Arthropoda > Arachnida > Araneae > Macrothelidae > Macrothele > Macrothele yani. The sequence goes on from CM077029.1 coordinate 83,440,852, forward strand.
TTTCCCTTAGTCTGCAACCAGCTGATTTAGAAAGTAACACCTGCTAGAGAAATCTTACCCATGGCTTCCAACTAGTCTGTATTAGTCTATAAACCCATGGCTTCCAACTAGTCTGTATTAGTCTATAAATTTTAGCATTAGTATATAAAAGTTTATATTTTTACTAAGTCAGTCTCTGAAGTCTATATTTTAACACCTCTCATGTGATTTTACAGCACTCGTGCACTAAAAAACGCCAGAAGCTTAGTAGTGACTTAGGATTACATCAAGCACACATAAGACTTGTTCCAACCAGTTCAAGTGAAGTTAAAAGATGACATACCACACATTAAAATGAAGAGATACGCACCAAGTTTACAAATGTAGCCGCTAGATGGTGTAATGTAACCTGTGTATCTGCAGCTGGGTGACTGTCATTGTGAAAATGGTGACAGCACAACAGAAAGCATTTTGTGTCCTGGAATTTGCAAAGTGTAAATCAGTAGTTACTATGCAGGGAGCCTTTTGTAGAGTTACAAAATTGATCCGCCAGGTGCTCAGAGCAATTCGCCGGTGGTATCAGCAGTTCGTGAAAACTGGATGTCTGTGCAAAGGAAAGAGTGCAGGATGACCACGTGTGTCACAGGAAAATGTGGAATGAATAAGAGTTTTCAATGTAGCCTGGAGAGATCAACTTACTGTGCCAGTCGTGAACTGCAAATGCCGCAAACAACTGTTTGGCATGTTTTGAAATGGCACCTGCTAATGAAACCATACAGGTTGCAACTTGTTGCAGTCTCTAAAGCCAGACGACAAAAATCAGTTAGCTAGCTTCACTAATTTCATGCAAGAGGCGATGGAGGACGACGAATTTGATTCATGCCTGGTGTTTAGTGACAAAGCAACATTCCATTTAAGTGGCTAGTAACATTCCATTTAAGTGGCAAGTAACATTCCATTTAAGTGCATATGGGGCATGGAAAACCCACATGCAGTAATTGAAACTGAGCATGACTCACCTAAACTTAATGAGTTCTGACGGTTTCTTGTGCAAGGGTTTACGGCCCTTTCTTTTTTCAGGAACAAACAGTAACAAAACTTTCGTTTAGATAAGTTGGAGATATGAAAATTAAATAAAGATTTACATGACTATGTCTTTCAGCCTGAAGGAGCACTACCAATTAAATAAAGATTTACATGACTATGTCTTTCAGCCTGAAGGAGCACTACCACATAGTTATCTAGATGTTCGCAGTTACCTTAACTGACAACTTTTTAACCACTGGATTGGTCGCTGTGGACATGACAAGGCACTCTACAGGTGGCCCACCAAGTCTCCAGACCTGACCCTTGTGATTTTTTTCTGTGGGGGTATGTTAAGGATAATGTGTATGTGCCACCATTGCCCAAAATGCTAGATGAACTCAAAGTTTGCATTCATAGTGCTCTGCACTCGTTGACAATAGACAGACTTGATCATGTATGGCAAGAATTCGATTATCGTTTCGATGTAGTTCGCGTGACCAACGGAAGTCGCATAGAACATTTATAAAGTATGAAAACAAAATTTGGACAGTTTTTCTTTATCCTATGTACATTTAATCGCTGTATATTTAGAAATGCATAAAATACAGTCATTTAAAGTAAGATGAATCATTTTGAATTACCCTGTACTTTAAAAGACTAGGATACTGGTTGAGAAGTCATGTGGGTATTGATGTCTGTTAAGTGCAATTTTTTTCGTCTAGCCAGGATCTACCAGAAGTATTTAAGTTCATATTTCCTTGTAAAGAACCTGATAATTTTATGATGAGTCCAACCAAGCTAGCCTACTACTTAACTGATGCTGTTGGTCATTATTTTAAGACTGAAATGCTTTAGGAAGTTTGTAATAAGTATTACTTGCTTGTATATGACGAGACAACTAATGAAAAAGGTAAAAAGGAACTTCAAGCAACTATAAGAATTTGGTCTGATAGAAAAAGAGAAGTTGTTTCATGGCACTTGAAAACTTCTTTTCTGGGTATAGCTGATGGTAATACTCTTCATTCCAAACTCCAGGAGATATTAACAGAAATGAATTTACCATTGCAGTAACTAATCATGTTAGAATCTGTAGAATCTGATGGCCCAAATGTCAACAAAAATATTTGGAGACTTTTCAATGAGGATGTCTTGTCAGGACAATCTAAAAGGTTGGTTGACGTCGACACATGTAGTATTCACACTGCCCACAATGGGTTCTTAAAGGCCTTAGAATGTTTTGGGGGAGATATTTCAGAGCTAGCAACTGCTATCTTCAAGTATTTTCTTGGTAGACCAGTTGGAATTGGAGTCTGACTCAATTCAAGAATCTGATGGCCCAAATGAGATTCTGTAGAATCTGATGGCCCAAATGTCAACAAAAATATTTGAAGGCTTTTCAATGAGGATGTCTTGTCAGTACAATCTAAAAGGTTGGTTGACGTCGACACATGTAGTATTCACACTGCCCACAATGGGTTCTTAAAGGCCTTAGAACGTTTCGGGGAAGATATTTCAGAACTAGCAACTGCTATCTTCAAGTATTTTCTTGGTAGACCAGTTGGAATTGGAGTCTATGACTCAATTCAAGAAAAGTTAAAACTCCCAACAAAGTATTTTATGAAATGTACAACAGCACAGTGGTTGACTTTGGGTGCTGCCGAGAGACTAATTGAATAGTGGAATGACATTCAAGAGTATTTTTTTAAGTTATTACCAACAAAAGCAAAACCATCTGTTCTTCAGTCGAGAAAATCATGTCCCTGCTGAAAAAGCCAGTGATTAAAGCTGAAACATTTTCCGTTGTGTCTTCAGCAAAGACGTTTTCAAGATTCACAGAACTATTTCAAAAAGAGGGACCACTTATTCAAGGCTTGTGTTCAGAACTGGAATCAATAATTAAGAAGCTTATTGGAAAGGTTTACAAACCAGCTGTGATTCAAAAAAAAAAAATTTGTTTTCTTCATGAGATTTTGACGAGCTTTTAAATGACTCCAATCTTTTGCCTTTGAAAGATTTAACATGCAGTGAGGAAATTCAGTCTGAACTATGGAAACTAGAATTGATTGATAGGATGAAGTTTGTGAAAGATGCTCAGTAACATTTCATCAAAGGCTGTAAACACTTGCTGGAAAAGATGCCAGTGACATTGAAATTGGTACAAGCTTTAGGGTGTCTGCAACTGCAGAGGGTCACTTGTGAGAAAAGCCTTAAAGATATTGTTCATGTTGCAAAGTCTCTCCCTGTGTCTGTTTTATCTGGCCAGTTGATGGATGAGTAGAAACTCTTGAGCCTTGAAACCGATTTGCCTAGGGGAGAAAAAGCTAGTGCATTTTGGAACAACATTTTCAGTCTGAAGACTGTCAGGAGACCAGAAATACCCTGCAGTGTCAAAAGTTGTTAGAGTAGCTTTGGTTTTGTACCATGGTAATGCAGATATCGAGAAAAGAATTTTCTATTTCCAGCTTTGTTCTCACTGAAGGTATGATTTTGTATGATTGAAAGAACTTTAGATGTAGTAATGATGATTAAAGATGAATTGAGGTTGTATCAAAATATTCTTGAGGTTCCGATTCCTCAGAAACTGATTGCTAATGCTTTGCTGACATATAAAAATCATAACCAGTACTTAGAGAAACAGAGGTTGTTAAAAGAAAAAGAGCAAACAAATCAAGAAGAAAAAGAGAAAATGGAAAGAGATTGAAGAAAAAAGAAAGTCGTTAAAAAGATGCCACAAAGAAATTGAAGATACTGAAAAAGATTTAAAGGCAGTGAAAGAAGAAAGCAAGATAAAAAGCAATGTTGGATCCTCACTTCTGTGTGAAGCCAACAAAAAACTTAAACTTGCCATTGAGAAACAAGATTTAAGTGAGATGGCTGTAGCCAAGGTAGCCAAGGCAATGTTGGATGTTGCACAGCATCTTCAAGAGGAGGCTTGTAAAAAAAGAAAATGAAATGAGTCAGCTGAAGAAGCAAGGTCATAGTAAAAAATAATCTCTTATCACTTCTTTTTTCAAAAAATAAATTGATCCTCACTTTTCAAAATATTTTCACTACATTTTTTACTTTTTGTTATTCTATATATTTATAATCAGAATTTTGTATTCATTTCATAATTTTGTTTTGTTATAATTAATCCATTGTAAATACAAAGACATTTTTTTAACCAGTCAGAAAGATTTTATAATAAACTGTATCTTTGTATTAATTTTTTTTTCCTATTGTTAATTGATGTATTAAAAAATTAAAAATCAACAAATAAAGAGAGAAATGCAAGAGCGAGGTTGTGAGGAGGGCATTTCTTTTTTCTCTTTTTATTTATGTATTTAAAAAAAATCTGTCTTAATTTTTCTCCTGTATGACTGTCTGGTGTAAAAAAAAATCCTAATTCATTCATCACCGTTCCCTTTTGCCCTAGGTGTGTTAAGTCTATAAATTTAAAATTTTAGTCTATAATGTCTATTCAAATGAACCAAGGATTTGTTGTGAGCCCCGCTTTCCTCTCCCAAATGAAACATATGCCTAAATCATTGTGTTTTTACTTTAATTCATTTTCTTAGGAGTAATATCTAAATCATATTTGATGTCTGCATTACTACTCCTGTGTGCACCACTAAATCCATTAATTTATTTCTTTTGCATTTTTGAACTTCACTTTTAGTTGGTAAAGTTCGATGAACACTTACCGCACGTGGGGCTTGGCTTTCAATCCATATTTCCGTTACGTGGATGCGGCACGGGATTTTTTCATTTGGCCACGGGTCTGCTTCTTCTTTTTTTTTTTTTTTTTCTCCGTTGGAATTTATTTTGTCTCATCACCAAATGAGTTTTTCCTTTGCTGCATCCTCATTTACTTCAATATTTATTCATACCCGAGTACTTTCGGTACTACTACTATACCGTCTTCGAGGGGACATTTTGCTCCAACTAGCACGGACCGTGTCAGCTGGGCATTTCGGTGGTTCTCGCGGGCTGCTTCTGTCATCTGCTATCGCTTCTTCTTGGGCGTTGTGGCGCCATCTCTTGTTGGTCAGTGATCTCCTTTTTCGAACTTTTTCTTTTTTTTGCTCAATTTTAATTAAATTTCTCCAGCTGTTTCTCAAATTATTAGGGTCATTGTGGTTGCAATGACCCTAATAACCGCACGTGGGGCTTGGCTTGGATTGAAAGCCAAGCCCCACGTGCGGTAAGTGTTCATCGAACTTTACCAACTAAAAGTGAAGTTCAAAAATGCAAATGCATTAATGCACGTTAAATAATTAACCTCCAATATCGGAAGTAAATTGAAAATTTATTTCTTGATATTCCTCTTGTGACTTTCTTATTGGCTACATCTAAGAATTCATCTTATTGGCTACCATTGGCTACCTTTCCATGATGCATCTGCTCCACGTACTTAAGACCAGCATGTAACCACATGGTGAAATCACATCTGATGAAGGTGTCACTGTGACACCGAAAGTGCTCGTGTGTTTTTTAAACTGTACATAGATTTCGTTTTTTAGATGAATAAATATCATCGTGCAACAAGACGGATTTCTTTTAATACTAGTGTTTATGCACGAATTATAGTGTCTACCTATCTACATCTAACAGTGTAATGACACCTTTATCCTGTACCCAACACTCATTGCTGTGGAAGAGGGTTCTAAGTATCATGTGCCAACTTTGTTCTTCGATCTACTTCCACCTCAGTAAAGGTAGTCATATACAAATCAAGATTTTTTTCTGCTTTGCTAATTCTGTTGCCAATTTCTCAGTGACATAGGGTGACCTCAAATTTATCTGGGGCTAAATATTTTTTTAAATTGCTCTCAACATTCTTCTGTACTGTGAAATATAATTTCAGTGGATTGTGAAGTTTCCAAACACCACCTGCAGAAATCATACTTAACCACATTGAATGAAGCAGAAATTTCAGAAATTTATGTATATATATGTAATGCTGTATAAAATAAAAATAAAAGTTCAGGTTTTTGTCTTACCTCACTTATAAAGGAACTGAGATCTTTTATTTTGTGGCTCGGCGAACTTCTAGATAACTTGCATGTTAAAACTTTTTTTCCTCAACAGATATTCTTATATACTTTGCCAAATAATTATATCTACTGTGCCAAATAATTTAAATTTTACATAATTTGACATGTTAAGAGATGTTTTTTAATTCATTCTGAAATATGCTGTAAGTTTCTTATTCCATGTAGGGTCCAGCTTACATCACCGCTGAATAGTAAACAGTAGAAACAAAACAAAGTGCATTTGTTTTTGCTTCCAGTTGACCAGGATATTTTGCTATACCACTCCACATTAAAAGTTCTAGACTTATTTCTATGTTTTTGCACCAAGCAAATATCTGGTCGATGTGGGCCTAAGTCTTTAACTTTTTTCCCTTTCATCCCTTAAATTAAATGGGTGTTCCAATAAAAAGCCCACTTTGTTCATTTTACTTACATGAGTGAACTTTACAGCTTAACCCAACAAACAAAAGCATTGGTCTGCATTTCAAAATCAATTTTCTGATGTTTTCAAGGTATTGCAAACAAATAGGCATAAAATAAAATTGAAAGTGCATACCATACAAAAACTTAGTCATATAAAAATGCCTTTTGGTAAATATTTGTTAAACAATATGAATTTCCACATATATATTAATTGTGATAGATTAAATTTCTATTTCTTTCATTACTTTGCACATTTATTTTCATCAGAGAGGACTTTTCTTTTCACCATCCAACAACAGTAATCCACTGTCATATTTACATAACATCTTTTTTTGTTTCTTCTTTTTTTTTTTTTTTTTTTGATATCTCTTTTTCATTTCCTTAGTGTCTTGATGGAATCTTTCTTCTTGCTCTTCTCTTCCATCATCTAAATTTTCTGGGAAGCAGTCAATTGTGCAAATTCAAAAAATGAATGTTCAAATTCGTGTTGCAACCAAGTTTTTCAAAGTTTTTCCACATGTCTTCAACAATAGTTTTGTAATTTGGATCAATTTTGTTCCCAAATAGTTTTCAATTACAGTTTTAAAGCTTATCCACATTTCATGAAAGAAATACGAGATTACGCCATATAATACAAATTTTGAAGATGACAATCCGATTTTTGGCGTAAATGTGACAAGGATGGTAAGTCAGATAATATCCGAAAACTTAAAAATTTTCATTGTCCTGGGTGGTGTAGTGGTTAGCATACCCGGGCGCTATCTGGGAGACGCGGGTTCGAGTCCCGCTCCAGGACAATGAAAATTTTCAAGTTTTTGGATATTATCTGACTTACCATCCTTGTCACATTTACGCCAAAAATCGGATTGTCATCTTCAAAATTTGTATTATATGGCGTAATCCCGTATTTCTTTCTTGATTTATCTGCTATTCCGGGCAATCATGGAATAGGATTCTTAACCTCCAGATTCGCTAAACATGAATGTCGGTTGCTTCGACTAGCGAATCCTGTGATCATTATATTCAAATTAATCGAAAACTTGAAACTTAGTCGTTCTGGGTGGTGTAGCGGTTAGCATACCCGGGCGCTAACTGGGAGACGCTGTTTCGAGTCCCGATTCAGGACGATGAAAATTTTAAAGTTTTCGAATATTATCAGACTTACCATCCTTGTCACATTTGCGTCAAAAATCGGATTGTCATCTTCAAAATTTGTATTATATGGTGTAATCTCGTATTCTTTCATGATAAATTTATTCAATTTAATGCCATTTTTTTTACAATATAATTTTTTTTATTTACTTTCTCATGTGCAAAGTATGAAATAAGTAACGTGACCAGTGAAAAGATTTATAAAATTTTACCGGAAACGCACATTTTACATAACTTACCAACACAAAACTTGTTTATGTAAGGCTCCGGCCCTTCGCCTAAATATATTTTTTTCAGTCTGAATTGCCATTTTGGACTATTTGGGAACTGTTAAGCCAGTTTGAATATGAAATATATTCAAACTGGCGTAACAGTTCCCAACACCACCCAGAACGACCAAGTTTCAAGTTTCTGATCAATTTGAATATAACCATCACAGGATTCGCTAGTCGAAGCAACTGGCATTCATGTTTAGCGAATCTGAAAGTTAAGAATCTTATCCCGCGTTTGCCCGGAGAAGCAGATAAATCATGAAAAAAATACGGGATTACGCCATATAATACAAATTTTGAAGATGACAATCCAATTTTTGGCATAAATGTGACAAGGATGGTAAGTCAGATAATATCCGAAAACTTGAACATTTTCATCGTCCTGGAGCGGGACTCGAACCCGGGTCTCCCAAAAAACACCCAGGTATGCTAACCTTTTTATCCACATTATAGAGCACTTTTTATCTACATTTATTTCTCTTGTGCATTAAGTGTTTCTCAAATTGTTTATCCATCATAAGTTTTTGAATTTGAGGTCCAACAAAAGTGCTCTCTTTAAGCTTTTCATATATGTATAATAAATGAGAATTTCTTGCAAATGAATTTAAAACAGTTACTCTTTCCATCCAACACTTTAACAAAGTGCTTCATTAAATGCATTTTCAGGTGTAGAGAAGGAAGTAACACTTTCGTGTGATCAACCAATGGTTCATGTAATATATTTTTAGAATTACACAGTAAATGCACATTGTAGGTGTCATATTCCTCATCTCCTAGTGCTTTCTTTTGGCGTGACTATCCCACTTGCACAAAAACCAAGGAATTTTCATTTAGCCAGCTTGTCATCCAAACAATAAACCAATCACTTATAAATCTCTGCTCAGAAACCACCTGTGCTCTTCATATTTCACCCAAATTAATAGAAGCTTAAGACATTCGCAGGATTCTGTTGAAAGCGCAGAATGTGCCACTGAGTTACAGATGCATATACATTCCCATTATGTAACAAAACACTTTTTAAGCTTCTCATAGAAGAGTCAATGAATAAATGCCATTCAGCAGGGATATAAACAGCATCAAAGTATTTCATTATTTTAGTTATGTTTTAATAATATACCAAAGACTCCTTCTCAGAAAAACATTGAACTAACTTTCGTCCATGATGCCTGTACCATGAAAACTGTGTTCCTGGTGATAAAATATTTTTGATTTGAGTTGAGAACCAAGGAGCTCAGCACTTTCTTTCAGTAATTTAAGATCTTGCACAAGATCATTAAGCTTGGGTGTGTAAACAATTGTTGAGTGATATTACTAACCTTAGTAGTAAGACTTCCAATTCTTCTGTTTGCTGTTCTCTGCTGTTACATTCTCCAATCCAATTGGTTGACAAGATCATTTCCATAAGACACTGGTCTAATTGCCAAGGTAAACACAGTACCTTTTTTATTTTTTTTATTTTTTTTGCACTGTAGCTGGCAGCTTTTATCAAGAAAAAAAAATGGCCATCTGCATATATAATTTTTTAGGCTCTTTCTGTACCATAAGAATTGTAAACGGCGTAACTGTTCACTACAATTTTTTCAAAGTCTTAAACATTCACCACTAGTGCAACCTACTTTGAAAGGTGCCCATGGTATGTCTTGATCTCCTAATATAATTTTAAAATAGGCAAAGTACGCTGTTTTCGCAAAATCTGTAATACTTTTCATTTTCGTAATTACTACGTATAGCTTCCACATATGTAACAAAATAAGTCAGGGTTACTTAAACATCTAAGAGAACCCATTTCTGTGAACAATCTGTCACTAAATGCTAAGCATTTCAGTTGTTTACGCAATGGTCTTTACAGTGAAACTGAAAGGACATGATGGTTTTAACAAAGTAACTGAGCTGTGGAATAACTAGAAGCAAATGCCAAGGTTAACTGGTCATGTGACTAAACATGCCATCTATTGAATACATTTGGAAATTATTGCCAGAACATTATCTCTCTCATAAATGCTTATTTACTGACTTTGTTGAAATAAGTACCACTCATATTGTAAAATCCTGACATGATAGGAAAAAAATGGATTATATTTCTGAAATCAGCAGGAAAAATGGGCCTAGAAGCACTATTTCAATTGTAATCATCAAAATCTATGCAGACCAGTGAAATCTGCCACTCACTGTCAGATGACACAAAAGCGAAATTTCCACTGTTAAAACAGAAAAGAAACCAGCACCAAAGGACAGTTTTTACATGTGCACAGTTCAGCATGCATCTGCCCATTCTGTTCTGAAGCTTCAACAAGGCGACAAGTTGATGAAAGTCGCCTCTCCCACCCACACAATATTCAGTGTGCTCTAATAAATGGATATGGATGGCTGTAATGTGTTACCCAGTTACTTAACAAATATAATGGCTCACATTTGCAAACAGAAAATCTGGGGACTGACTACTAATACGGATTTTCTTTCAGAATTTTTCCGATTAAAAGAAAAAACTTTTTTTTTTTCATGCCCATAATAATGACTCGATGCTACTGTAATTTCTATTAAGTTTTTTGTCTGGTCAATTACTACACCCAAATATTTAAAATCTGTTACCTATTTAAGAACCTCCCCCTGAACTACATAATTAACATTTTTAGCAGTTTGATAAAAAATCACAAATTTAGATTTCTCATCATTAATCCTCATTTCAAGTTCTTCACAAGTCATACTCAGCTGAGTAAGATTATAATGCACTTAACACCAAATTGTCAGCATACAGCAAATGTTGATTCTTGATTTACCTATTTCAACAACTGCTGCAAAGTTATTTTCTCTAGAAAGCTTATCCATGTAAATTTAAAACAGACGTGGAGACAGTTTACATCCCAGTTATACCTCAGAATCAATACAAGAGTGTTTTTCTCAAACATGAGCATTGCAAGATTTCCAGTGTAAAGGCTTTTTCTTTTTTTGACTGATTTTAGCAAATAATCATTCGCGCACACCATAATTTTTTAATGTATTATTGAACGTGTTCCGAGCCACCCGGTCAAAGCCTTCTCGAAAAACGATGATATACACTGAGTTAGTTTGCGTTGGGAACACCTACCTATTAATGTGTTGGTCAACCTTTCTGTGCAGTCGTGGCTCGCAGATGCCTAGGAACAGATTCTACGAAGTGTCGCACATCCTCTATGCGTAACTTGACCCATATCCACTGCAGCAACTCTGTCAGTTCAGGCTCATTCTGTGGAGGAGAATCAGCAGTTTTCACACCCCATTCTAGCATATCCCACAGATGTTCAATTGGGTTACCAGAGATGCCAACAACTACAGATTCTCCGTAGTTCCTACGGAAAAAGCTCTTGTACTACGAAATACGGAAAACTGTGATTTTTCTACGGAAAATTAACGGAAGTTATTAATTTTTATTTTGCTTGTTCCTCTTCCCAACGCAACGGCGGCCACTTGATGATTCATCATGCTTGTGATGCTGCTCACTTCCAGTTCTGCCTCTCGAAGCTGCTCGGATCTTAGCGCGAGCGGCCGGTACTTGAAACCCTCCCTCCCCAGCATGCAACATTCTGGGGACGTGGGCGGAGTTCGGCCTGAAGCTCTTTCGCAGTGCAGCGGCAAGCTGTTGAAAATTGTTTGGTGCAGAACGTGAGTGTCATTGCCTGGCATCAGAGTTTTTATTAAATCGTGCGTCGACCGTTCATGTCAGTAATAAATATTTTGAAGATATTTTTCTTGCGTTGCAGAAAAGCATGCTTGGATTTCATTGCAGAGTTAGCTAAAATGCGAAATTACGCGTCTAGTATGCATCGAAATTCATCAACACGTAAACATATGCATCAGGAATTTTTGCGACGCGTAGAAATATACGTTGTGAAGCGCATAAAAATACGCATCGAGAAACGCATAAAATACACGCCGAGAAACGCATAAAACTACGCATCGAAGAATTTTACCAACGCATAAAACTTTGCATCGAAGAATTTTACCAATGCATAAAACTTTGCATCGAAGAATTTTACCAACGCATAAAAATACACGTCGGGACAGCATTTCGCCTTTCAAAAACGGAAGTGAACGAAATAAAGATTTCTTCCGTAATTGCAATTTCGTTTTCCTGCGATGTTGCCTCTGTCTAGTATTGTTGTTATACATAATTTTATTCCATAAATCTTTGTATTTCACTTTGAAAATGGAGGAAATTTCCGAAAACGGAAATTCGACGGCGAAAAAATTCCAGTGTAATCTTCGGCTTCGAGGAATTTCTGCATTTTCGTTGTAATTTAGGTTATCCTCGAGATCGATGCATAATTGAACAGAAATTTTGGGGCAATTGGTAGTGGTGAAGGATGCTTTCCGCCTGAAACTTTCAAAAACGGAAATTTCGTCTTTCGAAACTTTCGGAAACAGTGAGTATTTTCCCCGTAATCGTAATTTTATTTTTCACGCAATGTTTCCTCTGCCGAGTATTGTTGTTAAATTTCATTTTATTTCGTAAATAATTGTATTTCACCTTGAATATGGAAGGGAAATGTCCGAAAACGGAAATCAGACGTAAACGGAAATCGGACGTAGCAAAGGTTTCTCTCGTAACTGTAATTTTTTCCCCCAATGATGTTCCGAACCTGTATCCTGTGTTCTTACATATTCCCCTAAAAAGGTTTGCATTTCAGCTTGATAAAGGGGGAGAGTCCGAAAACAAAAGTGACGAAGCGGAAAATTTTTAATAATTGATGCATGATATTCAAAAGCATTCTTATTCTCCAAGTTACACTACCTTTTATCTAAAATAGTGAAAGCTATCATGCATTCATGGTCCTCAAACTGAAAGTTCTTTCAGCATGGTGGATAAAATTGTCATGACATCCAAGGAGTTTGTGAAGCCTACTGTCGTAGCTGATGGTGATGTTGAGCTTAATTTTTCAAATAAGTTTTTCAAAAAAGAAAAATCGGAAAGGACACAACTGGTAATTGGATTAAAAACAAGAATGTATTAAAGCAAAATCATTTTAAACGAAAATGAACTTTCTAAGTTCTATACATGTCTTTCTCAGTTCTATACATCTGTCGGAAAAGTTCGCATTGAAGAATGTTCTTATATTCAAGAAAAGATACTGATCTATGATGAATTTTTAAAACATGCAGAAGTAGTAGATCCTTCACTTAGAGCCATAACATCATTTACTTCTGTATTACACATAGTCAAACGCCTTCCATTTATAATAACTGAAAATGAACTTGATATACTGGAAGCGGAACTCCTTGTTTTCAAGCTGACAAATTAGAGACCATAGCAGTAACAGATAGAATAGATGTCACTTGGTCAGAAATCTCAAAATTAAGAAAGGGCTGTAATGGAGCGGTTAAGTATACTAGTCTCTTGAAAGTAATGTTTGCAATACTTGTAGTTCCACACTCGAATGCTTGTGAGTAAAAAAGATTTTAGTTTAGTGCGAAAAAAATCAAGCCCGTTTCCAACCTAATTTAGGTTTAGAAACTGTAGAAGCACTTCTTATTGCAAAAATGAATATGTTCTCCTCTGGGCAAGTGTGTTATGAAAAAATATTTTCTGCTGAGGATCTCAAATCTGCAAAACACTGTACAGTGAAATCACTAAAGAAAGCTGTTTAATCAATTGTTTGTTGTGTAAAAAAAATGTATCAGTCATGGTGTATATTATTTTCCATGTGAAAAATTTGGAATATTTTGATACAGATTTTCATGTATATACATGAATAAATAAGTAAAAAAATGCTAATTAAATTAAATGAGTTGTTTTCCTCGATTAAAATTATTCTTTTTGGTATGACTACTGAAAAATGGCCAAAACTACTGAAAATTTGTACGAGTACTACTGAAAATATCTGAAACAGGTTGGCATCTCTGGGTTACAGTCTGGGGACCAAGGCAATGTGGAAAATCTGTTGTGTTTCTCCAACTGCTCAGTAGTTATTAAGAGTCCAATGACACAGTGCATTGTCCTGTTGAAAGATAGCACTGTGGTTTGGGTAAACTTCCTGTAGATATGGCTGCAGATGGTTGGCTAACAGGTTCCTGTAGCATCTACCATTCAGTGTGTGTGGGATGATAACCAACAGTTCTAGGGTTTGCCATGAAAAAGCTCCCCAGGCCAGAACACCATCTCCACTGGCCTGTTGAACCCCAACTGTGCAACCAGGGAATAGGGCTTCCTGCTGTTTACACCATATGTGAACCTGGCCATCAGCATGGTGCATCAGGAAATGCAACTCATCACTCCAGATGACCTCCTTCCATCTGTTGAGGGTCCATTGTTGACATTTCTTGGCCTATGTGAGGCATTGTTTCCAATGACTGGATTTCATCATACATACCCTCATTGGTTTCTGGCTGCGGAACACCAGGCAAAGCAAGGTATGGTGCATGTGGAAATAGGTTGAACTGCAGTGGTAGGTGAGCTGAGTGACTGTTGCACGTTGTTGAGATACCAGTTGTGACACCTAATGCTCACCTCTAGGATCAACTTTGTGTGTCTGACCAATGTGAACACTTCTGCTGAATGCGTGTGCATGGTTAATTCAGTCCTGGTACACCCTTGATACAGTAGTGCAGGAACAGCCAACAAGTGTGGCTGTTTCCAAAATACTGGCACCTGTCCTCCAGGCCCCAACTATCTGGCTGCGGTCAAATTAGCTCAAGTCACCACATTTCCCCATTACTGGCAAACGTTAACTGATTACATGCAAAGGATAGGTGTGCACAATTTATAGTAGCCGCATGTGACGTTATCATGTGGCACTTCATTATTGCTCTGAATAAGTAAAACGGGGAGTCTTAATGCAAAGCTAACTCGGTGTATATTTTGGTTTACTTTGCAAAACTTTTCAAAAAGCTACTGTAGTAGACAAATGATATTCTGTTCCACTCCTATGTCCACTTTGTCGACTTTTCACTATCTGTTGAATTTCTTTCTTAATATGCCAGCATAAACAAAGGCTGATTGATCATAGTGGAAAAATTAGCATTGCACCATGAAAAACTGTATAAAAACTTCTGGGATCACCCTGCAAAACAGATTTGTAATTTGTCACTGGAGTTTGACACACTTTATGGAACAACACATAAGAGAATGATCAGGTGAATGCTATGGTGAAACAATTTTGATATTTAGATGATGCAATGTAAAAGAAAGCAAAAATATGTTATTTATGAGTAGGTATATCTGGAATGTTCCATGTGTCAGTCAGTGTAAATTAGTTACTGATCATTACAAAATTATGCTTCTGCGCATTGAAGATCAGGACATGGTAGAAGAAGAAAATTTCGAATTTTTCAACTCTTAGAGACAGTCAAACAGACGGCTGTAGATGATTATACCGCTTATAAGACACTGCAACTTCTTTGGTAGATCTGTTGTCCAATTCCTAATGCAGCTTTCCTATCTCATCAATAGTCACACCCAAATAACTGAAATCTGTTTCCTGGTTTAATCCATTTCCCTATAGTATGCAATATATATAATTTTTAGGCTTCGAATTAGAATTAGTGATATAGACTTCCCAACATTTATCTTTATCTCAAAATGTTCACTAGTCCTGTCCAGCTGATTAAGTTTATACTACATGCTTATGCCCAAACTTTTCAGAGTTTTATATGCTCCTTGAAAATTCCAAAAAGTGCTTAAAAATGACAAGTGTTATTTTTAAGGCCGTTAAAATGCTTAAAGAACTAAGAGTTCTTGCAGGGGAGGAGCTCATCACATTACTATCCATGATTATTTGACTGCTGTCATCTCAAAAAAATTAATTAACATTGTGAAGAAGAAGAACATACAATTAAATTGCATCCACACAACATAAGAAAGAAATACCTAATTACTACATTACTATCCATGATTATTTAACTGCTGTCATCTCAAAATATTTAAGTAAAATTGTGAAGAAGAACATACAATTGGATTTCATTCACACAACATACATAAGAAAGAAATACCTAATTGGTAGTACATTAACATTAAAATGTTGCCTTTTGAATTTTATAATATGCTGGAGTCTATAATTATTTTATAAGCAAATCACATGAGTTCATTTTTTAATTCCCAGCAACTATTTTTTTCAGTTTTTAAAGAACTGCGGGTTATAGTTTTTTGCCTCTGATTTTTATCGTAATATCTGTATTTCAGTTTGATTTACTGTTTTCTTCCAGTTCTAGATTTTTAGAGTGAAATTTCTTTAGATTTTAACTTTTTATTTTCTCTGTTTTTACAACTCAGAATTTGGCAACCCCATCTCTGATATAGCTTATCCCAATTAGATTTACTATTATTGAATAGATCACAGAGGTGAAGTTTTTACTTTTTTTTTTTCTCTAAGTGCTTGTTTACATTTATTTCTTGCCACTGCATTCTAATGAAGAATAGCCCTGACTCTTGGAGTGTTAAAGTGGTAGGTTGTCTGATTCAGTTTTTCCAGTGGACAGCCCATTTTTAGCATGTATGCATGCTGATGCTTCATTTAATTTTTATTCCATTTAATGCAGGTTGCATTTTTAATTGCATTTGTGGAAGATCTGCAATATTGGAGTTTATAATGTGAGAGCTTGATGTGATCAGGGCAACAATTTGGTTAGCCATGGTGGTCAGGGGGTAACTTTCTCTTAGTCCTAAAATTCTTTCCACTGTAACACTTCCCCGAATTTCTGAAATCATGAATTTGATAGTCTAAAGTCTTTTTTCACTCAGCGGCCTGATGATGCAGTCATTATTGTCGTGAAAGTGCTCACCAGAGTTATCTACTATATTTTAAAATTGTAAATAAAGACGTTTTTTAGATTCCACGTTTTTTAAAAGAAAATTTAAAGTGTTGCGTGTGTGTGCTTTGGCTGCTCTAGAAAAGCTACTGTGCTTCAATAGCTTTGAATTCTTCTTGTTTCTTAACATCCCTTGAGTGATCTTCATTCTGCCCAAATAGTGTCATGGTATATATATAGAAACGTGGGGGTTGGTGTGGATGTTTCAAATATATGAAAATTTCATTTTGTCACTTCAAGTTTTTTAAGCAAATAGTCAATCTTCTCAATATAAAACTATTTTGGGAAAATGAATCAAATAAAAAATGAAAAGGATGTTTCCATGAACTTCCAAAATGCCTTATTGTACATCTTGAAAGTTGGCAGGAGGAGGGGTAAAAAAAGGGGCTTGAAAATCTGACTTCCACTTTCCAAACTTTAAAGAAAATAGTAAATTCTAAACAAGACTAAGCTATTGGGTGAGGGAGAGGGGTTTAATATTCGCATATGCGAGCTCCCAGTGTTCAATGTGTTAAAATTGATATTAAGTTATAGAAGTGAATAGAATTTTTGTAAAACATCCAAATTTGATATTTTTATTGAAAAATATATAAAAAACATTTGCAGAATTGTTTTAAAGGAGAAAGTTTTGTCATCTTTATAAATTGACTGCAACTTATTAATTCCTTTTGTGAAATTTTTAATCAAATTAAGACGTCTTCTGTAGCTTAACAGTTATAACTAGGTGATAAATTGAAATCAATAAGTAACTAATCATTAAAGTATAAATCAGGTGTAGATTTAATGGCATGTTAAGTTTTTTCCTATTAAATAGTTTATGATGAAGTCATTGTACTTTAAATATGCATTTGTATTGATGGTGCTTGAATTTTATTTGGATAAATTATGTGTGAACCCCATTCTTAGAAGTTAGTGCTACATCATTAACATGCAGAAAACTGGTGGAACTTTTTCAGAAAGCTGCAAGAGAACAAGTATGATATCCTGACTTCAGTTATACCCTCCTGCAGGCACACTTTCTTTCATGTCTCTGATTTTCCATCACCTTTGTTTTAAGTTTCTTACTTAAATATGCTTGATTAAACTTTTTAAGGAGTGCCAATTAAGGAGAAGATGTAGTTGTTACTACTTTCCCACTTGATTTTCCTTTCATTATAATTTGGTACAGTCACTGATATCTGTCAGCTTACTAACTTGGGATTAGATGATTGTGAGATTGATCCCAGGTAGACTGCCTTGTTCTGAACCCCGCTGAATAATTGCTGTGCATCAGATGGGCATGCAACTTCCCAGGTTGTTAGCCATTGGACCCCCCTCTCCTCCAGGTGTTGTTCTTTGTACAGGTTTCTGCCACAGAGTTCTTGTATAGCTCTGAAAATATTGGCAATATTTATCCTGGATTACATCTATATCATTGGCAAGTGGTAAAATTCATAGATCCACTGGTTTTAGCAGGTTCATAATTATGTGTTGGTGACGGATGGTAAAGGGGAAAGAAGTGCATCTGCATATTTATTGACTAATTCCAGAGCTTTGTGGCATTTATATTCTGCCCTGTGCAAAGGAAAGATAAATATATGTTTATATATATCTTACACAATCCCCATAAAATGAACCGTTTTTAGTGGCAACAAAATGTAGTCACCTTTGATGACTGTGTTTCAAAATTTGCACACCACTGCACAAATTCTAATCACATCACAAAATTATTTTTTATTTAAACCAAGCTAATTTAATGACATGTTCTTATTACTGGAGTTTTATAGTTTTTTCACTGAATCATCAATTTCTGTTCACAGCACAAATACTTTTGACTGTTCTATATCTATTTTAGTGTAATTTAGTCATTAAGTGCATAAGTATAAGCATATTTTGCATTTTGTTAACTGTGCTGAGTTTATTCATCTGCTCAATCTTTGCTTGCATTTTTCAGATGAATCGCTACCCTTGCCTCCGGGATGAAATAGAAAGAATTATCACAACTCACATCCGAGAAACTGAACAGAAAACAAAGGAACAGATTCGTCTTTTGATAGAAGTAGAGTTAGCTTATATGAACACAAATCATGAGGATTTCATAGGTTTTACAAAGTAAGATATCTTACTCTGTCACAAACTTCATTAGTCAGCAAATTGCATGATTATTTGCACCCGGCAACTCTAAAAAGAAAATTTAAATGCAAGTTTTCTTATCTTATCAGCACACCATGCCCACAATATATTTTTGCTTGGCTGTGATTTAAGTGATCAAATGAATAATTGAAACACAGTGTGCTAAATTTATATTCATTTCATTATACTTGTGGAGTCACATTTTGATTCATAAAAGATGTACACTATGTAAACAAAGGTATTTTACCTAGGTTAAACACTAACAAGATCATTTATTAACTGAAATCAGTACATAGTTGGCCTACCTTTTGGTGGTTATGTCTGCAATGACCATTATAGACATGCTTTTTCAGGAGATGCCGGTAGACCCTTACCAGAATTTTCCCTTGCTCCTCCTGAAAAGCTTCTGCGATAGCTTCCATAGAGAAATGCCTTACTGGCAGAGATTAGATTTGGCATTCCAGCTCATACCACAGGGTCCTATTGGATTCAAATTGGATCTTTGGGCCAGCCAATTCAACACTTGGACATCCTTCTCTGCAAACCAGGCGTGGACAGACCTTGCATTGTGACAAGATGCTTTTTCTTATTGAAACAGGCAGAGAGTCCTGTGTCGAAGTATTGCCAGAGCACAGGTAGTGTGGAATTGTTCAGAATGTCTTTGTCCGTTAGACTGGGGGACACCACAACCAAAGGACTTAAGTCCGTCCCAGCAGATTCAGCCCCATACCATCACCAATCCCCGTCTAAACAATGTCCCAACTGTAGGGACATTGCAGTCCACCTGAGATCATTCCTCAGGCAAATACCACACCCAAGTATGTCCATTCAAATGATAGGGTGAGTAGCATGATTTGTCACTCCACACGATCCTCTTCCACTCTTCTGTTGTCTACAAACTGTGAGCAAGGCACCACTGCAGTCACCGTCTGGCATTGCATGGAGTGTTGTAGAGCTTGCGTGCTGCTGTCCAAGCAAGGTAACTGTAGGCACACTTCTCCTGATGAACTGTTGTGGTGCAGGTAGCTGTTTCATTTCGGTGGCTTGTGGGACATGCTGGGTAGGTCTGTGGTGGAAGATATGTTATGCAGTAAGTTTCATTTGACATGATCACTCAATTTGTGCAGCCTCCCAGATGGCACCCAGTTCATCCAGGAATTTCAAATGGAGATGGGTGGGGGAGTGATTGAAAATAAATTTGTAAATCATGTGAAGGCTGAAAACCATTATCATGAAATATTTAGGCTTTAGACCTAGGATTTAAAGTGGGAAAAACTTCAAAAGTGGAGAACTTTTTGTAGGCAAGTGTTATAACCGGGGTTCTTTTTTAAAAAACTGCACATCACCATTTCATTTTTGTGCTGTTTTTTTTATCACTCATATTTAAATGCTTCCCTGAACCAAGCGAAAACACTAAGTCTTAGAATAGGCTTCTAAACCAGTATATATTGATATTTTCGCAAATTGTTTGCATGCTGAAATGACTCATAAATATATCTGCAAAATCTATAAGACTAAAACGAAGAGGTACATATATGCATTTTGTGGTTGTAATGTCTGACTAAACATATGCTTTGCACAAAGAAAACTAAAAGGAAACATTAGACTGCTGTGTACATAAACTTGAGATAAAAAAAGGGGGAATGTCGTTGTGCATTATGGTAAAAGGTGCTTCGAGGAAAAGCTAAGGAATTTTTGTAAACTTGAGGTGCTATTGATAACTGTGTTATATGATAATAAAAAGTACTGATACTTGAAAATTAAATTGTGTGTGTGTGTGTGTGTGTGTGTGTGTGTGTGTGTGTGTGTGTGTGTGTGTGTGTGTGTGTTACACAATTCTAAATGAAGGGGTGCTGAAGTTTTTTATAGGGGGATGTAGGTGTTTAAATCCCTGGTTGCACTATCTTTTTTACTTCGATAAAGATGATCAGCAACAGTAGATTTGGGGAATCCTAGAAAAGCAGCAATGCTACACATTGATTACTTACTCAGGTGACATCCAACCACCTTGCCCATTTCAAAGTCTATCAGTTCAGCTCCGATGCAGTCTCACAGGTGTGCTAACATGTTCCTTTCTATGCAGCCCTGGCATGGTTCTGCAAGTGCATGTTTATTTGCATATGTGGAGGTATTTGAATACTTTTTTTGCATATTGTATATAGTAATTATTCCCTTATAATTGGATATCACTATACAATTCATTTTTTTTTTCTAGCTTGGTTCAGTGATTACATGTTGAGCCTTATGTTGGAATATCCTTTAAAAAATGCATATCCATGTAGAAAGAACAAACTTTACATAACACATAAGAAAACAAACTATGGTTGTTTCTGTGATCATTAATCACCAAGTGCTTGAGTAGTGAGTGTGCTGGTTTCCACCTCATGGTCTGGAGTTTAAATCATAGATAAAGTGTGGTTGTCATATTAATTTTTGAGTTCTGGTTATATACCTTCTCTAAAGAGAGCAGTCTAGAAATGGGCTACTCTTGCTAGCATTAATGCAGACTGTGATTGTTAATGAGAAAATTACAACAATGAATAAACAAAAAAGTAAGAATCATATTTCGAATTGATTTGTAAGAAAATTAGTGAAATATTGAAGCACAGTTTCTTAAAGCACAAGGTAATATAGTAAAACCTCTGAATAATGGTCACTGCTTGGACCGAGAGAAAGTGGCCATTGTTTGGAGGTTAGGCCTAAGTTAACATTGCTAGGCCATTGTGTTTGTACAAAAGTAAATTAAAAATATGAAGCTTATGCACAATAAAGAAAACACTGTAGTGCTTTTTCCAAATGCTGACTGCTCAATAAAACTGAATATAATAATTAAATAATTCACGGTGTAGAGGATTTTAAGAAGGCAGTGGCTGACATCTGGTGTTAAACAGCCTTTAGATATAGCAAGCTAGGAGATTAGGGTTAAGGTACTCTATAGGAAATTAAAAAAGAAAAATGTTAGATAGTAAAATATAATGGCACAGCTGGCTGCTTGCCATGCAGCAAGGACACAGCACACAGGGACCGAACCAAGAAACACCCCCCCCCCAATGGACAAAATTCTTGGCTCTATCAACCACAGCCTCGGGGGACGATTGAAGCATACATGGAAGCTGCAGCTCCGTTCACAATAGAATTAATTTTTTACCTTTTTTCTTTTCACTTAAGCTTACCACTGTACCAGCCATAATCCAACCCATCATGCCTTTATCAATAAATATTCTTTGTTCCTATCTTATCCTCTTGCTGAAATACCAAAGGAACTACGCAAAATCCAACAGACAGTGTGTCCATTAGATATACTTAGAAGCAGGCTGAGGTGTCCGTTGACCGCTGTTAAGAGATTTTGTTGTTCTGAGGTTATCATTTAATCCTATGAAAGCTGTTCAGTACAAACCAAAGCTTGGCATTGCTTGGAGCAGTGTCCATTAATGGAGGTTTCACTCTACATGAAACTGCGATAAAACGTGCATATAGCATAGCTGCCAAGTAAGTGTCCCAGTTTACCTGGATTCTGTCCAGTTTTGAAAACATTTTCCAGGAATGCGATTTTTCTACAAAAAATCCGGTTTTGTGATTTTCTTATTTTTTCCTGTTATTTATTTATTATGTATGTTTTTCTCCTTATTAATCTTATTAGCCATAATTTTTCTCCAGCGTCAACGCTGGCTGTGGGAATCGGTAATGAACGGAAACAAAAAAAAATGTTCCTTTGTTAATCCACGGCACTTCGAGCACCAAGGTCGTATGCCCCACGATGATAGCAAGACAGTTAAAGACTTGGAAAGTTAAAGTACTGGTTTATGACGTCACGTCCATGGCGCTCGCAGCCAACGAGCGCACAGCTCTTGTTCGAAGCTTCGTGGGAGTGGAATGGAAAGCTGTTTGTTTGCTAACGCTCAAGTTAAATATGCCGATTCCGTACTTTGTTTGGTCTTTCAAGCGAAACAAATTGCATTGCAAGTTATTATTTCAGTTCACAAACCCAAAATAGAGCCTTTTTTAAGAAGTACTCCGAAGAATTTGACTTGTAAAATCATCACGCAATTGTCAGCTTCATGCGTATTGCACTTTGTGTAACACTTATTTCCCTGTTTCTCACTCTGGTCGTGGAGACATCGGCGCACATTTTGGAACTAACAAGCACATAAAAAATCAAATCATGATAGCGCAAAAAGTGTGTGCAACATGGATCATTTTGTTTCAGTGCCAAATGATTTTCAAACGATTCATGCAGAAGTTCCTTTTACCGGATTTTTTTTTTTTTTTTTTTTTTTGGATCACAACATAGCACTAGCGGCACTTGATCATGTTTCTCGATTGTTGTCAGCTATGTTTCCTAACTCCCCAGAAGATAGTAAAAAGATATGCATGTGGCAGAACAAAAACTTAGCATATTATTCAAGAAATGGCAAAATATCATTCAAAAAATGTCCTCTGTGCTATTAAAAGTGGACCATTTTTATGTCCAAACTGATGGCAGTAATGATGCTGACATTCAACTTTATCCAATTGTGGTAACATAATTTGATGATCATTGCAAGCAAGTGAAATGCACGCTGCTCTCTTTGCCATGCCAGAAACCAGTTCAACAGGTGAAAATATTGCCAAACTTGTGTCTGAAGAATTTCAGTATCACGGTATTCCATGGATAAATTGTCTTGCCTTATCGTGTGATAACACTCCTGTTATATGATGGGGAGAAAAATGGTGTCTCTCTGGAAAAAAAGTGTCTCACTCTCTAAAAATGAAACTCATTAACAAGATTTGTTAATCTTATTTTATACTTAAATACTAATTTTTTTGTAAATATTTCTTTATTTGTATTAAGTAATTAACTGTAATAAAAAATAGAGAAGCCTATAATATATAATTTTATTATTTATAAATTGTAAATAGGCATGCCGGCAAATGTGCATTGATGTCCCAGTTTTTGATTTTGAAAAGTTGGCAGCTCTGATTACACTGAGACAGTAAGAGAAACTGGGAAAGTTAATATGTTTTATCTTTAAGTAGCTGAAATTTTAAGAATTAAAAATAGATTGATTGGATACTTATTTTTATTTTATTTTTTGTGTGGATGAAATGAATGAGTGGGCAAATTAATGCATGCAGTGCTTTTTTAACTGAATACAAATCTGTATATTTTGATGGGCTGTGTTCCTATCAATGCTATGAAATACAGCATTAGATAGTACAAGTGTGGGCAGCTGTTTTGAGGGGTGGTCCAAAGAATTGCAGTTTTCTGTCTACCTTCCTTGAAAAAAGCCGTCTCGATGTGTGAAAGCTTGGAAATTTTGAATTCTATTTTAAGCCAATAAATTCGGATTTCTAGTATAGTTTTACTACTCTAAGTATTGCCACCTTGATGGCCAAGTGGTCAGAAACTTAGGTTTCTGGCCAGTCATTGGTGTTGGGCCTGGGTTTGAGTCTCGGAGGAGACGTAGGTGGTATGTTTGCAATATTGCATTCTTTCCCTGCAGCCAGTGGTCCTACATTAGGGATGGGTGAATGCCTATGGTCCTTATAGTAAGCTCATGGTAATCATTAGTCCCTGATTTAAACTTCAAACGAAACAGACTCAAATGTTAATTGTTCTTAAGCTCAAACTCTTAAATTTTCACTCCAATACCAGATTTACCGTGAAGTTTAAAAAACAACTGAGGTACCTCTCTAATACCGCATTCATCCTCCTCACAATCAGATAACAGTAGCAGTGTGACAGGGCATAGACTCCACGAACTCTCTGTAGTACTGTGGAGACAGTGCATACCATGCTTCCTGAAGAGCGTCCCACAATTCCATAATATTCGCCAGTGGAGGATTTCTGGCATTGCAGCACATTGAACAGCATCCCAAATGTGTTTGATGGCATTTAAATCTGGTGAACGAGGGAGCTAAGTCGGAATGCCAAACTCCGTGGAATGTTCCTCCAGCCATAATCGGGTGACTGTGAGCGTGTGCAATGGCACATTGTTGTGTTGAAACAGGTCACACCCATCAGAGTGGTTGCATGGTATGAATGGGTGCAAATGATCCCCAAGGATGGCCCACCAGTCAGAGCAGCCTGCTGTTGTGTTTGGGGTCCTAATGCGTGCCAGCTGAAAACACCCCACACCATAACAGTGTCACCATCAGCCTACACTGTCCCTTGTAGGCATGTGGGATCCATTGCCTCGTGGGGTTTTCTGTCATCTGCCTGAAACAGCTGGTACCGCAATTCATCAGACTAGGCTACACATTTCCAGTCATCTCGCATCCAGGTTGAACCCAGGTGAGGCACACAGCCTTGTGTTGTCGGGTCAGCACTGGCACCTGGCTGGGCTGTCAGATCCAGAACCCCATAGAACACAGGAAACATGGTACAGTTCGAATGCTGATGCTACTACTGACCCTAGCGTTCAATTGTATTGTGATTTGCAGCAATGTTGCACGCCGGTGGAGATTGCAATGCGTGCCAGATGCCGCTGCCCATGATCTTCTACGGCCACACTGGTCTTGCACTCTGGATTTTTCTCCTGAGTTTGTCTAGTCCAGGTACACCCTTGAAATTGTTGACAGTGTAAAGCCAAATTTCATGGTAATTTTCAGAGAGGGGATGGCTCATCTCCCGAGTGCCAACTATCATACCATATTCAGAATCACTTAAATCCTGATAAGCTGCCATCTGAACTGTGAATGCTGCTACCTGAGCTTGTGGAGATATCTTCTGTGCCTTTATATATACATTGTTTGTGGACGATACCATTTGCCGCATGGGTGTGGTGGCATGTAATGGAAATGGTAGCACCCTTCCCAGTTTTTCTGGCATCTCAGTGTAATTTCAGTAAATGAAAGTTTTAATGAACAATCTTGGTGTTTTTCTCAGTAAGACTTAATTATTTGTAGGGAGGTATTGTAGTGTAAGTCATTAATTAATTTAAAGACTGTGTTGTAAATGAGAATTATTAGTAGAGCATGTAATGCCATTGATTTTATTTCGTTTCTCACAGCTAAAAAAAAATAATGGAGTAAAAGTAAAAAATCTCTTGATTAATTACTCATGAGGAAACTAATGTAGCTTTTGCATTCCTATGCAGAGGGTGATATCCATTTGAAGCTATCCTCTGCCATAGTGATGACATAAATCATTCCTTCTTGGAAGTTCATTCATCGTTCATGCAAAAGAGTCATTCACAAAAGATCATTCAGATGAATGATCATTCACCTTCCACTCCCAGTTGCCTCATTGCACTCTTCTTTGCAGCAATCCCTGTCTTTATGGCCATAGTCACTAATCATATTCTGTATTGTGACAAGATCACGGTATTCATGGATGACTAGTCTATCAAATTAGCTGTGAAACATTTCCTAATTGAGTGAGTAACTATTGAAGGAGCAAACAAAGCATAATGAAGAGTAGCTTCTTTTAATTCATGCTGGTGTAGATGATTCAATCAAAACTGCCGTATTTGCATGATATATTCAATAAAATGCGAAGTACTTAAAAACTAAATGACTTATTTAAATTATTTAATTTACAAGATTCATAGTTAAAAAGATGTCGCATTTAAAATCGACATAAGACCTTTCGGGTCCGTGACGAGCCCATTATCAGATGTAAGAACTACAGATGTTAACAGGAACTGGTGGTTATATATCAAAGGTAGAGTCCTTGTGTGACGTTTTTGTGATGCGCTGATCACGTGTGCATCAGGTCATTGTATGCAATAACATAGTGGGCATTAGTTCATGAAATGGCTAAGTATTTGAATTCCCCCACATGGAAATATCAACTGATCCAACCGCCGCTACTCTTTCAGCCATTAGCTGAATAAAAAAATCATGGATCCCTCCCAACCAGCATTACTTCTACCATTCACCCCCCTTTTGGCCCCGCATCCCAGGAATGTTTGGAAAAATGAAGCTACATAAGAGGGATACCCATTACGGTCCTTCATTTCAGGACACCACAGCCCTACAAGACCATTGGAAATAGCCTTGATTCTCTGTCGCTGATTTGATCCAAGCCCTAGACTGCATCAAGGCTTTCAAATCTTGAGGTACTCCTTACGCCTCATTAGACGTTATAGCACTTTATCCAAATGTTCCAATTGTGACTGTCCATGGCATTATCGAGAAAAATCTGCTCAAGGTTTGATATCTCCTCAAGAAATACAAGCTATCTTAAGCACTTACGCCTTGTTCATAAATGCACTTACTTCTGCTTCAATGGTATTATCTATCGTCAAACAGAGTGGCCTCACCACTATCACCCATACTGGCTGAACTTATTCCTCAAACTTTGGAAGAGGAAATCATGAAACAGTGCCAAATTCGGCCTTTGTTTTATATCCATTACGTTGATGACGTACTTTTATTTTGGCAATCAACAATGGATGACTTGCTTCATTTACAGAACTTCTCAGTACTCAATACCCCACCATCAAGTTTGCTATTAAAGCGGAATGTAACTACTCACTACCTTTTCTTGATTTCATGTTTCTATGAAATTCAGTTTCCCAAGCCCTAACTTATTCAGTGTATCGAAAGCCTTCTTCATGCCCTACTTTAATCCCGTCTTCATCAGCCCACCCCCTAAATTATAAATTGTCATCAATATACTTTTTAACTCATTGAGCTTATTCACATTCTTCAACCCCAGAATTACGCCAATCTGAAATTGTAAAAATCTATGATCTTGCCATGGTGCATGGATACCCCAAAGCTACAGTCACAAAGATCTTGAATAGAGTTCGGAGACTGGCACACTCCACCTTACAGAGAGAGTTAGTTCAGACTCGATTCGTGGGTTCATTGGATCTTGTGCCAGAGATAGGAATGTGTTGAAAAACTGTTGTTGCAGAAATAACCTTGATTTCGGAATAAGAACAAGGAATATTCTGCCATTAGTTAAAAATAATAGAGATCCCATCAAATTTGAAAATAAATATGGTGTTTATCACATTCCCCTAAAATTGGTGAATGACAGTGACAAATTATATATAGGCTTTACCTTATGTTCTATAAAAACAAAACTATCTGAACACAAATGTAGTATAAAAATAGGATCCCAAACTACAGCCCTTTCTTGGCTTACCAACCAAGGTACTCATTACCCAATGTGGAACGAAACTACTATACTGGCCACCCCTTATTCAAGATTCAATACCTAATTTGCTGAGAGCCTATTAATTCATAAGTTCGCAGCTTTGTGCTGCAATGATGACCCACCATATCATATCCCACAATCCTGCATGCACAATGAAGATAACAGATGCTCAACAAAAACCAAACTATGAATGTGCTATTTTATACACAATAAAAATGACGAAAATGACATTTAAGAACCTTTAATGATAAGTTAAAGCCAATTTCATGATTACTTTAAGTCCTACTTTAGGACCATCCTCAGATGAAATGAACACGAACTAGAGATCACACAGGTTAATATAACATACACATAAAACTAAAGTTCGGGTAGCCGCCCCGGTGGCGCAGTGGTCTAAGGCGCTGGCCTCTGATCATTCGTCCGTAAGGGGTCCGGGTTCGAATCCCGGTCAGGCATGGATGTTGTGTTTGTCTTACGGCACTGGCTCTCTCCCTTCCCTGGAACCAGTGACCCTAAATTAGGGACGGGCGACTGCTTATAGCCCATTGAGTTGCTCACGGTGGTCGATAAACCTCCAATCAAAAAAAAAAAAAAAGTTCTGGTAGATTGCGTCAAAGAATCAGTATGAAAAAGGAAATAAAATATCCGTTTATCGACGTATAAATATTATTAATAAAGCATAAGCTTTCAACACCAACGGGTGCCTTCTTCAGACTTGTTCGTTCGTGGTTAGGCAAGACCAGAAGAATAAACAATAGAAAATTTTAAAATAAACATGAACAGAATTTGAGAACGTGATATGTTGCGTCAGGTGCATGCGACAACGAGAGATGTCAACAGAAGCGAGCTAAGCGTGAAGAAATGTGCGCCATATTTGGGGAAGCTCAAGTCATCGTTGCAAACCAAAGAGTTAGTCAAAATCTCCATGGTTTCCCTGATGGCAGTGCCCCTGGCGGTAGTATAAGGAGCAATTCGCTTTGTCTGGTCCCACTTCAGGATGGCGGAATGGGTAACCGCTTCCCTGGATAAGGCGGTTGTCAATCTTCCGTGCGAGACGTCCCGCTTGTGTTTGACTAGTCAAAGAGCGAAAGAGCGTTTTGTCATTTTGATGTAATGCTTGGTGGTACCATCCATGTATTCCAATGGTATGGAATACACTCCCGCATCAGTCAGAGAGGTATGGGTGTTCCGGGATGAAAGCAGGTGGCGTGATATCGATCTGAGTGATCGTATCACAAAGCTAAGCTCGAGTTTCTTTAAGGTGTCCTGCAAGGAGTAGGTCAGGCCGGATACATAAGGGCAAGCCCCAATGTATTGCAGAGAAGGTTTGGTATGGTGGCTACCCGAGTTGGAGAAAACAGCGTCAGCTTTCTTGATAATGTCCTCGATCACTTGCACACTGTAGCCGGCGGAAGAGGCCAGATCTCTTAGGTTATAGACTTCTTCAAGTCTTGATACAGTGTCCGAGAAGAGAATAAAGGCACGTTTAGCCCTATGTCTGAAAATGGCTAATTTGTGCAACAAGTCCCATAGAGGTGGGTAAGATTACATTCGGGACATATGTTGGCTTGTAATAAACTTTGGTTTGGAGATATCCAGAACAAGATTTCTTGACTAGGACGTCCAAAAACGGGAGACTGGCATTCTTCTCACACTCCATGGTGAAACATATGTTCCAGTGAAGGGAGTTAATGAAAGCAAAAAAGCGTTCGGTTCATCAACTCCATGCTGCCAGATAAAAAATGCATCGTCGGCATATCTGAGCCATATAAGAGGAGCGAGCTTAGCTCCATTAAGAATTTTTGATTCCAGCGGTCTGAGGATGGCCTCAGCTAGTACTGCAGATAGTGGTGAGCCCATGGCAACCCCTTTGGACTGCTTGTAAATTAGGTTATTAAAACAGAAAAAATTTGATTCCGTCACATCTTCTATCGCGTAGGAGATACCCAGTAGTGAGTCCCGTGAGAACATTGAAGAATCAGCAAGTGCTCGCTTCAAAGTGTCCATTGCCTCGTCGACAGGTACTGACAGATAAAGTGGCACCACATCAAAACTACCGATGATGTGGCGCGGAGCCACAGTGAAGTTGTTCAGCCTTGTGGCGAAGTCACCCGACGACAACAGGACTGTTGTGTAGGCAGGCAGGAAAGCTGTTAGGAATGTTGCAAGTTGATGCTCGAGATTGTTTGATGGAGCTGTCCTCCTGTGAAACAATAGGCCTAAGCGGGAGTCCTTGCTTGTGATGTTTAATTCGTGCAAAGAGCGAGGGTATCTTCGGCCCCGGAGGAAGCCATGCGGCAGATCTGAGGGTGTCCGGGATGGTGGGCATTTTTGCCACTCTCTTAACTATCGCAATCCTCCTGTTTAATGGGTTAGAGGTAATTTGGATTGAATCCGACTGTTGTATGAACTCCATGATTTTACGGTTGTATTCATCGGAGTCCATTATCGCAATAAGGCCTGATTTCGAAGACAACCGATTGGTCGTCCTTTAACCTTAGGACAGCTGTTAGTTCATGTGGCCTAGAGTGTCGAGTCTTGGGAAGCTCATTCGATTTGCTCAGGCATTGGACGCATTGAAGACGGATTGAGTCTGTGTGTGCAGTTGGTACCTTATAGAGAAGGCTTTCAGTTGTTGGGATTAGCTCACAGACGGAAAGCTGGGTGTTCAGGCAGAACTTTGGACCCTTTTCCAGTATGCCTAGTTTCTTCTGCGATAAGATTTTTGAAGAGACATTAATTACTGGGATTTTAAACTTCCATGAAGGCATATCTCTTGATTCCCTGAGACAGGAGAGCTTTTCATTGTGGGTGAACACAAGCAATGTATTCTGGCGGTCGACCAGCATGCTGAGCCGTCGAAGGAAAACATCCAAAATGAGAGGTATGGATTCGGCAGCCAGCTTCATGTGTAGGTGGAATAAACGGTGCTCCAGGGACATAACGCGTTTTCTTTTAAGCTGTACAAGATGGGACAGAGTCTGGCACTGGAAGTTCAGTTTTCTTCTGAGAAACCACTCGTCGCTCACTGCAGTATTGAAGCGGAGGAACTTTGGAATGACGTCGTAATGTTTGCAGTCCATAAGGAAGTTCAGATGACATCTCTTACTCTCCAGCTTAAATGAGTGGTAGGCAATGCACGTAACTAACAAACAAATTAAGAAGGTAGTGTAGAACACGCTAAGTTACATATAAAAGTTTAATGCAAACATATTTCAGCCATCTTGTGGAAAATACTCACTCTCCTGCTTGTAACCTGGAAAAATGTCTTACCAAAAAATTTAAGATTATCACTAATTACCACCCCTTTAATATCTCATCCTCTGCTGAATTCATCTCTAGACTTCCAAACTCTATTGATGGTCATGCAAGTATGTTTACCCTGGACGTTGAATCACTTTTCCTTCTGTGCCTCAATTTGAAGCACACATGCTACTCATTCATAAATTCAAAGAACAATTCCCCATGGACGGCACTTTAACCAAGGATTTGTATGATTGCCTGTATTCTCTTCATCAACACAGTTTTTTCGTTTATAATGATCAATGCTATCAACAAAACCAAGGTGTACCGATGGGGTCACCTCTTTCCCCACTTTTGGCTGAAGTATACCTGCAAAATATTGAGCAATCACTAGTGATGCAACATGACCAACAACCTATCTTATGGCCCCATTATGTCAACGATATTTTTGTCATCTGGCCTCACCCTAAAAAAGATCTATTGCAACTCATAAATATAATCACTTGAAAATTCCTGTCCATTAGATTCACTATTAATGAAGAAATTGATGGCAAGATAAATTTCTTGGATGTCAGCATCTCAAAATGTAATGATCTTCTTTCCACTTCAGTCTACCAAAAACCAGTTTCTACCATAAGCATTATTCCTTTCAATTCTCATACCTTCCACCAATATAAACTGTCAGCCATCAAGTCTCTCATTCATCCAGCTCATTTGGTTTGCAACACTGAAGTTAATCTAACAAATAAATTAGCAAACATCCGCTTGATCGCTACTCAACATGGCTTTCCTCCTCTCCTGGTTTCTAAATTTATTCAAAATTCAAAGGAAAAACCAGTTGTTGCTCTTCAACTTGTTTCACCAAAAAAGGAACTAACGTTTGCTGGCTCAATCCCTTACTACGAACCTTCTGCCTACAAACTCATCAGTATCTTCAAAAGAGAAGGATATAGACTTGCCATTCGTTCTTCCCCTTCAATTTCTGTTATACTCCGTAATGACAGAGACCCAAGACCTCCGCTTTCTTCACCTGGAGTGTATAAAATTCCGATCAAGACTAACGTTGTATTAACCGCGTACATAGGAAGTTCATTCCGGAAAATTCTCTCAAGACTTCAGGAACACAAATCTGATGTGAAATTTGGAAAACCTTCATCTGCTTTATCTCTTCTTACCATGGCTGACACTTCTGCTATTCCACTTTGTTCCACTACTAAAAAGTTGGCTCCCTTCCAAAATCGGTATGCTCTGAGGTTTAGAGAAAGTTTGGAAATTTTATTTTCCAAAAATTGCAACTCTGAGCTTCCCATTTTCGTTCCTTACATCTGGAAATCCCTCATTGCATCATGTCACCCGGAGTTACCATTACAAAATTTACCTTTCCAATCTGGCAATGTAAACCAATCGTAGTGGCACTGATGAAGGCCATAGTAATGGCTGAAATATATTTGCATTAAACTTTTATACATATCTTAGCGTGTTCTACACTACCTCTTTAATCTCTCCAGCTTGAGCCTCAAACCACGGAAACCTCTATAACTATCCATAATGCCCGGAGAATAGCGTTAACACATAAAACTAAAGTTCGGGTAAATTACGTCAAAGAATCGGTATGAAAAAGGAAATAAAATATCCGTTTATTAACGTATAAATATTATTAATAAAGCGTAAGCTTTCAACACCAACGGGCGCCTTCTTCAGACTTGTCCGTTCGTAGTTAGGCAAGACAAGAGGAATAAACAATAGAAAATTTTAAAATAAACATGAACAGAATTTGAGAACGTGATATGTTGCGTCAGGTGCATGCGACAACGAGAGATGTCAACAGAAGCAAGCTAAGCGTGAAGAAATGTGCGCCATATTTGGGGGAGCTCAAGTCATCGTTGCAAACCAAAGAGTTAGTCAAAATCTCCATGGTTTCCCTGATGGCAGTGCCCCTGGCGGTAGTATAAGGAGCAATTCGCTTTATCTGGTCCCACTTCGGGATGGCGGAATGGGTAACCACTTCCCTGGATAAGGCGGTTGTCAATCTTCCGTGTGAGACGTCCCGCTTGTATACGACTAGTCGAAGAGCAAAAGAGCATTTTGTCATTTTGATGTAATGCTTGGTGGTACCATCCACGTATTCCAGTGGTATGGAGTACACTCCCGCTTCAGTCAGAGAGGTATGGGTGTTCCGGGATGAAAGCATGTGGCGTGATATCTATCTGGGTGATCATATTCCAAAGCCAAGCCCGAGTTTCTTTAAGGTGTTCTGCAAGAAGTAGGTCAGGCCGGGTACATAAGGGCAAGCCCCAATGTATTGCAGAGAAAGTTTGGTATGGCGGCTACCCGGGTTGGAGAAAACAGCGTCGGCTTTCTTGATAATGTCCTCGATCACTTGCACATTGTAGCCGGCGGAAGAGGTCAGATATCTTAGGTTATCGACTTCAAGTCTTGATTCAGTGTCCAAGGAGAGAATAAAGGCACATTTAGCCCTCTCTCTGAAAATGGCTAATTTGTGCACAAACGGGTCCCATAGAGGTGGGTAGGATTACATTCGGGACATATGTTGGCTTGCAGTAATCTTTGGTTTGGAGAGATCTAGAATGAGATTTCTTGACTAGGGCATCCAAAAACGGGAGACTGCCGTTGTCCTCACACTCCATGGTGAAACATATGTTCCCATGGAGGAAATTAATGAAAGCGAAAAAAGCGTTCAGTTCATCAACTCTATGCTGCCAGATAAAAAATACATCGTCGGCGTATCTGAGCCATATAAGAAAGAGCGAGCTTAGCTCTATTAAGAATTTTCGATTCCTGCGGTCTGAGGATGGATGGCCTCGGCTAGTACAGCAGATAGTGGTGAGCCCATGGCAACCCCTTTGGACTGCTTGTAAATTAGGTTATTAAAACAGAAACTGGGTATCTCCTATGCGATAGAAGTCATGATGGAATCAATTTTTTTCTGTTTTAATAACCTAATTTACAAGCAGTCCAAAGGGGGTTTCCATGGGCTCACCACTATCTGCAGTACTAGCTGAGGCCATCCTCAAACTGCTGGAATCAAAAATTCTTAATGGAGCTAAGCTCGCTCCTCTTATATGGCTCAGATACGCCGACGATGTATTTTTTATCTGGCAGCATGGAGTTGATAACCTGAACGCTTTTTTCGCTTTCATTAATTCCCTCCATGAGAACATATGTTTCACCATGGAGTGTGAGGACAACGGCAGTCTCCCGTTTTTGGATGTCCTAGTCAAGAAATCTCATTCTAGATATCTCCAAACCAAAGATTATTACAAGCCAACATATGTCCCGAATGTAATCCTACCCACCTCTATGGGACCCGTTGCGCACAAATTAGCCATTTTCAGACAGAGGGCTAAATGTGCCTTTATTCTCTCCTTGGACACTGAATCAAGACTTGAAGTCGATAACCTAAGATATCTGACCTCTTCCTCCGGCTATAATGTGCAAGTGATCGAGGACATTATCAAGAAAGCTGACGCTGTTTTCTCCAACCCGGTTAGCCGCCATACCAAACCTTCTCTGCAATACATTGGGGCTTGCCCTTATGTACCCGGCCAGATCTACTCCTTGCAGAACACCTTAAAGAAACTCTAGCTTAGCTTTGGGATACGATCACCCAGATCGATATCACGCCACCTGCTTTCATCCTGGAACACCCATACCTCTCTGACTGATGCGGGAGTGTACTCCATACCATTGGAATACATGGATGGTACCACCAAGCATTACATCGGAATGACAAAACACTCTTTCGCTCTTCGACTAGTCAAACACAAGCGGGACGTCTCGCACGGAAGATTGACAACCGCCTTATCCAAGGAAGCGGTTACCCATTCCGCCATCCTGAAGTGGGACCAGATAAAGTGAATTGCTCCTTATACTACCGCCAGGGGCACTGCCATCAGGGAAACCATGGAGATTTTGACAACTCTTAGGTTTGCAACGATGACTTGAGCTTCCCCAAATATGGCGCACATTTCTTCACGCTTAGCA
The DNA here is from genome assembly GCA_039090855.1 of Macrothele yani. Lineage (NCBI taxonomy): Eukaryota > Metazoa > Arthropoda > Arachnida > Araneae > Macrothelidae > Macrothele > Macrothele yani. Next base: position 83,475,948 of record CM077029.1, read on the forward strand.
CGCTTCTGTTGACATCTCTCGTTGTCGCATGCACCCGATGCAACATATCACATTCTCAAATTCTGTTCATGTTTATTTTAAAATTTTCTATTGTTTATTCCTCTCGTCTTGCCTAACCATGAACGAACAAGTCTGAAGAAGGCGCCCGTTGGTATTGAAAGCTTACGCTTTATTAATAATATTTATACGTCAATAAACGGATATTTTATTTCCTTTTTCATACCAGTTGATAACTTACACATGAAGTAAGTCATCTTTGTTATTTGCAGAGAGTTTGTTAATTCTTAATAATATGGACTGGTGCTGCAATGATGAGTTTCCAGTATCTGTATCGGGAGTGTGGAAAAACCTCATATAGTCTGGACGTCACAACCCTATCCTTCACCGCGAATGCTGACTCTATTTCATAGGACATTGCTTAAGTCAATAGTGTGTTGAACCTTAATCATGCATATACAGTTATCTGGCAATGTGTATGTTATATTAACCTGTGTGATCTCTAGTTCGTGTTCATTTCATCTCAGGATGGTCTTAAAGTAGGATTGAAAGTACTCATGAAATTGGTTTTAACTTATCATTAAAGGTTTTTAAATGTCATTTTCGTCATTTTTATCGTGTATAAAATGGCACGTTCATAGTTAGGTGATATCAGCACAATTGGTTTTTGGTGTTGCTCAACAAATAGCAATGCATTACCAATTTGCTCAGCCGCCCCGGTGGCGCAGTGGTCTAAGGCGTTGGCCTCTGATCATTCGTCCGTAAGGGGTCCGGGTTCGAATCCCGGTCAGGCATGGATGTTGTGTTTGTCTTACGGCACTGGCTCTCTCCCTTCCCTGGAACCAGTGACCCTAAATTAGGGACGGGCGACTGCTTATAGCCCATTGAGTTGCTCACGGTGGTCGTTAAACCTTCAATCAAAAAAAAAAAAAAAAAAAAAAAATTTGCTCACACCATTCAAATGAATGGCATTCACATTTTATTCCCACTCTCAAATTTTGCCATATTTTCCTAGCCAATTGCTCACCCACATAACGGTTGACACATTAATTCTCGACATTATTTTTCTTATTGGAAATTTTTTTCTAAACTCATGGGGATGAAAGAAAGTTAATATGCTGCCATTTCAATGAGTGTCACAGTACGACAGATTGTTTGATCATCGCAGCGGTGCAAGCAAACCATTCACGGTGAGGTTTAATTTGTTGTTAGCAAATCGTTCATGAATGGGTTCATCACTACTCTGTCAAGTCTTTTTTTTTTTTTTTTTTTAAATATCTATGAAGAGCCTGATGCTTCTCCTTACACACACTCACTGAAGGCATTTTATATCTTAACAGGTGTGAGAGAAGACTAAGCATACTTCTGTAGCCATAAATCGGGGACTGATATTTTTGGCATAGTATTATTCAAATCCCCAATCCATTTAAAGACTATCTGTGTCTGCGGTTATGGGATTGATTTACATCTTCCTGGTATTTTGAGGGAATTGGAATTCCAACCATTAGATAATCTGGTCTTTTGAAGTATTTCCCTGTGAGCTTTGTTTCATCCCATTTAAATGTTGTTTCATCAAGTTTGTGAACTGTAGTGGCAAGATCTTCACTTGAACCATTGACAAAATCATTGAAAGATTTGAATTAATCTAAGCTCAAAGTAGTCAGGGCATTGAGTCTACTTGTTTAACTTGGTAATAATAGTAATTTTGTGTTGAACTTGTAAAGCATTGGTAAATTTTCCCCACAGTGTGAGATTCAGTGAATCGAGATGGAAGAAACTATCAGCGTAATGTAAGGGTAGCTGCTGAATGACTGTCTGAAGTCAAGTGATCAGCATCACTCTCTTTCAGCTTTTTATTAAGCTGATAGTTTCTTAGGAATGAGTAGGTGACTGAGTGAAAAAGTCAGATTACTTAAGTCATCAGATGTAGCAAACTGTTCCTATTAATTAGTAAATCAGAGTGCACAAGTCAAAGAACAGAACTGGATGCAATTAATAAAAGTTGTTAAACAAGTGATTGTGTCCAAAAGTGTATGCCTAGAATGTAAATTACAAATCCTGACTTGCCACCCGAGTAGCCAAGTGGTCTGTGGTGTTGTCTGAGATGAGCCCAAATTCATGTCCTGGATAGACAGTGCATGGTGGTATGTTTGTCATATTGCCATGGGTGTCTCCTTTCCTGGAATCAGTGTTTTTAAATTATGGACAGGTGACTGCTGATAGCCCAAAGAGTTGCTCTTAATGGTCATTAAACCCAGAAACAAACAAAAAGTTCTAACTTATTTCATAGTGACTCTCCTTCGTTTCAAGAATAATGAATTACTCACTGATCAGCAGACTTGGCTGTCCTGTTTGGACTTGGTTAACAAACTTGTCTTCCAACAGACTTAACTTCCTTTTTCTAGTTTAGCAAATCCTCCAAGAGACTTGAATTTCTACCGTGATCAAGAGTATGATGAATGCAATGTAATGTATCAAGTCACTGCTGATGACAAAAATTAGCAATTCTTTCTCAGGGAAATTTGCACAGGTTTCTCATTGTCCTTTCTAAAATACGATGCCTGCTGTATTTGCAAGTTTTTGTATTGATTAGGGTATAACTACTGTAAGTAGATGATTGTAGATTGAGTCTTTACTACCTCATTCCTGTTTCTCTTCTGAGACAAGCATGCATAGACTTATGATGAGGAGTGGCTTATATTCTTTCAGCCACTACCAAATATCCACTTCCTCTCCTTTCCATACATATATTTCTCATTTATGTGTCTGTGGAGGTACAATGTTCAATATCTAAAAACTTAGATGTGTGGCTGGTCTTAAATGCAGTACAGCATTTTGAAAGATCTGTGCAAAAACTTGTTCCTCTCTTCACCTGCAATAATATGTAAAAGTGTGTTGCATAGTTTTGAGCGCAGGCGTACTTAGACAGAAATTGAGGTGATAGTGAAGAAAAAAAAAGTGTGTTAATGAACTGAATTGCAATTCCATTGAAAACTTGCTGAATAAGCAGAATATATAAGGGTTGTTCAAATGAAACATAGACTGAGTCTGTGTGCTTCAATATTCGTTTGTTAGGCGTCACTGTAGGGCGATACAGTTGAAGTACAAAAGACAATGTTGTAATATGTACATATACTCGCCTCTTGCATTCAGACATGTGTCCCATCTCTGCACAAGTGTTTGGATACTGCTTGCATAGAAGGTGGGTGGCTGCTTCATGAACTAGTTCTCAACCACTTCTTGGACATAGTCATCTGATGCCCTTTGGGAGCTTTTTCAGAAGTCTGAAATGTGAAAGTCGCATCACAACAGGTCGGGATTGTAGGGAGGTTGGGCAAAGACACTTCCCAGCAGAAAGTCTACTGTGTCTCTGTTCTCTAATGGGTGACATAAGGCTGAGTGTGGTGATGTAGCAGCATGATACCACATGTCAGCATGCATAGTCTTGTTTTTGATGGCATGGCAGAGCCTGTGTGTAGTGTTGCAGTACCTCTCATCGTTAATGGTCACACCATATGGTGCCCAATCAAGGAGCAATAGAAACCTTTGATCAGGGGAAAAGGTGAGCATGACCTTATTTGCATTCACAGAGTCAGTCTTTCTTTGGTGGTGGTGATGGAGCATTTTTCCACAGCATGCTCATGAGTTTCATTGCCGGCTCGAAAATGGTGGCACCAAGTTTTGTTGCTGCAATAATTTGTGACAGAAACTTGCTTCCTGGTAGCATGTCAGGTGTTCTGACATGACATCCGTATGCTCTGCCTTCTGTTCCACTGATGGGGATGCATTGGGAACCCATTGTGCATCACTTTTCAGCACCCAAAATGATAGTGGATATTCCATGCTGATGTGTGGGTCTTGTGTTAGTTGTTATAAAGTCATTCAGATTTTCGCTCACCACATTGTGCACCACTACAGACATCCTGCATGAAGGTGTGGTGGCATTGCCCAAATTGTGGAAGGTCTACTGTCCTTTGACTTCCTTCTCAATTTTTTTTCTATAATTTAAGCACCAAACTGTGCTAAGCAGGCTTCTTCCTATACTACCTTCATACACTGAAAAATTTTATGTGGCCTCTCTAGTGCCTTCCTTTGCCAGAAACTGTATCGTGGTGTATTGCTCTTGCTTGGGAATATCTGCATCCTTGCAGATGTCAAGTGGCATCCTATTGTACTGTCCATCTGTGTTATAACAAATGACCACTTGCTGTGGCACATTGCTTTTACTTGTCTGTGTACACTGGTGTCACTGTCAGGAATGGCATGTTGACTGCAATGGTGCGATTTCCCAAGTATGTGTTTTATCTGAACAACCCTTATAATTAAAAGTTTGCAAGTGGCCAGAATCAAGGTCTCCCCCTCCCCCCTAATGGTGGTTAAAAGAAAAAAAAAGTTCAGATGTATACTGTTATCACTTCAATATTTATGTGAAACTGCATGCTGCAGATTTTTTATATACTAATGCTTTGCAGCAACTTCATTTATGCATGAACATCACTTTGATATCATTAAGCTTTTTTTTTTTTTTGCTTTTTGTTTTTCGTGGTACATTTTATTTTAGTTTGCAAATTGACACTTTATTATAACATTATGTGAGTTGCAGAATATATTTTAATAAGCTCCCTGTCTCTTTCAGCCAAGATATTTTTCTAGGAGGGTGAGTGAGTCTTTGCTTTCTTCTTACTGCCCTCACTAACCCCATGTCCCATCTTGATACCCTGGAATGCATGCAGATGTTACTTTTTTTTTTTTTTTTGTTTTGTAGATTTTTCGTTTTTCTTCAAGATAACATTGGGTTTAAAGGAATGTTTGTAGCTTTGAATTTTTTTTTCAAAAATTAGTCATTTACCCCTCATGTAATAATAGCCCTTCTCTAACCTAAAGTCCTTTTTAAGCAGTTCATTGGTGTTTTTTAGTTTTTCCTTCTGTGCGTGTGTGATTTTGATTTAATTTATGTGGCTTTAAGGTCAAGTATTGTGGCACAGTGCCTTTTTAAGTATTGTGAAAATCCTTTTCAAAGTAATAGAAAAAAATTGTAGTTTAATCTGAAATGGAATTTGTGATTATTTGTGATCTCTTTGTACTTTAGTGCTCAAGCTAGTGCTGAAGTTAACACCAGGAAAAACAAACTTGGAAACCAGGTATGAATTATTAATTTTCAAACTCTTTTGTTGTCTTAACCATTTCTGTAGAGTGTTCATTCTCTTCTAAGGTCTTCAGACAAAAAGTATGGACATGATTTTAAATGCAGTACTGCAGAAAGTGTGCATTTTGTCTTTTTACTTTTAGACTACATTGTGTTATCAGTCACAGTTATAGGCACATAACTACCCTCGATGATTACCAGATATGACCTATTTATCAATACCAAAATCATCAATTCTATGAAAACTATTCAAGGGTGTCCAAGAGGATTGGGGGTGGGGGAGACATTCAGAGACTACTCAAAATTGATTTTTAAATTGAATGCTGACATGCCTCCACACACATCCACAATCACCAAATCATGGCTAGAGGAATATTCCATGGATTATTGGCATATTTTCACTGTGTTCCATGTATTTACCTCATTCAGAAAATTTGAAAATTTTTGCTGTTCTGGAGCGAGTATGCATGCTCGACCACTGCATGCTCGACCGTAAATCGGGAGGTACAGATTTGCTTCCCACTCCAGAACAGTGAAATTTTTCAAGTTTTCTGAATGAAGTAAATACATGGAATACCATGAAAATATGCCAATAATCTGTGGAATATTCCTCTAGCCATGATTTGGTGATTGTTGATGTGTGCGGAGACATATCAGCATTAAATGCCTACCATGTATAAATGAAGAATTATTTCTTCAGAGAAATTAGTTTCTCAAATATATGATTTTTAAATTATGGAGTATTGCAGAATACAACAGAGAATGGGAAGCTTCTACAGTATTTTACTGTTTTATACCGAGTTGTAATAACTTTCCTGAAGTAAAATGTTGTCTTCAGTATTTACTTTGTAATTAGAAAATCTGTTATCCAGCAGTGATTGCTTGTGTGAATTTTCTTCATGGTTATGTCATTTGGCTTTGGAGGCCATCAAACTTTGTCTATGCTTTTGTAAGCAAGTGGTTCTAACTTTTTGCTTCTAATTTAAACTTTTCTTTTACTGTGATCATACTACAAAAAAGCAAATGCAGGCAGAATATCACTCCGTCGTGTATAAGTTTGATTTTGTGGGAACAGAAACTAAAAAAGTGCTAGAATATTCTCTTACATTTTTTACTGAGTCATTTAATCATGTTGTTTTGTTTGAAATGCAACACTTCAAAAATCTGCACATTACAACTGAACAGCATGCATACTCTGTATAACAATATTTGAGATAATTAAAATCAAAATTTCCCCTTCTATAACAGGGTAGAGGGAAGCAGATTGCTTAGAAACTGAAAACTTCTACTGAGTTATCATTTAATCATGATGTTATCACTTTGACAAGCTGTCATTTTGTTAAGTAATATAATTGTTTTAACTAAGTTGCAATGTTGCATAAATGCTACAATTAAAATAAAAGGAAATTTTCAGTTTTTTTTTCCCTGGGCTTAAGTAATTGTAACATGTGACAAGTCTACTATTTCCTGATTGAAATTGCAATACTTTAAGGCTGCAGGTGGTCTAGCAGGCAAGATCCATGATTTGTGCCTCACTGCTCACAAACACCTGCCATGGTTCGTTAATCACTTTAAGCCATTGGCCTCAGAGTGGAGACTCTTATAAACCAATCTACCCTGTTTCTCTTGAGATTTTAGTCCAGACCTTTTATTCCATTATGTATTATAATGGTTTAAAACTCAGACATCATGCGACAATAACACATAAACATATAAAACGAGTGAAACGCACAGTCGCATACGGTAAAAGGTTCGTTTAGCGGTAGCTTTCGGTCATCCTATGACCTTGATCACATTGGGGTGGTTGCCCTGGTGGCGCAGTGGTCTAAGCGATGGCCTCTGATCATTCGTCGGAAAGGGGTCCATGTTCGAATCCTGGTGAGGCATGGATGTTGTGTTTGTCTTACGGCACTGGCTCTCTCTCTTCCCTGGAACCAGTGCCCCTAAATTAGGGACGAGCGACTGCTTATAGACCATTGAGTTGCTCACGGTGGTCGCTAAACCTCCAATCAAAAAAAAAAAAAAAAAAAAAGAAGTTGGGGTGTTGGAACTATTGGCAGATTTTAGAAGAGAGATCCAAATAAATGGGATTTGGTGAGGGGTTGTTCACCAAAAACTGCAATTCAGAGACCCCTCACCAAATCCCATTTATTTGGATCTCTCTTCTAAAATCTGGCAACAGTTCCAACACCCCAACTTCAAATTGTAGTTCCAGCCCATCCAGTCGATCGCGGGTGATCAAGGTCGTAGGATGACCGAAAGCTACCGCTAAACGGACCTTTTACCATATGTGACTGTGTTTCGCTCATTTTATATGTTTACGTAGGATAAGTAGTGCCTAGTTGAGTTTAATAACTAACCATCCAGCACCTTACTTAGTGCAACTGTGTGTGTGTGTGTGTGTGTGTGTGTGTGTGTGTGTGTGTGTGTGTGTGTGTGTTTTTAGGAAAAAGAAATGAAAAGGAGTGACATAAAATTTTTTAATGGGCTTGCTTTTGTGTTTTATGCATGAAAAACAGTAAGCATGACAAAACAACTAAGAGAAATTGAAAAATGGTGAGGGAGGTAGGGCACGAAGTTTCAACAAAAATGTGTACATTCTGCATTGCTAGAATATGAATAATTCAAAATCTAGTAATCTTATTTTTCATTGGTCTCCCATCAGTGTCCTATTACTTCACCAGCCATATTTGATACTCAGCCAAGGGCATGTGAAACAATGGGAGATACTAATTGAACAACCAATATAAATTTTACTGCTAAGTTTTTGATGATTTAATTTCAATATCTGGCTGTGTAAAAATGGGGTTGCCTTGTCCTGCAATGCTAGCTCTGTTCCTTCCCTAAAACCAGTGGTTCTAAATTAGGGATGAGAAACTGTCTGTATAGCCAGCCCTGATAGCTGAGTGCTCTAAAGCTGTGGCTTCAGATCATTCGTCCAAGGTGGGTCCGGATTTAAGTCCCAGGCATGGGTGGTCTGTTTGCCCAATATTACTTACTGATTCCGTTCTTTCCCTGAAACTGAAGCCCTGAATTATGAGCAGGCAACTGCTTATAGTTCTCAGAGTTGCTTATGGCAGTTGTTATCCCCCCCCCTCAGGAAAAAGAAGACTCCCTATAGCCTTGGACTCTTGCGGAGGTTGGTTAATCATAAAAAGAAAAAAGGTCCCTGTATTGGGGGGGGGGGGGGTAGTAAATATTTTTGACCATACAGGTACCTCCAAAATTGGAGAGTGAACTGCTGTTTAAAATTTTTTGTTTATTGAGATCTAGTTTGTAAGGTCCTGCTTCCCAGACATTTTCAAAAAGAAGTCTGGGAACTGGGACCTCACAAACTCATTGGAAGCTTGTTTCATAGTTGTCTGATTGTGGAAGCATATGTTCACCAAGTATTTGTCCAAATGTTTGAAAAGCTGGTAGTCAGCCAAGTCCACAGAATATGAAGGATTCTCAAGATCCATTTTTATATTCAAACTTCTTGATTGTCTCTCTTGTCAACTTCATCACTCACAGATGCTCATTGTTAGCAGTAGTTCACCTGACATTTTCACTATGTTCTTATGCTCTTTCATCATCATCTTGTGCACCAGCTCCAAGTCTGAGCAGTACATGGCTGATGTCACAGTGTGACTTGGTTTGAGGAAGGTGCGGTAGATATAGCTGGTTGAGGTTCACCAAGCTATGAACATGACTTTCTTCTGGTGCAGCACCAATTTGGGGAAGTGCTGCAGGGACTCACCAACATTAACTCTAAATTCTGACTATTTGCAGTTGTTGTACAGGATCCATTTTTCTTCACAGGTTTGGATGCGATCCAGGAACTTGTCTTTCTTGAAGCTCTGTAAAAGAGAGGTTCACACTACTAATTGCTGTGCCTTGCTCAAATTATGTGGCACCCATTTGTGCAGCTCCTTGACTTCCTGATTGCATGTAGGTAGTGACAAACAGTCACAACAGAAACATCGAACTTTTCTGCAAGCTCTTGCAGAGTTTGGTGTGGGTCTCATAGCTGCCAAGTTGTACGAATCATCCGTACAATGTACGAATTTTGACCGTATTGTACGATTGTACGGAATACTTGATAAATGTACGAATTTTCCTGAAAATGTTAAAAAGTAAAAATAACATGTAATTTCTGTGAGTGTGTGAAAATTTTATGCATGAAAAATGTTACTCATCCAGAGGTGCCGACTATTACGGATTGTCCGTAATTATTACGGTTAACGGGTCTCGACTGTCAGATTACGGAATTACGGACAGGTTGGAAGAATTACGGATTTCAGTGCGTTTTGGAGAATCTCAATTTTGTATCCTTTTTTTGTTTTCCCTTTTAGTGCGACGCGGCCGATTCGTCGGCGTTCGATTTTGATCCGAGTATTTTCCGTATCAGACGGCAGTATCAGTGTCGATGATTATCAATCATATCGTTTTGATATGGAATCTCCATGAATCATATCGCGAAATAGCGATATTATCGAAAGAATCGTAATATGCCGTAAGAGTCGTATCGTGAAATAGTTTGCGCTTGCTATCGGGCTTCCCACGCGCTTTTTCCGTGTGACGGGAGAAAGGCTACTTTAGCCAAAAGTTTTCCTACTTTAGTTGAGGCAGGGCTGTTCACTTGGCCTTGTTGGTGAATTACGTATAAAAACGTCGTACTATCGGAAATCACTTTTTCCAGGCCCGTTCGAAGGGCAATAACGCGCAACTCGTCGTAACCCATGGTGATGGCGGGTGTTTTTTTTTTGTTTTTTTTTTCTTTTTTTGCGGACTTTCGCCGCGCGGCAAAACGAAATGCGCTGTTTTATTACTAGAAGCTCTTCACATTATTCATTTCTTTTTTTCCCAAACAGACACAATCGCAACACTCCGTGAATTACGAATCCTCCTCTTTTTCCAAACTAGTGTTAGCGAAGGATGACTTTTGACAGATTGTTCCTCAGACTAGCAGACGTGCTTTTTCCTACTGCGTGAAATGTTTTTGTAAGGTTATTTGAAATGGCTTGTTGTAGTGAAAGTTTGCCAAGTGATAGTAATGATTTTGAATCATCTGAGAGTGATATTGGCCAAGCAACATCAAGCCAGAAAACTAGCCACCGTGCCACGCACACAATATCTTCCGAAAGTGAAGATCTTGATAGTGAATCTTCACAGGTCATGAAAGCGAATGGGAGGATGTAATAGACTGCATACCTGCCAACTCTTCCGATTTTGGCAGAAGTCTTTCGTTTTTTTATACATTCTTCCGACCAAAACTCGCGTTCTTCTGCCGTTCGAAAAATTTCTGTGTTTTTTGCGAAAAATAACCTGTTTTAATAATTTTTGTAAGTCAAAAAAAAAAAAAAAAAAAAAAGTTGAAAAGCGCAGCAATAACTTACTAGTCTTAATCAGTCAGGGCTGCCAAACCTGCGCCAATTACGCCAGCCCGCGCCAAAACATTGTTCTTCCACCATTCCGCTAAAAAATTGCGATTTTGACAAATCTGCGCTAATTTTGCGCCAAAAGTTAAAATTTACCGGTTATCGATATTTTGGCATAATCTTACGCCATTCGAAATCGATTCAGCGGTTAATTCGTACGTGACATTCTTCCGTGGATTCATGGAGTCCCCCCCCCCCTTTTTTTTTTTTTTTGTCATTTTCGAGATCGATGCAAAAATGAAGAAATTCTCGGGTTATTAGTTAGGGAGGGGGTTCGTATTCCGTCTGGGAACGTTGTTTTGTCTTTTTAAACGTTCGTAAACGGAAGCTAAACGGAGTGCAGATCTTTCCCTTAATCGTATTTTTTCTCTCGCGATGTTGCTTCTGTTCAGTATTGTTAAATATAATTTCATTGCACAATTTTAGCTTGAAATTGTAGGCAACGATTTCCGAAAACGAAATTAGGCCGCCCGAAAATTTCCCCGTAAGGAGTAATCAGTAGCCCACGTAGGCCGAGATGATTGCCGAAGGCATATCCAGTCAAAAAAAAAAAACGAAGATTATGTAAAATGAAAGACTCAATAAAAGCCTTTGGATAATTTTTTTGCAAAAAAGAATGAAAATAGTGTGATAAATGCTGAATTGCTGTTTACTACATTCGTTGTGGAGCATAACCTACCTATAGCAAGCTGTGATCATGCTGGTCCCTTGTTTCATGCTATATTCCCAGACTATGATATTGATGAAGCTGGATATCCTAGAGCAGATATGGCATTGAATGAAATATCTAAGATGAAGGATTCATCTGGCCTTCCCAAGTATTCTGCATTGCCAAAACTAATGTTGGCAATATTGACTATCCCTCACAGCAATTCCCCTACAGAGAAAATATTTAGTATAGTAAGGAAAAACCTCACAAATTACTGCCGAATAATGAGCACCAAAACATTAAGTGCCCTTCTTGTTAATGTACAGAAAAATAAAGCAATTTCCTCAGGTGAGCCGTGTTATAAAGAAGTTTTCTGAAAAAGAATATACCAGTCTGAAACCATCTTAACTGGAGCAGAAAGGATATTTATGTTCCTTTCATCAGACACTAATAAGGCATATTGTCTTTTTCTGGATTTTGTGATACCCACTTTTGAAAGTACAAATGTTACTTTGCAGTCAACAACTCCTAAAATCCACATCTTAAGATCAACTGTTAATGGGCATGTTCAAAGATCTACTTGTTAAATTCATTAAACCACAGATTATTAAAAACTGTTCATTGTTGAAAATCAGATATAGTGACAAATGTAATCAAAATGATGATTCTGAATTGCTCATAGGTAATGCTGCATCTAAGGTAATTAATGGTTTAAAGGCTTTAGAAAAACCAACATTTCACTCTGCTGTAAGAACATATTTTATCACTTGCTGTGACTACATTCTGCACAAATTCCCTTCAATGATGAGTTTCTGAAACATGCACAGGTTGCTAACATTTCTTCTTTTGAAAACCAGGTGTTCACAGATGTTAAATATTTTATTAATAAATTTCCCAAAATGTTGCCTATTAAAGATGGAGAGAGCCAAGAGGAAGCAATAGACAAGCTCCAGTCTGAATTTTGTGCCCTTCAGATAGATGATTTGCCTGCAAATATTGTTAACGAAGAAGGAATTGATACGAAGTGGGCCCTTTTAAGTGAATTAAAGGCACTGGATGAAGGTTTGAAATATAACAGACTAGCAACAGTTATGCTATCTATCATAACCATTCCTCATGGAAATGCAGAATGTGAACTAATTTTTAGTCAAGTTAAAAAAACAAGGACACAATTCCGCAGTTCATTGTCAGACTCCAACTTGCAGAATTTATTGATTGTGAAAAGTATGCAAAAAGGAAACTGCTATGAGCAAAAGTACGATAAAATATTCCTAAAAAAGGCAAAGTCTGCTGCATCTAACTTCCTGATGCACTAGCAGCCAAGTGTAGCTGTAATTCAATAATGAATATGATGTTGCAAATGAAAAGTATATAAATTCATTTAAAAATTGTGTGAAAATTTTGATATTCCAGAATTCATTTATTGTATCTCATAACAATAAAAAAGTTACTTGTATATAAAATTGTGCCTTAGGTTCCAAAACACTATGCCCTAGATTCCCAGGCTATTTAAATTATTGGCCTGTGCGAAAAGGAAAAAAAGGTGCCCAGTCAGGCATCTAAATGAATTATTAAAAAAAAGCATTGTGAATTTGTTTTTATTTTTTTATTTTGTAAATATGTTCTTAAGCAGATAAAATGTGTAAAGAGAAATATGAAGTGTTTGAATAGTAATCAAAATAGTTAGAAAACTTCAATACCTTGGAATCTCCACATAAGACGTTTTCATCATATGTTCCAAATGAATAGTAGGAATATTCTGTGTGATGAAAATTCTATTTGAACAAGAGAAAAAAAGGCTAAAGAATATTCTCATTTATGCTTTCCTACTTCAACTACTGTATGTTTGTGATTATTTCATTTGCCTAGAAAACAGGAAATATTTTGATTTTATGAATGTGCTAATATCAATGGCATTTATTTCAAATACCATTTCAGCACCATTTATTAAAAAGCTTCTAGATAAGCTACTGTGCATAGAAATAAATTTTTGGTGTAGGTACTTAAAATATTATAGCAGAAAATTCAGAATGCCCTTTTACAGCTTTTAGTTTTAAACATAATTTACCTATTCAGTAGGTAAATACTGTACTAATTTTAACGTTAAGAATTATACTAATTTGTACTAATTTTAATGAAGAATTGTACTAATTTCAACATTCGTAAGTTGGCAGGTATGGGGTCTTTTATTGAGCTCTCATGCCACATGTGTGTTGTTGTGATGCTAATTTGCATATGATGTAGCTACCCACACTGGTAACCTATCTCCAGTAGTTGCTATCACCACATTTTCCCTTTGAAAATGCAGTATCCCTAACTTTGTGACCAGTGCATTTTCTTCAGTCACAGAGTCAAATCTTATATTTCAGGCAATTAAGTATGTTCTGAGTTTGTAAGCAGTAATGTGTGACATTCAGATCATGGTGATCAACATTGGTTAGGATGTTCAATGCATCTGAGTAGTTTTTTTAAAAGAATTGCGGCAAATTGTTTAATTTTGTAGGTGATTTATCTGAGAAGTATGGCTGATTGTCACTACTAACAAGATCTGTATTCAGATAAATGTATATGTGTACTGGTGAAGTCTTAGTGACATCTGTATTTGCTGGCAGGCACATTTATCTGCCATTAATCAAACTTTTTTTTTTTCTTTCTTTTCAGGTTATTCGCAAGGGATACATGTGTATTCACAATTTAGGTATAATGAAAGGTGGTTCCAGAGACTATTGGTTTGTTTTGACATCTGAATCAATTTCATGGTATAAAGATGAAGAGGTTAGTAAAATTTATCTTCAGTTTTTTTCATGCTATCTGCTGTTTTTTTTTTTTTTTTTTTTTTTTGGTTCTTTTTTCATGAATTCTAGAAAGCTGGAGCATGTTAGTTGATATTGATGACAGTAGGGGGTGCCATGTTTATTCTTTCACTCTGTGCCCTCTTATCAGTTCTCTCACTCTGCCAATGGCTTCAGTGAGCCTGCTCTCTCCCTCAATGTTCAACAGGATGTACCCTCTGTAATGTCCATTAAAAGCACCTTGCATATGTGTAAGTTTGTATATGGATATTGTATATGGATATCTGTGGGTATGCATTTTCATTATGTTTTTTTTTTCTTTAGTACCTAAACAGCAACGTTTCAGTCATACGAACAGAATGAATCTTCCTTTCTAGAAAATGGTCTCTCTACATCTCAGGTAGTAGGAACTCCTGGGGTTGCCAGTTGCTCTCTGTAGACTGTGCATTGGCACCAGCCATAGGATTCATAAAATTTGCAAATGGTTGACTGTCTGTGTGCAAGCAATCATCCATTATAAATAACAGATTGAGGGGGCAAATATTTTTGGATTATAGGAAGCAGCAATTCAGCAGACTATGAATTACCTGGGCATATAATTAATATTAATAAATAGTTTCAGGTAATTCCTGAATTTTTTTCAAATTTCTTTCAAAAAAACACAGGATCTGTGAACCCTCCATAAGCTGGGCATGGTTTTTTGTTGACATTTGCTTTGTTCACTTTGACATTGACACCCAGCCATGCTAGCTGTCCTTCAGTGTCTTAAGACTGTGCTGTGCAGTCAGTTCTCTGTATTAATGAAAACAGTCCTGAACTGTTGCAAAAAAGTGGGACTAGTATTGCTAGAACTTTGAGATGTTTTTAGCAAAACAGAATGTAAAAGTCTTGTGCATAGTGACAGAAATATGACCTTTTTTAAACCATGTTCCCACACTTTCAGCAAGCTGCTCAATTATCTCTAACATATGAGTCTTGGTGCATCTGAATTTTCTCTGTCATTTGCTGTCTGTGCCTGTTGCTTCATTTCAAAGCCCGCTGAACATCTGGTAGCAGGAAAAAACCCATTTTGTTTGCATCATGTGATGCAAGAAGCTTCATCCCCACAAACTTCCTTGTATGGATACTTAAAACTCCACATCTAACACAAAGAATAGAAAACATGCTGAATCTCATGACACAGCACATACAATAAATGACAACTCATATTTCTACTCAGACCCATTCAAAGCCTGCATAACATTTGCAGATCATCATTGGCTGAATCAGGAAAGGCCCCTGCTCTCAGTAGCCAAAGACTAAGCATCTGAAGAAGAGATACTGGCCAAAGCCTTGGCAGGATGCCAAGAAAGAAAATAGTTGTGGAACCATCTACCATCGTCAATGATAAGTAAATGCATGTTCCTACTTCCTAAAGTTTGTCTGTTTTATGTTTATAGTGACTGTCACTCATAAGTTACTTTAAACCATGTTAATGTGTCAGTTGTACTTATCATTATGCCACCAATAGCAAAAATGGATATATGCGGCAAATATAAAAAATGGCAGTGAAGATTCTTTTTCTGCTGTTGAAGTAAATGTTCAATAAATTGTATTGGTAGAGGGTGGGGGCAAAATTTATCCTCTTTTTTATAATGTACTAATGACAGAGAGACAACAGAATCTGTTATTGATACCACTAGCAGGGGCACCCGGTATTTCCTAGGTAAATATTACTATTCCTGGAATCACCAAGTTCAGCAGGTGAAAGTTAATGAATGAAAAATATATTCCTGTAATTTTCCAGTAAACTTATTTTAATTCATTTAGGTTATTGCTTTTTGGTAAACAATATTTTTGCTAATGAATGACTTCGTGGCTTCCTCTAATTACTTCAGTATTATAAATATTGAACGGGAATTATAGAGGATAAATTTTTAAGATACTTTACCTCTCAAATTTTTGATCTAGACACTAGTTCATATGCTGGATAGAAAATCCATCAGGCTTGGTCGCCAGACCTGTGGAAGTAGTAAGAAGCAAGAACTCCTGAAGATGATCTAGTGCCTAGATCGAACATTTTGAGAGATAAAGTACCTAAAAATTTATCCTCTATAATTCCCGTTCAATATTTATAATACTGAATATTTTTGGTTTTTCCATTGGGAGCAAAAATGTAGAGATTTTTATGATTGCCAACCCTTGACCAGGATACATAGTTTTCCGTGTGAAAAGCAGGGTTTCTTCAAATTAATGCCAGTCACTGCCAATGACTGGCTGACGCAGTAATATTTCTGCCAAAAAAAAAAAAAAAAAAAAGAGCCGGGATGATTGCGAATGTGGGGAGAAAAAAAAACGATTTAGTTAATTTACTATTACGAGACAAAAAAGAAAGGAAGAGGAATGGAAATACCTTCAAAGAGACATCTAGAGAACTGCCATACATCTGGTGTACGCTTCTGAGGATCCCGCGACACTGAAATGCAATGTGCCTATGTCGTGTTGCGTGCATGCTACTTGACATCGGCATTGATCATCCTTTTGTTTACCATTTTGAATTTTGAATATCTGGAACTCTCTATTTACATATAATGTATTTCTTCTTGATGAAGTGCCTGTTTGTGGTGAAAGTTAAGGTTTATTCCTTTGTGTTTTTAACACCATTCAATGGATATTTTTGCACTTTATTGTTATCTATGGTCTTTAACTTAGACCGTAGATCGGGTATTGGAGTGCTGAATTGTGTTGCAGTTCTTAAAAGTAAAAAATGGAACTTTTACGAAAATTTTGTATGGGAGCCCCCTTAACTCCAGGCTCCAACCCCTTCCGAAAACCATCTACGGTCTAAAGTTAGAGTACCATGAGATAGTATACCAAATTTGGTGGTTTTAAATTGAAAACTGTAGATTTTATGGAAATTTTGTGTTTTGTGTGAGGGCCCCTTGGCCCCACCTGGGTCCCGACCCCTTCCAAAAACCAGATCTAAGTTAGGGTGCCATGAGATAGTATACCAAATTTGGTGGTTCTAAATTGAAAACTGTAGATTTTACAGAAATTTTGTGTGTGTGTGTGTGGGGGGGGGGCTTGACCACGGGCCCCGACCCCTTCCAAAACCATCTGCGGTCTAAGTTAGGGGGCCAAATTTGGTGGTTCTAAATTAAAAATTGTAGATATCACGGAAATTTTGTGTGGGACCCCTTGACCCCGAGCCCCGACCCCTTCCAAAAACCGTCTATGGTCTACGTTTGGGTAGCAGTATGCCAAATTTGGTGGTCCCAAATTGAAAATTAACTGTAGATTTTATGAACATTTTGTATGGGGGCCCCCTTGATCCCGGGTCCCAACCGACCCAAAGCTCCTACCCCTTCCCAAAACTGTCTATGGTCTAAGTTAGGGTAGCATGAGATAGTATACCAAATTTGGTGTTTCTAATTTGAAAACTAGATTTTACGGAAATTTAGTGTGGGGCCCCTTGACCCCGATCCCCAAACCCTTCCAAAAACTGTTTATGGTCTATGTTAGGGTATCATGAGATAGTATAAAAAATTTGGTGGTTCCAAATTGAAAATGGTAGATTTCTATAGTGGACATACAAACAAACATTCAATTTTATATATATAGATAAATGCATTTGCCGTAATGAACTTGCAAAATGGGAGTTGAAGAACTTCCCTTAACTCTTCATATTTTTGTTGTGAACTGAGTGAGAAGGTAAATGCTTTTGATGGTAACACAAAGCAGCAGTGTTTTGCAAGGTTTTGGTGCACACTTTGAAAATTAAGCCTGCAGTAGATGTTATACAGTCTGATTCTCAGTTAACAGTAATGCTAAAAAAAGTTGTGTGAGAAATTATGGAAATACTGGCATAGGACTAAATTACCTTTTTTCTGTTGTTGCAATTTAGTACAGCAGTAATATGAGATCACAGCATATCATCTCTCAAATGACTAATGCTGAACATGTGTCCTCTTGACGACACAGATTCCTACACTAGTTTATAACATATATTGTAGGATACATTTTCTGTGTTCTGAATTTAGCTGCTAGATGGTGTATTGTTGCTTATTCTTGGTAAGATATGTGTTCCTGAGTTCTTCAAAAACAACTAAAGGTAATGGAATGCCAAAATTAGATTGCTGTGTACTTGTGAAAATGATTTTTTTCCTTAATTTGGCATTTTCAGTGTCAAAAATGTTCAAGAATACCTATGCTTTGCTAGTGTATGTAACACATTGTGATTTGTGTTTCAGCTGCATGTAGTTTAGGAACCATGTCAATATATGACTAAGGAAACAGGTGGGGGTGCTTCTAATTTCAGCACTGTACAATTTGTGATTCATTAGGTTCTTCTTTAAATCAAAAGTACATGCTATGTAGGTGCTGTATTCAGATATTGTTCTGTATTTAGTCTCACTTATACCATCATTTTTCTATTGTGTATTACACATAGTTATACAATGTTAGTTGCTGAATGAAACATATCAATACAGTGGTAATGTGGATGTTTTTAATCAGTTGATTTGAAATTTATGCATGTTTGTTTCTTTGGCATTGTGTTAAAAAAATTAATTTCTGTTTTTGTTATTTTGTTACTAGGAGAAAGACAAAAAATATATGCTTCCGCTGGATGGTTTAAAACTTCGAGATGTTGAGGCTGGCTTCATGTCTCGTCGTCACACCTTTTCTCTCTTTAATCCAGACCAAAGGTAAAAGCATAATGTGTGAAATCATCATCATCATCATCATTGTCAACCATTATCAATCCACTGCTGGACGAAGGTCTCCCCAAGTTTCCTCCACAACGGTCTGTCTTGTGCCAGTCTCCTCCATGTCACCCCTGCATACTTTCGAATTTCATCCACCCATCTCCCATGTGGTCTTCTTCTGGGTCTTTTCCTGTCCCTTGGAATCCAATCTAAAATTTCGGCTGTCCATCGATGATCTGTCCTTCTGGCAGTATGTCCAGCCCATTGCCATTTCAGGGATTTAACTCTGATCATGATGTCTTCCACTCTTGTCATTTTTCGGATCCACGAGTTCCTCTTCTTATCTCTTCTGGTTACACCAAGTATGCACCTCTCCATGCTTTTTGAGTTGTCTGCAGCCTTTGTATGTCTCTTTTAGTTAAGGTCCACGTCTCTGCACCATACGTAAGCACTGGAAGGATGCATTGATCAAACACTTTTCTTTTAAGACATAATGGCATATTGCTCTTGAAAATTATGCTGTTTCTTCCAAAAGCTCTCCAGGCAAGTTTTGTACGCCGATTAATTTCTTCATCAATGTGACCCTCACTTGATATCTGCTGTCCAAGATAAACATACGTGTCTGTTATCTCCAGCTTTTCTCCATCAATCGATAAATCTTCATTTCTTGTAAAAGCATTGAACATCACTTTTGTCTTCTGAAAGTTCATTTTTAATCCCACTTCTTTACTCTTGTCAGCAAGTTCCTGGATCATACTCTGCAGCTCTGATGGGCTAGTTGCAAAAATGACTACGTCATCAGCAAAACGAAGGTGGGTTAGATAATCTCCATTAATCTTTATCCCCTTGTTTTCCCAGCTCAGTGACTGAAAAACACCCTCCAATGTGGCATTAAAGAGCTTCGGAGATATGGTGTCACCTTGTCTCACTCCCTTTCCAATTTTTACGTGTGTTGTATTTTTAAACAGCCTAATCTTTGCACTTGCATTTTCATAGATGTTATTAATAATATTAATGTATGCATCTTCAATACCGCAGGTTTTCAGAGCCATTGTAACTGCTGATGGTTTCACCGAATCAAAGGCTTTTTCATAATCGATAAAAGCCATGCACAATGGAAGTTCATATTCCCTCGCTCTTTCAATTAGTTCTCTCAGTACGTGGATATGATCTATTGTGCTGTAGCCACTCCTGAATCCAGCTTGTTCTCTCGGTTGAGCCATGTCCAGTGTTACCTTCAAGCGGTGTGAAAGAACTTTAGTGAAGATTTTATAAACTACTGATAGGAGGCTGATAGGTCTGTAATTTCCGAGATCCTCAATGTCACCTTTCTTATGTAGTAGGATCATTGTAGCGTTGTTCCAATCCTCAGGAATCTTTCCTTCATTAAGGCATCGAGTGAAAATTTGGGCGAGTACTGTTTCGATTTCTCCACTTGCTTCTTGTATGATGTCTACAGTAATTCCATCTTCTCCTGGAGCTTTTCCCCGCTTCATGTTCTTGATTGCATGTGCAACTTCTGCTGGAAGGACTGGAGGAACTCTGGTACTGGTATCTTTCATGATGTCTGGAGTGCATGTATCATCCCTTTCATATAATTTGGAGTAGAAATCTTTCACTCTTGTCAAAATTTCGCCTCTATTTCTTGTTACAGAACCATCTTCTTTTCTCAGTGCCATAATCTGTTTTCTTCCCTTACTGAGATGTCCCTTTGCTATCTTTAGGCTTTGGTTGTTTTCAATTGCTTTCCTCACTAGTTCACAGTTGAATTTTCTTACGTCTTCAGTGATACTTTTTCGTACTGTCTTGCATAGCTCTATATATTCCACTTTGGAAGTCACATCTTCTTTAGTTGTCCTCATCTCTCTTCTTTTTTGCATCAACATTTTCGTTTTTTCTGATAATTTATTTACATGCAACTTGTTCTTAGACCCAGCTAATTTTGTTGCTGTTTCCATAAGAGCTTTGGTTACTTTTCTGTTAACTTCAGAGATGTCCACTTCTTCCGATGTTAGGCCTTTTAAAGCAGAGAACCTGTTCTTCAGTTCCAACTTGAAGGTATTATGGTGTTTTTTAAGGTTGGTTATGTCAATAGATTTTGTTTGTCTTATGAGCTTGCCACGTTCAAGTTTAGTGTTGAGGTGCATCTTACATCTCACCAATCTATGGTCACTACCTGTGTTGAACTTGTTTAGCACACTGCAGTCTTCTATGACGAATTTTTTGTTACACATAATAAAATCAATTTCACTTGTCGTCCCATTTGGATGTCTCCATGTCCATTTCCTGTGTGGCTTTTTCTTGAAGAAGGAGTTCAAGATGAAAAACCCTTCTGCCTCTGCAAACTCAACGAGAGTATTTCCACGCTGGTTTCTGTTGCCGTGACCGAATTTACCTACTGAAGTTTCATTCTGTTGCCGTTGCCCTATTTTTGCATTGAAATCTCCCATAATTATTTTCAAGTGCTGCTTACCTTTATTATTTAGATGACAAATTTCCTCATAAAATTCTTCAATTTCTTCTTCAGGATGACTTGTGGTGGGTGCATAAGTTTGAATAATCTGAGCCTGGTATCTTTTCGAGAGTTGGATAACAAGCCGTGCAGCTCTGTCAGAGGAACTTTCAACTTCTACAACTTTATCCTTCAGTTTCTTGTTTATTACAAACAAGAAACTTATAAACAAGAAACTGTGATGTTACGCATCACCTGACCTTACATATATATATATATATATTTCACACATTATAATAAACAATGTGTGAAATATATATATATATATATGTAAGGTCAGGTGATGCGTAACATCACAGCCTCTCCTTGACAAATTTCAACCCCGCCTTCTCGTGGTACATCCTGTTCCCACTAAAGGGGCTCTGACGACCGCCAATAGCGGTATAACTATACCATCGAGATTAGAGGAAATGCTATCCCACACTTACCAACCCGCTTGGCCAGCGTGGTGAGTTATGGCCAAACCCCTCCAAAATGACTCCACAACTTAAATCTTGGCCCTCAGTCTCCGGCAGCTGGAATGTACCTGGCCAAGGCAGCGGCCAGTGCGACATGAAGGCAGAGGGTGCTAAGAATCCCCGGAGGACCGGACTAGGCTGCCATCTGATGCTGACCTTGGCTACGTATAATGGACACTCCCTATCTTCTGATTCAAGGCTCCTTGAATTGGAAGAAGAACTACAAAGGATCAAGTGGGACATCGTCGGGCTAAGTGAGGTAAGGAGAAAAGGAGAAGATCTCATTGAACTGAAAAGTGGACATCTCTTCTACTATCGTGGGACAGATACTGGCAGAACTAGTGGTGTTGGATTTATAATAAACAAGAAACTGAAGGATAAAGTTGTAGAAGTTGAAAGTTCCTCTGACAGAGCTGCACGACTCATTATCCAACTCTCGAAAAGATACCAGGCTCAGATTATTCAAACTTTGCACCCACCACAAGTCATCCTGAAGAAGAAATTGAAGAATTTTCTGAGGAAATTCGTCATCTAAATAATAAAGGTAAGCAGCACTTGAAGATAATTATGGGAGATTTCAATGCAAAAATAGGGCAACGACAACAGAATGAAACTTCAGTAGGTAAATTCGGTCACAGCAACAGAAACCAGCGTGTTAATACTCTCGTAGAGTTTGCAGAGGCAGAAGGGTTTTTCATCTTGAACTCCTTTTTTAAGAAAAAGCCACACAGGAAATGGACACGGAGACATCCAAATGGGACGACAAGTGAAATTGATTTTATTATGTGTAACAAAAAATTCGTCATAGAAGACTGCAGTATGCTAAACAAGTTCAACACAGGTAGTGACCATAGATTGGTGAGATGTAAGATGCACCTCAACACTAAACTCGAACGTAGCAAGCTCATAAAACAAACAAAATGTATTGACATAACCAACCTTAAAAAACACCATAAAACCTTCAAGTTGGAACTGAAGAACAGATTCTCTGCTTTAGAAGGCCTAACATCGGAAGAAGTGGATATTTCTGAAGTTAACAGAAAAGTAACCAAAGTTCTTATGGAAACAGCAACAAAATTAGCTGGGTCTAAGAACAAGTTGCATGTGAACAAATTATCAGGAAAAACCAAAATGTTGATGCAAAAAGAAGAGAGATGAGGACAACTAAAGAAGATGTGACTTCCAAAGTGGAATATATAGAGCTATGCAAGACAGTACGAAAAAGTATCACTGAAGACGTAAGGAAATTCAACTGTGAACTATAGTAAGGAAAGCAATTGAAAACAACCAAAGCCTAAAGATAGCAAAGGGACATCTCAGTAAGGGAAGAAAACAGATTATGGCACTCAGAAAAGAAGATGGTTCTGTAACAAGAAATAGAGGCGAAATTTTGACAAGAGTAAAAGATTTCTACTCCAAATTATATGAAAGGGATGATACATGTACTCCAGACATCATGAAAGGTACCAGTACCAGAGTTCTTCCAGTCCTCCCAGCAGAAGTTACACATGCAATCAAGAACATGAAGCGGGGAAAAGCTCCAGGAGAAGATGGAATTACTTTAGACATCATACAAGAAGCTAGTGGAGAAATCAAAACAGTACTCGCCCAAATTTTCACTCGATGCCTTAATGAAGGGAAGATTCCTGAGGATTGGAACAACGCTACAATGATCTTGCTACATAAAAAAGGTGACATTGAGGATCTCAGGAACTACAGACCTATCAGCCTCCTATCAGTGGTTTATAAAATCTTCACTAAAGTTCTTTCACACCGCTTGAAGGTGACACTGGACATGGCTCAACCGAGAGAACAAGCTGGATTCGGGAGTGGCTACAGCACAATAGATCATATCCACGTACTGAGAGAACTAATTGAAAGAGCGAGGGAATATGAACTTCCATTGTGCATAGCTTTTATCGATTATGAAAAAGCCTTTTGATTCGGTGAAACCATCAGCAGTTACAATGGCCCTGAAATCCTGTGGTATTGAAAATGCATACATTAATATTATTAATAACATCTATGAAAATGCAAGTGCAAAGATTCGGCTGTTTGAAAATACAACACAGACAAAAATTGGAAAAGGAGTGAGACAAGGTGACACCATATCTCCCAAGCTTTTTAATGCCACATTGGGAAATGTCTTTCAATCACTGAACTGGGAATACAAAGGGATAAAGATTAATGGAGATTATCTAACCCACCTTTGTTTTGCTGATGACATAGTCATTTTTGCAACTACCCCATCAGAGCTGCAGAGTATGATCCAGGAACTTGCTGACAAGAGTAAAGAAGTGGGATTAAAAGTTAACTTTCAGAAGACAAAAGTGATGTTCAATGCTTTTACAAGAAATGAAGATTTATCGATTGATGGAGAAAAGCTGGAGATAACAGACACACACGTTTATCTTGGACAGCAGATATCAAGTGAGGGTCACATTGATGAAGAAATTAATCGGCGTACAAAACTTGCCTGGAGAGCTTTTGGAAGAAACAGCATAATTTTCAAGAGCAATATGCCATTATGTCTTAAAAGAAAAGTGTTTGATCAATGCATCCTTCCAGTGCTTACGTATGGTGCAGAGACGTGGACCTTAACTAAAAGAGACATACAAAGGCTGCAGACAACTCAAAGTAGCATGGAGAGGTGCATGCTTGGTGTAACCAGGAGAGATAAGAAGAGGAACTCGTGGATCCGAAAAATGACAAGAGTGGAAGACATCATGATCAGAGTTAAATCCCTGAAATGGCAATGGGCTGGACATACTGCCAGGAGGACAGACCATCGATGGACAGCCGAAATTTTAGATTGAATTCCAAGGGACAAGAAAAGACCCAGAAGAAGACCACATGGAAGATGGGTGGATGAAATTCGAAAGTATGTGGGAGTGACATGGAGGAGACTGGCACAAGACAGACCTTTGTGGAGGAAACTTGGGGAGACCTTCGTCCAGCAGTGGATTGATAATGGTTGACAATGATGATGATGTTATATATATATATCATCACCATCATTAACAATACGCTCGTGTTAACAATACGCTCCGTAACAACACTTTCAGGTCAATCAGGCCTAAAAGCGAGTTCTGCCAAGAAACTCATTTTTTAAATCATGGTGCCATTTAAAAGTCGTTGACTCACCCAAACATTTATCTTTGTAAGTTTTTTTCATTAAATCAACTGTTTCTGGAGCAGTTTTACCCAAACAATAGCAAAATTTTATCGCACAACGCATTTTACTTCTTAACTCTGAATCACTCACCTCCATAGTTGTATGGCGAAATGCAGACGTACCTTAAACAACTGTGCAATAACAAAACCAGAAGGACTAATAACTGTAGCCATAGATACTTCCTTAATTCAGTGAGTCATCTGCGTGGTTATTTTCCCCTTCACACTGCTGCCCCCCCCCCCCCATCTCTCAGTTTTTATGAAACAGCCTTTGTAAAATGACTTATTAACAATGTATGTACTCTACTAAAGTTTTATTTGAATATTGGTACATACAAAATTTTTGTGTTTTTATATGTGCATGCTGTTTTTTTATATTAGAGTACTGTACAATAATACAATAAAAGTTCATATATATTGTAGAGCTGCTCATGCATAAATATTGTTTCCCAATGCTTTTTAATAAATATTTTAAATACACAGAAAAAGCACTGCTTTTAACGAGAAGCTCGGGACTGGCGAAAATGCTCGCTAAATCCGTTTCAGTGCAAAACGAACCCAATGTGGAAAAATAAGCCTAAATGATAATGACAAGGTACATATGCATATAGTATGTATTTTCTTGAGTACAGTCCGCGGACTATCTGTGTTTTTTGTCTGCGAAACTGCTGGGTGTGGACAATCTGGCAGTAGTACCGTATTTATTTTTTTTAATTGTTGCACTCAAATACAGTAACATACATACTATATATATGTACCTCAATTTTCGTGCCAACTGCACCTTAAAAATTAGCATTTTAAAAACAATAGTTTTGCATTTGTAGACGGAAGTGTACCAGGGCGAGCTCAGAAGAAAATTAAAACTTCACTGCCTGCATCTTTTTTCATACATGTAGAACAGCAATAGCAAAGTCTGGGAGAGGGGGGGGATCCCTCTTCGAAGCAGCTGTCAGTCTTTGGCTGGGCAGTGTTTGATTGACATAGGTCTTTCATCTACCCCCTGTTTCATACCTCCTTCTGTCTCCCCCTACTTGTATAATGATTAAGGCTCTGTCTCTTCCGAGTAACTGTTGTTTATTTTGGGGTAATAAAGAAGTAGGTAGTTATACTGCTGGATTCACACACAAGAAAAAGTATGACACCATTTGTAGAGAAAACAAACAATTGTGCCGCAGTTAGAGAATTTAAAGTGAACGAAAAAACGTTTGGGATCTGCACAGTTAAAGAAGTCATTTCTTTTAGAACTTTCAGAGGCCGATTATTTGTTTAAAGCTTTTTTCATTCTGTTTGCAGGTTCTTCTAGGCGATTTACAAACGGGGTCAAGGTCGCATCCGGATCCATAAAAAGTCTTTAAAGACACCAGTGACAAATAAAGGTTTTCTATCAGTGAAAAAAAAAAAAAAAAAAAGTCACTGCTTCAGCACAAATGTAATAATTATCACCCTACCTAGCTCCCGCTTTTTAACGAATTACGGACTATCTGGTAAATTTTTTTTTTCGGAGGCACAAATGATTTTGTTCGGACTCTACGTGGGACAGACTATATGCAGGAAAATACAGTATACAATTGTATACTGTACTATCCATAACGATTGCATATACAAATAAAATAAAATAAGTTTTTAATTAAAGAGAAACTTACATGAATTCTAAAGTACAGTAACAGCAAAACCTTAAGTGAATGGAACAGTAGCAGCAAATCCACTAATTGGAAACATTTTTGAAGAAGCAGTCTATAGTTGTTTGTTTTGTTTTATTGGTGTACTTCTGTTCCCTTAATTTTCTGCAAATAACACTCAGTGCAGTAAACACCTCGTCATCGCAGTGATCTGTTGCCTCGAAGAAACGTTTTAGGTTTTTCGTACAATCAATGGCTGATGCATATGATGGTGGTTGAGTATTTTCTTCTTCACTTTCTTCACTTTCCTGTGCAATTGTTGATGCCTTAATTTCCTCTACGATGTCATCTCCAGAAACGATGCCCGATGTAACGACAGCATCATCAGCGGTAACAAAGTCATCAATTTCAGGGACATCATTAAAACGTGTAATGTTCTGTAGTTTTAACCACTCAGAAAGGGGGATATCGTCCATTTCATCATCACTGTGACTTGTGTTATCCAAACCTGATTTTCTGAAGCAGTTCTGAATACAAGATTCTGATACTCGTCCCCAAGCATCAGCCAGCATTCTAATTGCATCAAGAAGGGAAATTTTCACTTCAACCTTTTTTTCATCCTTTCTAACATCAATAGGATTCATTCCCGTCTGTAGTGGCATTTAAGGCTTTGAATAACTCCTTGGTCCATTGGTTGTAGCAAGGCTATGGAGTTTGGAGGAAAGAAGATAAGCCTAATGTTAGTCAGGTTTTGAACATGAGGATGTGCTGGGCAGTTATCTATAACGAGAATAATTTTACGATTTTTTTTTTTTTTTTTTTTTGGAGTTCTTTGTCCCACTCCCTAAGATAAGCTGTAAAAATGTCTGATGTCATCCATGCTTTCGTATTGGACCTGTAAGAAAGGGGGAGACATTTCACATTTTTAAAACATCCTGGTTTTGCAGATTTTCCAATCACTAGCAATTTCCTCGTCCTTGCCGGACATATTAGCGCACACTAACGCAGTCAGGCGATTCTTTTTAAGTTTCCACCCTGTGCACTTCTCACCTTTGAACTTCATTGTTTGATTGGGAGTTAGATTATAAAACATACCTGCTTCATCCACATTATAAATGTCATCATCACTGTAGTTCTTCTGAAGATCTGGCAACACTGTTTTAAACCATGATGAAGTTTCTTTTGTATCCACTGATGATGCTTCCCTGCTAATTTTTCCAGAGCAAATGTTGTGTCGCGTTTTGAAGCGGTGAAGCCACCCATTAGAGTACGAAAAATTTTCGTAACGAAGTTGAACTGCAAATTTTTCAGCTTGAATTTTCATTATTGGGCCATTTATTGGTAAGCCAGTGTTTCATTGAATAGTGAACCATTTTAATAAGGCTTCATCTATGTCAGTTTTCTGGCATTTCTTTAGTCTTTTGCTAGACATAACATTGCATTCAAAAGCCTGCAACAATGTTTCCTTATTTTTAAAAAGGGTTGAAACGGTGGAAGATGACAGTCCATATTTTTTGCATATCACAACATTTTTTTTCGCCATTTTCCAACTCCCTAATGATGGAGACTTTATCGTTCACGGATAAAACTTTTCTCTTAGACATTTTTTTAGCTTCCTTTGTGATTCCTGTTTATACCGTAACTAACATCGCACACAGCAGCACAGAGTAAGAATATACAGTACAAGAAATGCCAGATGTAAGTAGGGGATTCGTGGAAAAAAAAAATCGAGGAAGTTAACTCTTGTTTCTCCTAAGGCGCAACTTTCACATTCCCTCACTTTCCCACACACCTTTGTTCTCTAAGCACAAAAGCTGCTGGGTGCAACCTTGTAGCCTTGGATCCTCCCCACCACACCCATCCTCCTTCTACCCCATTCGAGGGAAAGAGGATTTGGTTTTTAACTTTAACTTTGGGACCCACTATTCTCCCACTCGCTCGCACTGGGGGAGAGGGGGAGGGGATTGGGCTAAGTGTTTGTGCATACCCTCCACATTCTTTTCCCGTTACTGAGCTTTCACTAGTAAAAAGAAAAGATATTACTCAGTGCCTTTCCCTTCCCTCTATAACCCTGAGCGTCAGATTTTCTCTTCCTCACATTAAATGTGATATTCTTAAATTCTGTTATTTTTTTGTTCCTCTCCCTCGTTAAATCCAGGGTTTTCATTAAACTACGTTCGCTAAAAATGATTACATTTGCCTTGAATTAGCATTGTACCAAACAAAAGTTGTGTTTAGTTCGTTAAATCCGGAATCTCGCTAAATACGGGCTCGCTATAAGCGGGCTCGACTGTATATATATACACGTGCAGTGCAGAGGTAGACAAAAACCTCAAGATTTTCAGGAGCCAGCATGTTTTTTCAAGAGGTACAGGGAGAAAACAGAGTTTGATAAGTACACAGACAGAATTGCGTATATGTACTATACACAGTACAGAAATGTGTATAAACAAAATTACACATGCAGAATTGTGATCTTCAATAGTCAAAAAATTAATGTTTTATTTCTTAGAAATTGTTCAAAAATTCAATGCAAAATCCACAACTAAAACGAGGTAACATGCGAGGGTTGTACCGAAAGTAATGGAAAAGTGAGCATAACTTTTTTATTAACTGACAGAGGTCATTCAAATTCCACATGTTGGTAGAGTAACTCTTTCTCTATACAAAGGTACTACTCAACATAGTCTCCATCACAAGTGACGCATTTGCACCATCGTTAAGCCCAACTCTCGAATCCTGTTTGAAAAATTCAGGTGTGAACCGTTGTACCCACTTCTTCACAGCCATTTTCACCTAGTCTGTGTCATCAAGTCGTTGTCCCTGGAGACTCCTTCATTGTACCGAACAGGTGGAAGTCTGAGGGTGCGACATCCGGGCTGTACGATGGATGGGGGTACCACTGACCATCCTAATTTGCTGATTGCCCGATTTGTTGCCAAAGATGTGTGTGGTCTCACTCGCTTTGTCATGGTGAATGTGGATCTTTTTCAGATTCTTGTTCAGTCTCTTATTCCTTATGGCTTCTCTAAGCTTCTTGAGTGTCTCAGTGTACCGCTTGCTGGTCACAGTATGGCCACTTTCTAGGAAATCAAGGAGAATGACACCCCTGTCATTTCAAAAAACAGTCTCCATGACTTTCTGTGTTGATCGCTGGCTCTTGAACTTCTTAGGCCTTTGTGAAGAGGTGTGACGCCATTCCGTGGATTGATTCTTTGTTTCTGGATCGTAAAGATATGCCAACATTTCATGCCCTGTCACCAGATCAGAAAAAAACATGTCTTCATTGGCTTCAAATGCTTACAGCTGATCAGAGCAAACTTCCACCTTTCTCTCCTTCAGATCTGGTGTCAACTGCCAAGGTACCCACTTTGTGCACATTTTCCGATACCCTAAGTCTTACACCATCTTCTGTATGGCATTGTGATCACAGTCCAGTTGTGCAGCAAGCTCGTGGATTGTGACTCTTCTCTCCACGCTAATCAATTCGTCCACTCACAGACGATTCGTGTCAAGGGTAGCAGATGATAGTCGCCCTCTGTGTGGTTTGTCTTCAATGCTGGTTTCCCCTTGTTTAAATTTCTTCATCCATCTGTGCACATTGCTCTTGTCAATGGTGTCATCTCCGTAAATATTCTGTGGATGTCGGACAGCCTGCACCCTTCCTTTGTCAAGAACTCAATGAGGGCACATTGCTTTTGCTTGGAATCCATTATTTACCTCCAATGAAGGAGGATTACAAGATTTACTCTACCAACATGGGCAATTTGAACAACCTCTGTCAATTAATAAAAAAGTTATGCCCACTTTTGCATTAATTTCTGTACAACCCTTGTATATTTGGTTTCTTCTCATTAAACATTTCTGACTTAACAATACATTATTTTCCATGATGAGTCTCTAAAGTTGGTATCACCAGCAGTGAGTCAAAGCTCAATCAATACGAAGTAGGATCAAAAGTTCCCAGACTGTGCCTGTATGGCAAAGTATGTGTATCGTGTGCCCTCAGTGATTATTGGATTATGTTACGACATTATCCTATTCACAGGGAAATTAGTTTTGATGGAAGTGTAAGCACACAGTTGTAGCTTGTAAGATGTTTTACTTTACTGGTGCTGGGTAAGGCAAAGACGAATGTTATGGTTCTTCGCAAACTTGTCTGTTGTTTAAACCTCGCCTGTGCCAAGTCAAAAATGAAAGTTACCTGTTTTATTAGATGAAGAAATTGAAGCCAAATGCCACAAAGCCGATTATGATTGGCAAGCTGCAACAACACACTGCAGTCAAAAGAAAAGAAGTTAACTGCCGCAGTGCCAAACATGTCAGAAAAAAGAAACAAAAATGCAGTGCAGTTGAAAGAAATGCTGATATTCAACGTTTGCGTGATCGTCGTAGTAATATGATGCCCCAACATATATTGAAGCTGAATCTCAGGGCATGAGAAATGTGCATATTGCAGAGGCACAGAATATGACCCCCGAACAAAGGAAAGAAAGCTGCGCTCGAGAGGCTCAAAGGCAATTAACGAACCGACAACAACAAAGAAATGCTACATGTTGTGTGGCTTTAAACATTATAGACGATGAAAAGACTGTAGCGAGACACTCTTGAGTGAATTTGTAAATTTTGTGAAGTGGCCAGAACAAGAAAAAAATACTTCCAAATTCCAAAAAGATGTTAACAAAAAATGTCATGTGCAAAGATATTTTCCAACGTCATTGACTTAATTGATAAATGCTAAAAAAAACAAAAAAAACCATGGGGTAGCATGCGAAAGAGTCCACGTCCCTTACCAAGGAAGGATTATCATCTGGCAAATGCTTTCGTATTTTGTGTTTCTATGCATGAACAACGAAGCACATCAAGTGTATGTTTCAATTTACTCTCATTATTTACGATGACTCCGGAAAAGATAATAATAAATGCTTGAATAGCAATAAGTGATTTCTAGAACTCATTGTATTCTTATCTCAATGGGCTTTACAACTAGTGAGTAAATAAACTAAATACAAGCACCGCATGCAACATCAGTGCCATAGGTATGAACATCCCTGATGCATACACTGCACAGGCACATGCGTCTCTTAGGTTACACTGTGGAACTTCAGTGTGAATTAATGCTGCCGATATGGCTACAGAATGTATAAACTCTGCTGGCAATAGTGCCAAAAATTGATGTTGGTATGTTCATTATTCTGATTTTATGGTAAGTAGTCTATAAAAAAGATGCCAAAAAAAACATGAATTGTACTTATTGCATTATTAAAGAGGCAGAAGCTTCCTAACAGAAGCTAAAGTTTGAAAAATGGAATTTTCAGAATAGAATTTGAAAACTTGGCTGCCAGGTGAAAATTTTTAGGCACAATGGATTTATCTGCACCTGATATAGTGTATATGTATATATATATATATATATATATATATATATATATATATATATATATATTATCACTAAGCTGTTCTCTGATATTCAGAGGTTAGCTCCAAAAAGAAATACAAACTTTCAGATATTTTTACTTATTGTTGTCGTATCAAACTTCGCCATTTACAGCGATCTTGACATACAACTCGTGCTTCACTGAAATCCATTACCCGCCTTACACAAGATCTTTTATACTTCATTCTCATAATCTTTTTCTCATGCAGACACTCCTGAATCTGATCCACCCATGTCTTCCTTGGCCTTCCTCTGCCTTTCCTTCCTGCCACTTGGGCTGAAAAGATTTTCTTAGTAAGCATTTCATCACTCATTCTTTCAACATGGCCAAACCACCGAAGCATATTGGTCTCCACCTTGCTAACAACATTTTGCTTTACATCACACAACTGCAATACATCTTCATTTCTCACACAATCAGATCGTGTCTTGCCACAAACCCCACGTAAGTAACGCATTTCTCCAGCACACAAACGACTCCTATGCTTCTTCTGCAGTACCCAGGTTTCACTGCCATACATCAGAGTAGGAACAATTACTGTTTCATACACAGCCATGCGGGACTCTCTAGAGAACCCATCATTCCTGTGAAAACCTCCCAGAGCAGCTATGACTTTCAAAGAAGAATTTACTCGCCGACTGATTTCACCATCCAACTTGTTCTCTCTGTCAAACATGCTTCCTAAATACACAAACTCACTCACCTGGTCAATCACAGTGCCATTTATACTTACATTACATTCAGTGCTACCCATTCCTCTCTCAAACACCATAACTTTGGTTTTTCCCTTATTTATACTCAGTTTGAATTTCGTGCAAACTTAGTGCATCCGAGTCAACATACTCTGCAACTCACTTTTGCTCTCTGCCAACAGGACAGTGCCATCAGCATACATCAATCTGCACACACGGATATCACCAAGACATAAACCACTATTATCTATTTTGGCCTCACGCATGCATGCGTCCATAAATATATTAAACAGCCATGGTGACATTACACAACCTTGTCTAACTCCTGCACCAATGGAAAACAATTTTGATAAAACACCATTCACTCGTACACAAGCTCTACTATCAGCATACATGGCTTTTACACTATTAAGTAGATTCCCAGTAACACCATATTCATTCAATACCTTCCACAAAAGTGTCCTATTCACTCGGTCGTAAACTTTCTCTAAATCTATGAAGGCAGTAAAAACTTTCTTCCCAACAGCCAGATACTTTTCAATCATCGTGCGTAATGCAAAAATCTGGTTAGTGCAGCCTTTACCAGGCATAAAACCACTCTGAACATCCCACACTTTCAATGATGTAAGACCCCGTACTTTTTCAAAAACAACCTTACCAAACACTTTCCCTGGCACACTCAGTAGGCTAATACCACGATAGTTCTTGCATTCAGTCTGATCACCTTTTCCCTTATACAAAGGAACAATGATAGCATCCTTCCAATCCCGATGGACCATTCCTAACTCCCAGCACAACTGGCAAATTTCAGTTAACCAGTCAATTTTAGAGTCACCACCATACTTCAACATCTCTGCAGCTATGCCATCAACTCCTGGAGCCTTACCATTCTGAAGAGATTTTAGAGCTTTACACACTTCTTCTCTTGAGATCCCTCCTGTGCTTTCATCCCTCATTGAGACATCATCTGCATCTGTCTCAGAATCATTTTTGCTCTCCCGATCTAATAACTCACAGAAGTATTCACCCCATCTTTCACTTAACTCATTGGGCTCCCATATCATTTCCCTGATCTCATTCTTCACACAACTTACAACTTTGTTTCCCCTATTTTTCCTGAGTCTCATGTACTTCCAGAAGGACTTTCTATCTTTCCAAAAAGCCAGTTCATGCCTTTCCACTTTCTCCTTCCTATCTTTTGCCTTACTGTGGCGAACCAGCTTAGCAGCTTCACGCTTCTTACAGCGATATTCATCGACAGGGACTCTACCTTGCAACATCCCCAAATAGGCTTCCTTCTTTTTCTTTACTGCCTCATCAATCTCATTATTCCACCAAACATCACCTCTATTATTACCCACTATTGTGGTGCCACAGACCTCTTTAGCAGCAGTGACAACACAGTTCTTAAAACATTCCCACTTCTTTTCTACATCCCTCTCACAAGATTTCAGATCCTTCAGTCGTTCTCTGAGTAAGTCAGAGTACCGCTGATGATCTTCAAGGAGCCTATCAACCTTTATTCTTTCTATCCTGGGTCTCTTCCTATTCCTTTTCCTCCAACCAACATTAAGTTTCACTTGTGACACTACCAAGTAATGATCAGAACCAACATCCGCACCTCTCATAACGCTGATCATAGACAAGAAAATCTATCACACTCTTTTGACCAAGAGTACGATTTTCCCAAGTATATGTGTGTATATACTTGGGAAAATCGTACTCTTGGTTTAATATACTTGTGGTTGAAAAATGTATTAGATACACACAAACCATTCTCAATGCAGAGTTCAATTAATCTTTCACCATTATCATTCACACAAGGATCATTAAACTTACCCAGAACATTGTCAGAAATTGCATTCTGCACACCTACTCTAGCATTGAAATCCCCTGCTATTATAACTTTTTCTTTAGCACCAAACTGGCTCAAAACAGCTTTTAGCTCATTCCAGAAATCTTCTTTCTTATCAGAAGGTTCCAAGTCACAAGGAGCATACACTACAACAATTACAATTCTCTGAAGTTTCACTTTCAAACAAATCCAGAGAATTCTCTTACTTATGCAACTATAACGAATTAAGTTGTTCTTCATCTTTTCACTTAAAATCACACCTACACCAGCCTGTCCTCTCATATTATCCAATACTCCAGACCACACACTCACCGTGCCATTCACTTCTTCTACCCCAATTTCCTTCTTTTTGGTTTCACTTACACACAGCACATCTAGTCTATACTTATTCATCTCCTCAATCATCTCACTCATCTTGCCATTTATACCTCTAGTACTCCATACACCAATCTTACATTCACTCAGCCGAGATCTCTTTCTCATATGCCGTTTAGAAAGTCCAGGTCGATTCCGTGGTGGACCGTCCTTCTCAAGTGTGGTAGGTCCACCATATCCCACACTTGAGTCATTCTTAATATTTCTTTTTGTCTTTTTAATCAGGTAAGTACATCAGTGTGGGGGATTAGCCCACAGCTGAGGTTTCAGTGCAGTACTTGTATAATGGTGGAAGATTATGTTGATGTTTATTTTATGAGTTCAGGTAAATTCCTGTGGGAATGGTTTGGACTGGGTGGGAGGAAGAAAGAGAAAAATCTTTGAAATTAAACATTTTACTGAGGAATTGCTTCCCCTCCCCCAACCCCTCCCCTTTCCTATTGTGTGATGTGTGATTTCATTTTTATCTCATGTGAGTTTTTCTTACAACTTAAGCATAAATTTTCCTAAAATATAATTTTTTTTTTTTGCAGAAATGTGTACAAAGATTATAAACAGTTAGAACTGTCATGTGAAAATCAGGAGGATGTGGACAGTTGGAAAGCATCATTCTTGCGTGCTGGTGTATACCCAGAAAGATCATCTGAGTTTTTGAATGGTGATACTGAAGGATCAGAAAGTACGGCTTCAATGGATCCTCAGTTGGAGCGGCAAGTTGAAACTATTCGTAACCTCGTGGAATCTTATATGAAAATTGTTACCAAAACATTCAGAGACCTTGTGCCAAAGATTATTATGCATCTTACTATTAATGATGTAAGTATTTCAGAATTGTGCTTTTGCAGACTTCTCTAACAACAGAAAAAGCAAAGTGTGGTAGTATACATAAGTTGAAGAAAAAGTGATTTTAATGAATTTTTAGTGTCTTTTATTATTGTTTCAAACAGTTGACTAAGGCCAAAAGTTAAGATGTTTTTTTGTTAGTAAAACAAATCTTTCATTGTATTAAAAATCACTAATCCCTTAAAATATTGTTTTTACTAGATCTTTAAAATGTTTTCCTCTTTAATTTGACAGTACAAGATGTCAGTAAGTAGTATACATTTTTAGTTCCGTTCTAGTGTGTGAAATGGACTACTAATTAGGAAAAGTGAAGTACAGCATTGCATGTACATATATTGTAATGAAAAATGTCAACATATATAGATGTAATGAACAAGGAATTTTTATGTCTATTATAGTTTTGCTGGAATCCCAGTCGAACTTACTCAGGATTTCTTGTAATGACTATTGATTGTCTCACATATCAAATTTGCATTTACTGGTTTTGATTAGTGCTTGCTCTTTGCCGTATCTCTCACATGCATGGAAAGCACTAGTATAAACCAGTAACTGCCATTGCAGCTAGTGAAATGTGCAATGGCAATTTCAAGAGATCAGCACGTTTTATTGTCCTGATGTAGTTGGACCAGGGTTCCAGCAAATGTATAGTAGGTACAAAAACCCCTTGGTAATTCCATCTATATTAGTTGATTGTTCTTATTGAAATATGTGGGTTATTAATGTTAGTTTACCCTTGAATAGGGCTCCAAGTATTGTAATAAAGCACAGCTCAGGTGAAGCTCTATTTTGTAAAATTTCTAATACTTTTTTTTTTTGTAAGCAGTTTTTCTTATACATTGAAACTGCTGTAGATAAATCTTCAATTCGTTTGGTGGAAACAATTTTAATCATTAGGTTTCAACACCTTATTTGTGATTTTTACCTGTAGAAAGAGGTTTCAACCCATTGTTGTTGTTTTTTACTGACTGATCAATCAAACAAGTGAAGCTTCATTTGTGGGAAAAAAACATCTGTGTACATTTAGTTAACTGAAAGTAACCACATTCAATATATTTTGATTTATTTTATTATCATAGTTTTAATGTTTCATTAATATTTAACAGTTGTTTACGTGTATAGAGTTAACAACAATCACTTCAGTTTGTAACACAGTTTACATTGGTAGCATATTTCATAGCATTACTAAATGTGTTGCTGAACACAAAACGGATATTACCTAAGGTAGACCTAATTCTTCCTTGGTTTTACTGACTCTCTCAGGTATTTCAGGAGTGTGTCTCTGGAAGAATACTGAAAAAATTGCGGCTTTCATCAACGAATGTTTTCGTGTAAGAACATTGAAATATCTACCACTTCAAACTACAATACTGACCATCCTTATTTTATTCCCATCATTTGGAAATCTGTCCAGTCATTTGGCAACAACTCTTATAAAGAACTTGGTAATATAAATATGGCAACCAGTTTCGCACCGATTTACAGGTGATCAAGATCTAAGCTGGGTCGAAAGTACTTCTGTGTTTCTAAAATTTCTTAATGTAACTAGCGTGCTTTTCATGCAACCTACATTTAGCTGTTATATGTACTGCTGCATTATTCCTATTGCATTGCATTACTCACATCAAATTTTTAATGTAATATTTCTTTTTC
This sequence comes from Macrothele yani, assembly GCA_039090855.1. NCBI lineage: Eukaryota > Metazoa > Arthropoda > Arachnida > Araneae > Macrothelidae > Macrothele > Macrothele yani. Next base: position 83,513,253 of record CM077029.1, read on the forward strand.
TAAACTTGTGCAGAACATCAAGGGCTCCAGATTTTTTTTTTTTTTTTTTGTCCTTGCATAGTAGCTCATTGCATGTTTTCTTTACATCCTTGAAGCCCCATTTTTAATTCCCATTCCACTCAACCTCGACTATTTCACTTGCAATGCAGCCTTCAGCAGTTTTTCTTTAGGTATACCATCTGTGGCAGAAACTTGAAATCTGCATTACCAAGTTAAGCAGTCTTAAGTAGTCCTGTAGCCCCTTACACAATTTGTCCCTTTCTTCCGACAAGTTTCTCAGTTGCTTTTCATTAGTCCATGTCACTTTGCCAGTTACTTCTATATTTTGTAGTTCAGCTGATGCTTTAAACTGCTTAAACCAACCATTGCTGGAAAATATGGCACTTCTCCATCATACTCATTCACTTTGAAGTCTTCATGCAAAAACATGGTGTGGCTCAGACTAACAGGAAAATGATGCTGGTTTCTATACTCTATCCATGTGACTAACAAATTTTCCATCTTTTCAATAACACTTGCTTTTTTTTTCTTTCTTTTTCTGTAATAATTATTGATGATTTCTTTGGTGTTGATTCTTTCATCCTTTTGCATGGCCTTTATATTTTATTCATTCCTTTCTGTTATACACATTCTAGTTATTGAATGATTTAAAGCATGAAACATTATCAATGCCTATATCAAGGCTGCCAGACCTGCGCCAATTGCGCCAGCCCACGCCAAAATGTTGTTCTTGCGCCATTCTGCTGAAAAATCGCAAATTTGACAAAATCTTCAATTTTGCGCCAAAAGTTAAAATTTACCAGTCATTGATATTTTAGCATAACCTTACGATATTCGAATTCAATTAAGCAGTTAATTCATACGGGAGATTCTTCCGCTGATTTGCGGAGTTCCCTCTCTTTTTTATTTTGTCATTTTCGAGATCGATGCAAAAGTGAAGAAATTTTCGGGGTATTAGTGTTGGGGAGGGGGGTTCCGTCCGGGGACGTTTTGTATTTTTAAATGTTCGGAAACGGAAGTTAAATGGAGTGCAGATTTTTCCCCGTAATCGTATATATATATATATATATATATATTTTTTTTTTCTCGCGCGCAATGTTGCTTCTGTTCAGTATTGTTGTTAAATGCAATTTCATTGCATAATTTCAGCTTGAAATTGTAGGCAACGATTTCCAAAAACGGAAGTTAGGCCGCCCGAAAATTGCCACGAAATTCTTACACTGATTCGAGGAATTCCGTCTTTTTTGTTATCATTTGGACCATTCACAAGATTGATGCACAACTGAACTGAAATTTTGGGAGGATTGGTGGTGGTTGGGGAGGAGAGGGATAGTTTTCTTTGTCGAAGGATGGAATTTCATCCTTCGAAAACGGAAAGTAGAAGGAGGTAAGAGTTCTCTCGTAATCGTTATTTTTTTCTCGCAATGTTTCCTCCATCCAGTATTGTTAGTTATCATTTTATTTCATAAATATTTGTATTTCAGCTTGAAAATATTGGATAAATTTTCGAAAACGGAGGTGTCGGGCGGAGCGGAGATTTCTTCCGTAATTGTACCACCCCCCCCCCGCGATGTTCCCACTCCTATGTAGTTTTCAGTTGTTGAATGTCATATCACCCTCATAAATATGTGTGCATTTTAGCTTGATACGGGTGGGGGAAATTTCCAAAAACAGAAGTGATTAAGTTCGGAAATTTGTAAGAATTGATGCATGGTGTTCAAAAAAAGTATTCATTCTCTGAAAATTACACCATTTATCTAAAATAGTGAAAGCTCTGATATCAGAATTCATGGTTCTCAGTCTGAAAGTTCTATAAGCATGATGCAGAGCTGCCAACTGTTACGATTTTATCGTATTTAGTACGATTAATCGTGTTGCAGTACACTAATGGGTCATTCCACGCGAAATCGTCAGATTTTGAATTAATTTTCCACCAACACTTCTCCTATTCATACGATTTTTTTAATGGGTACCTAGTTCCAACTTATAAAAACCCTGAAAGTTTCAATTTTTTATTTCCGATAGGTTAGAAGATATAATTTTTTTTAATTTTGGTGCATGGCGGATATATTTTGCGTAAACACGCAAATATCTCTATTATTTAGAATAAAAAGAAATACATAAATCATCATTCTTTCTTAATTTTTACCAAGGAATCCATTGGTGCAATGCACGTGTTTCTATCTGCTTTAGTTTTTGAGTTATGAGCAATGAGAGAGCCTTTCTTCAATGCTTAAAAAGGCAATGTAGTACAGCACTTAGAAAGCTGCGGTTATTATTCTTTGCAAAGAAAGGTTTAATCTATTAAGTGAAGAAAAAGACAACAACCTTGGGCTTTTGCCTGAGCGCCGAGAAAATAATTTTTAAACATACTGCATGGCCAGTGCTTTGCCACGGTGACAGCGCAATCAGCGAAGCAAGCTGCGTCGTGGCCACGGCTGTGCAGAAACTTGGTACCGGAAGAAGAACGGCATTCCTTCTGCATGCAAGAAGCGATCCCACCTATCAAGCCCCACCCCAACACGCGGGCGCATGTGTTATTGAACTCACGTTTTGAAAGAAAGGAATTCTTTATTTTAAAAAAGCATGATTAGTTCATGAACGATGTTTATATTTCGATGTCTCACAATGCCGTGATCAACTTCCATGTCAGTTTTTGATTATATTTAATCAAATCAGACAAGAGGAAGTTAAGCTTCCATGGACCCCCCCCCCCCCCAACGAATTTGGCGATTATCATAAAATTTAATTTAACATCTGAAAGTTTTACAGTGTTCGCGAGATTTTCCCGCGTTTTATGTCATCATCTAAATCATTTCTTGAAATCGAGGCTAAACCAAAATTATTTTAGTGGGGGGGGATTGCTGCCAATGCTTTAGCTCTAGACGGGAGATCGTGGAGAAATTTCTTTTGCTAATTTTGGGAATCACCTTGTATTTATTTTCAGCTTTTTTTTTTTTTAATTCTGGCGAGTGTATGTATACATGGATAAAAAGTTCCGTCGTGCTTTGTTTTCAGTTGTATCATGCCGGCGATGAAATGAAGTCTCTTTCCTTTTTAGATGTTGTTTGTAGAGGGTTACTGCGAATGATCTGATGCTCCAGACCTTTTGCGCACTTTGTCTGATCAACATCCTGCAAATTTATTGCTTCTCGTAAAGATATAGTTAAGTATAAACTTGCTGCCCCGGTGGCGCAGTGGTCTAAGCGATGGCTTATGAATGATAATTCGTCCAAGATGTGTCCAGATTTGAATCCCGGTGAGGCATGGATGTTATGTTTGTCTTACGGCGCTGACTCTCTCCCTTCCCTGGAACCAGTGGCCCCAAATTAGGGACGGGCTACTGCTTATAGCCCACTGAGTTGCTCACGGTGGTCGTTAAACCTCCAATAAAAAAAAAAGAAAGAAGTGTAAGCTTGCCATTCGCCGCAGGATGAAAAATGATGTTTACGAAAAAGTGTTCGGAGAATTTTATATGTACACGCAAAATCTCCGATTATTTTCTGTGAAGATAATAAGATACTTTTTCTGTTGCGTGGAAACTAAATATGACCCGCGAGAAAATTTAATGTTCGTGTCACCGATGTAAACCAATCAGTTCTAAACTTTCGGCTTTTTGAAGTTTATGAATTGTATACTCTTAAATAAAAAACCAAAATGGGTTTCCACATGGCTGTTAGTTTTTGTACTTATGGGAAGGAAGGGGAGGTAGGGGAGTCCTCTGAACGTATTTCTAAGAGAGCAGTTGGAATTATAGTTTAAAATGATCAGAGAGAGAGAGAGAGAGAAAAGACCTAAGTAAGCTAAAATTGCAAAAAAATAGTAACTTGCCATAGAGATTCGTTACCCATGGTTCCCATACTACATATGTTGAATAAATACTACGTACAGTCTTCACTTGAAAACTTTTTTTGACTAGAGATAGCATTATCAGCGTCAAGTAAAGTGCACATGAGCGGAATGTTTTGCGAAAATTTCTGCCAAACACTTCAAAATATGTGCCTCCTCTTCCATCATGTTTAGCCCCCACCCCCACCCCCCCAACCAACCAACCAACCAACCAACCAACCACCCACCCACCCACCCACCGAACCAGTTCTGAGTGGCTAGCGTCGCCACTGCCCTGCGTTTGTTAATTTATTTGCCATTATGGAATAACATTTTCTGTTCGCCACAGATATGTGTAGAACTGTTTATTTTTCTTAGAAACAATTTACTCTTCTTATTCGTGTTTTGGCCGACACGCTCTCCCCCCCCCCGTAGTGTATTTTCTCAGATCACTTTTATTCTCTTGTGATTTGAAAGTTGCTGCCTAGTTTTTCAGTGTCTTAGTGCATTGTGATTGCGACGTAATGCATTAAACAAAAAAACAACAACAACAAAAATAATTCTTAATTCCAGAGACAGCTAAAGTAACTTGTCAATATGAGGACGATAACTGCATTGCTACTGATAAAGAGAAACTGAGCGGACAAATTACGATCGCTGAATAGTAGCACGAGCTCCATACTTGTTTTACATAAATTGGTAATCAATAATTGCGATACATTAATGAAAATGTACTCATACGCTCGAGGTCTGTTAATGTTTTTCATTATTTCTAAATTTATGGGCATGATTTATAAAAAAGAAAAATAATAACTGAAATAAAACCAATTGCTACCACTCTGACACCAGGATGTAATTAGGAGGCATAAAATTTTTCTTTCAGTGTAACCATCAAACTGTATTTTCCTATTTTGGGGTGACACCATGAACAGTTAAACTGCGCTTTCCTCATTTTAGGTTGCTGTGGTGCGTTTTGTTTCATATGAGCTCTTGAGAGTTCCGTGAGCTCCCACCTGATGCGTAATCTTTAAATAAGCCACTGACATAAAAAATAAATTAAAAAACAAGCAAGATGACTGCCAGATATACTCGTTCATTTAAATAGTAGATCTACCAGAAAATAATCGATAACATTTTTTCTAACCCACCGCTGAGCCTTGCGAACGTCATCATCTGTGATCGTCAAGTATCTGATGTTAACTAAAACACAGTATATATCCCCTCTACTTCACAAGGATAGGCACCGAGATATATAACCCCGATTACTTTATTTCTCAAGCTGTCATTCCTTAATCATTTTCTCTTATGGCAGGCGTGGGCAACTAGACAATTTATTAATTCCTGAAATAGAACTATTTCATGTCTAAACATTTTGTTGGATATTGCGTGAGTTGTAGATATCATTAATCAATTTTCCAAAAACTGTATTCAACGTCAATTGTATAATTTATAAGCGTCAGTGCTGCATATTGGTAAGCTACAAAGAAGAATGTGAAACAGAGGTGGATAGCTTACCAAATATGCTGTATATTGGTAAGTTATCCACCTTTGTTTCACATTCTTCTTCATTGTCAGAAATTTCTTCAGTTATGGTGTCCTTGTTTTGAACTTCATTTATAATTTCGTCATTCCGAGTTTCTGGATTAGATAAACTATGGAGCTCGACATTTTCGTCAGCATTCAAAAATTCCCTTGCAGTAAGCATCCCATTACCTGTAGGCATTTGATCAATGAGCTTTTGCACATAGAAATGTTGTCCTCTACAAGTAGTGTGGCAGTAGGTGAAGTTAAATACATACATACATATCACTAAGCTGTTCTCTGAGATTCAGAGGTTAGCTCCAAAAAGATATACAAACTACCAGATATTTTTACTTATTGTTGTCGTATCAAACTTCTCCATTTACAGCGATCTTGACATACAACTCGTGCTTCACTAATATCCATTACACGCCGTACACAAGATCTTTTATACTTCATACTCATAATCTTTTTCTCATGCAGACACTCCTGAATGTGATCCACCCATGTCTTCCTTGGTCTTCCTCTGCCTTTCCTTCCTGCCACTTGGACTGAAAAGATTTTCTTAGTAAGCATTTTATCACTCATTCTTTCAACATGGCCAAACCACCAAAGCATATTGGTCTCCACCTTGCTAACAACATTTTGCTTCACATCACACAACTGCAATACATCTTCATTTCTCACACAATCAGATCGTGTCTTGCCACAAACTTCACGTAAGTAACGCATTTCTCCAGCACACAAACGACTCCTATGCTTCTTCTGCAGTACCCAGGTTTCACTACCATACATCAGAGTAGGAACAATTACACTTTCAAACACAGCCATGTGGGACTATCTAGAGAACCCATCATTCCTGTGAAAACCTCCCAGAGCAGCTATGACTTTCAAAGAAGAATTCACTCGCCTACTGATTTCACCATCCAACTTGTTCTCTCTGTAAAACATGCTTCCTAAATACACAAACTCACTCACCTGGTCAATCACAGTGCCATTTATACTTACATTACATTCAGTGCTACCCGTTCCTCTCTCAAACACCATAACTTTGGTTTTTCCCTTATTTATACTCAGTTTGAATTTCATGCAAACTTTGTGCATCCGAGTCAACATACTCTGCAACTCACTTTTGCTCTCTGCCAACAGGACAGTGTCATCAGCATACAGCAATCTGCACACACGGATATCACCAAGACATAAACCACTATTATCTATTTTGGCATCGCGCATGCATGCGTCCATAAATATATTAAACAGCCATGGTGACATTACACAACCTTATCTAACCCCTGCACCAATGGAAAACCATTTTGATAAAACACCATTCACTCGTACACAAGCTCTACTACCAGCATACATGGCTTTTACACTATTAAGTAGATTCCCAGTAACACCATATTCATTCAATACCTTCCACAAAAGTGTCCTATTCACTCGGTCGTAAGCTTTCTCTAAATCTATGAAGGCAGTAGAAACTTTCTTCCCAACAGCCAGATACTTTTCAATCATCGTGCGTAATGCAAAAATCTGGTTAGTGCAGCCTTTACCAGGCATAAAACCACTCTGAACATCCCACACTTTCAATGATGTAAGACCCCGTACTCTTTCAATAACAACCTTACCAAACACTTTCCCTGGCACACTCAGTAGGCTAATACCACGATAGTTCTTGCATTCAGTCTGATCACCTTTTCCCTTATACAAGGGAACAATGATAGCATCCTTCCAATCCCGAGGGACCATTCCTAACTCCCAGCACAACTGGCAGATTTCAGTTAACCAGTCAATTATAGAGTCACCACCATACTTCAACATCTCTGCAGTTATGCCATCAACTCCTGGAGCCTTACCATTCTGAAGAGATTTTAGAGCTTTACACACTTCTTCTCTTGAGATCCCTCCTGTGCTTTAATCCCTCATTGTGACATCATCTGCATCTGTCTCAGAATCATTTTTGCTCTCCTGATCTAATAACTTACAGAAGTATTCACCCCATCTGTCACTTAACTCATTGGGCTCCCTTATCATTTCCCCAATCTTATTCTTCACACAACTTACAACTTTGTTTCCCCTATTTTTCCTGAGTCTCATGCACTTCCAGAAGGACTTCCAATCTTTCCAAAAAGCCAGTTCATGCCTTTCCACTTTCTCCTTCCTATCTTTTGTCTTACTGTGGCGAACCAGCTTAGCAGCTTCACGCTTCTTACAGCGATATTCATCCACAGAGACTCTACCTTGCAACATCCCCAAATAGGCTTCCTTCTTTCTCTTTACCGCCTCTTCAATCTCACTATTCCACCAAGCATCACCTCTATTATTACCCACTATTGTGGTGCCACAGACGTCTTTAGCAGCAGTGACAACACAGTTCTTAAAACATTCCCACTTCTTTTCTACATCCCTCTCACCAGACTTCAGATCCTTCAGTCGTTCTCTGAGTAAGTCAGAATACTGCTGATGATCTTCAAGGAGCCTATCAACCTTTTTTCTTTCTATCCTGGGTCTCTTCCTATTCCTTTTCCTCCAACCAACATTAAGTTTCACTCGTGACACTACCAAGTAATGATCAGAACCAACATCTGCACCTCTCATAACGCTGATCATAGACAACAAAATCTGTCACACTCTTTCGACCAAGAGTACGATTTTCCCAAGTATATGTGTGTATATATACTTGTGGTTGAAAAATGTATTAGATACACACAAACCATTCTCAATGCAGAGTTCAATTAATCTTTCACCATTATCATTCACACAAGGATCATTAAACTTACCCAGAACATTGTCAGAAATTGCATTCTGCACCCCTACTCTAGCATTGAAATCCCCTGCTATTATAACTTTTTCTTTAGCACCAAACTGGCTCAAAACAGCTTTTAGCTCATTCCAGAAATCTTCCTTCTTATCAGAAGGTTCCGAGTCCCAAGGAGCATACACTACAACAATTATAATTCTCTGAAGTTTCACTTTCAAACGAATCCAGAGAATTCTCTCACTTACGCAACTATAGTGAATCAAGTTCTTCATCTTTTCACTTAAAATCACACCTACACCAGCCTGTCCTCTCATATTATCCAATACTCCAGACCACACACTCACCGTACCATTCACTTCTTCTACCCCAATTTCCTTCTTTTTGGTTTCACTTACACACAGTACATCCAGTCTATACTTATTCATCTCCTCAATCACCTCACTCATCTTGCCATTTATACCTCTAGTATTCCATACGCCAATCTTACATTCACTCAGCCGAGATCTTTTTCTCATACGCCGTTTAGAAAGTCCAGGTCGATTCTGTGGTGGGCCGTCCTTCTCAAGTGTGGTAGGTCCACCATATCCCACACTTGAGTCATTCTTAATATTTCTTTTTGTCTTTTTAATCAGGTAAGTACATCAGTGTGGGGGATTAGCCCACAGCTGAGGGTTCCAGTTGGTCATTCAACCTAAGGATTCTGGAACACAACCCAGTGAGTTGGGGTCTTTTTGCCAATGTCACACAGAACTAGCTTGCACCTCCTCCAAAATTCACAGAGACCATAGTTGCTGTTGTGTGTGCCATTGTTACCGCGGAGCGCCCCGAGGAGGCAAACCCATCGCTCACTTAAAAATTCAGTATTTGCAAAACATTTTGTAATTGTGGTCACAGACACTTGTTCCCACAAGGTTTTGATCCACATTATGGCATCAAGATCATTGATGGAGTTTGCAATCTCATTAGCTGAATTAGCTTGCTCCGACCTCGATATCACTGCTTGCAACAGGGCTTTTTGTACATCAGTTTAGAGGATTGGATTATGCCTTGGTCAAGTGGCTGGAGATGTGACGTTGCATTTGCAGAAAGAAATTTTATGGTTACATTTGAAAATGATAAATCAGGAGGATGTGCTGGGCAGTTGTCTATAATCAAGAGAATGCTTTGTTTTTGGCATTTCATTTGTCTGTTCACAGTAGCTACCCATTCTTTAAAGACATTACCAGTCATTAAAGCTTTCCGATTTGCACGCCAAAGTACAGGTAAATTATTGGAGTTTATATTTTTAAAACAGCGTGTTTTTTGCTTTGCCAATAACAAGGGGCTTTAACTTTTCTGAAGTAGCACTGCAAGCAAACAAGATAGTAAGTCTTTCCTTGGAAAACTTTCCGTCTTTGCATTTATCACCAGCTGTTGCCAAATTTCTGATCAGCAATGTCCGAAAAAATAAACCACATTCATCAGCATTAAAAATGTCATCCGTGGTAAATCCTGTTATGAATTGCAACATTTTCTTTCTAAAAGTTGCAATAGTTTCACAATCCACATCACTCGATTCTCCACATAAATTTTTTCGTGAAATGTCATGCCGCTTTTTGAATGATTCAAGCCAGCCATTAGAGGCAGTGAACCGGTTAACACCAAGTTTTTTTGAGAAATCTAATGCAGCTTCTTGCAGCTTTGGACCTGATATTTGTGCATTCATTCCACGCATGCTCTGAAGCCATGTAAAAGTTACTAGGTTTACTTCAAAATTATCAGTTTTTCACACTGCTGCATTTTTCACTTTCCTGCTGCATAATCCATTTTCATTATCTTCATATCGTTTTAAGTATTTGGTCTTGCGTTTACTAACGTTACACACAGAGGTTTTGCTGACTTGAAATTTTTCAGCAGTTTTTCGTGGCTATGTTCCAAAAAATTCAGGAGATCTATTTTCTTTTTTAAAGTCAATTCTTTGCAGGGCTTGTAATTCATTAGAGACATTTTGATAAAAATTTCTACTTTGAAATTTAAATGCAAAAAAAATTCTTTTAAAAACTAGGAAATAAAGCTGTTTAGCACTAAAAAATGTCCTGAACAAGCTTTGACTAGGCAGTGACTTGTGATATCTGTTGCCGATAAGATGGAATTGGAGCGTGTGAAAACTCTGATTATGCTTATTGTCCTTCGACCTTGTAAATAGTGCCATTTAGAGACGTGTACGTGTGAAACGGGTCTAAGGGACCAGAAAATTCTCTCTACTTTCACATCTCATTTCTAAGAATGGGGGTTGGGGGGTGGACATTGGAGAGTTCCCTTGTAGCCCAATGGCAAAGAGTGGTGTTGCAAAGAATGAGACGGGGAAACAAGCTTTTGAGCAAAGGAACAATAGTTTTACCTAAAACCTGTGCTCCAACTCTCTTGTCTCTGCATGACTTTAAATTCCTTTTGCTTTTAGAACTGGTCACTTTAACAGGTGGGTTTTCCTTGAATTTTGACAAAAAGGTCACTTTACACAATAGACAAGTCACTTTAGGGGGAAATCTGACCATTAGCAAGAAATGGAAACCAGCCGTTCTTAAAAAAAATGGTCACTGTATTCAAGTGGTCAATTTACCAAGGTGGTCACTTAACCAGGTTCCACTGTACTATACAGTATATTGTTGGAATCTCATAAATGCTATGTGATTGTAAAACACTTTTTGAGGTATTTTTTATTAATAAACATCTCCCATGTTTCTTACTGAGTGACCAAAATCAATATTATACTTTTTCAGTAATTTTACTAATTGTGTGCTTAACCATTTTCAATGAATAGAAAAAAGCCAGAAAATCTTTTAAAATTTCACATTTTTCATTTCCCTTTATAATATTCAGTTTCATTTTAAAGGTAGTTGCCCTTCTTTTATTACTGCCACCTCTCACCATTCTCTGTGCCATTTTTGAGGGCTAAAAGTAAGAAAACCAACTTCAAAAATAGATGTGTTCTCAGTTATGAAGTGGAGAAGTATGGATGAATGATATATATTGGCTTTGTTCATATCTTCAGAGCCGAAGTCACTCCAGTGAAGTTCTGGTAGCTTGATGAAAAGATGTGTAAAAGAAAAAACAAAAAACAAACAAGCATGGGATGCCAGTAGGATGGGAACCAGTTCGCATGGCAACTACAGTATATCTCCAAACCTTCACGAGTTGATGAGTGTATATATATATAAAATTTTTATATATTACAGTTGACTTTTGACATGTGTGACTTACATAGTATTCATTTTATGTCCATATATAATTTTTTTATTCATTTTTAACATTTACACTGTTTGTTAAATTCATTTCAAGTTTCTTCATGAGGTTCAAGTATTTTCACTGTTCTGATTTGTGAGATGAAAATGCACATTGTATCCCTTCTAGAGTATCAAGTATGTTCAGTGTCACTTTTATTTGTGAAATAAACTGCAAAGCTAGTATTGTATTCTGCTTCCAAACTGTGCTTCATTATACAGTTTCTCATGTAATCTTGCTTTCAGACAAAGGACTTCATGTATTCAGAATTGCTGGCTAACCTTTATGCTTCTTGTGATCAGGTGAGATAAATGTTTTGAATCTTATATTTGTAGCTTTAACAATGAGTTAAGCAAACTTTGTATTAATGTGCAATCAGTTTATGGATATTTATATTCTTTTTAATTGACAGAATTTGTTTTCAAGTTTGCGATGTATGGCTACAAATAATTTTTTTTTCTTTCTCTCAGGAAAAGTTTCCATAAATAATTAACTTTTAATTAGAATAGTTGCAGGCTGCATTTTTGAGGGAAAACTGTATCTAGTAGGAAAATTTCTTGAGTTGTGATGCTAGTTACTGATTGTGGCTGAAAAAACTGAGCTTCTGAGAAAACAGTATTTAACATAATATGGGTTTGGGGATACTAATTGAATTCTGCAGGATAGTGGAATATTGTCATAAATACATTATATCACAAGATTTATGTCTTAGGTCCTGTAATGCACAAGCATGTTCAAGGAATTATAAGCCTGTTGTATTGATTTCTTGTATTCTGGCAGTATTTTACTGTTAATTTTCAGTTTAGCAACTACAATGCATTTAGTCTCTCTCTCTCTCTCTCTCTCTCTCTCTCTCTCTCACACACACACACACACACACACACACACACACAGAACTGTTTGGTTTACATTTGTGACATGAACATTTAAATTATTATTTAGTTTTCACGCTACAGGAAAAGTATCATATTACCCTCACAGAAAATAATTGGAGATTTTGTGTGCGCATATAAAATCTTCCTAACACTTTTTTGTCAACATATTTTTCATCCTGCGGCGAATGGCAAACTTATACATTTTTATCATTATTATTGGAGGTTTAATGACCACCGTGAGCAACTCAGTGGGCTATAAGCAGTCACCCATCCCTAATTTGGGGCCACTGGTTCCAGGGAAGGGAGAGAGCCAGTGCCTTAAGACAAACACAACATCCATCCATGCCTCACCGGGATTCTCCCCATACTTTTTCAATAACAACCTTACCCAAACACTTTCCCTGGCACACTCAGTAGGCTAATAATACCACGATTGTTCTTACATTCAGTCTGATCACCTTTTCCCTTATACAAGGGAACAATGATAGCATCCTTGCAATCCCAAGGGACTATTCCTAACTCCCAGCACAACTGGGAAATTTCAGTTAACCAGTCAATTACAGACTCACCACCATATTTCAACATCTGTGCAGTTATGCCATCAACTCCCAGAGCCTTACCATTCTGAAGAGATTTTAGAGCTTTACACACTTCTTCTCTTGAGATCCCTCCTGTGCTTCCATCCCTCACTGTGGCATCATCTGCATCTGTCTCAGAATCATCTTTGCTTTCCTGATCTAATAACTCACAGAAGTATTCACCACATCTTTCACTTAACTCATTGGGCTCCCATATCATTTCCCCGATCTTATTCTTCACACAACTTACAACTTTGTTTCCCCTATTTTTCCGAGTCTCTAGTACTTCCAGAAAGACTTCCTATCTTTCCAAAACCAATTCATGCCTTTCCATCTTCCTATCTTTTGCCTTACTGTGGCAAACCAGCTTAGCAGCTTCACGCTTCTTATAGCGATCTTCATCCACAGAATTGCAACATCCCTAAATAGGCTTCCTTCTTTCTCTTTTCTTCCTCTTCAATCTCACCATTCCACCAAGCATCACCTCTATTGTTACCCACTATTGTGGTCCTTGAGACCAATGCAAAACTAAAGAGAAATTTTGGCTAGATTAGTTGGGGGTGGGCCATTTTCCCATCTGGGGACAGCATTTCATCTTCGAAAACTTAGAAAAACGGTAGTTAAGCGGAGTGAAGATTTTTTTTTGTAATCGTAACTTCCATTTCTCGAGATGTTCCTTCTGCTTGGTATAGACATTAAATATCAGCTTATTTCGTATACAAAGGGCATCCTGAAAGGTGCTTAGTCACTAATAAGATATTTATTTGTAGCAGCAAAAATGTGAAACTTGGTGGCAAAATACTTGGACATATTGTTAATAATGCTAGCGTATTCAGAGTATTGTCCATCACTTTCTATACATTTCTGCCATCTTTGAACCCATTAGTAAAATCCACTTTGGAAAAATTCCTATGGCTGTTGTGTTTCACCCATGAGTTCACAGCCAATTTAACATCTGTCACATTGTCGAAACGTTCCCCACGAAGGGTGTTTTACGAAGGGGCAAACAGGAAAAAGTCTGAGGGAGCCAAATCAGGACTGTAGAGGAGTTGGGGCATCACCGTCCACCCCATTTTGGCAATAGCCTGTAAAGTCTCCTTTGAGGTGTGGGGACGTGCATTATCATGGTGTAAAACAACACTATGGAGTGGAATGTCGCATCTTTTCCTTCTGATAGCTTCTTTTAGTTTCTTCAATGTCTGCACATAGTGAGCACTGTTTATTGTTGCAACTCCTGGATGGTGACACGATGATCAGCTGTGATGAGGTCTTTCACTCGTTGCCTGTTGGCATCTGTCACTGCGGTTGCGGGTCTTCCACTCGGTTGTTTTTACAACACTGAACTTACTCCCTCTCAAAACCTCTTCATCCATCTTTGGACATTACTGTTATCTATTGTGGCAGCTCCATACACTGCCAGGAGACTTCTGTGGATTTCTGGAGCCTCGTATCCCTCTTTTTCCAGGAATTCAATTATGGCTCGCTGCTTTTCTGTCATTCATGATCTTCATTTTTGATTCTGAAAAAAATTTGTTCCCACATTGGTAAACATATCTTTGTACATGTCAGTGTAGTTTGATTAAAATCACTTAAAATTTCAAAAGTTATTAAGGAGGAGGTATTACTTCAGGATATCCCTTGTATATTTATAATTCAGCTTAAGATGTTTTGAAAACAGAAGTTGGATGGAGGAAGATTTTCCTTAATCTTGAGGCATGAGATTCTTCCATTTGTGTGGTTCTCGAGATCAATGCATAACTGAACAGAATTTTAGGAGGGATTAATGGTGGTGTGTGTGTGTGGGGGGGTCGTTTTCCATCGGAGGGCAAAATTCCGACTTTCGAAAACTGAATTTAGAGAGTGAAGATTTCTCCCATAATCGTAATTTTTTCTATGATGTTCCTTCTGCCCAATATTATTGTTAAACATCATTTCATTCCTTAAATATTTGTATTTCAGCTCGAAAATGGAAGGGCGGGGGAAGGGGTATTTCCAAAAACAGAAATTGGCGGGAGCAAAGATTTCACCCATAGTCGTAATTTTTTTTCTCCTGCTATGCTCCCTCTACCTGTGTTGTTGTTAAATGCCAGTAGTTTTATGTTTCGAATATAGTGATGTATCCTAGTCTAGTATTTACATAAATTATTTCAGTAAACAAATCTGTCTTGCTCGTGCTGTGTTGTATTTGCACTGTCTTTTGCCACACATTCTGATTTTTCACTCAGTTAGGAAGTTTTTTTTTTTTTCTTCATTAGTTTCATGTATGAGAAACTTGAAAATGAGTGACATTCTGTACTAGATTTTTTCAGACTGCTGTAAAAGATAAATAAAAAAAAGTTAGAAACATAATTTGGAATCCAGGGTATTATATATTTTAAGAAAATAAAATGGCTATGCAATTAAAAAAATTCACTAGTAATATCAGGTTTAGTCTTGTAATACAACTACTGTTGTCATATATGCATGTTCATTGTCCAAAAAATGTACAGCTTGATAACATTTCATGCAAATATGAATTATACAACTTTGAAATTGTGTGTTTAGAGTCATATTGATGAAATTTCACTTTATGGGCAAAATTTGAAGTAAGGCAAATCTTAAGAAAATTTCTCAACAGTCACCTAATTACAAAGCTGGTAGGCAAAGTTCATTTTAAACTGTGTGTATGTTATTTCTACATTGTTGCATTAATACACTCTAGCTCAGGGGTCACCAGACTTTTGGAGAGAAGAGCCAAATGGGAAATTGGGTAAAGCTCGGTGGGCTGGATTTAAAAAACATGGTAAATCAAAGTTCATTAATGCAGATATTGTAAATTTTCAATGAATTAAGTATTAATGTGTGTCAATGTGTAAGTAATTTTATATGTTCTGTAATTTAGCATAAAAGTTTTCAAATAAATATTTCAAGATATTTATACACATCGAAAACAAATACAAAGCTGAACTTACTATAAATGACTTAATGACATCTTAAACTAGAAAAAAAAAATCCATAAGAAGAATGGTATTGTTTCTGGAATGATTTAGCTACATTTCCAATACTTGGTTTCTCAATGAAAAGATAATCCACTTCCCATTGCGCTTTAAATATGCGGCATTCAGTGTCCACTTTTCTCTTTTTGGGTAGGGACATTTCAAAATTCAACAATCGAACTCAAATAACGAAAAAATCAAGAAAAACACGTGTATCAGGTCAAGTAAAATTAGCACAGTGGCGCTTAAGCTCTGTGGTTGAGATGCTGTCCAACTCGAATACTGCTGGGAACATGAGCCTGAGTAGGTGTGGGAGTAAGTAGTTGTGACCCTCAGTTCTAGTCTATTTAGTTCTATGTCAGGACGGGGCTACTGGGACCAGCCCCGTGCGCCAAAGAGAGAGAGGGGGAGGATGTGTGTGTGTGTGTGTGAGAGAGAGAGAGAGAGAGAGTCAGCAGATGCTGCTGATGTCTGCGGGTGGGCTGTGAGTAACAGCATTGAAAATCTTCCCTCGCTCTTCTGAAAGGCATTTTAGTAATACTAATAAACAGGTTTTAAAAGTGAAGCGTTAATCAAACGTTGCTATGATATCCGGCCATGCTCTGATATATAGCAACTCTTTCCCAGTCAGAAAAAAAAAAAATATGTAAAATGAATTTTGAAATTGCAAAAATAGAAATTTCCTGGCAGGCCATAGTTTGGTGACCCCCTGCTCTAGCTGATAAAACTCAATTACCTACTATCTTTTTTTTTTTCTTTTTTTTTTTTTGTCTATATGTATCACGTGAATCATGCTGATGTGCATGCAACTGAACTTCTATGAGTGCTGTTACTTTTACATTAACTGTTATCAAGATTGAAAAATTTTGTAATTTCTGATTAACAGGGCACCCAACTAGCCTAGCCTTACTTAAAAAAATGACCTACAGATGGCAACACACTGAAAATGACTCATTTTTATTACACTGTGAGAAGTTATTATGAGCTCCTTTCTAAAGTATAAACAATACTTTTTTGCAGGGTTCGCATGAGATGGAAAACCATGAAAGTTTTCACGGGTCATGGAAGAGTTATAGAAATCATAAAAAAATTTGAAAATGTCTAGGAGTCATGAAAAATGGTGTACTGTAATTTTTGTTTTTTAATGCAGAGCTGAAATAGGCAAGTCAATTGCTCTTTATGAAAAGCACTGTTTCCTTTAGCACCAGGAAACTGAATGCTAAGGAGTTGTCCAGAACAAAGCTATTTTTGGCAAGCATGGGGACCCCAAAATCCCTTACGATAATCCCAATTTTTTTTTTTTTTCTAGTTTGACATAATTTTTCAAGAAAAACTGCCAAAATGTGGTACCTGCAGCAAAAAGCGAACGTAATTGTATCAGCCTTTCATTCAGGAAATGTAACTGACAACCAAGTTTTAACTTTAGAAATTTTATGGGCCCTTTTAGGTAGTGGATTCCCATGTGTAGTGTAATTCCTGTCACGAGATAAGCTTATTTTTGCAATAGGTGTTCTCAGATAGTGAAATAGCTTAGGCAGTTCACATGTTGTGAAAGAAAGTGTGCTTACTTTAAGTTGCTTTGGTATTCCTCCATATTTAAAATTCTGTTGACTCAAAGTGGCTTAGTCTTACTGAACAAGACAGTTTTGTACTTTTGTTTGATGAAAGTCTGAACCGTAAGGTGCAAATGAAATAAATGGATTGTCATGTATGTGTATGAGAAGGTTAGAAAGTTATTACAAAATGTCTAGATTCAAGTTTTCAATAGTCATGTTATTTGGAAATTTCTCTACTAATTGTTTGACTTACTGGTCCCCTTATATTAAATGGTAATTGTTTACATTTGTAGACTTGCACTTTTTTTAAAAAAACCATTTACAGGCCTTTTGATGGATTAATTTAACAAAAATCGGTTAAAGATGAAGTGTACAGATTGAGGAGCCGGTCACCTTTCTCACCTTTTGTCACCTTTTCAAACCTTTTTTTTAACCATATTGGGGGGAAATGTACAATTTAACAATATAGTTTCAAAAGAAGATGCTGGAAGTTGAAAGATTATTATTGTAAGTATGCCTACAACCAGGGCAAGATTTCATCTTTTTTGCTCACTAGCAAATTTTGCTAGTGACCAAATAGTTTGCTAGCAAAACATTTGCATGACTAGCAAGTAAAACTAAATCACATCGTAACTTATTTTCTAATAAAGTTACACAGAAATTTAAATATGTGTATAAATATTTTGACTTACCTTTTTGAATAATGAATAGAATCTTAGATAAGTTTGGTGACTATCTTTATTATTAATTTCTAACAAATTCTCATACCACATGAATACATTTCACTGACATTCTAATTCAGATTTCTTCCCATATGGTTTACGCTCAGGGTGTCTGACTTTGTCATCATACCACTTTATAACTGCTGACCGTGGATTAAAAATCTCTTCTTGTGGCCCTTCTATTTCAATTGTCATCAGAGCATTTAAAGTTTCAACAGACATTGTTCCTCCAATCCCCTTGTATTCTTTTTAAAAAACTGAATCCCACCTCACAACATGCAGTACTAAGTGGAAGTATCGCACAAATTTCTGCTAAACTTCTACACACTTCATATCTGCCAACTACCACACAATGCCGTAGTTTCTACGGAATTAGTTGTCTGACTACGGAACTCACTATCAAGACTACGGATTATACAAATTTCATTTTGTTTCAAATTTTTCTTTTGCTATTATTTTTATGATATACACTAGATTCTTGCAGGGATTCGCAGAATCCCGCTTTATTTTTTTTTTTTGTCATCAGTTAGATCATTCTGAAGATCGATATTTGGGAGAGGGGGGAGGGTCGTCTTCCATCTGGAGACAAAATTTCGTGCTTCAAAACTTTCAAACACAGTAGTGAAACGGAGTAAGAAAATTTTGCCGTAATCGCAAATTGTTCTCCCAATGTTGTCTTTGTGTCCGCTTTTCTTGTTAAATATCATTTTATTGCATAAATGTTTGCATTTTAGCTTGAAATTGTGGAGAACAATTTGCAAAAACGGAAGTTGGCTGCTGCAAAATTTTTCTGTAATCTTCAGGCATGAGATTCTTCCGCGAATTCAAGGAATTCCAGCTTTTTCGTTATTATTGGAATTCCGTCTTTACGAAACTAGAAAACGAAAGGTCGACGGAATTCGGTTTTTTTCCGAATTTTTTTTTTTTTTTTTTTGATGTTGCCTCTGTCAAGTATTATTGCTCATTAACGTTTTACTGGATAAATATTTGTATTTCAGCTTGAAAATACAAGAAAAATTTCCAAAACCAGAAGTCAGACGAAGCAAAAGTTTCTTCCGTAATCACCCCCTCCACAAACACGTTTCGTTAAAAAGCGTCTATCTATGCCACACAATAAAGGCGATCGCTTGGCTTAGGGTACGACAGGAGTTGAGGACAAAGTTCGTGGGGCAAAAGAAGGGAGGGTGGCAGAGCAGGTGGTCAAACAACCGATCCATCCCAGAGCTCTGAGTTGCCACAGCAACCATTGCCGACGTCACGTTCAGTTTCTGTAATAGACCAATGAGGGCACGATGGAGAGGAGTTTTAATGCGCTTCTACGACAGTTTGGAAGGGATGAAAGATATGGGGAGGATGGGTATTAAGTGTCGAAAGGAAATTGGCGAAAGAGAATCGCTGATCGTCGCTGTTTTAACAAGTGATAATAGAAACTGTTATGTAAACTTCGTGGATTAATAATGATTTTTGGTTACTTTAAATAAAGAAATTACCTTACTAGCAATATTTGCTACTGCGATTTTTTTTCACTAGCAAATTTGATTTTTCACTAGCTATTTGCTAGTTGCTAATCGGTGAAATCGCGCCCTGCCTACAACTATGTGAATGTAGTAACATAGTACAACTATGTGAATGTCGTTATTTCTGTACCTCCCCTTATAATTGTAGAAAGGCCTCGTAAACATGCTCGTGGGCAAGGCAGCACATGCCACTGCACATCCAGTGCCATGACGTTATATGCCGTCCAACTTTACTTCACGCTGTAAGTACAAAGCAGCAAATGCCGACAAAATTGTATGGGGGTTCCAATTACTTTAAGTTTACTGTCCTGCTGAAAACATGAATTTTCCATAAATGTCTCTGCATTTTTATTATTATCCGTGAATGTGTTAAACCCCAATGATGAATGAAGATGAGCTGAGGGGCATCTAAGCCAATAACATTTTATCCTTATATCCTCTGAGAAACTCCATTTAAAAGTGAAATCTTACAGGCTGTCATCAAAATATTTTCCTTCGTGTGACAGAATTTTTGAGAGCAGTCACTGTTTTTGATTGCATTCGTTGGGTGCATGCTTCTTAGAAAAATTTACAGATTTCGACAATAGTTAAATGTTTTCATAAAGCTGGATTTCTGCAAAATACAGAAGTGAATGATGAAACTGAAGTTGATAATACCACCAACAACTAGGAACATTACCTGAAGACATAAAAAATTACCTGCTAAGTGAAGATCAGTTATATATTTTTAGAGGATATTTTTTCTGATGTGCTATCAAACATTAAAAATCCTATTCTAGAGCATGTTCATCGTACTACACATTTGGTAATGTTGAAACAACTAATGTTAAAGATAAAAAGGAGTTGCAAACAACAATCACTTCTTTTTTTTTTTTTTTTTTTTTTTTACAAAATTTCGGAAACCGAAGCCTCTTTTCACTTTAACTCCTGTGACGCGCCCATTGCGAGAGAATTTTGCCATTATTCCATTTTTCCCGTGACACTGCCTGCCTTTAAAATTTCGAAAATTCTCAAAACCTTTAATTTTAAGGTGATTTTTAAATCCATAAACAAAATGAACTTTTTAGGATCAAAGGACTATGTTGAAGACAAAAACTTGTGGGGAATTTATCAAATTCCATGTGAATGTGGCACTTCATATATAGGGCAGACCCGTAGAGCCCTGCGTTTTAGATTCAAGGAGCACAATACCTACATTCGGAACTGTGACCTAAAGATGTCATCGATGGCTAAACACTTACGAAGAGGACCATAAGTTTCTCTTTGAAGAAGCAAAACTAATTGACAAGCCAGATTCAACCACCAAACTTGTATTTTGGAAGCATTCAATATATATCAGAAGTCTTTCACAACTTGTCAATGACATGGCATCCACGCCATTTCTATCAAATGCATGGAAGCATCTAGCCAAAACCAGTTACTGTAAACACCATTTATGATATCATATACAATTAGAATATTTACGTGCCATTCGTCCTGATGAAACTAGCAGGGCTGCCAGACCTGCGCCAATTGCACCAAAACCTTGTTCTTGCGCCATTCTGCTAAAAAATCGGCAATTTTGATGAAATCTGCACCAATTTTGAGTTTTAGTGTAATCTTATCACATTCAAAATCAATTCAGCAGTTAATTCGTAAAGGAGATTCTTCCGCAGATTCGCAGTCTCCTCCCTTCTTTTTTTTTTTTTTTTTTTTTTTTTTTTTTTTGTCATTTTCGAGATTAATGCAAAAAGTGAAGAAATTTTTGGGGTATTAGTTGGGGTAAGGCGGGGGGGGGAGTCTTATTCCATCTGAGGACGTTGTTTTGTCTTTTTAAACGTTCAGGAACTGAAGTTAAACGGAGTGCAGATTTTTCCCGTAATTGTATTTTTTTTCTTGCGCGATGTTGCTTCTGTTCAGTATTGTTGTTAAATATAATTTCATTGCATAGTTTCAGCTTGAAATTGTCGGCAACGATTTCCAAAAACGGAAGTTAGGCCGCCTGAAAATTTCCCCGTAATCTTCGGCCACAAGATTCTTACGCTGATACGAAGAATTCCGTCTTTTTTTGTTATCATTTGGACCATTCACGAGATCGATGCACTACTGAACTGAAATTTTGGGTGGATTGGGGGGGGGGAGAGATTCTTTTCTCCGTCAGAGGGAGTAATTTAATCCTTCGAAAACTGAAAGTAGAAGGAGGTAAGATGTCTCTCGTAATCATAATTTTTTTTTTCTCGTGATGTTTCCTGTACCTAGTATTGTTAGATATAATTTTATTCCATAAATATTTGTATTTCAGCTTGAAAATGTTGGATAAATTTCCGAAAACGAAGTCGAGTGGAGTGAAGATTTCTTCTGTAATTGTATTCCCTCGCGATTTTCCCACTCCTATGTAGTTGTTAAATGTCATCACCCTTATAAATGTGTGTGCATTTTAGCTTGATAAGGGTGGGAGAAATTTCCCAAAATGGAAGTGAGGAAGTTTAGAAATTTGTAAGAATTGTGTTAAAAAAAAAAAAAAAGTGTTCATTCTCTGAAAATTACACCATTTATCTAAAATAGTGGAAGCTCTGATATCAGAATTCATGGTTCTCAGGATGAAAGTTCTTTAAGCATGATGAATAAAATTGTCATCTGAGGGAATAAAAAGAAAAGAAAGAAAAGTAACAAAGAAATATGTAAGGGAAAACTATCAGCAGAAAAAAAAAGTAAACCGTGGATCTTGTGCAGTGGCAAAGTCAACAAAAGGCAATTGTGGCTGTGGAACTTACTGAGAAGAAAGTAGGGTTGGCTCGCAAGAGGAAACCAGAACTAATGTTCTAGCAAGTACAAGAACAAAACCAGGAAAAAAAAAACTGTTTGAAGCTATGTCTTTCAAAACCACCCTATTTTGTTTGGAATTCAGTAATTTTATAATTGTGAATACAGTGGTGTGATCTGATACATGGGGAATTGGGGTTGGGTAGAATATTACTATTATGATGAACTTACTTCTTCTTAAAATGTAACATTACAACACCTTTAATTTAAAAAGAAAGAAAAAAGGCCGGGGATCTATCTAGGAACCCCAATTAAGAAAGTTTTATTAATGAAGAACACCCAAGGCTGGATCCTAAAAATTCCCAGTTAATGGAAGGTTGATTCCACCACCACCAATAAGAGAAATTCACATGAGACACAAAGTGACTTGCTCAAACATATATTCCAGGTTAACTAGAGGTTTATTGTGTGCTCCCTGGCACATTTTGGAAAACAACTCAATATACAATGGAGTCTTTTAGTGGCTGAACTTTCTTTAGATGGCTAGGTCTAATAAAAAAAAAAAAAAAAATTAAAGCTATGATGTTTAGAGTCCAGAGTATGTTTCAACAGTCCTAAATAATCCCTCTCAGAAATCTTGGTATGCAAACCAAGTAGTTTTCAAAACCTGTGTGGTTTAGAGGATGAGGGAGGTAAGTGGCACAGTTTAGTTACTAGTCTGCTTTACAAAATCATCAAAGGATGTGACAATTCACTCAAGGAGTGCTAAGAGCCTAACACTCGATGTGCATATTTGTTACATGTTTAACCTTAAGCTAGATGCTCTTTACAATTTAATTTAGATGGTTAAGAGTGACATTTTTTAAATTTTTTTCCACAATACACTGATTTTGGTTTGTGACCTGGAAAAATCTTTTCCGTTTTCTCACATTACAGCAACAGAAAACAAAACAAAACAGAAATGACAAGTTACTGCCAGGACTCCCACATTAGTTCTTTACTCCGCTCTTTGTTTAATAATCTTTCTTTCCCTTTTGAAAACAATGAATACCTTTCTACAAAATGTACGTTCCCCCTATATATATATATATATATTTAATGAAATAACATCATTTTTTTTTTTTTGAATCACATTAAACAAAAATAATTAGGTAGGTGGTTGCCGAAAGTTTGCCGTTGATGACCTCCCCCTTCTTGTTTGTTTGTTTGTTTGTTTACCTCTCTCTCCTCTCTCCTCTTCTCTTCTGTTCTCAAGGAAGCTTTGTCAGTTAAACAGCACGGAAATGTTTACAATTTAGATGTTTGAGCTGAGCGAAGGAATGATTTTTTTTAACTGCTGAGGTTCGGCATCACGGAGTCTGTCCTTCGCCGCGAATTTAGGCAAGTTTCCTACTTTGCTGCTGAACTGTGTGGTCATGTCTTTCTCTGCCCTTCAAGTGGACAATAAGAAAGGAATTATAAGATTTCATCGGACAAAGGTGCAAACTAAACTGTCCATGCTTGTGCCACTTCGGAACTTCTCCGGCGTCCCTGCGGGACTTCCAAGCATGGTGGATGAAAGATATCCAGCCCAGCTACAATTCTCTCTGAAAATGAGGGCCTCTATAAGTTTCATCCTCTGCTCTTATCAAATTAGAACAAAAATGAAAGGTCCTACCATGACGCTGACATCTTTTTCCTTCGTCGGCACTCGGATTAGGAGCTCCGTCTTTTACGCTCTTTCCGCATCTCCTCCGTTTCTTTTTGTTTTTTCTCTTTCGTGGTTTTCACTCAACTCCGTGAAAAATGTCCCAAAACCGATGCTCTTCGCCTTACGCATCGCGCATGTGCGGGGAAGCGCCATCTCAACTGGCTACGCGAACGTCAGGAGGTAGAAACTTTCTCGATGGATGACTGAACCTTGACCCCAACTTGACCCACGAAAATGGCCGCTGCGGTGAATTTCTCAGAATTTCGCCCAAATCCCGAAGTGTTCCTGTGCAAAGCGAAAAATGCCTTTTCGAAGTAAACAAGAGCTTAAATAAATTGGACTTTCTGCACTGGTAAAGATTGGGAAAACCTCCTCACAGACGCCATTCTACGAATTTATTGCTTTTAGAAAAGAGACGCCAGAAACTGTGGCCATTTTCGTTCTTTCTTTCTGAACAAAGACTTTTGGAGGCCATCTTTAGAAAAATTCATTAAACAAATTAACATTAACAAACATCATTACAATTAACTTCGTAACGCATAAAAATCAAATTCTCTCTAGCTACAGGTGCGACTATCGGAATTACGAAAAAATAGCGCAAAGCTACAATTTGTTATTTTGCCCTGATGCATTAAGCCACAATTTTATTCTTTACTAAATGATCATTAAACATCCTTGACAATAGCGTATGCACAATTAATTTATGAAAATCACTTCGTTACTGAATGATCGCCGACCCACGTTTTATATCAGTCGCTGAATTATGCTATCACTAGTTAATACTAAGTAAGATTCACACTAAAACTAACTAAACATTAATATTAAGAAAGATTTTAATTACAAAATGTTACTAAATTACGATCGATACACAACAACGATTTTAATACACGCTACTGACATAAGGCATAAACACGCGTTTTTTCTCATTAGATACCACTACAGTAAGATAAAATACTTCAAACACTACATGTTTACAAATTCCTTTTCCATTATTAAAGCTTACATGATAATATAATAAAAGAAACAGCGATAACGATGGTAATTATGGAACTACAATCTTATGATTTTTATTTTTTATCGCTACTACGTTATCCTGATGATCAATAACGCCGTGGCGTTGCCAATAATTTCAAACTGATACATCTCATACTATACATATATAAACTGCAAGATACACTTAAGAAACTAAGGCAAATTAATTCATATACACTACATCATATACTGCATCAAATAAACTTCCATAATATCTCTTCCCTGAAAGTAAACAGTGCACTAAAAAATGCAATGGAAGGAAGAAAAAAAAAATTGCATGAAGAAAGAACAAAAAACCAACAATATAGCATGATGTCAAACTTCCTTAAATCTACTTCCCAGCTAGTTGCACATTCCTTCACTAGCAACAGACATCACAAGGGTAACTTACCTATACCTATTCACATAAATTTAACTACATGCACAGATCAGCACTTCACAGAAATAATCAGAAAGGAAAGAAAAAAAATTACTTGACTCTTAAATATATATATATTTTTTTCTCTAGCTCCGTCCTTGCCAAAGGGATTTGAGATGATCTCATGAAAAAAAAAATCTCACTCTCATTGAGAGTGCGTGGATCTGGTGATGGGTTTTCCGATCCAAAAATATTGGTCCGTTAATTTAGAGATCGGAAAGACGTCAACAGATCAGATCTAGTTAAATATTTTCATAAATAAATTACAGTGAACAATTCAGTTTTGTTCAGGCTGCATTCACACTTTCTCACCGCGCAGTCTGATTTTTCATCAAATTAAAAAGTACAGCTTTGTTTCTTTTTCTTCGTCAGTCTCATGTATGTTAATTAAAATCGCTCACAAGCGCCATGGATAAATGAAAGGAATGTTTATATTGCATAACTTGTAATTAATTATCAGGGATACTGATCTTTTGGTTCTTACTTAAAGTCTGAATTTTGTCTCGTACGTTCAGGGAGCAGAATTTTTAGGAGGCTTTCTTTTTCTCATTTTGACATACCTTGGGAAGCATCTTCACCCTCATAGTTTTTCTTTTTCCAAATGGAAGGTGCCTTGAACCGCTTACTGACTCGCAGTCATCTGCTTAATGTCCATGTCCATACATGCAGGGCCTCGCGTATGCAAGAGCAGTGGCTGTTTCAGACAGCAACGACAAACAAAAAAGTCATAAACTGATTCTATTGCTACTGAAGAATGAGGGGGGAAATCCCGTGCGAAGACGTCACTACGCAAGCATTAAGTGACGGAAGCAGCTTTTATCTAGCCAACTTTACTAAATCTCACTGTTGTTTTATAGTTTTGGTTCCAGTTGTAATTGTTCACAGCAATAACGAAAGTTTGACATTGATAATTACTGGATGAAAAACATTGTATGAAGAGTATCATGGCGCAACTGCGGAAAGGTGATTTTGCAATTTGATTATTAAATATTACTTTAGTTTTTCATTTATATCAAAGGTGCGCTTTCCTTCAGAAAACCTTAGGATTTTGTGATGCACTCGCAAGCCACGTGCACGTGGCTTGCCAGTTGGTTGGTTTCAGAAATGATGTATTTTCATCTGAATGCCATGAATCTTGAAAAATATGCTGCTAAAGACCAACCAAATAATAAACAGTAATTACGTATTATTTATTCTTCCTAAGTGTATATTCGCAAGCATTCAGTAACAATAGCAACAGTTCTTGGATGTGGCAGCATCCTATTCATGTTACAGCAAAACAAATGCATTGAGAAGAAAATCCCTGATATTAATGTGTTACGCTTAAAATATTGCAGCTCATGCAGTTCTCAATAAATCGTGGGTAGTATAATTGTTTTCCCATTTATCTCACTGTAGGAACGACAGAAATGCTAATTAACAGTCGTAAGAGAAGCAGTAAAATGTCAACAAACCTGAAATATAACATTTTTTCATAGTTCATAAAATAATGGTAATTCAGTATATAAACATAACTTAAAGCACAGCATGGACTTAAAAACAATTAAAAATACTATCATTAGCTGCTCCAAAACCTGAGTTCTGCTCCAAAATGCAAATCAAAACCCAACGTGTTTCTGCTCCAAATCGCATATTTGCTCGCTCCAAAAATTGCTCCGAAACATGGTAGGGACACTAACACCCCTGAACTAGGTCCAATGCCCAGCAAAACCATGGTCAACTTGAAAAAATAAATATTTGTGAAAAACCACATTGTATTCTCTTAATATACATCACGTTTTGGTCAGAAAGCAAATGTGGCATAACGACACAGCACCTCAGAACTTTCTTTTTAGGTAAAGCGGATTGTGAAACATTGCATAAAAAACTATGTGAAACACTTCCTGAGGCCAATTTATCACAAAACAGATGCCTAATGCATGTATCAGACGGACCTAATGTTAATAAAGTTTTTAGGCTTTTCAATAGTAATATTCATGAGACGCGAGGGACAAGTCTTATAAACATAAGTACCTGCAACATCTGCATAATGCATATTCAAAATCATTGGAGTGTTTAGGTGAAGAAGCTTCTGAGCTGCTGATCAACATTTACCATTATTTTGACAGTTGGCCTGCCGGTGGGTAGAGTTTGAAGAAATCCAATCTAAATATAATGTTGCACACCACAAATTTTTGAAACATGCAACAACAAGGTGGCTTGCCTTGGGGCCTTCAGCCAACAGGTTTTTGGAGCAGTGGGACATTATTCAGTTCTGTTTCCTTAAGCACATGCCTCTGAGAAAAAAATTTTGCTGCTCTTCAATCCAGATATTGCATGGCTGTTGTGAGTGCCTTAAAGAAATGATCAATAAAATCTGAACTTCATTTCATTATTTCATCAGCAAAACTATTCATAAAATTCACACAAAGTTTTTTTTTTTTTTTTTTTTTTTTTTATTGAGGGTTTAACGACCACAGTGAGCAATTCAATGGGATATGAGCAGTTGCTCGTCCTAATTTAGGGCCACTGGTTCCAGGGAAGGGAGGGAGACAGCACTGTAAGTCACTCCATCCAGCTAACGGACTCTGCAAGGAGAGATGTATCTCACTGTGCATGTTTACTATGGTAAAAGTTAAGATACTATTTCCCTGAGCAACTGTGGGCTCGGACCCAGGGACGTGCGGCGCGAACCCGGAACGTACCCAGATGGACTGTGACTAAATTGGGGCTTCCCTGGGAGATTCGTTCACCACACGAACGTGTGGACCAAAGGCCTTTATTCATTCAAACACAGAAAAACAACACAGACAAAATTCATATCACATAGAAACAAGACACACACATCTGTCGTTGGCATGCAAGCCCAGGAGAATTTGGCATAATCATGGTTAAACAAGCGCCATTTTCGAGTGTACAGTCCCGTTACAAATCAGCAGAATGAAAATCATCCGTAATCGATCCTTCTACGCTGTTGTTCAATTTCCCGCTGAAAACTAGGGCAGTTGATTTCCAGGCTTGAGTGGTTCGTTTTGAGCTTCAAGTGAAAGCGCTCATTTGCCTTCTGGCAGTTGGGGCAGCTAGCTTCATTGGGGCATTCTCTGTGTCGGTGACCAGCCTGGTCGCAACAGGCACACGACTTGAACTCAGCAGGGCACTTAGTTTTATGGTGCCCGAACCCGTTGCACTTGAAGCAACAGGTCTCTCTAAGGAATTTCCGACAATCAAGAATCCTCCAGCAAGATTGACTTTGGCTTTTTTAAGGCACATTCTGAAGTCCTCTGGGGCCATCTTGAGCACCCAGTGAATTGTGCCTTTCTCCCCCTAGGTTTTATGGGGAAGAAAACCCTGCACCTCTCACAGTCCGCGAGTTCATTTTGCGATCGGAAATCGCGTTCCACAACCTCTGAACTATCTCTAGAATCCCTGTACATGGTTAGGCATGATAGCCTTTTTGTTGGACATTTTAGAAGGTAAGTCCCGTGCATGCAAGTATGCCGGTTAAAAGTGTCAACTATCTTTTCCACCCCTTCAGCTTTCTGACATTCAATAAGCACTCCCCCTCCGCTCACTAGCTTCAGTCCTCTGACTCCGATTCCGAGTCTCCCCGGGTGGAAGTCAGCCTCCACTTCCTCCTTGAAGTCCTGTGCGGAGCGCTCTTCACCTTTTGGATAAATCAAGATGGAGTGCTGCGAGCGGAGTTTGCACAGGCCCTCTGCTTTCAGCTCTGTTGTGACCGCATCGGCTTACGTCCGCTGTCCTGGTTGTATGGATTCCTTTCTCTCCATTTCCATGAGACGACCCTTCACGCGCTCGATCTCCATCTGCTGTTTGACGAGGGCAACCTGCATCAAGAATCGGTCTCATCTGGCCCGTATGTTGTGAGATACTCTGGTATTCAGGTTGTCCAGTAACTCATTCATTTCTCTGAACAACCCGATGAAATCCTTTGAGTTTGCGCTCACACATGACTGTGTCTCCATCCCGGGTTCTGGAGGCCCGGGCAAGATGGGCTTTGCCCGTCTGTTCCTGCACTTAACCCACTCTGAGTGTGTGTGTGTGGGGGGGGGGGGCAGCGCGATGATGACACGGCGGGAACTAGGATTGGTTGGAGCAACAGTCCTTACAAGAACTTTTTGGTTCGATCTGTAAACTAGTCTGGTGTGCAGGAGCGCGTCACACGCAAACCTTACATGCCACCTGTACTTAAGTCACACACCAATTGCAAGATTCTCGCCTGCTCGCTTCCCGGGGATAACCAATCCGCCGGTCGTCAGCACTGTAAGACAAACACAACATCCATGCCTCACTGGGATTCGAACCCAGACCCAACTCGGACAAATGGTTGTAAGACATCGCTTAAACCACTACGCCACATGGGCGGCACATGTTTTCAGTGCCAAGCACCCATGATCCACAAATTGCATGAAGAAATAAGGAACGTTCTTCAGACCTACATGGCTCGTGTTTTAAAGACTGCTGTCATTAGAAAAATCACTAATTTTTCTAAAGTTGGTTTTGATGAACTGTTTACAGTTAGTAATCTGCTTCCTTTTGAAGAACTTGTCATTAACGAAAAAGTCGCAGACGAGCTTTCTAAACTGAAAGAAAGTGATAAGTTGTTGTTTCTGAAGGAAGCTCAAAAGCACTATATTACTGCTTGTAAGCATGTGATGGAAAAGACTTGCTTATCAAATGGATCACTTAAAAATTTTAGATTTTGAGACCCAAAAGAAAGAATGAATGATAGCAGCTGCAGAAACATATTGAAATTTGCAAAAATTATGCTATTTCACGTTCAACTGGGTTATTTGTTAGATGAGTGGAACATTTTGCGACTGGAAAAAGATGATACAGCATTTGAAAACAAAAATATTGATGATTACTGGCAACACATTTCAAAAAGGAACTCATTATCAAAAAGATATAAAGTTTCCAAATGTTGCAAAAGTCATAAAGGCAGCTCTTACTTTGTCACATGGAAATGCTGACATAGAGACTATTTTCCATTTCTAAGCATATATTAGGAGAAGATAAATCAGCAATGACGGAAAGATTTTTAAACAGTGTACTGACTGTGAGGGATGCCATGAAACAATATCCTAACTTTCTTTTTGCACCCATTAATCCAAAACTCATTACTCAAGGACAACAAGCACATTCAAAGTACACTGCCTTTATAGAAGAATGTAAGAGGGGAAGAAAAGCTAAAAAGAACAGAATATGAAGAAGATATGAAAAAGATGGAAAAGATAAAGTCAATTGAATTTGAGACTGCTGCTCTGAATGACAATAAAATAGAACACTTACAAACTAAGGAGACAAGATAACTCTTTTTGGAAGCTTCGGTGAAATTGAAGAAAGCACTGGGGAAAAAAATTATTTAAAGGGAGCAAAATTAGCTTAAGTCATGCTCGAGGGAGTAAAATGGTTGCAAACGGTAGAAAGAGCGAGAGAAAAGGAAGTAGAAATCATTCAGAAGAACCTTGAGAAAAGAAAATCAAGTATGATTACATCATTTTTTTGCTAAGTGCTAAGATGCCTAGAAAAACAGTACACCAAACATTTTTTTCTTGAACATTGAAGGGAATTGTACGATATTAGATTTTCAGAATTTGTAATTTTTGTTTCTGTAAAAGTATATAATAGCAATAAAATGGTCATACACCATCTTGGAAAAAGTTTACTGGATAAAGAAATTTATTGTGATTTTACCTGGCCTTTTTGGAGGAAAGTAAACAGAATTTTTTTTTTTTTTTTTTTTGCTGTTGGCAAAGAAGTCTCTTTTAATCACCTTTTAGTCACCTTTTTCAAAGGTTGCCTTAGCTCCTCACCCTGAGTGTATGTTTTGCCAGATAGTGGCTTAACAATAAAAAAAGTCACAAAAATTAGTTCTTGTATGGTGCATTTTCCTGCATTGCAAGGTGTCATCCTTGCCATTTTTTTCTTTCTGTGGGACTGAAAACACTTGAAATCAGTGGAATACATTTTTAAGAAAAATTAGTTTTATGAGTATTTAATCTAACATTTGTATCATATTTTATGAAACAGTATATTTAGGTGTGTTGTTTATGATCCAAATAAGCTATGGCAGACTACATTGGCCATTGCTATGCCTGCCTTAGTGGGTGGATGGGGGGGGTTGTGATGCGGTTATAATTTATGGAATATTATATAGTCATGGAGTTATGGGATATAATTTGCTTTTTAATTTTTTAGACCTCCTACCTCATGTCTTATCCCATTGCCAAAGGTTTATGTAGTCACAATAATGTATGCACCTGATTGACATATTTTCTCAAACTATGTGACAGATTTCTAGCATTTTGGTGGTTATATACCTAGCTGCACTTCCCTCCCACTCTCGGGAGAGGAGGGCAACCTGATAGTAACTGTCAGCCATAAGAGTTGGAGAATTCATTCATCGCTTAAATGTATACACAACTTGTGCTTCATTGGGCTAATAGTGGGAAACATCTTATTTTATAGCATACAAGTTTAATGACTAAATACTTATAGAACCTACTTTCAGACCTTACTTACATGTTCTACCAATTTGGTAGTGAATTACTCAGTGATGGAAAGTTTGCGCCAATTTCATTATCTTGGCCAAACTGCTACAAATTACGAAAAAAATGTAATATTTGCACCAAAACTGTATTCCACAGCAAAAACTGCCGAGCCAAAAAAATGTTTTCAGGGCAGAAAATGCCGTTTTAAATAGCAAATCGAATGATGCATTTTTAAGGTCTACGTATAATTTGGTTAAACGTATAACGGCGCTTAATCAACACATACTGCTAA
This sequence comes from Macrothele yani, assembly GCA_039090855.1. Lineage (NCBI taxonomy): Eukaryota > Metazoa > Arthropoda > Arachnida > Araneae > Macrothelidae > Macrothele > Macrothele yani. The sequence continues at coordinate 83,545,509 of CM077029.1, forward strand.
TCCCAACATTTTGGAATGTTTTTCACCTACCTTCTGATTCGTTTTTTCGGCATTAGTGACGAATAGGTTTCACGATGTAGGTGGAGCTTATGGAGGAGGAGTTATGTTGTACTCACATGGTATGTAGGAGAAACGATGCTGTACGTTATGAAATCGTGCTAAGATTGTTTACAGATGGTTTGGTGGTCTTTCAGTGTTGTGCAATTGAGTTGCTTATATGTCATTCCCTGCTCTTTGGGATGGCGCAGTTATTTTGTTCCGGTCGAGGTGCGCGATTACATAAATACAGCGTAAGGTCAGTTGTTAGCTATTTCGTTGACGTGGTGGACAACTGAAAATGGCTCTCCCATGGCAGGATACAATGGCTTTGTTTTTAAAGGATTCATAGGTATTCACAGATGCCAACTTTTACTGATTTTCTGTAGTTTGTACGGATTTCCACTCCATCTTACGGTTTTATGGAAGTCACCCAAGAAAACTACGGGAAAAGCCCATGCAAGATCCCTGCATGCACTTTTCTATTTTTTACTGTCTTTTGAAAAAAAAAAAAAACCCTGACGCACTTTACAGATTTTCCCTGTACGCCTTCGATGTTCTGACTTCCTCCGCCAACGGAGGTGGAGTTCAGTCACGCGATTCCCCGTACAGCCATTTGAGAGTGCCGTGCGCAAAAGTCGAGAGGGAGCTCAGCTCAGCGCCTTTTGCGAACTCTATATTGATTACATGTGGCTTTGTGCTTGTGAAAATGTCTGTGCAAACGTTTTAACCCTTTCCACTAGACTACTGTCAGGTGGCACCCAAAATTACGAAATCACCGTATTGCTCGCGTGGCAGATTTCACCTGCCATGCCGATGGCACCTCTATACTATAGCTTGCATGTCGACTCTCGTGAGACATTTTTTTTATTGAATAGAAAGTTGAATGTCACTTGCCACATTGATGCTCCTCCTATAGCTCGCATGGCATGGCTCGCGAGACGTTTCTTTTTTACCGAATAGAGAAAAAGAAACTTCATCGGCGTGTCGGGTGTCGCTTGCCATGCCAATGACCAGAGTTGTATAAAAATAAAATGTATCTGCATACACAATTATTAAAACATAAATCTTGCTGCAAACACGTGAAGTGCGAACCATGATAACAATAGACTAAAATAATTTAAAGAGAGATTAGTAGAACAGTAAATAATTATTGGAACATTACACATTCCAATTAGTGCAAACTAAATACATTACAATTGAATGTGCAGAAATGTGTGTGAAATGGACCTTTATGGCAAAATATTAAAATACTAGACTACATAACCATTAGCGCAAACTAAATACATCATTTCTGTGTCACAAAAACAAGTGACTAATTAAAGGAAGTTTTTATATCTAGAAAAATAGTTCCATTAATGAACGTTCAAAAATAATAAATAGCATTTTCAACAACTTAATTCAAAAATAGTTGTTTTACGAAGTACATTTGGAAAAGATTTTAATTTAATAACTGGCAACTACAAGAGAACCTGGCAACAAAATTTTAATTCTTTCTGTGTAAACAGAACTTTTGATACAGTTTCTGTGCATCAAGAACAGGCCTTGATAAACAAAAAATATAAAAGCCAGAAACATCTGTAAAAATTGATAACTGAGAACATGTGAAAAATAATTTAAAGTTCAAGTTAAAATAGAATTAAGTATGTTAATCTGAGTAAAGCCTTGAATAAGTGCTTTAATTGTAGTTAATAACATTTTTACTTTTTGTAATCTACAAACAATAACTATCTGCAAAATATACTAATAATTTAGAAACTATCCGTGTACAGCGTACGCTTACTTTCTGCAATTCTGCCTGTGGCACCTCTAAAGCTCGCATCTTGGCGCTCGCGAAGCATTTCTTTTTCGCCAAATAAAAAAGAATTTGAGCATTTCTTTTAGCCGAAAAGAAATGCTCGCGAGACATTTCTTTTTCGCAGGATGTTATCTGTTATGCCCATGACTGACGCCTTTATAACTCATGTGTCGAGATTTGTGAGACATTTCTTTTTCGCCGAATATCGTGCACTTCGGGTGTCGCCCTCCATGCCGATGACACCTCTATAGCTCACATGCCAACGCTCACGAGACATTTTTTTTTGGCCAAATAGGTCGGGTGTCACCCGCCACGCCGATGATGCCTCTATAGCTAGTATGTCAGGGCTGGCAAGCCAAAGCTGAGCTTTCACTGCTAAGTTGTAACCTCTACTGCAGAAAAAAAAACAAAAAAAAAAAAAACACGAGTGCTGTGTGAGTATGGGTGAAAAGTTATTCAAGTGGAAAGGGTTAATTTAAATTAAAATGAAATGAAACGTAGCAGTGAAACAAGCTATGACAACAAAAAGAATGAAGTCAGATAAAACTTATCGTCATGTGTATCGCAATATATATAGTAAAGAATGGTCTTTTTATGAAGTTTTGCGGAATCACGTTTTGTAAGCCATGTGGCTGCGATTTTAGCCTAGCGCATGGCTGCTGCGGTGATTGTAGGCATCTTGCAGAAAGCAAGAAGCACAAAGATCATGTCAAGAGACTAAATGGAGATGTGAGTAAAATTAATGTAGCCAAAAATCTTCTGACAGCTTATAACGAATCCTGGGGAAAATATCAAGAGCAGATTAGTGCTGGAAAAATGCAGCAAAATAAGCAAAAAAGAGAAGAAGAAATTGAATGTTCACAAGGTGATTTGAAACGGGAAGAAGCTGAACTTTTGCAGTAGTTGGATTCCTCTCATAAAATGTTAAACAATGCTGAGATGAACGTTTAATGTGGCATAAAAAAAAAAGACATGAGTGCAACAGAAAGTGGACAGGGTACTATTAAAAGAAGCAAAACAAAACATTGCTAACTATCTTTAAAAATTAGAAGAAAAGAGAAGCAAGCAATTAAACATTGAGAAAAGCAGCAAAAAGTTAACATTTTTTTTTGTGAAATAAATGATTAGTAATAGAATTCTGCCATAGTTGCAAATTTTTTTTATCTATTTGAGAAAAATTCTTTGCATATGTGTGTGTGTGTATTTCAATGCAAGATGTTTTAAATTTGAGCAGGGTGCATCTAGTTCCAAAACATTTTTTGCTTAAGAGTTGGTTCTGTATACTAATATTTTACCTGCTCCAAAAAACTGTTTTCTTACGCCAAAAATGTATTTTATCTGCTCCAAAAATGTATTTTACCTTCTCCAAAAATGCATTTTGCTGCTCCAAAAATGATTTTGCAACTTTTCATCACTGATTACTCCATAGAAAGGCCTGCAAATAAAAAAAAAAAAAAACCCTCCCCAACTCTCTCATTATACAACAAAGACTTCCTTTTTTCCAAAATAAAAAGAAAACTACCATTATTGCAAATATACTTTTCATAATCTTTTTCTGCCATTCTAGCATAAAAAAAAATGGAAATAGTTAAAAATGAGTTTACATCTACTAATGTAAACAACAATGTATTGGCAAATTCTTGGTTTGCATGCATGTGCAGCAGATCATGGAATTCTTTTTCCTAAAAAAAAGAGCAACTCTGACTTACAAATATTCCTACAATTTCAATTTTTTTAGGTGTTAGCTCCAGTGTTCTGATCTACAATACTGTTTTTATGATTCACTGTGAAGTGTTGAAATCCTACAATCTTTTGAAGTCCATGGTTTTGTAAGCTCAACAACTGTAATAAATTGTCAAGCCAAGCTGAATATGATTCTTAATGGCATCTGTCAAAATTTCTGCATTCTAATTTGTGACTTGCATCAAAAGCATCACATTATTTTCTCTGCATTTACTTCTGATAATCCACTGTTTAGTGATTGTCCCTCTGGTATTATTATTATTATTTTTTTTTGTTTGAAGAACATACTATCGTTCATTTCAACACAAAGTTATTTTCCTTCAATCTTCTTGTTGCATTTAGCTTCAATAGCATTCACACAGATTTCACTTAAGTACATATTCTAGTCTACTGCCATATTTGATAACATCTCCAGCTGCTATTTGCAAAATTTGATTGACATCGGTTCTTTTCTCAAACATAAAGCTTTGTTCATAGAAATAACTCCTTGTAGCTAGTTGCAAACTTGCAAATTAATCTTTTGCTTGCAAGATTTACCATTACATTTCCAGAATGTATGGGATTCAAAATACATCTTTATTTTAAACTAATATTACCGAATTGTTAAGTCCCGTACGGGGATAACCGGTTTTCCGGTTATTTGGGGAGCGGCGCCCCCACGGCCTGAGCTGACCTTGTGATGGAACATCTTTCTTTTTCGTCTTGTACGATTACATCACCGAAGGGACAGCTGTTCAACGAGCTGTTGGGGAATGGCGTCTCCATGGCCCAAGCCGACATGTACTATATGTGATGATTTTCACATTTTATGTTTTTTGTTTTTTCACTTGACACGAACCCGCCTCAGTTGTAGGCTGCTGAGGTTGTGATTATGCTGCAGCTCTGGATTATAGTTTCTCGTTTTCTATCCTGTCTTCGCCATTTCATGTTCCTTTCTTTGTTCTTCCGAGCTGGTTAGCTAGACCTACCTGCACGTTTGCCGTGTGCGGTGACCCGTAAGGTGGAAAAGGGGAGGCTGAGGTTTCTGGAGGCCTGGGTGTTGTTGTCGCCAGTTGCCAACACTCCTCTTTGCTCCCTACTTCACCCTAAACGGGCGGCTGGGAACTAACCCACTCCTAGTCAATGAGGTCTGTGGCCGAGTGGAGCCCAGACCTCTAACGGCTTGTCGTCTCGTACGACAGGGTGAGTCTGGGGATAGGGTGGGCATGCCAAAGGGGTGTTCCCCAGGCATGGGAAAGTTTGGGTGCTCGCCGAGCGCATGTCTGCCCTATCAACTTGCTATTTCCGCTTGCTATCCCTAGAGCCGTGTCCTGCGTCCACTTGGGCTTGCGGACCTTCGGTTCTCTCTTGTTGGGCTCGATTGTGGGTGGGGAAGTCGGCGGATGAATCCTTTATTTTTTTTCATGGCTCTCAATGAAATTTCCCATAAACCCAAAACTAAAAGAGGTATGGAGGAAGGTTCAGGTCCTTCCGCCAAAAAATTTGTCGCTGATGTTTCCAATGCTAGATTCTTTTTGTGCACTCATTGGACCCTTCAAAGCCTTTGAGTGCCAAAAGTCCATTTTGGATCCATAAAGCACTGCAATCAATCGCAAGCTCTCCTAAGAGCGTCAAGAAGCTCCAGTCTGGAGATCTTCTTGTTGAGATGTCTACTGTGGCCTACAGTTCCACACTTATCAACACCAGCATGCTGCTTGAGACTCCGGTCAAAATAACACTACACGGTTACCTAAATTCATCTCTAGGTGTTGTCTCCTCTCGGGATCTTATTGATTGCACTGAGGATGAACTTCTCGAAAAACTGAGGAGCCAACATGTTACGGGTGTGCGACGCATTTCTTTCAGGAGGAATGGGCAGTTTGTCCCATCCTGGAACATTATCTTGACTTTCAACTGCCCTTCCCTGCCTACATCCATCAAGGCAGGGTATCTCCACCTCAAGGTACGACCGTACATTCCTAACCCGTTGAGATGTTTTAGGTGCCAGTCGTATGGCCACTCTCAGCAGTCATGTAGGAGTACTCCTAGGTGTGGACGCTGTGGTGCCACAGAGCATCTCCTCTCAGAACGTGTGGCCGAGGCCGAGTTTTGTGTGAACTGCAAGGGTTCACACCCAGCATCAGCCAAAGATTGTCCCAAGTGGAAGGAGGAGAAGAAAATCCAAAGGCTCAAAACGGTGGAAAATATTTCCTATCCTGAGGCCAGAAGAAGAGTGGTTCCTGTTACATCTGATCGGCGATCATACGCTTCAGTGGTGGTTGCCAAATCTACGGTTGCCATTCAGACCGACATTCAGATCCCCCCTAAATGTCCATTCAATGTAGAAGATATCATCACAGCCGGACTGGAGGCACTCCAGTCGTGAGCTAGGGGTCTGAAAGCGGCACCCACCACTTCACCGAAGCAGACTTACTCCAACACCAGCAAGGGAACTCAGGCCACTTCTGGCAAAAACGCCAACACTAACACCAACACCAAGGTCAAGGATAAAAAGAGCATTTCTTCTCCTTTAAAGTCTCAGCCAAACAATCAACGGCGAGCAAATCCCGCTAAGACACTTGGGACAAAGCATTCACCAATCTTGGCCCCTGGGCACACACCCCCAAATCTGGGGGAACGCTCATCAGAGGAAATGGAGGCTGACCAAGTTTAACCATTTCCTTTTTCATTTCATTTTTACAAATGGGTTCAATAATTCAGTGGAACTGCAGAGGTTTTTGCACCAGTTTTGATGACGTGAAACATCTGCTTTATTTGTACTCTCCAGTGTACCTTTGTCTCCAGGAGACAATGCTTAAACCATCGGACCTGCTTTCAGTTCGAGGCTACAGTGCATTTCGGACAGATAACTCGTCTGGAAATATAGCCTGTGGGGGTGTCGCTATTCTCGTCCCTCACAGGGTTCCGGTATCTTCCGTCGCGGTTTCCACAACTGTGCAGGCCGTGGCGGGTAGTAGTTCTATGCCTGTGCCTCTTACTGTTTGCAGTGTCTATCTGCCACCGGATGAGGATGTTAGCGTCTCTGTTCTGGAGAGCTTGATTGATCAGCTGCCTTCACCCTTCCTTCTTTTGGGTGACTCTAATGCTCATCATCCTTTGTGGGGTAGTGTCAGCGCCAGCGCGAGAGGTCGTCGCATAGTCTCTTCTGTGCTCGGCCTCTGTGTGCCTTTTAAACACCGGTGCTGACACTTACTTCCATGAGCCGACAAGATCCTTCAGTGCGATCAATTTGACCTTGGGTTCACCATCGATTATTGCTGACTGGTCGTGGACGGTGTGTAAGGATCTCCACGGGAGCGACCACTTCCCAATCGTCCTCTGGCACCATGCAAACGTGCCATCTTCTGCCTCCAGCCCACCTCGATGGAGGATGGATCGTGCCAGATGGGAGGTCTTCACATCGTCCGCGGTGATATCTTCTGAAATGGTGACCCAAGAGTCAATCGACGCAGCTGTACTTAAAGTCACAACTTGTATTCTTCAGGCAGCTGATCTATCAATTCCTAAAACATCTACGAAGCTCCCCAGAATTCCGAAACCTTGGTGGAACCCTGAATGCGCAGTGGCTAGGAGAGCTCAACACAAGGCCTGGTCTACTTTTCGGTGTTCTCCAACCAATGCTAATCTCGTTGCTTTTAAACGAGCTAAATCCTATGCTCGGTTGGTGCGTCGACGTAGCAAGAGGGAGTCTTGGATCCAGTATGTGTCATCTCTCACTTCACGTGCCAGTTCGAAAAGTGTGTGGGACAAGATTCGTAAGATCCGGGGTAACTACAGCTCTCACCAGATTGCCGTTCTCGAGAGTAATGGCTGCACTTATGCTGAAGTCGGGGAGATTGCAGATTGTTTGGGGGAGGTGTTCGCCTCCGTGTCGAGTGACCTGACGTATCCTTCCTTCTTTCTGAGGATTAAATCCACTGCGGAACGCCAGAAAGTCTCCTTTGCGCCTTTTAACGACACTGGATATAGCTCCCCCTTCAGCATGTGTGGACTTCGGGTGGCTCTGCATCGGTCCGGCGCTACTTCTGTCGGTCCTGATGACTTCCACTACGACATGCTCCGTCATCTCCCGCAGTCGTCTCTTGAGAACCTTTTAATCTTATACAATCGCATCTGGTTGGAGCACAGTTTCCCGGAGTCTTGGCGACAGGCTTTTGTTCTACCTTTTCCGAAGCCTGGCAAGGATCCTAAGTCTCCCTCTAGTTATCGCCCAATTGCTCTCACTAGCTGTCTGTGCAAAGTTCTCGAACGCATGGTTAACTCACGATTAATTCATTTTTTAGAACATCATCAATTCCTTTCACCATCACAAAGCGGTTTTCGGCGTCATTGTTCACCTCACGATCATCTCCTGCACCTTGAGACTGTGCGCGAGGCGTTCGTGCGTAGGCAGCACCTGGTTTCTGTATTCTTTGGCATCGAGAAAGCCTATGATCGTGCATGACGGCACGGGATTATCCGTGACCTCCACGCATGCGAATTGCAAGGAAATCTTCCGACATTTATTGTAAATTTTCTTCGCAATCGGGTGTTCCAGGTGCACCTGGGTACGACGCTATCGGCAACATTCCATCAAGAACAAGGTGTTCCTCAAGGTTGCATTTTATCTGTCACATTGTTCATCCTGCACATTAATTGTCTCCTCACAAATCTTCCTCCTGCGGTTTCGGCTACTGTGTATGTCGATGACTTGCACATCTTCTGCTCGTCATCGAGCATGCGTTTCATTGAAAGGCAGTTGCAGTCTGCAATTAATGAGATTTTTAAAGCGGCGAATAGCAATGGTTTCGTTCTTTCTCTCGACAAGACAGCGTGTGTTCATTTCTGCCGGAGGCGTGGCCTCCATCCTGACCCCGAGCTGTATTTAGACCGTGCAGCCATTCCAGTTTTGCCGGAGACCAAGTTCCTTGGACTGACCGTCGACCGTGCGCTTACGTTCCGTGTACACGTTCGGCAGCTCAAGATTTCCTGTCTGCGTGCTCTTTCTATTCTAAAAATCCTTTCGAGAGTTTCGTGGGGCGCAGACAGGATCACTTTGTTTCGCATTTACCACTCCTTAATTAGGTCGAAACTGGATTATGGCTGTATCGTGTATGGCTCGGCTCGTCCTTCTGTTCTCCGGCCTTTGGACGCTGTTCATCATCAGGCGCTGCGTCTTTGTACGGGAGCATTTCGAACATCTCCTATTCCCAGCCTTTACGCTGATGCGAATGAACCATCGCTTGAATTACGCCGTCTGCAGCTGTCTGTTCACTTTTACTTAAAACTTCGGTCTCTTCCAGAACATCCTTTGTACGATGCAGTTTTCCATCCTCAGCATGCTCGTTTATTTGAGAACCGGCCCTCGTGCATTCCAACCTTTGGTCTTCGTATGGCGGCCGTAGCTCGTGATGCAGGGCTCGACTTGTCGCTTCTTGCAGCGACCAGGGGCTTTGGGGATCCTCCATGGCACCCACTTGGTGTCATGGTTGATACCACCTTTACGTCTTTCGACAAATCCTCAACCCCTGCGTCAGTGTACCAGCAGCTCTTCGCTGAGCACCGTGCCCTCAAAACTGAATACACTCCCATTTTCACTGATGGCTCCAAGATGCATGGAGTCGTTGGATCTGCAGCTGTCTGTGTTGATGACGTGTCAGTAGCGTGGATCCCAGCTGAGGCCACAGTGTTTTCGGCGGAGATGCATGCTGTGTATCTTGCACTTCTTTATGTTCAGTCGAGTTCTCATCATAGGGCTATGGTCTATACGGATTCCTTAAGTGTCCTGCAGTCTTTGTCATCGCTGGACTATTGTAATCATCCTTTTCTTTTGAACGTACGAAGGCTTCTTCGTTCCTTGCTCGAGGCCGGTGTCCAGATTCAATTCTTCTGGATTCCTGGGCATGTTGGAATCTCGGGTAACGAGTGTGCTGATGCGGCCGCTAGATCTGCTTCCTCTTTGGTCGTCACACCCTTGCCACTCTTTCATCGCGATTTTCGATTTCTTGTTCGTGATCATATCAAACAAACGTGGCAGGGTCTGTGGGACCAACAGGTGGAAAATAAACTGCATCTTATAAAACCTATTCTCGAAATCTGGAACTCCTCATCTCGTCGGAACCGCAGGGAGGAAGTGGTGCTTGCGCGTCTCCGCATTGGGCATTGTCGTTTCACTCACCGCTTTTTGCTGTGTGGCGACACTGCGCCGATGTGCGAGACGTGCAATTGCCGACTCACTGTCATTCATCTTTTGTGTAGCTGTGTTCGTTTTCGTGGTGTACGTTTTCACTATTTTCATTCTCATTTGTTGACCGAGGATGCCGCTACTCTGCAGCGGCTCCTGGATGACCACTGCGATACTGTTGCTGTGTTTTCCTTTTTAAAAGAAATTGACTTTTTTAAACGCATTTAGATTTTAGCTCTTCCATCATCCTCATTTTTCAGTTTTAATGAATCAGCCAAATTTTAAACATTGTATCATGTTTTTAATGCTGTTTGTTTCATTGCCTTTTTTAGCCCTTCCATCACTCTCATTTTTCACTTTTACTTAATCAGCCAGATTTTAAGTTTTCTACCATACTTTTAATACTGTTTGTCTGTCCTGTGTCTTGTCTAGTGTTTGGCGCTCTTTGGCCAGGCATGGCCCTTGCGCCATTAAAACTAACCAACCAACCAAATTGTTAAGTCTCAATTGTTATTAGATCTGTTGCTTAACAATAATTTACTATCCCTCTTGTGATTGTGCTACTTTTCTTATAAGTAGACTGTTTAACTGCCTGTTATAATTTCAGGTTTTGAGTGAGCTTGCTGCTGTAGGCAAAATTTAACCTTTTCATTTTTCAAGTGTCATGCAACTAATTGGTAGGTAGATTAAATATTACTTCAGTAGGTTAGACTGCAATTGATCAGTTATTGCTCTATAATTCATCTGTTTGGCTCATTAGATTTCATTTGGTGTTATGTTGATCTCATTTTGATGCTGATTTCATTTGGTGTTATGTTGATCTCATTTTGATGCTGATTTCATTTGGTGTTATGTTGATCTCATTTTGATGCTGATTTCATTTGGTGTTATGTTGATCTCATTTTGATGCTGATTTCATTTGGTGTTATGTTGATCTCATTTTGATGTCCACCAATTTTGATTCTGCTGTTAGGGTAGCTGTAAGTCACTGTCTAACCAATTGAAATGAAGAAATTTCTATTGGTAACTTTTTAGAAGCCACAGAAATCAGTACACAGTAGAATTTTGTCAACATGGAAATATTTATCTACGTTGGTGTTAACGGTAGTATCTTTTGATGAATATGTTTCGGAATTTAAGACACCTTAATGGTTCTAATTTTTTTTTAGACAAAAGATGAAACTTCATACTCACTTTTGTTTTCTATTTTGAGACACGAAACTGCTCAAAAATTGCTCATTTATGCTCGATGGTAACTGGGTAAGGAATTCTGTTCATGCTATGTAGGTAACTAAGTAAGGAATTCTGAAATTCTGATGAAACACTTAAGTGACTTAGTTGGCTAATTATTTATTGCAGCACTTAATCAACTAGACACATGATGGATGTTAGGTGACTTGCTTCTTGTTGTACAGTGGAAAATTGTAGGAGGTAGGACTTGTGCCGACGGTTGTTAAGGGAAAAACCCACAGTAGTAGTGATAAAAATTGCAAAGTGCTGCTATTGCCTGTCTGCACTAAAAAAGGGTTTGTTGATAATCTGTACTCGCCAAAAAAATTTTTGCTGTGCATTTTTACAGAAGCATCAAGAAGGTTTAATATATATTAAATATCCTAAATATGGTAACAGTACTTTAGGCTTTATGTTTAGAAGATATAAAATGTTTTATTTAAAATATTTTTGTACATTTAGGTATAAAAGTATGATAACTTGTTTTTCTTTTCTTCAGTGTAAAAATGATCTTAATCACTTGTGTTTTTCTTGAGAAAAGAAAGTTTCATTGTTAAAGCACCATGGGTTTTATTTCACAAGGCTGTTTTTGCTTATGGCTTCTGTGTTTTGTTAATAAAATTTGTGTTTGCAATTAAATGTATCCTTCTGTGCTACTAATGCTGCCATGTGTTTCCTTCTTTTTTTTTTTTAAACCAACTCCTGAGTAAAATATGTTCAAGGTAAGTTTTCAGCAGTTGCAGCTGTAGTTTCACATGTATTTTATTTTTGAAATTGCATTAATTTATATGTTGTGCTTTTGACTGCTTTGCTTCCCCTTCCTTAAGAAAAGTGCTAACTAACTTCTTGCTTTGAACTATACAAACCAAATGCAAGTTAATGGCATTTTTCATCAAAAACACAACAGCACACATATTTTATTTGATTAATTAATATTTACGTGTATGTTTACACGCTCTTGTAGTTTCTTGAACTTGTAAATTAAATCCACAAATGACTTTGAATTATTTCCAAGTATTTTCAGTTTACTTGGATCACAAGCATGCAGTGTGATACAAGAATTTTTAAGTTTGGATGCTGATTTTTATGTTTTTAGTATAGTTTGTTTCAGTTGTGTACAAAGTGGCAGTTTTTTTTTGTTTGTTTGTTTTATTTATAACTTACAAATAAACATATTGATGTAAAGAGAAAAAGGAATATAACTGTATTGCATTTACTTTTCCCAAAAGAATCGTAAATGGCATGTAGTAGCCATATGCATTTGCTTGTCAAAAAGAATTGGATACAGTTCTTTTGGACAATTCTGAAATATGATGTCAGACATTGAAGGTATAGTAAAGGTAAAAAATCACGCATTCATAAAATTTTAATATTGATGGAGAAGTATTTTATTTCATCAGACAGGTAAATATAAAGAATTAATGTGAATTCTCTTTTCTGCATTCATTCAAGTGTTTTAGAGTATCAACAAAGGACCTAGGAAATTCAAATATATACCATTTGATCTGGGTTTTGTTGCCACAAATGCTCTGGAAAACATAGGTTTCCCCACTTCTGGTGAGACTAATCAATTCTTGTAGGGGGGGGGTGATATGTTTAATTACAAAAACAGTGTAGGCATGAAGGAATAGAATTTACCAAGCTTACAATTGGGCACTACCTTATACATCACTGGGAGATAAAGGCATCTTGAGACATGGACCATACTGTTTTAGACTATGTGGTCAAATTTTATATGGCTTATCCATTATTATGCACAAAATTTTCATGTGGACCAGTATATGGGCTGTTGTTTCATTATCAAGAGTCGGATCATTTGATTCCCCTACTGTTCAAAAAGAAAATTCAGAAATTATTATTAGGCAAATTTTACATTTAGGTTTTTACCTGTTATGCAGCAGTTACATGGTTTTATTATTTGAGGTTTAAAAAAATAAAATAAAATAAAAGATGACTGGTTTACTCATGGAAACCTTTGATTGATGAATATCAGTTCTAGAAATCAGTATATTGAGTTCAGATGAGAAACTTCCAGCACTGCTAGATCAATGTATTGTACACTGGGTGATGCTAGTTATTTAGTATTAATATAACAAAAAAAAATGTAGTGAAAACAAATGATACTTGGATAAAGTAAGCAGCTTAGAAATTACTTACAGAAACTGTTACATTTTGTAGCCACAATCAGATTTCATAATGATCATTTGCATACTTGGTCTCCATATCACATTTTTTACTTACTGTCTGAAAAAGTTATTTATAGAATATTTTCCAGATTAGGGGGAAATGGATGGTAGTGGTGAACCAGCCATTTGGGAAGTCAGCATCAAGAACAAAGGTGATGTCATTTGTGAGGCATAGTTTGAAATTCCTGAAATGTGTATGAATGACATTTAGAAGAAAATTTGTCATAGAACTCTTATTGTTTTGAAGGCTTAGTTGCAGAGCAAATGTAAGCTCAAAGTTACAGTGAAGTTGTCTTTTAATGCAAGCTAAAAATTATATTTGACGAGGTTAAGCAGAAAAATATGAAAGACTTGGTTGAATCTTTCAAGAAGAATTATCCAGTAAGAATTTTCTGCAATTAATTGAACAAATGCCTAGTGAGGAATAAGAAGCTGCTTGAGCCTAGTGAGGAATAAGAAGCAACTTTCATGCATCTGTACCTTAAGTCCTGCAATTCAGTAGTTTATGGTGAAGTTCTGCTTCATGTGAGTAGGGTCAAATATTTTAAAGAGAGATTTCAGAGAGATTTTTGAAAGCAGTGAACTGTATTAATTGCCATATTACTACTGTGAGCTTCATAAACAAGAGAGCAATTGACACTGTTTTGGAGAATGGGAAGGAGAAGGAATGTATTAAATTACAAGATTGTCTACAGTCTCAAAAATTACAGTTACTAACCATAAATTAGGGGAAACATATGTTTGCTGGCATTACTCCCCACTTCTTCTAAAGAACAACCCATAAATGTTCAACTTCTTTAATTAAAGTCAGTTACATATTCTTTAGTAATACTAATATTGAATATTTTGGCAAATGAAAATATTTTTAATGCAAACAAATTGTCTGATGTTAAACTTATATGCTTGCCTTTTCTGTTATTGAAATGTTACTATATTTTTAAGGAGCATAAACAGATTACAATACCAATTCACTTGAAAATTGTCCTCTCAGTGTTGTAAATCTCATTATTCTTGTTAGGGAAGAGATTGGTTCACATGTTAGGAAGACATTGTTTTATGTGTTTTTGCATTGTTTGATATTTAATTTGAAGAGAACTATAAAATGGTATATTTGTGTCTTGTTTTTAGGTGATCTTTAACCAGTCTTATATTAACTGGTATGTTTTTTGGACTACATTATTATAGAAAGTTGAATTTGTGCACAAGCAACTTTCATATATTCGTCTGCACCTTGTTACTCTGTGGAGTAATGAGAACTGTGTTTTATTTCATTTTGTTAAAGCTCCTTAGTACTGAGGTTATTTTCTTTATCAATCTATAGGACACATATTAGAATTAAATATCTGAAAATACTAGAAGATGTACAAAAAAAAGTCTGGATTTTTTTTTTTTTTTAAACATCATGATTATATATACATATATAATTGCATTGTGTGTAACAACACGTAGTGAGGCTTATTGTTTTCCTGTTTAGTAAAACTGATTTCTTTGGCCCATAATTGTATTGCTGGCTCACTGTTAGACAACCACCATACAATATTGAGTCATCAATAGGCTGTATTTGTTAGGCCCATATAGGGCGTGTGGGTTACTTATGACAATAAAATTTATTACACCGTTTTCATTTGTAGCTTCTTGCTTGCCTTATATTCTATAAACATAACATTTATTTACAAGAACTACAAAGGGTGAATCGAAAGTTTTGCAATATTTGCATAAACGCATGTGCTGCTGCGGGCATGTCATGTTTTTAAACTAGTTCAAGACGCACACTGCAGTCAGTCGAAAGGGATATAAAGTGGTAGTCATTGTTGTGAACAGCATTGCATGTCATCATTCTGCCTGTGGTTGGGACGTCTAAAAGATGAACTGCCATAACGCTGCTGAAGCAACACGAAACATGTCATGCATAAAGGGAAGGTTCCGTGGACCACAGCACTGAAACCAGATGGTTCAAGAAATTTCACTCTGGTGACAGAAACCTCAACGATCAGCCATGGTCAGTTAGGCCGCAAACCGTAGATTCAGAGACCGTGCGCCAAGCTGTAGAGGCAAATATCCAACAACCAGCACTCGGAGATTGTCAGGCGAGCTGGGAATATCACAGACCACCATGATTCTTCAACTTCAGGACCTTGCAAAGGTCTATAGGAGCTGCCACTTCATCCCTCACAAACTGACACCAACTGAAGCAAACCGTCGAGTAGAAGTGTGCACAAAACTCCCTGAAAACCCACACGATGTTAGTTTCATCAAGAGCATTGTTACGTGCAATGAAAAGTGGATCTATTTCCATAACCCTAACACACAACGGCAGTGGTTGAGCCAGGGCCGGCTTCCTGAACCTGTCGCCAAATGTGGGCACTTCGTGCACAAGGTGTCTGGTGGAATTTCGGGGGATAATCCAGTACCAATCTGTTCCAGATGGTCGGACCACCAACACCGTCTCTACTCTGAACAGCTGGAGTGGATATATGTCATTTTGGAGGAGAAGTATCTGGCACTGGTGAACAGAAAGTGCGCTCTCCTGCAGAAGGACAACGCTCGGCCTCGCACTGCTCGAATGACCCGGGCAAAACTCCAGGAACTTGAGGGCATCGGACTGATGCCACACTCTGCATATGGTCCAGACCTTGGCCCGTCAGATTATTACTTGTTCCGGTCCATGGCCCACTTCCTTTGCGGGCAGCACTTCAACAACCAGGAGAAGGTGGCAGCTGGGGTGAAGGAGTTCTTCGCCTCAAAGTACAAAACTGGTACTGCCGCAGAATCAAAGAACTGGCAGACAGATGGCTAAAGGCGATGCAACACAATGGCCTATACTTTGAATGCTAGTCAGCTTTTGTCATAAAGGTGCGTATGAAGACATAAAGTGATCCAGATATTGCAAAACTTTCGACTCTCCCTCTGTAATTCATCAGGCAAATTGCTTGAATCTCAGTTTAGTGGTCTGCTGGGAACTGCAGCAGCAGTAGTACAAATTTGGTATTGTATGTATGTTATTAATTACAGTTATAATGAAAAAGCCTTGTATGATATGCTGTTTTGTGCCATTGTTAAAAAGAAACTAAATATTTTCAGACCACCCTAATGGAAGAATCTGCAGAAGAAGCTCACAAAAGGGAAGAAATTTTAAGAATGTACCATGCCTGTAAAGAGGCACTGCACATAATTGGAGATGTTTCAATGCAAACATCTTACCAACCACTGCCACCACCTGTTAAAGAGGACTGGGTACCACCAGAATCTCCAAGGTAGGCATATACGTATTTGACTTTATTTATTTTATAAAATGTATGATATATCACAACACACTTCCCATTTAATTATCAATTTAAAATTCTTTGGTATCTTATTTTCAGTGTCTGTTCATGTATGCACTTTTTTGTTTAGATTGTGTCAGCACTTTATTTTGATATTTTTTAAGGAATACAAAGCAGGCCGGATGCTCATTCATTTTTCAGCTATAAATTCCCCTATTATTAACTTTTATTTTAAAATGAAAATCTTGTGTTGTTTTGATTTAGAACTGATACTAACTTTAGCTGCTTGTAAATCCATAAATATGATGAAACTTTGATCTGCTGTTTTTTAAAAGAACTGAGAAAAATTATAAGCTAAGGAAACAACTGAAGTATGCAGAAACCTTTAAAACAACAAGTTAGTAAAATCATGCAATGCATTGATTATGATATGCTTTCCAACATACCAGAAATCATTACTCAAGTTATGAGAATAATGGCTGTGGAATAAATCTAGCTCCTGTGCCCTGACCTTTGACCCCATTTCGATGATATTAAACAGGACAGGTTCAGTACATCTTCGGAACAACATGAAGTTTTGTCACAGTCAAAGCATTTTTACGTAAGTTATGACGCATAAGGGTGATGAATGGATTCCGCTCCTATGTCCTGACCTTTGACCCCATTTCGCCCATTTTCAATAGGGTTCTTTCCTAGGTTGTCCCCTACCACATACTAAAATTTCATTGAAATCGAACCATTTTTACGCGAGTTATCGTTCGGACAGACAAAGCTGGAGCATATATGCTTCTTCAACCTACGGTTGGAAAGCGTAAAAAAGAAGCTGTTTTGAAAATGTTTCATTTGCTGAAAGAGGATTCCCAAGGTCTTTTGTCTTTTAAAAGCCCTTAGAAAGTTCTTATGTTTTCTAGGATGCTTAGAAATCCTTAATTTTTGCCAAAAATGGCAAAAAATACTTGTTTTTCCTACCGGCTGCACAAAATCCGGAAGTTATTGTCCAAGAACTTCTGCTGCTGGTTGGTTAGGCTGATGGTGATGATGACATGTGATAGCTAAAAGCATGTGGAAGAGTATGGGGTAGTGCGAGATAAGTACCTTGTGCTGAAAAAAATTGAAGGACCATGGGCTGAATTAAACACACCCCACCCCACAGATTCCACCGGACAAACCCCATCACCATATCTTGGTACTGATATTTAAATTTTGTATTTCTCTCTTTTATGTATACTGTACAAATAATAATCATTTAGTTATACCATTAGAAATTTAAGTGCAAAATTGAAATCTTGAACTCATAACTTTGACTACAGTTTTAAAATTTTACGTACACTTTATTGCACGTGTGATTATTCTCTCAGATAAGAAAACTGATTTGACCAGCAGAACTGTCTTTTAAATTGCATAAATTCTAATTTATTACATCTACTAACATAAATTATATGGAAAAATATTGCATCGGCATATTTCAATTAGCGTAGTGAAGTCATATGAAAAAGTATATTTGTATACATGTCATTGTTGCATATGCAGTTGGTAACGTCCTTCTGGGGGTGGGGGGTGGCAAGCAAGTGATTGTACTGTGTAAACAGGATGGATGGGTTTCTTCTTGCATCAATGTATTAGTTGCTGGATGATGCTTTTACCATTGTGCAGATACTTCAGTCACATTCATAGTTATCCTCTGGAAAAACCATGTTCTCCCAAGCAATGGATATTTCATTAGCAAATGCCAGGACAATATTCAGCTTTGAATAATACTTATCATTTCATTCTGTTCTCTTTATCTCTGATATAAAATCATACGAGACTTAGCATCATTGACCCGATGCTATGTGTGAGCCTGCGGTCATAGTCAACTTCTGCACTCAACATGATTATACATTGTGTTATGTAGCCCATATCTTTTGGAAACAGTATGTGCATTAGGGTGGTCCAAAAAAAAAAAAAGTTTTAAATAATCTTTATCCACAACTTGTATTTTATGCCATAGTATGTGAATGATAAGTACACCAAAGGGTTTTGCAAAAAAAACGATATTTAGGGGTCGCCCAATATTTAACTTTTGGGTACTACGTAACTGAAAATGAAAAATTTCGAAAATTGAATAATTATGACATAAGAGATGTCTTCGATGGTGAAGGAAACTGTTTTTTCTATGATTGCCACCAGTTGAAGAATGAACTGCTTTTGTTCTTTGTCCTTGGTAAGTGACTGGTTGTATTTTTTAATCAAACTGATGCCTCGCTCGGCAGTGTCATTCACAACCCTCATCTTACAGCAACGTTCACAAAGTTCAATGAAAACAGGATCATTTCTCCACCGTTGGGGTTGCATTTTCAGAAACGCTTTTTTTAATTTAATTTTTTTCTCGAACAAGAAGGACACCAAAGAAGAAGCTAGTCCTTTCAGTTACAAAATTTTCTAGATTGAGATCTTTTTCCTCCGATATTGCTATATGTCATGGAAAATCGGGCAGCTGTGGACGTTTCAAATTCTTGACCATTTTTTCTTTAGTTTTCGTGGGCACTCGATCGTCAAAAAAAGCTAAGGCTACCAAGTGCTCAGAAAGAAACCAAAGGTGCCTGGCAAAAGCATTTTAGGCTTTCTCGCCAATTTTTTGATTCGGGTAAAGTTTTAGGAGACTTAGAAGCTGGATATCATTATATGGAGCTCTAATTCCAAGTGGAGCTTCATTCCAATACTTCACATAAACCAGGCTTACAAACAAAGCCAAATTCACTGTATTTATTGTCTCTCAAGGTGTTAACTGAAACTGATTTTGAAAGAGGCATATTTTTAGAGCGTAAATGTCTTTCTTTAGCCAGCCATTGAGCATGATGTGTAGGGCCAGGAGCTTGAAATGTTTCCGTGTCACTTCCTCCACCAAGAAACAAAAGAGACAAGCACAGGAGTTCTTGATAATAGTCTTTTAGTTGCTGTTTTTTCAATGCACTTGGTAAATACTCCAGCATTTCTTGTCGTAATCTGTTTAATATAGGATCCTGAAAGAGGTCAATGTCTGCTGCACTATAAGCACTTTGATCATTCGTTGGCCACCCTTTCTGAAAGCGGTTGAAGAGGGCAGTTTCTGGACCTCCAGTAGAACCGAATACACATAAGAAAACAGCTGAAAGCATAATCTCCATAACATGATGGCGGCATGCAATCCAAACAAGTTCACTGCCTAGGGTTTTTAGCACGTCTTTTGTAAAAAAAAGATCGTGCTTCTGTTATCGGTTCGTCCGTACCCACGGTATCTCTGCAACTATTGTTCCGATTTGAAAAATTCTTTTTGCATTCGGAAGCTTGAAATGTGCGAATGATGATTTTTATTTCGTTTTTTTTTTTTACAATGTACAATTTTGCCGCTAGAGGGCGTAAATGCAGATGATGTCAAATTCAAAATTACGTTTTGATCCACATATTTGCTTCTAAACATCCGATTGAAAAAATTCTTTTATCTTTCAATTCAATTTATGTCGAAAAGTGTCTTAGATATAGTTTCTTTTTCAAATTACGCATAGATTTTCCGCTAGGGGGCATAAAAGTAAATTACATTTTTCCCAATAACTCTTCTATAAAACCCTGATTTGAAAAAAAAAAATTCAGCGGATACATCTCCTGATGGAAAATCTTTTGCATATAATTTCGAATTTTTGGTAAATAATACTTTGGCCACCAGGGGCGTAAGTGTTAATTTTTGCTTCTGATGTATTTGCCATAAAATCTAAGCTTCTAAAATATCGATTGAAAAAATTCTTTCGTGGACTGATGCCACTCACATCGATAAACCTTTTCGGAATATTTTCTTCCTTAAATATCCCACAGTTTCTCCGCCAGGGGCGTAGATGTATATCTTATTTTTGTCAATATCTCTACTTCTAGTCCAATTTGAAAAATTCCTTCTTTGTTGGATAGTGTTTTCCGTGTGACATGTTTTTCATATAATTTCAAAATTTCAAGTAATTCATAGACTTTCCGCTAGGGGGCGTAAAGGTAAATTGCGTTTCTCCCTATATATCTGCTTCTAAAACTCCGATTTGAAAAATTCTTTCTGCACCGGATACAGCTCTTGATGGGAAATTGTTTGCACATAATTTCTAATGTTTGTAAAAAATGGTTTGGCCACCAGTGGGCGTAAATCTTAATTTCCGCTGCTGATGTATTCGCAGCAAAATATGAGCTTCTAAATTCTCGATAAAAATAAACGTTGTTTGTAGACGGATACTACTCATGTCGACAAACCTTTTGGGAACATTTTCTTCTTAAAATAGTGCATGGTTTCTGCGCCAGGGGGCGTAGATATATATCTTATTTTTGTCAATATCTCGACTTCTAGCAGTCCGATTTAAGAAATTCCTTCTTTGTTGGATAGTGTTTGTAGTGTGACATGTTTTTCCTATAATTTCAAAATTTTCAAGTAATTCATAGACTTTCCGCTAGGGGGCGTAAAGCTAAATTGCGTTTTTCCCTATATCTATCTCTCTGCTTCTAAACCTCCGATTTGAAAAATTCTTTCTGCACCGGATACAACTCCTGATGGAAATCGTTTGCACATAATTTGTAATTTTTGTAAAAAAATGGTATGGCCACCAGGTGGCGTAAGTCTTAATTTCCGCTTCTGAAGTATTTGCAGCAAAATATGAGCTTCTAAAATCTCGCTTGAAAAAAGTCTTTTGTTGGCTGATGCTACTCATATCGACAAGCCTTTTAGGAACACTTTCTTCTTGAAATAATGTATGGTTGTTTCTACGCCAGGGGGCGAAGATGTATATCTTATTTTTGTTAATATTTCTACTTCTAAAAGTGTAATTTGAAAAATTCCTTCGTTGTTGGATAGTGTTTCCGATGCGAAATGTTTTTCCTATAAATTCAAAATTTTCACGTAAATCATTTAGACTTTCCACTAGGGCGCATAAAGGTAAATTGTGTTTTCTGCTCTTAAAACTCAGATTTGAAAAAAATTCTTCCTGTATCTCATACAAGACCTGATGGAAAATATTTTTCACATAATTTCTAATGTTTTGTACAGAATGGTTTGGCCACCAGGGGTCATAGGTGTTAATTTCTGCTTCTGATGTATTTGTAGCAAAATCTGGGCTCCTGAAAACTCGACAAAAATTTTTCTTGGACTGATACTGCTCATATGGATAAACCTTTTGCGAATACTTTCTTCCTAAAATAATGCATGGTTTTCCCACCAGCGGACGTAAAGTCACATCTTATTTTTGTCGATAACTCTGTTTCTAATAGTCCGATTTGAAAAATTATTTCTATGTTGGAGAGCGTTTTCGGTGCGAAATGTTTCTCATAAATTCATGTTTTTCTTAATGCATAAGTCTGCAACCAGAGGGCATAAGCTCAGGATTCCGTTTACAGCAATATCTGAGGGATTAAAAACCCGATAGAAAAACGTCTTTCTTCCGTCAGATACTATTGTTTTCCATACCGGCTCTATTGACTTTGAATAGATTTGATAAATTTAATTTGCGTCAGAACGGATTCAAAAGATGTGCTTATTACACCCGAAAATTCGGTGTCATCTTTCTTGTTTCAATTGTTGTGCAAGCTCCTGTGTGAAGCCCAGTATTACTCGCTGTCGTATCAAACAAGTCCTTTGATTTCAGACTTAACATTCCATTTCTTGATTGCTTCAACGCAAGCTTGTGTCTGAGCTTTCCCTGTTCCTCTGTCTATCTTGGGAATTCCCAAAAGCTGTTCTTGGCCATTTCCAATGAGAAGTATAGCAATGCGATCAACTGTCACCTTGGATCCATCAGTATCAGGTAAAAGTTTGCCATCCCAATGTAAAAGAAAAGGCCCCTCCAAAGAAGATTTCTTTTGTTCAGCTGCTGCGGCTTTCTGTCTTTCTAATCTTCTAGAGCGCCTAATGGAGCTTCGGGAAAAGGTGATTTCGGAAATATCATGTCCAAGCGCCCCTGCAACGGCTCCAGCAGCGAATACAGCTCCTCTATGCGGAAGATTGACTCGATCCAGGGCTCCGACGACTTCTGGTAACGTAAATATATTTTTACGTCGTTTGGATGGGAATGCAGTAGAAGGTACGGCAGATGTGAACGCTACAGGTTGATATTCGCCTTCGCTTTTGGAGCTATGTGAAGATGATGAAGAAAGCTCTGCAGTTTTCCCAGGAAGACATTTGCTCTCTCTTTCTTTATATTTCTCTGTCGCCTTTCTATCTTTTTCCTCCCGCTGTCTTTTCCTAATTTCTTCTTCTGTTGTTTTTAAGTCAGCACCATTCATACTACATGAAAAGACATCTCTTTGTTTCTGGAGGAATACCTGGTCTTCGTCGTTTTTCATTTGCATTATAGCATTTTTCACAGCAACATCAAACAATTCTTCTAGATCACTTTTGAACATATCCTCACTCACACGGTCATTTTCTCCTTGACGAGTACGGTGCTTCTTCACAGCTAAATATTGTTCATAAAGTTTTGAGAGTTTTCTCACACACGAATCAATCCGCTGTGTGGGAATCCTTGCACGCTTCAAAACAATCATAACTGCTTCACAGGTCAATTTGTAACTCACTGACAAGCTCTGGCCCTCTTCTAAATGGTAAAACTGGACCATCCGGAGCACATCCAATCCACGGGGAAGTCTTGCTGTAAAGAAGTTAGAGATTGGCTTTCCAAGAAGCCAGTTGTGGGGGCCGATCTCAAGCTAGATGTCGACATGGTTGTTTATACCTGAAAAGAAGAAAAATTTGAGTTGGCTACCAAAAAGTAAACTTCTGGGCGACCACTAAACTTCCACGTATCGAGCTAAAATTTGGTGATAATGGACAAAATTACGCTATGTGGAGCCATGATTTGAATACCTTTTCTTTTCTTTTTTTTTCCCCCCATTGCAAAGTGGACCGCCCTAAAGTGCATATAGTGTCACTTTGTTCATCTGTCCAAGTTTGTACGCCTCCTGGATTTCCTGGAATTAAATTTTTATTTTCCAGGACCCTGAAAAACTCCTGGAAAAAATACAATTTTTAATGACTCGTGGAAAACTCTTGGAATTATTGTATTTCTTTTTATGCTGAATGGGTTTGATTAAAAGATTTGCAGCCAGTGTTGCGTCAGAAATGTTAGCTCTTCTCCAGCTGTGAACTGGAGGGAGAGAATGGGGGAAGAAAGGGGGTGCCGAAACTTCCTTGCCGAAACGAGTGCATAGGACCTGCGGCCGTTGACTGAAAGCATCTCTTGCATGCTACTGGGATAAAAAAATATAATTCTCTATCTTTGCGGAATTTCGACAAAACTGGCTGAAAATTTAATGCACTCAATAAATTGCTAAAAGGAACAAACTCATAAAATTTCATGTGAAGCGGATAGAAATTGTAAAAACTAGCCACTAAAATTTTTAATAAAATTTTTTATGAGTTTTCATTTGATTGTAGTGAAATTTTTAAGGTAACCTTATGACCCACTTATGACATCTGTGAAAAATTCAGATCTTTTAATTGAAAATTCGAAAAATTTATTTTTTCACACTTCTTTTGCTCATCTTGTAAAAAAAAAACAAAAAAAAAAAAAAACCAATTGTGCTGATGTTATCTGTCCATCTGTCCGTTCGTCTGTGGACACCATATCTCTGCAAATAAGAATTCGATTTGAAAAATTCTTTTTGCATTGGGAAGCTTAAAATGTGCGAGTGATGATCCTTTATTTTTTTTTATTTATTTTTTTTCACAATGCACAATTTTGCTGCTAGAGGGCATAAATGCAGATATCAAATTCAAAATACATTTTATTTCATATATTTGCTTCTAAACTTCCAATTGAAAAAATTATTTTACCTTTCAGTTTCATTTATAACTAAGACTATTTTAGGTATAGCCACTTTTTCAAGTTATGCATAGTTATCCGCTAGGGGGCGTAAAAGTAAACTGCATTTCCCCCCATATCTCTGCTTCTAAAACTCCGATTTGAAAAATTCTTTCTCCAGTGGATACAGCTCCTGGTGGAAAATCTTTTGCATATAATTTCTAATTTTTGGTAAAAAACGATTTGGTCACCAGGGGACACAATTGTTAATTTCTGCATCTGTTGCATTTGCAGCAAAATCTAAGCTTCTAAAATCTCAATTGAAAAAATTTGTTCGTGGACCGATACCACTCATGTCAGTAAACCTTTTCCGAATATTTTCTTCTTAAAATAATGCACTGTTTCTCTGTCAGGCTTCATAGATGTATATCTTATTTTTATCAATATCTCTGCTTCTAAGAGACCGATTTGAAAAACTCTTTCTTTATTAGAGTTTACATCGAAAAATGTTTTTTATATAATTTCCAAATTTTCAAGTAATTTGTAGACTTTTCACTAGGGGTGTAAAGGTAAATTGCGTTTCCCCGATATCTCTGCTTCTAAAACTCCGATTTGAAAAATTCTTTCTGCACCGCATACAGCTTCTGATGGAAAATGCTTTGCATATAATTTTTAATATTTGGTAAAGAATTGTTTGGCCACCAGGAGGCATAAGTGTTTATTTCTGCTTCTGATGTATTTGCAGCGAAATCTGAGCTCCTAAAAACTCGACTGAAAAAATTCTTCCATAAACCGATACTACTCGCATCGAAAAAAAAAAAAAAACTTTTGAGAATACTTTCTTTTTAAAACAATGCATGGCTTTTTTTGCCAGGGGGCGTAGATGTATATCTTATTTTTTGTCAGTATCTCTGCATCTAAGAGTCCAATTTGAAAAATTCTTTCTTTGTTGGAGAGCATTTCCACTGTGAAATGTTTCTCATATAATTTCAAATTTTTCTTAATGCACAAATCTACCACCAGATTCCACATTTCCGTTTACAGCAATTTCTGTAGGACTATAAACCAGATTGAAAGGCTTTTCTTTGGCTGGATACTACTAATCTTGCAAACTCTGTGTGCATATTTCCTTCCCAAAATAATGCACAATTTTGCCACTAGTGGGCACAAATTCTTAATCTCTTTTTCTCAATATATCCGCTTCTACATGTGTGATGAAGATTTATCGATTGATGGAGAAAAACTGGAGATAACAGATACGTATGTTTATCTTGGACAGCAGATATCAAGTGAGGGTCACATTGATGAAGAAATTAATCGGCGTACAAAACTTGCCTGGAGAGCTTTTGGAAGAAACAGCATAATTTTCAAGAGCAATATGCCATTATGTCTTAAAAGAAAAGTGTTTGATCAATGCATCCTTCCAGTGCTTACGTATGGTGCAGAGACGTGGACCTTAACTAAAAGAGACATACAAAGGCTGCAGACAACTCAAAGAAGCATGGAGAGGTGCATGCTTGGTATAACCAGGAGAGATAAGAAGAGGAACTCGTGGATCCGAAAAATGACGAGAGTGGAGGACATCATGATCAGAGTTAAATCCCTGAAATGGCAATGGGCTGGACATACTGCCAGAAGGACAGACCATAGATGGACAGCCGAAATTTTAGATTGGATTCCAAGGGACAGGAAAAGACCCAGAAAAAGACCACATGGGAGATGGGTGGATGAAATTCGTAAATATGCGGGAGTGACATGGAGGAGACTGGCACAAGACAGACCGTTGTGGAGGAAACTTGGGGAGACCTTCGTCCAGCAGTGGATTGATAATAGTTGACAATGATGAAATGATGATGACATGTGTGATTTAAAAAAATTTGAACACCGGATGCCATTTATTTTGTAGAACACTTTAGGCCAGTATATGAAGATTTTTGTAGTTCACAGTTCTATCAGTATGTGGTGTTTGTGTACTTCAGTTTGCAGCTGTATCACCGCTTCTAAAAACACTATTGAGAAATTTCTTCTTTACTGTATGCCATTTACTACGCTAGAGAGGTGGAGCATTATCCTCTTTAAGTAATGCACAGATTTTCCGCTAGGAGAGCGTAAACAATGAAATATTTTTCTCGCTATTTCTGCTTCTGGGAGAAGTATTTGAAAAGTTATTTTTCCTTGGCTTCCATGATGGATATTTTTCACATACACTGGCAGAAAGTGAAAAAAGAACACCAAGAAGGAGATGTCTGGTACTAACGAAATTTATACAGCATAATAACGGAATACAGAGGATAACGTGATCAAAACATTATGGCAAAATACAGCTGTATTTGCTGGTAAACTGAAAAATAACATTTCCATATAACGTGGTTAGTACGAGGTTGAACCGCCATGAACTGCGTCACACTGTGCAATTCTGGCATGGAGTCTGTCTTACAGATGTTGGATGTAAGTTTGGGGTATTGAGTTCCAAGCATCCTCAACCTGGACGCATAAAACGGGGATGGTCGTGGCTGGCCGTGGAGACCGTATAAGTCGTTGTCCCATAAAATCCCACACGTGTTCAATGGGGGACAAATCCGGTGAACGTGCAGGCCATGGAAGTTGTCTCACACCCTGAAGTGCATGTTGCATTGCACGTGCCGTGTGTGGGCGGGCGTTATCTTGCTGGAAAACACCACGATGGACCGACCTTACAAATGGCACAACAACAGGCTGAATGATGTTGTTGATGTAGGAGGTGCTGTTTAACGTACCCGGTACAAAGACTAGTGTATGGGAGTGATAGCTGATCGCTCCCCACACCAGGAGACCAGGTGTAGACCCTGTGTGTCGCTGGCGGATGCAAGGAGGGTGAAAACGCTTCCCTGTTTGTCTGCAAACACGCATACGGCCATCGGAGGCTCCCAAGCAGAATTTGCTTTCATCGCTGAACACGACAGATCGCCATTGCGTTCTCCAGTGCAGACGTTGGCGACACCACTGCAGCCGTTCCTGACGGTAGGCTAGGGTGAGAGGTACACATGCCAGAGGCAGAAGTACACGTAGTCCTGCATCCAGTAGACGGTTGCGTATTGTTTGCACAGTCACCTGAGGTGCAACGGCAGCTCGGATTTGCGTCGCAGTGGATGTTCTGCTTGACAACGCCGCTCTTCGTATGCGTCGATCGGTCCGCTCATCAGTCCGTCTGTGACTCCCGGTTCCACGTTCTTCTCGTGTGGGAATGTTCCTCGGACCATCTACGCCACCATCGTACCACCACCGATACTTCCCGTCCGATTCACTCCGCAATACGACGATATGACCACCCGGCCTCTCGGTGTCCGACTAGACGACCTCGCTCAAAGTCCGATAACTGCTGAAATCATACACGTCTTCCATGTCCAGGTATTGCAGCTTCTTCAGGGTCTTCACACGTGTCCGTACGCTGACTGCTGATTACATTCACTTCGCCGTACTCCTTAAATACCACCGATGATAATTTGCATATTCTGCCGTGCTGTGGTGTAAGCGCTCACCGGTTGGTCCCAAAATTAACATCACTCCTACGTAAACTCGACCCCATTAACATATGTAAATTTCATAATCGTCCGCCAATTCCATCTTGGTGTTCTTTTTTCACTTTCCACCAGTGTATTTTCAACTTTCCCATTATGCAAAATTATTCTGCTAGAAGTCATAGTTATATAATGTTACTTCTCCCATATATTTCTTCTTTTAACAGTTTGATTTGAAAATCTTTTTGTCTTTGATACCTTTCTTGTGCTATGACTTTTGTGCACCATTTGTTAATTTTCGGGACATGCTTTTTAGCTGCTGGTGGAACTAAACAGATCTTTCTATTTCTGGATGTTTTATCGATTGTTGAAACCAGTTGATTGTTTTCCTAACCGGTTCCATTGACTTTGAATAGCTTTCATAAATTTTATTTGTGTCAGAACAGATTCAAAATATGTGCTCATTACAACCAAAAATTTGGTGGCATCATCATTTTTTTATTATTATTATTATTATTATTATTATTTTTTTTTTTTTTTTTTTTTTTTTTTGTTCCCCAAAGGGTTGGCATTCGAGCTTTTCGGGTTCTTGTTTCTAGTTTCTTGAATTCCAGAGTATGGAATATCCTGCCTTTTAGGTTTATATCAAAGTGGATTTAAAAAAAAAAAACTAAATCCTGTGAAGCTTGGTGATGCACAGTGTCATTATTGAGGTTTATATGATTCATGCTCTGTTAATGCTTTTGGGTCTTTCATTTTTGCTCAGTGCCTGCACTCTGATATGTAGGTAATGTAAAAAAATGTTGGTTACAGGGAAGAAAATGATTATCAGTATCGTGCATGTATTTTATTTTGTTTGTTTCAGAAATGCAAGGAAGCATGTTTAAGGTTTTTAATAAATCAGAATGTCCCATCTCTACTAATGTGTATAAATCTTTTCTGCTTTCAGTCGATGTATTCTAAATGTGTAGTGCTGCCCCAGTGGCCAAATGGTCTGATGCAATTCCTCTGACCATTTGCCCAAGGTGGGTCTGGTTTTAAGTCCCATATGAGGTATGGATGGTGTATTTTTCTGATGACACTGGCTCTGTACCTTCTCTGCAACAAGTGGCCCTAAATTAGAGATGTGCGACTGCAAATATCACCCAGAGTTGCACATGGTGGTCAATAAACCTTGAAACATGAAAATAATAATAATAAGTAGTAGTAGTAGTAGTAAACTTCACCACAGTTTACAATATAGACAACAAAGTACTGTGATTCTAGCAAAAGTTTGGGCTCATGGAATATTTTTTTATGGACTCCTGGAAAGGTCCTAGAATTTATCTTCTGTAAAAATGTACGAATCCTGTCTGTATGGATACCACATCTCTGCATCTATAAGCCCAATTTGAAAAATAATAATTTTGCCTTAAACACCATGAATTGTAAGAAAAACAGATCTAGAATTTTTTTTCAAATGCATAATGTTACCACTAGGGTGGGGTGGGGAGGGAGGGCATAAAAGCAGGTACTGTTGGTTACAATATATTTTATTCTGTATCATTGCATCTGAAAACCTGATTAAAAAAATTTTCTTTCTGCTGTTGGATATCTTTTTCTGTAAAAACCATTTTGTGCGCACTTTCGTAATCAAACAATGTGGTTTTCTTGTTGCAGAACATGGGTAGCCCACTTTAGTCTTATAACAGCAGCAACCTTTTAGACATGCTTTCGACAAGTTACTGGCAGATACGTATCAGAATTTCCCCCCATTCCTCGTGCAAAGCTTCTTCTGAAGATGTCATAGGAGGAGGTCTTACTGGCCAATATCGGATTTGGTATTTTGGCTCATCCCACAGATGTGCTATTGGAATTAGATTGGGATTTTGGTCCACCCAATCCAACACTTGGACATCCTGCTCCTCAAACCAGCCTTGAAAGACCTTGCAGTGTTACAAGACACTTGATCTTGCTGAAACAGGCAGGTATCTGTGCCAAAGTACTACTATAGTGTAAGTAGTACAAAATTGTTCAAAATGTCTTCATACCTGATGACTGTTAAGGGCGCCACAACCAAAGGACGAAGTCCTTTCCAGGAGAAACAGCCCCATGCCATCGCAGATCTCCCTCCAAACTTGACTATAGGGACAATGCAGTCCACCTAACAGTATTCCCCAGGCAAACACCACAACCAAATAAATCCACTCCTTCCCCCAAAAGAGTGAGTAGCAAGATTTATTGCTCTACGTGACCCTCTTCCACTTTTCTGTTATTCACAGATGTCAAATGAAGTACCTCTGCAGTCATAATCTGGCATTGCCTGAACTGATGTAGGTCTTGTGCTCATCTGACCTAGTATGGTAAATGCAGGCATGCGGTTGGTTCACAACAATGTGTTCTGATGCAAATAGCAGTTTCAGTGGCTTGTGCCATGTTGCTGGCCAGGTTTGTGGCAGAGGATGTGCATGCCTTCACATTCTCTAGTAAGCTTCATTTTGCAATCAGCCAGTTTGTGTGGCCTTGCAGAGTGCAGCTTAGCTGTAGTGGCATCATCTGCTTTCCATTGATAAACATCAGTGACAGTGGATTTTGGATATTCCAGAAGAACAACAATGCTACGCATGATTGCTTGCTGTCAGGTGGCACCCAACCACTATGGCCCTTTCAGATATGTCAGTTTAGCTCTGTGTAGCATAGTCACTTCCAATGCAGTTTAACTGGTGTACCAATGCTTCCCTTTATATACAGTGTAGGTGGGCTTGACAGTAATTTTCCTGTCACAGTGATGATGATGACAGTTCAGCAGAAGTAATAGTGACTTTAAAATGTGACAAAATCGCCATTTATGGCAGCTGCAGACAAGTCAGAAACTGAAAGTCATTGTTTTATCACAGTGTTCCCATGGTGTAACTATGAAAAAATCACTGTTTGGGAATGATATGAAGCAAGAACACAGCTAGGAAACACTGTGGCAGAAGGTGATAATTAAATGGAAGTAAATTAATAAAAAGGTATTGTTCCATTTTTCAGCAAAACTAGACTAGTGCTCTCACCATCCATGTCCCCGCCATTTACCCTGATGGGATTTTGGTGATAATATTTTTTTCACCCATTCCAATTGTTCTATCTGACCTTCCATTTTATGGGTAGTTTAAATGCCTACACTTTTCCTGTTCTCAATTTCATCATGTGAACAAGATGCAGGTCACTCATTAAATATATTTGGTCTCAAGCTGCAAAACTCAGTATTCCCATGGTTGCTCCTGAGTTCGTAAAAGTGAAAAACTTCTTCATCTTGGCTCCAAATGAAAGAACACTCAATGTCATTGGCCCAGAGACTTTTCAAGGATAAACTTTAGCTTTAGAAACACTGATCACAAGATGATAATAAAATGTAGAGTTTTCAAATATTTCAAATTTCCTGTATTCATAATTAATGAAGACTGCTGATTTAAGCCAATTGTGCTGGCACAAATATAGATTTTGTTCATTTTTAAATCCCTTTTCTTTCACCACTAGAATAACTTTCAATTAAATGTTTCTGTTCATAATTTCAGGAAAGATAGAAAAATGCTGGCCCAGAAGCCAGTTCATGCATTTTTTGTTAAACTTGTGCAACACCATGTACCTTTGCTAGTTATATATAAAATCATTGTCAACCATTATGAATCCATTGCTGGATGAAGGTCTCCCCAAGTTTCCTCCACAATGGTCTGTCTTGCTCCAGTCTCCTCCATGTCACTCCCTCATGCTTTCGAATTTCATGAACCCATCTCCATGTCATCTTCTTCTGGGTCTTTTCATGTCCCTTGGAATCAAGTCTAAAATTTTGATTGTCCATCGGTGGTTTGTTCTTCTGGCAACAAGTCCAGCCCATTGCCATTTCAGGGATTTTATTCTGATTATGTCTTCTACTCTTGTCATTTTCCTTATCCACGAATTCCTCTTATCTTGGTTTAAAACTCGGGCATCACGACACCAAGCTTGCATCTATCCATGCTTCCTTCAGTTGTCTGCAGTGTTTGTACATATTTTTTAGTTAAGGTCCATGTCTCTGCTCTACTCCGTATGTAAGTACTGGAAGGATGCATTGATTAAACACTTTTCTTTTAAGACGTAATGGCATATTGCTCTTATAAATTGTACTGTTTCTTCCAAAAGCTGTCCAACCAAGTTTTATATGTCAATTAACTTTTTCATCGATGTGGCCACTTGATATCTGCTGTCCAAGGTAAATAAATGTAGGTATTGGTTATCTCCAGCTTTCCTCCATCAATTGATAAATCTTCATTTCTTGTAAATGCACTGTACATTAGCTTTGTCTTCTGAAAGTTCATTTTTAATCCCACATCTTTACTCTTGTCAGCAAGTTCTTGGATCATACATAGTCTGCTCTGAAGGGTAGTTGCAAAAATGACTTAAGTCATCAGCAAAACGAAGGTGAGTTAAATAATCTCCATTAATCTTTATCCTTTTGTCAGACCTGCCAAATTTTACAATTTACCCATAAAATATATGGAAGTGTGACTTGTTTTACAGGCAAAATGTTAATTTGACAGATTTAGTGATACTCCCAGATTTATTTTATTTTTATTTTTTTCTGATTATCTTGCACCTACCATTAGAATTTTTTTTTTATTTAACTTAATCCATTTAAAATAAAGCACCAATGTAATTTACGAATAAACTTTTCAGTTACATGTGTTTTTGTGGGAAACATTTGCCCTAAGTTTTTCTGCAGGTTTTCAGGTTATCGTTTTGCGTTATTTCAAATTGCTCCATGCATAAACTTAACTGCCCCAGCTGGGCTTGTTCATCTCTCATTATGTTTGACCCCTCCCCCTTTCTCAGATAATGCATTGTTTGTTCCCCAAGTTGCAACTTCTCAAGTAGGCCAACTTGGGGGTGTCCGGCATTGGAGCACCTGGTTTTGATTGGAGGTTTAACAACCACCGTGAGCAACTCAATGGGCTATAAGCAGTCACCTGACCCTAATTTAGGGCCACTGGTTCCAGAGAAGGGACAGAGCCAGTGCCGTAAGACAAACACAACACCCATGCCTCACCGGGATTCAAACCCGGGCCCCTTCTGGACGAATGATCTGAAGCCATCGCTTAGACCACTGCGCCACTCCGGTGGTGCACCTGTCTTTATTACTCCCAGTTCGAAGTGCTATCTCGAAACATAGTTATCGCAAAAAAAAAAAAAAAATCAAATTGATTTTGAATCTATGGAATTTTTGAGCTCAAATCAATGCCCAACATGACAAAATTAAATAAAAACTGCCAGTTTTGTGAAATTAAAAATGCATTTGGCATGGTTTTGTAACTTTTTCTCTGGAAATAAATTTGACCTAATGAAAAATGCAGTATAACAGGAAGTTAAAAACAAATAAGTCCAATGTTTATTTGACCCAGTGCTTCTCCAGCAATGATTTATTTTGCTGGTCCATCAGTAAATTTTCTGCCCTTTCCAGCCGTAGATTGAGAAAGTGTAATATGTTCCGGCTTTGTTCATCAATTTGCATAATGCCTTTGCTGGATTCGATGAAATTAGTATGTTGGGGTCCATACTAATTCATCGAATCCATATTGAAAATGGTCAAAGGTCAGGACATAGGAGCAGAATTCATTCTTCTTCCTTTTTGCATGATGTAGATCAATCCTATTGAAAATGGTTATCGTCAGACTCGTGGGGATAGCACACGTGTGCGAGATTTGTTCATCCGAATTTTCGCAAAATAACTTCCATGGAAATTGACCAAATTGGATGGAATTCTTAATTATAAGATGAAGCCTGTGTGGTATTTTTTTTATTTTAGAAATTAACAGGTGCTAAAAAAATACTGTTCTGTAGTAAAGCAAAAACAAGCAAAATATACATCTTATCAATTACTCCATACTAAGAGATTCATAAAGAAGACAAAGGATCATAGAGGAGTTTAATATAGGGAGGGAGTAGACTTTTTTTTTTCTTTTACTGTATTTGTATAATAATTTGAGAAAAATCTATTAGTTTTGTAACTTCTATTCTATCAAACTGAATTGTGCAATATTTAGAAACTTTTTTTTTTTCTAAAACAATGCATATATTCTAAATTTTGTCATGCTAGGCCATTTTTTGGCAGAGATATAAAATTGGAATTAAAACCCCAGTTCCAATGTTTTGTGCAGCAGTTGCACCATAAAGGAAGGGGATGAGATGGGGAGAAAATCGCTGACTATTTTAGTGACTGTTTGGTCGCAGCGAACCATGGTCCAGAGGGTGATGGGCCCACATTCTTTTTGTGAAGAAATAACTAGAGAAAACCCCAAAAGATGACTGACATTCATAACTAAAACCTAAACCTTTGTTTCTAGATGAAAGAGCCTTTCAGTTGGTCTCATTGTAGCCGAGTGCTTTCCAAGCTGACTAGCTCAGTCGGATAACTTCGTGAACTTTAATCAGCATTTTTCTTCCTGCGAACTCCAATTCTTTAAACTGTTACTTTATTACTATAGCAGTTTTTCTTGTGTTTTTTTTTTCAAGCATTTAAAAATTTAGTATTGGTGATTCGCTAGGGGCAGCAATATGGGGGGGGGGGGGGGGGCTGCTGACAAGCATTCCATGATGCATGTTCTGCAGAATTCCTGTGTATTGCAAAATCTTCAAAAATGGAAAAGTGCCTTTTGTGGTGAGCGTTTTTGAAATTTCAACATTTTGCATGGTGGAAGCAATGATTACAAATCATATTTCTAGTGCCAATCTTAAATATAATGTTGATTGCATGGGAAAAAAATATGAAATTAACTTCCGTTGTTACAGTTGTAATGAACTGGATGCGATTCATGCAAAATGTTTTTCACTTCGTTTTTGCTTGAATATAATTTACCAATTAGTGTTCCTCAGTCATTCCTATATATTTTATTTTGACTGTCTCATTGTCCATTTCTTCTTAAGATAAATCTAGCATGAAAATGGTTTATTTTTGAAAACATTTTAGTATATTCCATTACGATATGGGATACAACCCTATTGGATTTAGGGGTCAAAGGGTGGAGCATACTTCCCTTAGATGCAAATTATCACAAAAACAAATTTTTATCTCTTTATAGATCATAATGATAGGTAATGAGAAATTATGTATAGATTCTATATTGATAGATATAAATGTGCCAATTTATTCAAACATCTATAGTCACATCGATTAGAAGTTGATATTTGATTTGGGTAACATCGTTTTTAATCGATATATTCACTATATTTAATCAATATATGCAATAATTTAATAAAATATAGAGATTAAGTTTTTCATCGAATATATTAATTATTGATTTTTCTTTTTGACGGATTTCAGTTCCTGAAAGTTGGCAGGTATACTTTGTTTTCCCAGTTCAATGATTGAAAGACATTTTGCAATGTGGCATTAAACAGTTTGGGAGGTATGGTGTCACCTTGTCTCACTCTCTTTCCACTTTTTATTGGCGCCTGTATCCTCAAATAACTGAACCTTTGCACTTGCATTTTTATAGATGTTATTAATAATGCTAATGTATAAATCTTCAATACCACAGGATTCCAAAGCCACTGTAACTGCTGATGGTTTCACAGAATCAAAGGCCTTTTCATAATCGATTAAAGCCATACATAACGTGAGTTCATACTCCCTCGTTCTTTCAATTAGTTCTCTCAGCACATGGATGGATATGATCTATAGTGCTGTAGCCACTGCTGAATCCAGCTTATTCTCTCGGTTGAGCCATGCCCAGTGTTATCTTCAAGTGATGTGAAAGAACCTTAGTGAAGATTTTATTAACCACTGATAGGAGGCTGATGGGCCTGTAGTTCCTGAGATCCACAACATCACCTTTTTTATGTAGCAGGATCATTGTAGCATTGTTCCAATCCTCAGGAATCTTCCCTTCATTCAATCCAGCAATCTCATGTTCCAATCCTCAGGAATCTTCCCTTCATTCAGACATCTGGTAAAAACTTGGGCGAGTGTAGTTTCAATTTCTCCACTTGCTTCTTGTATAATGTCTACGGTAATTCCATCTTTTCCTGGAGCTCTTCCCCGTTTCATGTTCTTAATTGCATATGTAACTTCTGAAGGAAGGATTCGAGGGACTTTGGTACCTGTCGTAATGTCTGGATTAGGTGTGTCATCCCTTTCATATAGTTTTGAATAGAAACCTTACACCCGTGTCAAAATTTCGCATTGAAACATTCTAGTGAAAGCTTGGGTAAGACTAGTTTCAATTTCTCCACTTATATATATATATATCATTATTTTCAACCATTATCAATCCGCTGCTGGACGAAGGTCTCTCCAAGCCTCTTTCACAACGGTCTCTCTTGTGCTAGTCTCCTCCATGTTACTCCCGCATACTTTTGAATTTCATCCACCCATCTCCCATGTGGTCTTCTTCAGGGTCTTTTCCTGTCCCTTCGAATCCAATCTAAAATCTCGGCTGTCCATTGATGATCTGTCTTCTGGCAATATGTCCAGCCCATTGCCATTTCAGGGATTTTACTCTGATCATGATGTCTTCCACTCTTGTCATTTTTTGGATCCACGAGTTCCTCTTCTTATCTCTCCTGGTTACACCAAGCATGCACCTCTCCATTCCTCTTTGAGTTGTCTGCAGCCTTTGTATGTCTCTTTTAGTTTAGGTCCACGTCTTTGCTCCATGCATAAGCACTGGAAGGATGCATTGATTAAACACTTTTCTTTTAAGACATGATGGCATATTGCTCTTGAAAATTATATTGTTTCCTTCAAAAGCTCTCCAGGCAAGTTTTATACGCCGATTAATTTCTTCATCAATGTGACCCTCACTTGATATCTGCTGCGCAAGATAAACATACATATCTGTTATCTCCAGCTTTTCTCCATCAATCGATAAATCTTCATTTCTCGTAAAAGCATTGTACATCACTTTTGTCTTCTGAAAGTTCATTTTTAATCCCACTTCTTTACTCTTGTCAGCAAGTTCCTGCATCATCTGCAGC
The DNA here is from genome assembly GCA_039090855.1 of Macrothele yani. Lineage (NCBI taxonomy): Eukaryota > Metazoa > Arthropoda > Arachnida > Araneae > Macrothelidae > Macrothele > Macrothele yani. The sequence continues at coordinate 83,582,179 of CM077029.1, forward strand.
TCTGATGGGGTGTAGTTGCAAAAATGACCACGTCATCAGCAAAATAAAGGTGAGTTAGATAATCTCCATTAATATTTATCCCTTTGTTCTCCCAGTTCAGTGATTGAAAGACATTTTCCAATGTGGCATTTAAAGAGCTTGGGTGATATGGTGTCACCTTGACTCACTTCCTTTCGAATTTTTGTGTGTGCTGTATTCTCAAACAGCCGAATCTTTGCACTTGCATTTTTATAGATGTTATTAATACTATTAATGTATGCATCTTCAATACCGCAGGATTTCAAAGCCATTGTAACTGCTGATGGTTTCACCGAATCAAAGGCCTTTTCATAATCGATAAAAGCCATGCACAATGGAAGTTCACATTCCCTCGCTCTTTCAATTAGTTCTCTCAGTACGTGGATATGATCTATAGTGCTGTAGCCACTCCTGAATCCAGCTTGTTCTCTCGGTTGAGCCATGTCCAGTGTTACCTTCAAGCGGTGTGAAAGAACTTTAGTAAAGATTTTATAAATCACTGATAGGAGGCTGATAGGTCTGTAGTTCCTGAGATCCTCAATGTCACCCCTTTTTTATGTAGCAGGATCATTGTAGCGTTGTTCCACTCCTCGAGAATCTTCCCTTCATTAAGGCATCAAGTGAAAACTTCGGCGAGTACTGTTTCAATTTCTCCAATTGCTTCTTGTATGACATCTATGGTAATTCCTTCTTCTCCTGGAGCTTTTTCTCGTTTCGTGTTCTTGATTGCATGTGCAACTTCTGCTGGGAGGACTGGAAGAACTCTGGTACCTTTCGTAATGTCTGGAGTGCATGTACCATCCCTTTCACATAGTTTGAGTAGAAATCTTTCACTCTTGTTAAAATTTTGCCTCTATTTCTTGTTACAGAGCCATATTCTTTTCTCAGAGACTTAATCTGTTTTCTTCCCTTACTCAGACGTCCCTTTGCTCTCTTCAGGCTTTGATTGTTTTTAGTTGCTTTCCTCACTAGTTCACAATTGAATTTCCTTACGTCTTCAATAATACTTTTTTGTAGTGTCTTTCATAGCTCTATATATTCCACTTTTGGTAGTCACATCTCCTTTAGTTGTCCTCATCTCTCTTCATTTTTGCATCAGAATTTTGGTTTTTCCTGATAATTTGTTCATATGCAACTTGTTCTTAGTACCAGCTATTTTTGTTGCTGTTTCCATAAGAGCCTTGGTTAATTTTCTGTTAACTTCAGAGATATCCACTTCTTTGGACGTTAGACCTTCTAGAGCAAAGAATCTGTTCCTCAGTTCCAATTTGAAGGTATCATGATGTTTTTTAAGGTTGGTCATGTCAATACACTTTGTTTTTTGTATGAGCTTGCCCTGCTCGAGTTTAGCATTGAGATGCATCTTACATCTTACCATTCTATGGTCATTACCTGTGTTGAACTTGTTCAGCACACTGCAGTCCTCCATGACAAATTTCTTGTTACACATAATAAAATCAATTTCACTTGTCAATCCATTGGGATGCCTCCATGTCCATTTCCTTTGCGGCTTTTTCTTGAAAAAGGAGTTCACGATGAAAAACTTTTCTGCCTCTTGCAAACTCTACGAGAGTATTTCCGTGCTGGTTTCTGTTACTGTGACCAAATTTACCTACTGAAGTTTCGTTCTGCTGCCGTTGCCCTATTTTTGCATTGAAATCTCCCCTAATGATCTTCAAATGCTGCTTGCCTTTATTATTTAGATGATGAATTTACTCATAAAATTCTTCAATCTCTTCTTCAGGATTGCTTGTGGTGGGTGCATAAGCTTGAATAATCTGAGACTGGTATCTTCTCAAGAGTTGGATAACAATTGAGTTCTTTAGCAGGATATCATAGAAGTCCTGTCATTTTTTCTGTTCTTCACGTTTTTTTACACAAGTTCGCTGAAAACCACGACACCTGGACTCCTTAACTTCTTATTCAATCTGGTGGTGTCATATTGAGGGTGAGTGGTATATTTATTTAAAATATGAACTAAAAACTCATAAATTATTTCTTAAAAGAAGAAGAATGAGAGGGTTAAAATAATAACATTGTTACCTCTTGGTCTGCAGTCTCCTTCTGATTAGTTGCTCTCTGTATACTCTCAAGAACAAAAAACTGCGTATTCGAAGTTCCATAAAATGAAAGTTCCCCGTAGGCAACAATGAAGTATTTTTGATAGCTAAAACCCATAAGTCTTTTATCGAAAACACAAAAATCTTGTCTTCAAAATAGAACTTGAAAGAAAATTAATCCAATGAAATAATAAAATCGAAATAAAATCCATTATTCCAACCTCAAATTCCACTGAGAATGATATGCAAAACAGTCTTCACCGTTACACTTGCATTTGAATCGGCCACTTGCGGAACAACGTTATGTAATAGATAATGAAGTACAGAAGTCTGCTGATGCCTAAAGAACTAAACTTAATCAGGAAGTTTTAAAAAATAAAATTAAGCTGGTAAAAGAAGAAACTCAAATCAGGTTCTTAACGAATTTGTAGAGACCTTAAAATAACAGGGTGTCCACATTCTGGAAAGTCAGGGAAATGAAAATTGGTCAGGGAAAGTCAGAGAAATGCCTGAAATGTTGGTAAAAGTCAGGGAAAATCAGTGATATTTAATCAGGGAAATTTCAATCACAGTTAAACTACAACTAGTTTTAACCCTGCGTCGGGGAGTGACTTCCTCATCACCCAACACACTTGCACTTGGTGTTGCAGACAGTCACTAACTTCCCCTTCCTACTAATGTAACCTTGTATTTCCTACCTATTATTGTAAGTTGTGTTACATTACTTGTTAACATTTCTCTTTTTGTTTTAGGTCAGAGGAGTAGAAGAAAATTTGTGATATAAGTTATACCTTGTTAACAGGCAATTAAGACTGCAGCAATGTCAAAGCATTGTGTGTTTAATGAACAATGGTTGGACGAACAATTAAATCCTGAGTTTTCTGGTTGGATAGCTGCTGTGAACGGCAAAAATGAATCTGCATTTTGTAAAGTGTGCTCTAAAACTTTCAAGCAACATGGGGTGTCGGGCAGTCTCCAGCCACGGAAATGGCCCTAATCATTTAAAAACATCTGCGCTAAAATGTCTCAGCCCAGTCTTGCTTCTTTCACTTCCTCTGTGAAAAAGAACTCTCTTTGTAATAACGAACTCTTGCCATCAACAAGCTCAGGATATGTGGAATCAGTACTTCTAGAAAATATTAAGTCTAATGACTGAAATACTTATGTTGTGAAAGATGATGTGAAGCCCAGTGACCTTAATGCTTATGTAGTGAAAGATGATGTAACAAAGTCGAAAATAATATGGGCCATGGAAGTGTTGTCCAAGCAAATGTCTCTGAGCTCTTGTACACAGACTAACAAAACATATCAGTTAATGTTTCCTGACAGTGCAATAGCTTCAAAATTTACTTTAGGCAAAAGCAAAGCATCTTATGTGATAAACCATGGATTGGCATCACATTTCAAACAGTGTTTAATGGACGATCTGAAGCAGTGCACTGACTTTGTAATTTGTTTTGATGAATCACTAAACAAAATTGCTCAGCATGGGCAAATGAATCAGTTTGTTCGTTATTGGGACGTCAATCTGCAAAAAGTTTCCACTAGATACTGAAGCAGTGTGTTTTTTGGACAGGCAACAGCTAATGACCTTTTAGAGAAATTCATTAAAGGTGCACCTCTTCCCTTGGATAACATGCTACAAGTGTCAATGGATGGACCTAACATTAATCTCAGCTTTCATCAAAAGCTGAAAAAAGATAAACTTAGAACTGAAAATCCAGATGGTAAATTATTAGTTGACATTGGAGTATGTGGTCTTCACGTGGTCAATGGAGCTATGAAAACTGGACTTGAAGCAGTGAAATGGGATATACATCACTTTCTGCATAACTTGTACTACCTTTTAAAAAATAGTCCTGCTAGCAGTGTAATTTATACTATGATTACTGGATGTAAAGATTTCCCTTTTGAAATTTTGCCCTGTAAGGTGGTTGGAAAACGTTAATTGTTTGACTAGGGCATTGCTTGTCTATGATCATATCAGTCAGGGAAATCAGGTTTGATAATTATGTGGACATCCTGAATAATACCCAAATACTTACAGATTACCAATAAACCAATTCATGGAAAGGACAAAAGGTTGTTAGTAACATGTCAAGAGAAAAGACAAGTGCAGAAATCTTTAATAAAATAAAGCAACTGTACCAAAGCCACATTCAGTGCTATAATTTGTGGAACCGTATACAGAATACGGAATATAAGAATTTTAAGGGCACATGGAAAACTCTGATTATTGACAATGTACTTACAGAAATTAATGAAATCGCCAAAGGCCAACAAAAAACAGCGGAAAGTACGGTTGCTAAAAAACTGAATGCTTTAATAGACGAAATCAAAGTGAAAAATGAAGACGGAACAGAATATCCAGTGAATGTTAATCAGTCATCGAGAGTGCTAACGTATAGCGAAAAAGCAGTGTTACAACGTGGGAAGAAATACGCTTTTCCACCAAAAACCCCAAGAACAGAAGAGTACATTCCAATATTAGAAGATATTGTACATCGAGTACCTTCAGAGCATGCTATCGATCTGAGGTTTTAAAATATTCAGGATTATGCTCAAATAATATAACGATAAACACAAAAAAATCCTACCAGGTCAATAAGTTGCAGTATGACAGACAACAACTGTTAAGTTTATGTAAAGACCCTGCGATTAAATTTTGCGAAGCGGACAAGACAGGGCAAATTGTTATTTTGGACACTGTTGAATATAATGATAAAATGCAGACAGCGATCTCTGAGTTAAAGTGTGAACGTGTTAACGATGATCTCACAGAGAAACAAGTACTTTCCTCGCTAAAGTAAGGAACCATAGTAGTTTACCTGCAGAAATAAAAAATGCGAACCCACCAATGGGAGCAGGGACGCCAAAAATTTTCTCGAAAATTAAAACCCATAAAGAAAAAACTCCATTAAGACTGATTCTCTCGAAAAAAATTCCCCTCTCATCAATCTAGAAAAAAAGATATACAGCTATATATCCCCAATTTTTGTGAGGAATCAATTTACCTTAAAGAATAGCTACGAATTTATCAGAAAGATCAAGAAGATAAATCAAGACCTTACGAATATCCCGATGGCCTCTATGGACATTAAAGCGTTATACCCTAATACTCATGTCGAGCTAGGCATCGAGTTGATCATGCAACAATTAAATATAAATAAAAAGCTAAATATGACACAGCTGAAAGAATTAAATGATGCATTATACTTCATTAAAGAAAACAATATCTTCCAATTTGAGGGAAGTATTTTTAAACAAACTCAAGGCGGCCCTATGGGGATCCCCATTATCGGCGTTATACGCAGAAGTGACAATGGCGTACATCGAAAGAAAAGTTATTCAAACTCTACCTGAAAAACCACTACTATATGCTCGGTATGTTGATGACATCATCATTATTTCAAAACTCAACAATACCGAGCTACAAGATCTAGCTCATCGATTCAACTTAACCTGCAACACCATTGAACTGACACTTGAATTTGAAGTGAATAATAGTCTGTCATTTTTAGACATTCTACTTTAAAAAATAAAAATAAGTTTGAATACACTGTTTTCAGGAAAGCAACGTACATTCCGGTACTTCTCGCACCATCCTGTTATCCATTAAAAAAAATAGCATAGTAAACTTGATTCAAAGAGCGTATACGCACACTTCTAATAATAGGCTAAAGAATCAAGAGCTTGATTTCATCTTGAAAATATCACAAGATTATGGTTACCCTAATAAGCTTATTAAAAAATGGATATATTAGAGTAAAAAAAACATATGGCTAAGAGAAATGAAGACCAAGAAGTTTACAATCAAAGAAAGGTGAGAAAAAATAAATTAAAATATATAGGTGCATTCCCTTACTTGGAAGGTGTCAGTAAAGAAATTAATAGGCAATGTACTAAATTTGACTTACAACTAGGAAGTTCAGTGAACACTTTGAAAAATCTGACTATTAACAAAAGAACAGAGCAAATATTAGAGGAATCGGAGTCTTACGAAATTCCCATTGCACACATACCCCCAATATCGTACACAGGGAGTACTAAAAACAAGTTTAAAAAAAAGGCTAAAACAACACATATCTAACTGGCAAAAAAAAGAAGCAAAAACTGCATTAGTGCAATTCTGTATTGACCAGCGAACATTCCCAAAATTCGAAGACATTAAAAGAGAGACAAATGAGAATAGAGGAATCGATTCTAAGTATAAAAATAAAACAAGGGTATGTAACCATAATGACCCTAATACATTATCTAGCCTTTGGAAAGAGCTAATAAGACAAGAAAAAGAACAACAAAAGAAAAACAGACAAAAAAGACAAAGGAACAGAAATGGAAAATGACCATTTGAAGAGAAAAAAAAAAAAGGGTAGAATTAGTGAAACATAGATGGTGCCGGCTATGTTTGATCAAGAAAAGTATCTAATACAGTGTATCCGACGAATGGCAACGTGGGGTATCAGACTCCATTGACGAGAAATAAACCACGAACATCGGTGGAAAAGTCGTCGCGCTCCTGAGGATGCCCAAACACTGGGCGAAAAATTTAGAGCATTAATAACGTTAAAGAATTGATGTTGTTGAATCCTAAAATGAAGATCTACTGAATCTATCCAAAGTAAGCAGTGTGTTTGATGTGAATGGTTGCTGCACATACAACGGACAATAGGACAATAGCTTCAACGAAGACCCGAAAACTTGCAAGAAAAGTGAATCATTGCTAGAAACAGAATGCCTAGGTAAGCATTATCCAACTAGAATATTTCCAAACCTTCAAATTGGAACTGAGGAACAGATTCAGTGCTCTAGAAGGTCTAACGTTGGAAGAAGTGGACATCTCTGAAGTTAACAGAAAACTAACCAAGGCTCTTATGGAAACAGCAACAAAAATAGCTGGTACTAAGAACAAGTTGCATACGAATAAATTATCTGGAAAAACCAAAATTCTGATGCAAAAAAGAAGAGAGATGAGGACAACTAAAGGAGATGTGACTTCCAAAGTGGAATATATAGAGCTATGCAAGACAGTACGAAAAAGTATCACTGAAGACATAAGGAAATTCAACTGTGAACTAGTGAGAAAAGCAATTGAAAACAACCAAAGCCTGAAGAGAGCAAAGGGACATCTGAGTAAGGAAAGAAAACATATTATGGCTCTGAGAAAAGAAGATGGTTTTGTAACAAGAAATAGAGGTGAAATTTTGACAAGAGAAAGATTTCTACTCAAAACTATATGAAAGGGATGATACATGTACTCCAGGCATTATGAAAGGTACCAATACAAGAGTTCTTACAGTTCTCCCAGCAGAAGTTGCACATGCAATCAAGAACACGAAATGGGGAAAAGCTCCAGGAGAAGATGGATTACCGTAGACATCATTCAAGAAGCAAGTGGAGAAAAATAAACAATACTCGTCCAAGTTTTCACTCAATGCCTTAATGAAGTGAAGATTCCTGAGGATTAGAACAATGCTACAATGATCCTGCTACATAAAAAAGGTGACATTGATGATCTCTGGAACTACAGACTTATCAGTCTCCTATCAGTGGGTTTATAAAATCTTCACTAAAGTTCTTTCACACCGCTTGAAGGTGTCACTAGACATGGCTCAACCGAGAGAGCAGGCTGGAATCAGGAGTGGCTACAGCACTATAGATCATATGCACGTACTGAGAGAACTAATTGAAAGAGTGAGGGAATGTGAACTTCCGTTATGCATGGCTTTTATAGATTATGAAAGGCCTTTGATTCAGTAAAGCCATCAGCAGTTACAATGGCTTTGAAATCCTGTGGTATTAGAGATGCATACATTAATAGTATTAATAACATCTATGAAAATGCAAGTGCAAATATTTGGCTATTTGAGAATATAGCACCCATAAAAATTAGAAAGGGAGTAAGACAAGGTGACACTATATCTCCCAAACTCTTTAATGACACATTGGAAAATGTCTTTCAATCACTGAATTGGGAAGACAAAGGGATAAAGATTAAGGGAGATTATCTACCTCACCTTCGTTTTGCTGATGACATAGTCATTTTTGCAACTACCCCCATCAGAGCTGCAGAGCATGATCCAGGAACTTGCTGAGAAAAGTAAAGAAGTGGGATTAAAAATGAACTTTCAGGAGACAAAAGTGATGTACAATGCTTTTACAAGAAATGAAGATTTATCGATTGATGTGGAAAAGCTGGAAATAACAAATACCTACATTTATCTTGAACAGCAGATATCAAGTGAGGGTCACATTGGTGAAGAAATTAATCGGCGTATAAAACTTGCCTGGAGAGCTTTTGGAAGAAACAGTAAAATTTTCAAGAGCAGTATGCCATTATGTCTTAAAAGAAAAGTGTTTGATCAATGCATCCTTCCGGTGCTTACGTATGGTGCAGAGACATGGACCTTAACTAAAAGAGACATATAGAGACTGCAGACAACTCAAAGTAGCATGGAGAAGTGCATGCTTGGTGTAACCATGAGAGATAAGAAGGGAAACTCGTGGATCAGAAAAATGACAAGAGTGGAAGACATCATGATCAGAGTTAAATCCCTGAAATGGCAATGGGCTGGACATATTGCCAGGAGGACAGACCATCGATGGACAACGGAAATTTTAGTCTGGATTCCAAGGGACAGGAAAAGACCCAGAAGAAGAGCACATGTGAGGATGGGTGGATGAAATTCAAAAGTATGCGGGAGTGACATGGAGGAGACTTGCACAAGACAGACCGTTGTGGAAGAAACTTTGGGAGGCCTTCATCCAGCAGTGGATTGATAATGGTTGACAATGATGATGATGATGATATATATATATATGCTATACCACACTCACCAACCCGCTTGGCCAGCGTGGTGAGTTATGGCCAAACCCCTCCAAAATGACTCCACAACTTAAATCTTGGCCCTCAGTCTCCGGCAGCTGGAATGTACCTGGCCAAGGCAGCGGCCAGTGCGACATGAAGGCAGAGGGTGCTAAGAATCCCCGGAGGACCGGACTAGGCTGCCATCTGATGCTGACCTTGGCAACATACAATGGACGCTCCCTATCTTCTGATTCAAGGCTTCTTGAATTGGAAGAGGAACTTCAAAGGATCAAGTGGGACATCGTCGGGCTAAGTGAGGTAAGGAGAAAAGGAGAAGATCTCATTGAACTGAAAAGTGGACATCTCTTCTACTATCGTGGGACAGATACTGGCAGAACTAGTGGTGTTGGATTTATAATAAACAAGAAACTGAAGGATAAAGTTGTAGAAGTTGAAAGTTCCTCTGACAGAGCTGCAAGACTCATTACCCAACTCTCGAGAAGATACCAGGCTCAGATTATTCAAACTTATGCACCCACCACAAGTCTTCCTGAAGAAGAAATTGAAGAATTCTATGAGGAAATTCGTCATCTAAATAATAAAGGTAAGCAGCACTTGAAGATAATTATGGGAGATTTCAATGCAAAAATAGGACAACGGCAACAGAATGAAACTTCAGTAGGTAAATTCGGTCACGGCAACAGAAACCAGCGTGGAAATACTCTCATAGAGTTTGCAGAGGCAGAAGGGTTTTTCATCTTGAACTCCTTTTTCAAGAAAAAGCCACACAGGAAATGGACATGGAGACATCCAAATGGGACGACAAGTGAAATTGATTTTATTATGTGTAACAAAAAATTCGTCATAGAAGACTGCAGTGTGCTAAACAAGTTCAACACAGGCAGTGACCATAGATTGGTGAGATGTAAGATGCACCTCAACACTAAACTCGAACGTAGCAAGCTCATAAGACAAACAAAATGTATTGACATAACCAACCTTAAAAAACACCATAATACCTTCAAATTGGAACTGAAGAACACATTCTCTGCTTTAGAAGGCCTAACATCGGAAGAAGTGGATATTTCTGAAGTTAACAGAAAAGTAACCAAAGCTCTTATGGAAACAGCAACAAAATTAGCTGGGTCTAAGAACAAATTGCATGTGAACAAATTATCAGGAAAAACCAAAATGTTGATGCAAAAAAGAAGAGTGATGAGGACAACTAAAGAAGATGTGACTTCCAAAGTGGAATACATAGAGCTATGCAAGACAGTATGAAAAAGTATCACTGAAGACGTAAGGAAATTCAACTGTGAACTAGTAAGGAAAGCAATTGAAAACAACCAAAGCCTAAAGATAGCAAAGGGACATCTCAGTAAGGGGAAAAAACAGATTATGGCACTGAGAAAAGAAGATGGTTCTGTAACAAGAAATAGAGGCGAAATTTTGACAAGAGTGAAAGATTTCTACTCCAAATTATATGAAAGGGATGATACATGTACTCCAGACATCATGAAAGGTACCAGTACCAGAGTTCTTCCAGTCCTTCCAGCAGAAGTTGCACATGCAATCAAGAACATGAAGCGGGGAAAAGCTCCAGGAGAAGATGGAATTACTGTAGACATCATACAAGAAGCAAGTGGAGAAATCGAAACAGTACTCGCCCAAATTTTCACTCCATGCCTTAATGAAGGGAAAATTCCTGAGGATTGGAACAACGCTACACTGATCTTGCTACATAAAAAAGGTGACATTGAGGATCTCAGGAACTACAGACCTATCAGCCTCCTATCAGTGGGTTTATAAAATCTTCACTAAAGTTCTTTCACACCGCTTGAAGGTAACACTGGACATGGCTCAACCGAGAGAACAAGCTGGATTCAGGAGTGGCTACAGCACAATAGATCATATCCATGTACTGAGAGAACTAATTGAAAGAGTGAGGGAATGTGAACTTCCGTTATGCATGGCTTTTATCGATTATGAAAAAGCCTTTGATTCGGTGAAACCATCAGCAGTTGCAATGGCTCTGAAATCCTGCGGTATTGAAGATGCATACATTAATATTATTAATAACATCTATGAAAATGCAAGTGCAAAGATTCGGCTGTTTGAAAATACAACACACATAAAAATTGGAAAAGGAGTGAGACAAGGTGACACCATATCTCCGAAGCTCTTTAATGCCACATTGGAAAATGTCTTTCAATCACTGAACTGGGAAAACAAAGGGATAAAGATTAATGGAGATTATCTAACCCACCTTCGTTTTGCTGATGACATAGTCATTTTTGCAACTACCCCCATCAGAGCTACAGAGTATGATCCAGGAACTTGCTGACAAGAGTAAAGAAGTGGGATTAAAAATGAACTTTCAGAAGACAAAAGTGATGTACAATGCTTTTACAAGAAATGAAGATTTATCGATTGATGGAGAAAAGCTGGAGATAACAGACACGTACGTTTATCTTGGACAGCAGATATCAAGTGAGGGTCACATTGGTGAAGAAATTAATCGGCGTACAAAACTTGCCTGGAGAGCTTTTGGAAGAAACAGCATAATTTTCAAGAGCAATATGCCATTATGTCTTAAAAGAAAAGTTTTTGATCAATGCATCCTTCCAGTGCTTACGTATGGTGCAGAGACGTGGACCTTAGCTAAAAGAGACATACAAAGGCTGCAGGCGACTCAAAGAAGCATGGAGAGGTGCATGCTTGGTGTAACCAGGAGAGATAAGAAGAGGAACACGTGGATCCGAAAAATGACAAGAGTGGAAGACATCATGATCAGAGTTAAATCCCTGAAATGGCAATGGGCTGGACATACTGCCAGAAGAACAGACCATCAATGGACAGCCGAAATTTTAGATTGGATTCCAAGGGACAGGAAAAGACCCAGAAGAAGACCGCATGGAGGATGGGTGGATGAAATTCGAAAGTATGCGGGAGTGACATTGAGGAGACTGGCACAAGACAGGCCGTTGTGGAGGAAACTTGTGGAGACCTTCGTCCAGCAGTGGATTGATAATGGTTGACAATGATGATGATGATGATATATATATATGAATGAATGATCTGACAAAATTCTTGAAAGCTAATTATAAAAAAATAATGAATCATTTTTTTTTCTTTTATTGTGGAAAACACAAAAGACGTCTCTTAATCATAACCAGTTGTCTGCGTAAAACGGAAATTTTTTTTAGTGATATTTGCATGTATTACTTTGAGGTACTGTGTATGTTTCTGAGTTTTAATGGTTTCTCAAATTTTTGTTTCAGTTCAACAAGGCGAAATCCAGCTGTTTCTAGAGCTCCACCACCTCCTCCGTTAGCGACAAGGCCTGCTCCAATAATTCCCTCACGTCCTGATCCTAGTGGGTCCAACAGACCACCTCCTGCTGCTCCTCCACGTCCAGTTCCTGGTGGGCTGCCACCCCCACTTATACCAACGTAAGTTTAGAAGTTTGATACCATCAGTTTGCGTTGTTGAATATTAATTATAGCATTTATAAAGTTCAGATCCATTTTTATCTTTGTGGTACAGTTTGCTTTTGTTTCCTATAACTTGATATTGTTTAAGAGTATTCCATGTCATTGAAACTATTTCTAGTAGTTGGTTAGCTGCTGGGGGGAAGGGTTGGATACCTTCCAGCTAATTGTCTGAGTTTGATGTGTATTTTAGATCCAGACGAGGCATAAGCTTTATGCTTTTGACATAGCACTGCTTAGGAATAAATGTTTCCTTTATGAGCTTTAGATGCTCATGTGGTTCACTAAGCCTTCAAACAAAACAAAGATTTCAGGTTGTGTGAAATCACTTACTCAAGGCTTTATCCAGATATATTCATTTGGTTCCAGTTGAAGAAATTTTGTTAAATCTTCCTTCCCTCAGAGTTCTTTTTCACTTTTACAGACATTTCTGGCCTCTTGATTTCACTCGAGGCCTGTTCTCAATTGTATTGCTGCATACAGCTGTACTCTTGAATCTCTTGTATGGCTGCATGTTGAATGCATTTGGCATATATTAAGAATAACACATTAATACAGGGTGATTCATAAAGAAGTATACAGTTTCCAGATGCTGTAAAACAATAACAGTTGAAGACGCGGATCACAACTGCGAACCGTTAGGTAGATGTACTCATAAAGTTTGTGTCCCGCTACTGAGGGAAGTGACGTAGGCATGGCGCGTGTGTCACGTGACTAGTCAGTCAAAATGACGGCGTCTGCAGTGGGGAAGAACTGTTGTGCAACGGCATTTTCGATCACGATTCGGAAAAGATCCTCCAACCAGAAAATCTATCTACGATTGGCGTAAAAAATTTGAAAATACGTGCTGTTTGTGCAAACTTTAAAAGTCCCGGACGGCCGCGTTTATCGGAAGTCGTCGATAGTGTTTGCACTGCCATTCAACGAAGCCATGGAGGGTGAGTCGTGAAGTGCAGATTTCACAGCCCACTGTCTAGATAATTTTGAGAAAGAAGCTGAAAAGGATACCATACAAAGTGCAGATGTTGCAAAATCTCACTGACCTTGACATAGCGCTTTGAATTTTGTACCGAAATGCAGCACCGTTTTGAAAATGACGATTTTGCCAATCACTTAGTTTTCACTGATGAAGTTACATTTCATGTGAGTGGTCAGATAAACAAGCACTATGTTTGCTTTTCGGGAATGGAGAATCCCAGATTTACAGTGCAACATGTGCGAGATTCCCCCTAAGGTAAATGTGTTCTGTTCTGTGTCCAAAAAGAAAGTGTACAGCCCCTTCTTTTTTCACGAGAAAACTGTTGCGGGTGGCTCTTTTATGGATGTGTTAAGTCTTTGGTTGATACCACAGTTGCAGGACGACAGTGGCAACTTTATTCTCCAATTGGATGGTGCACCACTGCACTGGTTAGGCGACATGGGAGATTAACTCGATGAACATCTTCCTCACTGATGGATTGGACGAGCCACGGACTACAACATGCCACTGACCCAATGGCCACCCAGAAGTCCTGGCTTAACACCTTGTGACTTTTCCCTGTGGGGGTACATAAAGGACAAGGTATTCACTCCTCCCCTTCCTGTTGATCTAGCAGAGCTGAAACAGCGTATCACAGCCACTATCACTGCACTTGATTCAGATATCTTACCTCATGTTTGGGCGGAAATGGATTACCAGCTCGATGTGTGTCGTGTGACTAAGGGTGCTCACATAGAACATCTGCGACTGTCTCTAAAAAACTTGAAACATTCCCCTACAATTCTGTTATAGGTAACATAAAATATCTTGCATTGTTCTTGTTTTACAGTGCATTGAAACTGTATACTTCTTTATGAATCACCCTGCATTAACTACTGTCTAACACTAATATGAACTGCTGACTACATTGTTTATTAAAAGTGCTCATCTTGCTTTTTTTGTCAGTGTATCTGTATCTTTTCTCCAGTTAAGATTTTATTCCTAAGGTCTGGTTTTTCTATCCATTCTTGCTTATTTGATGTTCAGATGATGTTTTAAAGTTGTGTTATGATCATTCTGTCAGTCAGTGATCATCCTCTTCCAATACAGCCTGTTTTGTATTAGATATTCATAATGTTTACTTCTTCTGACTTGCATGCATGATTTACTTTCATGCCTTGTGTGTAGTATATGTTAACCACATTGCAGAATTAAGTCTTAGCGTTACATTTGAGATGAAATGATTCTCTCTCACAATATGCTAAATAAAGGAGTCGTCTCTCACAATATGCTAAATAAAGGAGAAAAAATTAGTCTTATTGCATTTTTTTCTTCTTTGGAATCAGACTGGAAAAAATATGCAAATAAGAACCAGCATTTGTATTCTTTGCAGATATTGCATATATTATTTAGATTACACAAATAATTTGAACTAACTCCTTGTGTAATGAATAGGTAATGCTTAAATCTTCCCTCAATAGGTAATGCTTAACACATTCAGTGCCACTTGATGCCTTGAGGCATTATACAATACTTGCCCCAGGTGCCATTGACACCTAAGGGCATCACGATTGTGGCTTAATATTTCCATTTCTAAAACCTTCGTCACTTGAAGAAAGTTCTATTTTTTTATTGGCACTGAGAATGAGTAGTCAACTGTCTAAAAATGACTTCGGGTTATGGGTAGCGGACTTTTTCCTCCCACATGATTTAGGGAAGGGAAAGTAAGTCTTCTCCCCATAGACATTACACAGTATTTGCTTTTCACTGCAATATTTATTTTCCTTTGAATGTTACTGATGTTGTGGTGAAGAGAATTATCAATAAATAAATGCTTGCGTGACAGTAAAGAGCATTTGCCACTTGGAATTTGTATGTAACAGGGTGGCCTATTTAGATGGCTAAAGGAATTTCAAGGAAACACATATTCACTTCAGTACTTTGTTTTGTTGAAAAAATGGATAAATTCAGAAGCATCATCTTAACCAAAAACTCTTTGGCGGGCACAACTGGTTGTAGAAATAGGTGATCTCAATCAATTTTCATCTAGTACAGAAACGGATTTTATGAGAGTTTTTTTGGCATTTGTATTATTTCTCATGTTTTATATGCAGTAGTGTCTAAAATACACTATCAACCAACAAGTAATTGGACACTCGTGATAAAGGAAAACGAAGTTTTTCACCTTCAATAGTTGGTGAAGCCTCCACAAGCGGCGATTACAGCTGCGACCCTCCACGGCATACTTTCAACCAGGCGTTTTACAACGGCTAGCGGTATTTTCTTCCACTCGGCTTGGAGAAGACAGGTCAGTTCCTTCACCGATTTCGGACGGTGGGGGCACCCCTTAAGTCGACGCTCCAACTCGTCCCGGAGGTGTTCGATAGGGTTAAGGTCCGGGCTCTGCGCAGGCCAGTCCATTCGATTAACCCCATTGTCACCATACCAAGCCATGGTGGACCTCGCAACATGACAGGTGGCATTGTCATCGTGAAAGTAACATGAATCCACCCCGTAAAACTGCCACAACGTAGGAAGCACATGGTCATCCAAAATGGTGCAGTAGGTCTCGGCGTTGAGTCTACCAGGAATTGCGACCAAGGGTCCCGTGCCATACCAGGAGAAACACCCCCATAGCATAATTCCACCACCGCCGAACTTCACAGTTGGCACAATACATTCCGGCAGGAGGCGTTCTCCAGGCAGACGCCAAACCCAGACCCTGCCACCCGAACGGTAGAGGGTGAACCTTGATTTGTCGCTCCAGAGAACCTGTTTCCACTGTTGAACGGTCCACTGTCGACGTTCTTTGCACCACGTTAGCCGAGCAGCACTATTGAACTTGGTGATCAAAGGCTTGTGGGCGGCAGCACGTCCATGATAACTGAGCAGATGGGCTTCCTTACGGATGGTATTCATCGAAAGAACATTCCCGGATGCCTGTTGAAACTCCTCGCGGATGTGGCCCATCGATTTGGTGCAGTTCTTCCGAATTTCTCTGGCCAGCACCCGTCGGTCTCTAACTCCCAGTTTTGTGGGTCTGCCGTGTCGAGGCACATTCCGACAGTCACCTCTCATCTTCCACTTGCCAATCACGTAGGCCACTGTCGATTGTGGGTACTTCAACTTGCTAAATATGTCACCTATGGATCGGCCATTTCTGTGATACCTGATGATTACACCTTTCTTGAAATCTCGAGAGCTCCGAACTGTGTGGCATCTTGCATGCGACTGGTTGCGTTGTTGTTTCCCACACGATATTTAACAGGTGCGGCCGTGGCGTGTGTCAGGACCACAGATATCGTCGATTGCAGGGGTGTCCAATTACCTGTTGGTAGATAGTGTAAATACGAGGGTTGCACCGAAAGTAATGCAAAAGTGGGCATAACTTTTTTATTAACTAACAGAGGTCATTCAAATTGCATATGTTGGTAAAATAACTCTTTCTCTATACAAAGGTACTACTCAACATAGTCTCCATCACAAACGATGCATTTGTGCCATCACTGAACCCAACTCTCAAATCCTCTTTAAAAATTTTCAGGTGTGGACTGTTGTACCCACTTCTTCAGAGCCGCTTTCATCTCATCTCTGTCATCAAATTGCTGTCCCCAGAGACTGTCCTTCATTGGACCGAACAGGTGGAAGTTGGAGGGCGCCAGATCCGAGCTGTATGGTGGATGGGGAATCACCGACGAGCCTAATTTGCTGATCGCCTGATTTGTTGCCAAAGATGTGTGTGGTCTCGCTTTGTCATGGTGAATGTGGATCCTTTTCAGATCCTTGTATAGTCTCTTAACCTCCTTGTGGCTTCTCAGTGCTTCTTGAGTGTCTCAGTGTACCGCTCGCTGGTCATGGTACAGCCTCATTCCAGGAAATCAAGGAAACTGACATCCCCATCATCCCAAAAAACAGTCACCATAACTTTTTGTGCTGATTGCTGGTTCTTGAACTTCGTAGGCTTTGGTGAAGAGGTGTGACGCTATCCCATGGATTGATTCTTCATTTCCGGATTGTAAAGGTACACCCACATTTCATCCCCTGTCACCAGATCAGTAAAAAACATGCCTTCAAATGCTTCCAGCAGATCAGAGAAGATTTCCACCCTTCTCTCCTTCAAATTGGGTGTCAGCTGCCGAGGTACCCACTGTGCACACACTTTCCGATACCCTAAGTCTTCCACCATCTTCTGTATGGCATTGTGACCACAGTCCAGTTGTACAACAAGCTCACGGATTATGCCTCATCTCTCCACGTGAAACAATTCATCCACTCACTGACTATTTGTGTCAGTGGTTGCAGATGATGATCTCCCACTGCATGGTTTGTCTTCAGTGCTGGTTTTTCTTTCATTAACTCTTTCACTGCTGTGTGACGCTAAACGGTGTCATACAATACTTAGCCCAGGTGCCGCCACCCAACGGCATTGTGATTCTGACTTAATATTTCCCTTCCTAAAACCTTCAGCACTTGAGGAGAGGCATCTGTTTTGTTACTGGCACTGAAACTGAGTATCCAACTGTTTAAAAATGACTGTGGTTTGGGGATAGCAAATTTTTTCCCACATGGTTTAGGGAAGGGAAAGTAAGTTGACTCCCCTTAAACTTAACACAGTGTGAGCTTTACACTGCAATGTTTATTTTCCTTTGAATGTCACTGGTTTTGTGATGAAGGGAACTATCAATAAACAAATGCTTGAGTGGCAATAAAAAGCATTTGCTGCTTAGAATTCACACATAAGAGGGCTGCCTATTGAGGACACTAAAGGGATTTCAAAGAAACCCATATTGACTTCCATTCTTAGTTTTGTGGAAACAAAGGTTATATTCAGAGAGGCTATCTCTGGTCCCTCTTAATCAAAAGTCATTGGTAGTCACATCCTGCTGTGAAAATAGATGATCCTGATAATTTGTCATCATATGCAGAAACATATTCTTTTAGTAGCTGTAGTACAATCAGCAGTGAAAGTGAAAATGAAGAATGTGATGTTCTCTCTCATACTCCGCCTCACAAGATTTTAGCTACACATTGGTATGATGTTCCCGACATCATGAGAATAATTCTGCTCACTAGTGTACTAGGACTGAAAATTAATATTACAGGTATTGAATCAATTGAATTTTTCAATCTTTCTGCAACTGAAGAATTTTACAATTTATTAGTTACTGTCATAGGTGCCAACTAGTACGGATTTTCCGTAATTTTACGGATTTTTGGTTGCTGTTACGGAAGTACGGAAACACCGCTGAAATTACGGAAAATCGCCATTTGATTTAATTTTCTGAGATAGAAAGCAAATTTTCATCAACTTAAAAATGTTTGTTGGTTCAAGTTTTTCTGGGGGAAAAAAATTAATTGCTACATTCAGGGCTGCCAGACCTGCGCCAATTGCACCAGCCCGCGCCAAAACGTTGTTCTTGCGCCATTCTGCTAAAAAATCGCCATTTGGACGAAATCTGCGCCAATTTTGTGCCAAAAGTTAAAATTTACCGGTCATCGATATTTTAGCGTTATCTTACGACATTCGAAATCGAATGTCGTAAATGAATTCGTATTCAGCGGTGAATTCGTAGTCCCTTCCATTTTTTTTTTTCGATGCAGAAGTGAAGAAATTTTCGGGATATTAGTTGGGGGGGGGTCGTAATCTGTCTGGGGACGTTGTTTTGTCTTTTTAAACGTTCGGAAACGGAAGTTAAACGAAGTGCAGATTTTTCCCGTAATCGTATTTTTTTCTCTCGCGATGTTGCTTCTGTTCAGTACTGTTAAATATAATTTCATTGCATAATTTCAGCTTGAAATTGTAGGCAATGATTTCCGAAAACGGAAGTTAGCCCGCCCGAAAATTTCCCCGTAATCTTCGGCGACGAGATTCTCACGCTGATTCGAGGAATTCCGCCTTTTTTTGTTATGATTTGGACCATGTACGAAATCGATGCGTAACTGAACTTAAATTTTGGGAGGATTGGTGGCGGCGGCAACAGCGGGGGGGACGTTTTCTCCATCAGAGGACGGAATTTCATCATTAGAAAACAGAAAGTAAATGGAGATAATGTTTCTCTGGTAATCGTGATTTTTTTTTCTCGCGATGTTTCCTCTACCCAGTATTGTGTTAGATATCATTTTATTCCATAAATATTTGTATTTCAGCTTGAAAATGTTGGATAAATTTCCGAAAACTGAAGGCTTGAAAAACTGTTATTTCAAGCCATGTTTCCCGATTCAGCGATCGCAAAAAAATATTTGTGTGGAAGAACCAAGGCTACTGCACTAATTCAGCACATGGCCAGTGTTTCTACAAGTAACATCGTATCTGAAGTTAAAAAAAAATCCTTTTTCTGTATCTACGGACCGAAATAATGATGCTCAAGCAAATAAACTGTATCCCATTACAATAACATATTTTGATGAAAAAATAGGGAAAAATTCAACTGTTTTGTTATCATTGGTTGAATCAAGTAATAATACAGGTGAAGGAATATTCAACATTTTGAACAATGAGTTTGTTAAAAAAAAATCTCATGGAGCAACTGTGTGTCATTTTCCTGTGACAATGCTAACACTATCATAGGTCAAGTAAAAGGTGTTGTTTCTCACATAAAGAAGGTTCAGCCTGCAATCATAGTGCAGCGATGTTCATGCCATTTAGTAAATTTAGCTGCACAGAAATCTGCTGCTCAACTGAAAGGATTTAATGTTGAGCAGTTTCTGATAAAGTTGTATTTTTTTTTTTTTTTTTTTTTGAGAAAAGTTCAAAGAGGAAACAATCTAAAACTGAGTCAAGCTGTTTGTGGTACTAAACCACACAAAATTCTTAAGCATGTCAATACTCGCTGGTTATCACTTTTGGAATCCATTGACAGAATTTTAGAACAGTGAGAGGCTCTAGAACATTATTTTAGTGACAATGAAGAAGCTAATTCACAGTATAAGAACCTTGCAAGTATGATTGGAAATCCTTCATCTAAACTTTATTGTCTTTTTTTATCTGCTACTCTTCCTTTGTTTACATCTGTTAACATGTTCTTGCAGCAGGAAGCTCCGCTTGTGCGTGTATTAAAAAGAAAACTTCATAGTCTATTATCTGAATTGCTTGTACGATTTATCAAGCCATCGGCATTTGATGTGACAGCAACATCTCTTGCAGATGGAAATTTTGAAAGAAGGAGAAATCAAAAAGAAAACTGTGATCTCGTAATTGGGTCAAAAGCGAGATCTTATATAGGCACAACTGCAGATCTGAGTGAAGACAGTGGCTACTTTTTATTCTGAGATAAGGGAATTTTACAAGGCAGGCTGCAATTACATTTTAAGAAAATTTCCACTTAATGATGAATTTCTGAGTCATGCTGAAATTGCAGATGTAGCATTAAGGCAAAGTGTTTCTTTTGCATCAGTCCAATATGTGTTCACTGTTTCCAGTTTTGAAACCAGAAGAATCTGACAAGGTGGAATCTGAATTTGTTCACTACCAGTTTGAAAATTTTAACTGTGCTGTTACTTCTGGGAGAATGGATGAAGTGTGGCACAGAATTTCTTTAATGAAAAATGAAAGTGGCCAGTTAAAGCATGAATCATTAAGCAAAATTATGAAAATGATTTTAATAGTCCCTCATAGCAATGCAAGTACAGAAAGAATTTTCAGTATTGTGAAAAAAACAAAACATGAATGATTCAGACCTAATTTAAGTAGTCATGTGCTGTCTTCTTTATTAGTAGAAAAAATAAACAGCATTGCATACAGTGAACTATGCTATCAGAAGAAGTTTTTGCAAATTGAACTAAGGAAGGCCAAAATGGCAACTACAGCCTGTTTATCATAATAATTTGGCCAACATTCCAAGGAATAATTTTTCTTCATGTCTGGAGGTAATTTATTATATTTTCCTGGTAGACAGTATTTTAAATTTTCCCACTAGCAAATTGTTAATAGTTCTGACAGATTAAAATTTGTTGCAGTGTTAAATACCCAAATTTGCCGCTGTAGACTGGATTACTGAAAATTACTGAAAAAAAAATTTGTTACTGAAAATTACTGAAAAATGAACATGTTGGTTACTGAAAACTACTTTTAGAGGTTGGCATCTATGGTTACTGTCTACAGGATATGCTGTAGACATCCCTGGAGTTACTGAAGGTTATAATTACAAATATCAATTATGGATAAATTTTCTCGTATTTTAGAATAGCGGAGTCGTGCAAAGCTATGCGATCTGAACACAGCTAGGTTGTTCCAAATGCATGAAAGCTCATCCGTGGTGCCGCATGATGCCTTGTGGCATTTCGGGAGATTTTCCCTGGTTTCTTACCGATACTGCGTGCTTGCTTTTAAAATAGCACAGCAGCAGCAAACATGTTAAGCTTCATCCATCTTTGCATATTGCTCTTGTCAATGGTGTCATCTCTGTAAACATTCTGTAGCCTTCTGTGGATATCAGACAGCCTGCACCCTTCCTTCATCAAGAACTCAATGATGGCACATTGCTTCTGCTTGGAATCCATTATTTACCTGTGCTGAAGAAGGGTTACTATAGAGGAAGGGTTACTCTACCATCATGTGCAATTTGAATAGCCACTGTCAATTAATAAAAAAGTTATGCCCACTTTTGCATTACTTTTGGTACATCCCTTGTATAAGCTTTTTCTAGTACAGTATATCTGTACTAAGTGAAAAAAGGTATTTAAAAACTTCTTTTCCGATCCAGTTTCTGTAGCCATGGTCTCAATTTTCTATTCTTTTATTGGCTGTTCTTGATGAACACAAGAGTTATTTTCTTGTCAGGTCTGATGGTTCCACAGGTTATTACTACACCAGGAGTTTAAGATGTGTGTGTGTCACTCCTTCTTTTTGTATAGCATAGTTTGCTGCTTTCTGTTCCCTCTTCCTCCAGCATTTCCTCTATGTGGGGTCATTTTGACCCTTATTCATCTCAACGAACTGATAAATTATTCTGTAGTTTTACTGAATGGCATTGCTAATTGAATGAATTGCAGAATCATTACGCTAAATCATTCAACAATATTGGAAGAAGACATTTCAGTGGCTCCCTGCACACACACACACACACACACACACTCTCTCTCTCTCTCTCTCTCTCTCTCTCTCTCTCTCTCTCTCTCTCTCTCTCTCTCTCTCTCTCTCTCTCTCTCATTATTCTTAACATTAATTCAAGCCTTTTCCAGAATTGGAGCTTTTGTAATGGTGTTCCTGTTTATATTTTCATTATAATAATCAAACTTCTTATTTTCAGAATGTCAAAAACATTTATTCTTATAGTGTCATATCTTACCTCTATGAGCTCAGTATCTCCCCATCTACGAGTCCTGTGGAAGGTAGCTGTAATGTCACATGATAATGATATTTGTGTAGAGGTAAAATGTAATGTCAAATCAGAATTTTTTTCTAGATGGTATCTTACTACCGTAAATGCATACTGTTATTTTAGAAATGTTCTTTACTATTTTGCTTCTTTCTCCTTGGATCTTGCTACATACTGTTTTGGCTGTTCCCTGATAGGCTTTGTCTGGAAATGCAGTGAGTGGAGCAACAGTTGGTTGGTATTTTGTGTATCATACATAAGTGAGTCATTCATGCCAAGCTGGTGTGGACCATGAAGATTGACAAATGAGATTTAATTATCACTTTACAACACAAAATATTTGTGTAGTTTGGTATGTTTTTTGAAACTGGTACTATTCTTTCTGAAAACAGTAGCTGACTTTTCACATCCTTCTTGCTTACCTTTCTGACAAAACACTCTATAAACCTTCATATTTATGAATGAAGGAAATAATTCTAACTTTGCCTTGAAATGTTTCTTTAGGAATTTAGCAAGACCTATATATGCTGGATGATTTACGTAAGCAAAAGCTGTTAAGCTTTGATGCCTGGAGTGTGAGAAATTGGACTTTGTATTTTACAAAGAACTTTTATAAAGGGTTATCTGACATCATTATGCATGTTGGTTAGCTGAATGGTGAGATTGCCACTAATGAAATATGTGATTGCAACAATGTACTGCTGCTATCTCAACCAATGTAAAATTTGAAAGAGGTTTCTTTGTGATTGGTGGTAGTGTAAGACATGGGAAGGGGCACTATCAGAACTTGGTAAATGAAATCTTCTTTGCAAGGTAAATTGCGTAATTATGATCACGTTATTCCTTTGACAACAAAACCCTTGTTCACAATCACATGGTACTGTAATTAATACCAAATAAGGAATAAAATAAATTGTTCTAGAAAAAGCAAGACAGCTGCAGATTACAAGAAATAAGTTAAGAAATGTTAAAAAAAATTATACCAACAAGATACTTCGAAACACGCTGAATATGCAGAAGTGAAACTTCTGCTAATTTACAAGATGGTTATAGTTCAGTTACAGAAGTCATTGAAAACTTAAATCATATTTCAAAGGGGAAAGGTGCAAAAAGACTTTGTTGCATATGCCATTTTAGGTCAGACAAAACAGAAAAAAAAGTTACTAGAAGCACATAGAGCAGCTAGATTTGAAGGTTTGTGTCTATTGACATAGAAGAATTCAAATGGAAATATTACTAAATGTTTATATCTGCATAAATAGGCAGTATAAAATTGCATCACTAGCCACTGTTCAAGCAAACTGTAATGAGAATTGGAATTTTAATCTTTAATGAAATTTAAGTCAAAAATATACCATTGGATTAAATTAGTTGTTCATGTACTTAATATTTCATTAAATGGGGGCAAGCATCACGAGAAACCTTTTTAAATCAACAAATTATACACCTTATTTTTGCTGAAGTTTAAACCAAAATGTCGGTTTATGTGATTCTTGTAAACAGATGTGTTCATTTGTTTTGCAATGCAGTTGAATAAACCTGAAGTATAATTTATTTTTATGAATTTGAACTGGCACTTCCAAAGCATTTTAATAAATATGCTTTCATTTTAAGCTTGAAGAACTGCTACGTGTTTCGATTTGGGCTAATGAACATTAAATTGTCATTGAAATCATAATGTGATACAGGAGAGAAAAAGAAATGAATTATGTGCAATGTTGATTATCAGTTGACTTATGAAGAGTGCTGTAATTTTAGTTTCCATCAGCAAGTCCAGTGTAGCATTTCATTTTACAACTTCAGCATCCAAGATATTCAAACAATAAAAGGGTCAATCCAATTGCTCATGTTTCTTTTCAGGAAGAAAAAAGAGAAATACAGAAATGGAATGTGTTCTTTTCCAGCTTCTACCGTAATTTGTTCTTGAGATTTCCTTAGCAGAAAATGTGAATTCATGGTCAGGTAAGAACATGAGTTCAAAGAAGTGACTAGCAGTATTAAGAGAAGAATGACATTTCAGTTGGCATTGCATCAAATTCATATTTAGTGCTTCATCAGATTTGTTTTTAAAATGTTTGAAGGAGAAATTTACATGCACACACACATTCAGAGTAAGAATGAGTGGATGAGTGAGATAAGCTTATGTTTTCTTTCAGTAAAAGAAAATCAGCAGTGGTGATGACTTTTGCAAAATAAATTCTGTTTTACTCTGTGTATGCACTCTTCTTTTATGCACAGATGACTGATTGATTGTGTAGCATAAATTTAGGTTGGAAAAATTGTATTTTGAGGAAGGCAATTATAAATGTGGGCTATTTGACTGAGGTACATTAGCATTGAGAAGCGGGAATTAGATGCATAAATTCTTGCAGTGTTTCAGAAACTGCCAGATCCAGCTTCTGATTTGTATTTCTGGCAAGCTTGAACAACCAGTTCTAACCATTCCTAAGTAGACTATTTTCTAGGAATGCCACAAAAGCAGAACTTAAATTTCACCAAAATTGGATAACTTTTCAATTATGTGGTCTGCTTCTATAGCATTGTACAATAGCAATCTACCTCTTGAGAAATAGCCTTTTCACTTAAACTGTCGTTTGCAGCTTAAGAATTTGGTAGGTTTTTCTGTTACATATTACGCTTTCACTTACATCTGTTGTTAGCCAAGCTGAATAATATAACCATCCTATCATAGCATCTCAGTTTTTGTCCTTATTCTATGTAACTTCATTGTGCTTCTTGATGATTTGGATTTAATTCAACATAACATTAAATGAATTTTTGTAAATTATGCTCTACAGTCATACAGTTTATCAACTCTGATGTTCCATATCTTTGACAGCTTCATAACTACAAAGTAGTGTTCCCTACTTATTTAGAAACTCCTGAATTTCTTTGTCATTCATATCATTTCCTAAAAACTTTTCAACTATGGTACAACCAGTAATGCCTTTCTTGTTGTAAGCTTTTTTTTTTTTTTTTTTTGTACAAAATGAATGAACTTCTGAAGGCCACGCTCGTTTGCCAAGCAGTTTACTTGAGATTCTGTGTGCACAATCATAGGTTATATAAAGAGCAAATGGGAGGTTTTCAAGAATGTCATTATAACTGATAAGAATGCATATGTTTAGTTCTGTAATGGAAAAAAAAATTACTTTAAACTCAGAATTAAAAAAAAAAAGTGCAAACAGGAATAGCTTAAAATGTCGAACCGTATAAAAAATACTATAAAAATTACTTTTTACTGAAAAATACGAAAAAAAAAACCCCACATAAACACACACACACTCTCTCTCTCTCTCTCTCTCTCTCTCTCTCTCTCTCTCTCTCTCTCTCTCTCTCTCTCTCTCTCTCTCTCTCTCTCTCTCTCTCTTACACACACACACACACACACACACACTTACACTCACTCACTCACTGAGAGAGAGATAGTACACCTTGCTGCATTTGTCACCAAGCAGAGAAATATCCTAAAAAAAAAACATCTATAGGAAAGCATAACTTCCAAAATATAGTAGCAAAAGGGTGCTTACTAATTCCCTAAGTTGACTAGTAAAATCCTTGAATTCTCATCATGCTCGTTCTTTTAATTACATCCAATGTTATATTCTTCCATTATCAAAATGCTTCTCTGGCATGTAAAAGAAACTAGATTATCACCATTTTCACTCTCTAAAGAAGTTTTTATGCTCCATTTGTCATTAGACATTATGCTTTCATTGATGTTTTACATCATTTTGATGCCATTTTCCAAAAACTTTGTAGTCAATATAAACCACCACTCAGCTTCCTACACTGATGCCTTAATAGCATGTATACACAATAATTTGTTAAAGACTTAAGTCTTTTCACTGGTCAAAAGTATATCATGTGTCAGTAACCTGCTAGAATGGTAACCAGTGCACTGAATAGAACTGTTACTCCACAACTTGTATCCTCAGACCATGGCTGAAAATAAGTACTACAAAGAGCAGAAGAAAAAATTCAGCACCTGCCCTTCATTTTTTGTACATCCAACCACATAGTGATAAGAACTGCTGATACACAATTGTCACCTTGGCTGCAAATGGAAGTTTTGAAGAGGAATGAAGAATACTAGGTGACAAACACTTGTGTGTGTATGGGTGAAATAATGCAATTTAAGCTCTCCAAAAAAGATTGTTAATTCTTGTATTAGGTTATTAATCAGGTGTCTCAGGTTGCACGAAATGTGAGTGGACACCACAGACTGCCAATGCCAGCTTTGTTACCACCCCCCCCCATTCTTAATTCAAATTGTACTATTCACATTTACAAAAATAGTCATTTTTTTTCATCCAATTTACTTTTGAACACCACAGCCAAATTAATCTCACCTTAGTAAAATTTATAAGGTCTGTTCATAACTGTAATAGATATGTCTGTAAACATCACATTATCCTTTCTAATGAGGGATTTCTTACATATAACTATTGGCATATATGGATGTCATACATTTTTACTGTTTCTCATGTAGCGATCTAGCAATATTTCTGTAAGGGAATTCTTAGTTTGAGATTTATCTTTTCCATGGTTCATATGCTCCTTGAAAACCTTGAAAAGTCCTCGAAAATAAAAACTCATTTTCAAGTCCTTGAAAGTACTAAAATGTTGGCTGCAGGAAAAGGATTAGGAAGAGACCTAGGATGGAAAGAATAAAGGTTGAAAGGCTACCTGAAGACCATCAGTGTTAATCTGACTTAGTCAGAGAACGACTGAGGGAGCTGAAGTCTTGTAAGAGGGATGTAGAAAAGAAGTGAGAATGTTTTAAGAACTATGTTGTCACTGCTGCTGACTGCTGAATAGGTCTGTGGCACCACAATAGTGAGTAACAATAGAGGTGATGCTTGGTGGAGTAGTGAGATTAAAGTGGCAGTAAAGAAAAAAAGGAAGCCTATTTGGGGATGTTGCAAGGTAGAGTTTCTGTGGATGAATATTGCTGCAAGAAGCATGAAACAGCCAAGCTGGTTTGCCAGAGTAAGGCAAAAGATAGGAAGGAAAAGATGGAAAGTCATAAATTGGCTTTTTTGGAAAGATAGAAAGACTTTCTGGAAGTACATGTGACTCAGGAAAAATAGGGGAAACAAAGTTGTAAGTTGTGTGAAGAATAGGATTGGGGAAATGATATGGGAGCCCAATGAGTTAAGTGAAAGATGGGGTGAATACTTCTGTGAGCTACAGTATTAGATCAAGAAAGCAAAGGTTATTCAGAGGCAGAAGCAGATGATGTCACAGTGAAGGATGGAAGCACAGGAGGGATCTCAAGAGAAGAAATGTGTAAAGCTCTAAAATCTCTTCAGAATGGTAAGGCTCCAGGAGTTGATGGCATAACTGCTGAGATGTCGAAATATGGTGGTGACTGTAATTGACTGGTTAATTGAAATTTGCCAGTTGTGCTGGGAGTTACGAATGCTCTCTCGGGATTGGAAGGATGCTATCATTGTTCCCTTGTATAAGGGAAAGGGTGATCAGACTGACTGCAGGAACTATCATGGTATTAGCTTACTGAGTGTACCAGGGAAAGTGTTTGGTAAGGTCATTATTGAAAAAGTATGTGGTTTTACATCAGAGAAAGTGTGGGATGTTCAGAGTGGTTTTTTATGCCTGGTAATGGCTGTTGGTAAGAAAGTTTTTGCTGCCTTCCTAGATTTAGAGAAAGCTTACGGCCGAGTAAATAGGACACTTGTGGAAGGTATTGAATGAATATGGTGTTACTGGGAATCTACTTAATAGTGTAAAAGCCATGTATGCTGGCAGTAGAGCTTGTGTATGAGTGAATGGTGTTTTATCAAAATGGTTTTCTATTGGTGCAGGAGTCAGACAAGGTTGTGTAATGTCACCATGGCTGCTTAATATATTTATGGATGCGTGCATGCCAAAATAGATAATACTGGTTTATGTCTTGGTGATATCCGTGCGTGCAGATTGCTGTATGCTGATGACACTGTCCTGTTGGCAGAGAGCAAAAGTGAGTTGCATAGTATGTTCTTCCGGATGTACAAAGTTTGCATGAAATTCAAACTGAGTATAAATAAGGGAAAAAACCAAAGATATGGTTTTTGAGTGAAGAACTGGTAGTACTGAATGTAATATAAGTCTAAATGGCACAGTGATTGACCAGGTAAATGAGTTTGTGTATTTAGGAAGCATGTTTGACAGAGAGAACAAATTGG
This sequence comes from Macrothele yani, assembly GCA_039090855.1. Classification (NCBI taxonomy): domain Eukaryota; kingdom Metazoa; phylum Arthropoda; class Arachnida; order Araneae; family Macrothelidae; genus Macrothele; species Macrothele yani. Next base: position 83,611,019 of record CM077029.1, read on the forward strand.
ATGGTGAAATTAGTAGGCGAGTGAATTCTTCATTGAAAGTCATAGCTGCTTTGGGAGGTTTTCACAGGAATGATGGGTTTTCAAGAGTGTCCTGCATGGCTGTGTATGAAAGTGTAATTGTTCCTACTCTGATGTATGGCAGTGAAACCTGGGTACTACAGGAAAAACATAGGAGTCGTTTGTGTGCTGGAGAAATGCGTTACTTATGGGGAGTTTGTGGCAAGACATGTTCTGATTGTGTGAGGAACAAAGATGTGTTGCAGTTGTGTAATGTGAAGCAAAATGTTGTTAGCAAGGTGGAGATTAATATGCTTTGGTGGTTTGGCCTTGTTAAACGAATGAGTAATGAGATGCTTACTAAGAAAATCGTTTTAGCCCAAGTGGCAGGAAGGAAAGGTATAGGAAGGCCAAGGATGTCATGGGAGGATCAAATTCAGGAGTGTCTGCATGAGAAAAAGATTGAGTATGAAGTATAAAAGATCTTGTGTATGGCATGCGATGGATGTCAATAAAGCTCCAGTTGTATGTCAAGATCGCTGTAAATGGAGAAGTTTGATACAGCAATAGTAAGTAAAAATTATCTGGTAAATCATGAAAGAAATACGGGATTACACCATATACTACAAATTTTGAGCAACAAATATTGAAGACTCGTGCGACATTAATCACTGAAGTGATGAAAGATTTCCGTCTTTAGCACGATTTAATGATTAAAAGATGAGAAATATATACAATTAAAAACAATTAAAACCATTATAGGTGATATCCGTGCGTGCAAGCAAATCGTGCTAAAGACGGAAATCTTTCATCGCTTCAGTGACTACAAATTTTGAAGATGACAATCCGATTTTTGGTGTAAATGTGCCAAGGATGGAAAGTCTGATAACTTCTGAAAATTTGAAAATTTCATCGTCCTGGAGCAGGACTCGAAACCTCGTCTCCCAGATAGCGCCCGGGTATGCTAACCACTACACCACCCAGAACGACCAAGTCTCAAGTTTCCGATTAATTTGAATATATGTCACATTTACACCAAGAATCTGATTGTCATCTTCAAAATTTGTGTTATCTGGTAGTTTGTATTTCTTTGTGGAGCTAACCTTTGAATCTCAGAGAATAGCTTAGTGATATGTATGTATGTATGAAAGTATTTGAAAAAGTTTAAGACTCCATAAATAGTACTGGAACAAAAAATTGTTTTTTTTTAAATATTGGTATGAAAGAATATATGTAAAATAATTGTTTGTGCTAAGAACTTGTATAGGATATTTCTGTGTAGTTTTGATAAAAGCACCAAGCTGATCAAATAACGCTTAACTTGCTTTCAACCGAGGAGAGTGCATTGAACGCAAGTACCTTGGCTATGACATCAATACGGAGTAAAACATCAGCATGGGAGTAAAATAAGTGGAATGATGTATTCGCGAATTGTGATGAGCTTCTGTTGACTGGGGTTAAGGATCGTTCTTGCGGGGAGGTGGAACTTTTAGAAATTGCTTGTGTTTCATGTGTGGGCCCTTCGTCTCCTGGCTGCATCAAAAATAAAAAGTTAAGCAAACAATAAATATCATACCAGCAGGTGAAATGCGAAATAATGTACCCCTTCAAAATATTCCACAAAATAAAATGATTTCAAAAAACATTAAAACAGAGGGGCAATTAAAGGTTAATAAAGTAAACCAGCAGGGGGTAATAAGCTGGCCATTGAAGGTGTGCCCTTCCCAGCTAAGTTTAACAGTTTGAACTTACTAAAATACCTACCTACTGACTGAACTGACTGACAGCACACACATATGATAATTTGGTTTTAAAAACTTGAAAAGTGCTTGAATTTATCTTGCTTGGAAGAGTACGAACCTTGTTTTCATAAAATTTCTTTTTACAATTCTGCATTTTCATACAAAATATTTAGGTACTACATATTGGTGTGTATGAGTTCAAGTTTTATGAAAACAGTATTATTTAGAGCAAATTTCAGTAACCTACAGTATAACATTCAATTTTGCAAAAGTTTAGGTTATGACTTGATACATGAACCAATTAAAGCTCATAATTTCTGTATATACAGCGTCATCATGGCAAATGTGGAAAATTTATATATATATATATATATATATATATATATATATATATATTATGTGTAACAAAAAATTCGTCATAGAAGACTGCAGTGTGCTAAACAAGTTCAACACAGGTAGTGACCATAGATTAGTGAGATGTAAAATGCATCTCAACACTAAACTTGAATGTGGCAAGCTCATTAGACAAACAAAATGCATTGACATAACCAACCTTAAAAAAACACCATAATACCTTCAAGTTGGAACTGAAGAACAGATTCTCCGCTTTAGAAGGCCTAACATCGAAAGAAGTAGATATTTCTGAAGTTAACAGAAAAATAACCAAAGCTCTTATGGAAACAGCAACAAAATTAGCTGGGTCTAAGAACAAGTTGCATGTGAACAAATTATCAGGAAAAACCAAAATGTTGATGCAAAAAAGAAGAGAGATGAGGACAACTAAAGAAGATGTGACTTCCAAAGTGGAATATATAGAGCTATGCAAGACAGTACGAAAAAGTATCACTGAAGACGTAAGAAAATTCAACTATGAACTAGTGAGGAAAGCAATTGAAAACAACCAAAGCCTAAAGATAGCAAAGGGACATCTCAGTAAGGGAAGAAAACAGATTATGGCACTGAGAAAAGAAGATGATTCTGTAACAAGAAATAAGGCGAAATTTTGACAAGAGTGAAAGATTTCTACTCCAAATTATATGAAAGGGATGATACATGTACTCCAGACATCATGAAAGGTACCAGAGTTCCTCCAGTCCTTCCAGCAGAAGTTGCACATGCAATCAAGAACATGGAAGCGGGGGAAAGCTCCAAAAGAAGATGGAATTACTGTAGACGTCATACAAGAAGCAAGTGGAGAAATCGAAACAGTACTCCCCCAAATTTTCACTCGATGCCTTAATGAAGGAAAGATTCTTGAGGATTGGAACAACGCTACAATGATCCTGCTACATAAAAAAGGTGACATTGAGGATCTCATGAACTACAGACCTATCAGCCTCCTATCAGTGATTTATAAAATCTTCATTCTTTCACACTGTTTGAAGGTAACACTGGACATGACTCAGCCGAGAGAACAAGCTGGATTCAGGAGTGGCTACAGCACAATAGATCATATCCACGTACTGAGAGAACTAATTGAAAGAGCGAGGGAATATGAACTTCCATTGTGCATGGCTTTTATCGATTATGAAAAAGCCTTTGATTCGGTGAAACCATCAGCAGTTACAATGGCTCTGAAATCCTGTGGTATTGAAGATGCATACATTAATATTATTAATAACATCTATGAAAATGCAAGTGCAAAGATTCTGCTGTTTGAGAATACAGCACACATAAAAGTAGGAAAGGGAGTGAGACAAGGTGACACTATATCTCCGAAGCTCTTTAATGCTACATTGGATGGTGTCTTTCAGTCGCTGATCTGGGAAAACAAGCGGATAAAGATTAATGGAGATTATCTAACTCACCTTCGTTTTGCTGATGACGTAGTCATTTTTGCAACTACCCCATCAGAACTGCAGAATATGATCCAGGAACTTGCTGACAAGAGTAAAGAAGTGGGATTAAAAATGAACTTTCAGAAGACAAAAGTGATGTTCAATGCTTTTTCAAGAAATGAAGATTTATCGATTGATGGAGAAAAGCTGGAGATAACAGACACGTATGTTTATCTTGGACAGCAGATATCAAGTGAGGGTCACATTGATGAAGAAATTAATCGGCGTACAAAACTTGCCTGGAGAGCTTTTGGAAGAAACAGCATAATTTTCAAGACCAATATGCCATTATGTCTTAAAAGAAAAGTGTTTGATCAATGCATCCTTCCAGTGCTTACGTATGGTGCAGAGATGTGGACCTTAACTAAAAGAGACATACAAAGGCTGCAGACAACTCAAAGAAGCATGGAGAGGTGCATGCTTGGTGTAACCAGGAGAGATAAGAAGAGGAACTCGTGGATCCGAAAAATGACAATAGTGGAAGACATCAGGATCAGAGTTAAATCCCTGAAATGGCAATGGGCTGGACGTACTGCCAGAAGGACAGACCATCGATGGACAGCCGAAATTTTAGATTGGATTCCGAGGAACAGGAAAAGACCCAGAAGAAGACCACATGGGAGATGGGTGGATGAAATTCGAAAGTATGCAGGAGTGACATGGAGGAGACTGGCACAAGACAGACCGTTGTGGAGGAAACTTGGGGAGACCTTCGTCCAGCAGTGGATTGATAATGGTTGACAATGATGATGATGATATATATAGTAAAACAATTAATTGAAACATGATGTTTGTTTTATTGAAGCAAAATTTTGTACAATAATTGATGCATAAACACACTTCGTAATTATTCAATGAACCCACCATTGGCAGTGACGATGGCCTCAATCCTTGAGTGGAATCAGTTGCAGGCCTTGGTGTCCTGGGCCTTGTTCATGTAGGGTTTGACTTTGGCAATGTCATGCCTGACAGAGTCAATGGTGTTATGGGGATGCCTGTTGGTCTTTCTTTCAACTATGCCTCGCATACTGTATAGTAATCCAAGAGATTCAAGTCAGGGAAGCTGGGGGACCAAACATCTGGAGACCAGTGGTATGGCACATTCTCTTCAATCCATTTCCGAGTCACTTTGGCCTTGTGGACTGGGGCAGAGTCCTGTTGGAAGATGCAAGGCTTCCTTGTCAGCAATGGCATCCATCTAGAGCTTCACTAGATCTCTCAGCATCTTAATTTACTCATCTGCATTGACCCTTAAAAACTTCTCAAAGAAGTGAGGAGACATGACATCTCCCTTACTGGAGATGTCCCCGAGCACAATGACAGTATCGGGAAATTTTGTGTGCATGACCCTGGGCTTGTCACCAGGGTTCCTGCACAACCACCTGTCGTTCCTCGTGTTGACTTTCTGGTCCTGGTCAAAATTCTTCTCATCTGAAAAGAATCTCAGCATGTTGTTCTTCTCGGAGTGCTTGACTTTGTTGAGCAGGGTTTTTTTTTTTTTTTTTTTTTTTTTTTTTTTTTTTTTTTTTTTTGTCGTCGTCAACACCTTTCTTGCATAAGCTGGTTCACGAACTGGACCCCTCTTAAGAATGTAGAAGCCGTAGCATAGGTCCTTGTGGGTGATGTGGTGGATGGTACCTTAAGCAAAATTTAACTCCTTGGATAAGGCATTCATTGATTTCCTGGGGTTTGTCCAGTGCAATCCTTTGCACCCTGGTGACAAACTCTGACATCCTGATAGTATCGGTGTGACGGTCATGCTTCTTATGTTTGTCAGGGATGTCATCAGGGTCCTCTGCATTGTCGACCTTGGTGTTGAGCTTGTATACCAAGGACAAAGAGAATTGGTGAAACTCAGCAATCTCCTTTGGGGTTCTCCCGGCCCTGAGAACTGACAGCACAGATGCTATTTTCATTTCTTTTATGACAGTGATGTTCATGACAATGTTATCAATGATTTACATGGAAAGATGATAAACTGAACTTTCATATGACAGTTTTTTAACTTTTCCAGGTTTAAGTCTTTAAGATATAAGTATCTTAAATCATTCCATATTTACCATGATAACCCTGATGTACCCATATGATCTAGAAAACTTTATTTATTGTTACAAATAAGTCTCCCTTTTTTGTAATCCCCTTGCTTGGTAATGTGAAACTTTGTACTTCTTTTTTAACTCTTTGGGGAAGCTCAGCATGGTCTAAGCTACGTTTGGTACAGGCAACTAGGTTATGCAGATAAATTATGAGGCCCTGTTTAGAAGAGTAGTGATGAAAAAAAAAAGTCTTGTATTGTCTCTGCAAATGCATTATTATATCTCAGTGCCTTAAAAAGCCTAGTTTCAGTGAAAATTAATTATAGTCTGCTGTTGTGTAAGGATTACAGCATCAAACTGAGCATGGAACACTGTAAAATATGTCCTCTGAAAATGTGCATCACAAAGTATTATAAGGTAGTTTAACCACTTAAGATCCCAAGGAAAATTCAAAAAACCGGTGAAAAACAAAATTGTTTTTTGCAAGGTACAAGCAGCTTGATTCCAGACAATGAACGTACGTGAAACACAATCGTTCTGGTAGTTATGGTAGTTATAAAACAAAAGACAAAAGTCCTTGTGAAATGAAATGAAAGGCCAATTATTTCAAAAGTCTATATTTGTGTGATATATGCGAAAACATGGCACCCTACCTCACATCAGTGGGCCCCCGTAATATTATGGATCTTGATTTTCTTGCACTATCGTTCATTAGCATAATATTACATACCTGGATGCTAAGTGGTTAAATGGGTGCTAAAAATACATTAGGGTTTTGCTGTGCTTAAGTTTTGCACCAGGTTTTCTTTTTTTCCTTTTTTTTTTTTCTTCTTTTTTTTACAATGTGTCTCCTGTAAAGACTCAAGGATTTAAACATACAAAACTACAGATGTGTGGAAACGCAGCATGGTTTTCTCGCCAGGAATGCACACTGTACTGAGGGTGCAGAGAATTGACTTTAGTGCCTGCCAGAAGTTGGAACACCCAAGCACTGAAGTAAAACACAGCATGAAGACCCCTCCTCCTTCCCCAATATATTTTAAATTATAGGTGTTTGAAAAAGACCATGTCATCTAACTTTTCTGTTGCTGGCACTTGGAATAAGGTGTACCTTGCATAAGTTTTGGCATTTAAAAGCACTCTACCGGTAGAGCCATGAAAAAAAATATGCTTTGATGCCATCCATTTATGAGAGTTATATTCTAGTCAAGTAGTATCATTGATGATGCAGATAAAATGTGTTTTGTCAGAGCCTTTTTATAAAGAAGGAACAGTTCATTTAGTAATGTATGAAGATGATGGCTTGTACTGATGATTCAAGTCATCATTCAAACTGTGTTAATGCCAGTTTGCTCAACTCAATAAAATCTTATATGTGATATATATGTGGCCCACAATATCTTCAGGACATAATAAACTGTTAAGATATGCCATAACTTTGTGAAAGTTGGATTTATTAGTCAATATAAATGTCTAAATATTGCATGTGAAACACATCAGGAAATGTAAGTAAAAGAACTTCTTTAATAGCATGTTGGTTAGTTTGGATAAAATCTATAGATTTATTTTCTTGTTTGTAGAATGCATGCCTATGTGTGCACATTTTGTTATTAGCATGAAATATTTACAGTAATTGCTATCCTTGGATGATACCAATCTTTTCTCTTTACTTGTTTTTCTTCCCCAAACAATTTCTCTGCAGTCGAGGCATCGGTGGGAATGCACCTTCTGTACCTCCTCGGCCGTGATGTGTGGTACACACTGCTGTGTGCATCGTGACTGCTTCTTGTTGCAGTGTGGTTAACATCTTTGTGCATCTCTTGACTAACATTATGTGACTAATACATCAGTTCAGGAAACACATTTGTGAGCTTTATAGATTTATTGGTGGTGTGTGCCTTCGCTCTTTGCTCTCAATTTATCTTGTTAACCTGAGAAAGGCCCACTATTTTTAGAGTATTAACACTTTTAGAAATAACTCCATTCTTGGCATGAAGTGTGAGGTTTATGGATGATCTAATAAGTATTGATCTAAAGTTCTGATCAGTTAAGTGTTTCTATTGCAAAGGGGTGCATTTATTTTCATTGTATTATAATGATGTAAGTATTAACAGTATAGTTATGTGTGATTTTTAATTTCTGAAGTGTATATGTTGCAAGTAGATTTTGCTCTATTTTGAAGTTAAAAATTTAACAAGGGAGCAAATTGTCAAAAATGCTCCTTAACTCTCTAAACTCTCTAGGTATACCTGATCTGTGCTGTAATGAGGAGCATGTTGATGTTGAAAATTCTCATTCTGTTTTTCAGTTAATAAATTGAAGCTGAGTACTTCAGTTTTTGTGTTTTTATACAAAGTTTCTCTGCTTCCATCATATTGCATTTTTTTCTTTTTTTTAAGAAGCTTTAAACTGGTAATGTGTCAGTAAACTTAGCTCTCTGGCTGCTAATAAGTCAGGATGTAGATTAAAGTTCTGTGCAAGATATGGATTTTTTTTTTTTTTTTTTTTGCCTTGTTTACTGCAGAGCCACTGTACTGTGGTTGAAGTTCTGTACCTGACTAGTTGTGTGGAAAGTTAAAATACATTAAGTGAAGCATGGAATGCAAGTTTAAGGGGATCATTGTATTTCCAACCAGTAAAAAGGGAAAAAAAGGCTTGTTCATAAATCTCCACAGAATATGTGAGCAGTAATGAAAATACATAAGCATCTGTGTACACATTTTAATAGTTAAAAACAGCAATAGATGTAAAAAAAAAATAAACTGCAAGTATAGATATAAGATTAAGGAAATCAGCATTTAGTCACTTTTTTTAACTATTTTTAAAATAATGGGGACTCAAGGTTGCTTTCCTTAATCTTATGTCCCTCACAATGCTTGTAGTCCAAAATTTGTGGCATAGGTATAGATGCTCCAACTTTGTTTTTGCTGATGGAGTAGGAGAGAAAAAACACGCACATGCATAGATGTATGTTTCAGATCTGTCCTTTCACATTTTAAGATTTGTACATAATAAATAGTCAATATTTTTTATTTCACCCCAAAGAAATTTGATTTTGTACAAGGATTTGTAGGGGAGCATATGTGCTCCCCTCCTTGTTCACCCCAAATGGGTACCTCCAGTGTTGGTAAAAAAAAAAAAAAAAGCTATCCCTGTGAGAATACACAATTTAATGGTACCTAAAACAGGGCTACTTTAAATTTCATCTCTAATGGTACCTAAAACAGGGCTACTTTAAATTTCCAAAAAATATTCCTTAACTCTTTGAATCAGGAAAGATGTGTGCAGACTGAGGACATTACCTTAGGCTAGTTAATTATACTGAATTTAGTCTCAAGATTTAAGAGTTTTGTTTCTTACACTGTTCAAAAATAATTTTTAATAAAAGATCAAAAAAGTATAGTGTTAATAGACTCCATGTTTTATCTTTTTAAAGCAAGAGCTGAAGCTGCTTGCTTAAAAAAAAAAAAAAAATTAGGAGAAAATTAGTGAATGATTTAATTTAAATTAAGAGAAATCATGAAAATGTAAGGAGCTTCTGGGGACAGCTTCAGCTCTTTTAAACATGCAAACTTGAAAAATTTGTTTTAAAAGAATTAGTGTTTGACTGCATACATATGAAGTCTTCCCCATTGCTCTACTTTGAGTTTACTAGTAGAAAAAAAGGAGAAATAAAAAAGCAGGCTGACGTTTGAGGTATGTAATTGGATTGATACTGTTCTACTTTTTTTTTTACAGAAATAATCAAAAAGGTATACTTGTGAACATTAAGTGTATTTCAGGGCATAGTAACATTAATTCTGTAGCTGCTATTCAAAAATTTTCCTTTATAAGTAACCTCAAACAGCATTATTTGTTCTGAAGGATTTTTTTAGGCTTGTAGGCTAAAAGAGTTTTTTAAATAGGGGAATTATGATGTGTACTTAAAGGTAATTTGCTATGCTAGTGGCTTCTGTTGGAGAATCATGTAAAAACTGTGAAACAAATGTGTAGGAATTCAGTGCGGAGTATTTGTTACAAAGGAGACTTGTATTTTAACCTGGGTAGTGGTGTCAGTTTATCAAGTTTCTTAGTGATTAATTTTTATTCAGTGAAATTTATAATTAATAAAGGTCTATTTATTAAGGAAAACTAATAATTAATAGCAAATTTTTACTTTGGCTGTAAGTATTATATGAATTACAAATGACAATAGTAACAATCTTAACAATTTTCACTTAGGCATTAGCCTTCATCACACTGTGTGAAAACATTAAAAAAAATGCATCAAAGTTGTAAAAGAAGGTATGCTGTTCATTGTGTCCAATATGGAGAGCTGAAACGTCTGCATGAGTAAGAATAGCTAGCAGAGATTCTTATTCTTTGGTATTCCTGTTATGCTACAGTGTTATGAGTTGAATGAATTACATTTTGCTGGAAATCCCTGTTGCCTCCTATATAGACTGCTATTTATAGAAATTGGAACACCAAGATAAGATACACAATAATGAAGTGGAATTTACATGGTAGATAATTACCTATGATACAAGACATGAACAGGGAGAAGTACCATGCTGCAGGTGCAGGGAAAGACACCATATTCAGTGTACCAGCGATGAGTGCCGATAGCTGTGTGTACACAACATAGCATTGAGCTGAAAAGATTCTGAATGTCTTGTCATGCTGCCACTATTCAGACCCAAAGGTCATGCTAGTAAAATGTAGTAGATGCAAGTGTAGGCTGATGAGCCACTTGCAAAGTGACTGTATCCCAGACATGCTCAATGAGTGATAAATCTGGTGAACATGCAGGCCAAGGAAGAAATGGCACATCAGTCATCCAGGAGAGCTGACACATTCTGCACCACATGTGACTAAATGTGGCTTGTTGAAAGATGGATCCAGAGACTGTCTGCAGGTATGTAGAGCTTCAGCCTCCAAAATATTCTCAATGTACTGCTGGTTGTTCAGCATCACAGCAATCTGTATGAGATGGTAATGAAACCCAATAGCACCTCACATAATAACCATGTTTGATCTGTATGAAAATGTATGCCTCCAGCAGCAGTTCACCAGATCATCCTCAAACAAAGGTCCATCCATCGTATTTCATCAAGTTAAATCTTGACCTGTTGTAAACACTGTGCGGTGCCATTCATCATGCACTCTGTTCTTGCAGTCTCTGACATCAGTGGTATAGAATCCGAGGCATTGCAGCAGTGGACAGTAATACATCATTGAACAGAGAGAGCTTGCAGACATCTGACACACGACAGACCTCTGGTATTGCCACAATGTTTGTGATGTGGCTCTGCGGTCTGCCAGTGCCATACGATACAAGCGATGGTCATCCTGTTCATTCATGTGATGTTGCACTGCAGATCTCTCGCATCAGGGCATCACACTCTCCTCTTCCAGCAACACTGTGCTTGCATTTCTCTTGGCACATGCAGCAGTATCACAAAAGGCAATTTGGCTTCCCTCAGTTTTGAGTTTTGCAACTGTGTGTATGGATTTCTTCTGCTGTGATGTGGCAGGGTCACTTGCTAGCAAAGCTACACTACCCACATTTGCACAACGCAGTTAGGGAAACACATTCTCTGCTCCTGCTTTTGTACCTACAACAAATCACTTGAGAATGATGGCATGGCTCACAAACAAAATTTACCTATGCTCTGTCGCTGTAATCATTTGCATCCTGTGGTCTACCCCCTCATCCAAGTTATGATCTAATCTGAACCATTCTTTTTTGTGGTATAATTTCAATAGACTGCAGTGTAACTTGTAGAGGAAGAAATAAAACATGATTTTTGAATTTCTTTATGAGCTTTTATATTATTCCGGGAAGTAAATGGTAGTTGATAGCTGCTTCTTGAGTAATGCATTATTTGTATAGTGAGAAAGAATCACTGTACATAAGGTTTGCATGTTCATTATAGGAGATGAATTAGGATTTTTAAGGCTGTCAATGTATAGAAACTGACTGTATTAAGAAAGTAAAGGGAGTCTGTTGGTGGCAGCTGTGGGTTTTCTGTTGACAGCTCTGCAAAGTTTTCTATTCTTTTTCTGTTAATTTGCATATTTGTATGGTTATGAAAGTTATTTATTTCCTGTTTGAAAGAAAATTTGGCAAAACAGAATTTAGAGGAAATAAAAGAAGTCAAATGAGATCTGGTATTATATGGCTAAGTTAAGAAATGTCATATCCTATGTCTTACACTGAAATTGTTTTCACAGAATGAATTTCATATCATCCAGTTATCTCTTTTGATATTAGTCTTAGAGTGTGTCATATATCTATAACAGAGGATTGTGTAGGTTCACAGGAAAAACAGTTTTTGCATCCACAGGATTGGGGGGTGGGAGGAAGTCACCTCTGCAACAGCACAGACCACTTTGGTAGGCTACATTATCATCTCTACCTTTTCTAAAAATCTTTTTAAAACAGCTATTCTCAGCATACCAACCCAACAGCTTCTGCAACAGCACAAACCACTTTAGTAGGCTACATTATCATCTCTACCTTTTCTAAAAAAAAAATTAAAACAGCTATCCTCAGCATACCAACCCAAGGTCATTTGTTGCTGCTTAAAAAAAAAAAAAAAAAATCTTTTTTTCTTTTTCATTTTTGTGAAAACTGTTTTCATCCAGTGTTTATGATTTAACCTGGCTTCCATCACAACCATCTTTTTCCCAATCATAGCAAGCAGCTAGTCTGATCCTGTAGACTTTTTTTCTGTATCGTATTGGATAACCTTCTGTGCTGTTTTCCAGGCAAAGATTATTAAAGAAAACACGCCCATACACACATATAAGCAAGATTCTCCATATATATATATATACACGCACAAATAAACAGTGCAATCGTACTAATTATATATTAGCACATACTGTGAATTAAGCTTGTTGAAAAAAACAAACCCATGCACGAAAAAAAACAAAAATTAACTGACATGTAATACAGTACATTAATGTTAGTAATATATTAACACATGCTGTGTATACAAGAAGGTTAATACATATTGGCCCTCGGGCAACATAATGTGCTCAAAAATAACAATATAAAAGTGTGAGATAGCAATCAAACACACCACTTATATGTATTTTTCTATAATTTTTTTCACTGAAATAATTGTCTGGCTTTCAGAAGCATAACTGCCATGCTATCTAAGATATTATTATATATGTTAATTTTCAACACAGCCTATTGTATGATTATTAGGAAAATGAAATACAAAAAGGATACCCTCCCACTATACATACTTTCCCAGACACTGAGCACCTTCAGGTTAGAATGCAAAGCATAGCAGTCCTTTTCTTAATAAAGTGAACTGTCATAAATTCATCTTGTTAATAGAAGTACATTTCTGTAAATCCCCTGAAATGTTTATGATTCCTAGTACTGTTACTGAAATTTATTCTTGTGTATCCAGATAATTCCCAAATCTCTGACATTGGACTGGAATATTAATTGTACATCATAGATTTTGGCAAATATTATTTTCTACTGAGTAAAATGATGGCTAGCTTCTAGTCAAAAGTTCTTGTTATTGTCATTCATAATTCACATAACACTTAAAAGCATAAAATATTGTGTACTTTTAAATATGTATTTATTTATTTATTTTTGTTTAATATTGTTTTACCTATTGTTGCTGTCAGCGTGTGGGTTAGGTTGGGAGCAAAGTGATGAGTAAATAGAACATTACCATTGCTCATTAGCGCTGACTTGCTACTGTTGCTCAAGCAACTACCTCAAAATCAGGAATAAGAAGTTTCTGTAAAGGTTCAGTGGTTTGGATTCGTAGAATCACCAAACTGTTGACATTGATGCTCCCTTTGTTGAATAAAGTAATGGCTCAGGTTTGATAGTTTTATATATGTGTGTTAGAAATATTTATTTGCATTCAAAACTGATTAATGTTTAAATAAAGTGTGTTAGTTGTACTGATGTGTTTTGATGTTATGTGTTGATAAAAATCTGCATATTGCACCCTCTGTTACTTTTGAATTTCCTATGATCCAAGCTATAAAATTTATAATGCTGTTTCATGTTTTACATCTAATATATATGTATTTTACATCTAAATGTATATATTGCTTTGTCGTAAAGTGAGGTCATAGCAGCCAGTTTCTTTCAAGTCCAAGAACTGTTATATAAAATTGAGGTGCATGTGTGCTGTCTCCTCCAAAGCTTCCTTTCAAATCATTATACCTCTGGCTTTTTCAGCTTGTTTGTAGCACTCTTATGTGTTGCACTGCTGTGGCTGATAACTTCAGATTGTGTGTTTTATGGATGCCTTGTTAATATTTGGAAGCACGCCTTTGCACTGTTGTAGAAGTAGAAGCTCTTGCTGTGATTCCATTTGTAGTGCATTTGAATATGGCATTTTATATTCCTTTTGAGGATATTAATGTGGACCTTTTGAGGTCACTACTATTGGTACATTGTTATTAACCAACTCCAATAATAACTGTGATGTGCTGATCTTTGGATGACATTCAGCCACTTTAAAAATACTTTTCCTTGGTTTTTGTATTCATTTGGAATGTAAAGTCAGTCTGATTTTGCATCTTCATAGTTCCACACATTTTGGTTATGACTGATGATTCTTAATGTGTGCAAGGGTCAGTCAAGTAAAAATAGGCTGAGGTTAATAAATCGCAAATTTGTGAACTAATTAAAACATTTTCTTCATACTAATTGATGCATATATCCCATGATAACAAAATTGCTGTATGGCCTGCTCATGAAATTTATTTTTGCTGCTGTTAATGAAACTGAAACTAAACTAGCTCCTGTGCATCATAACTGAACTTGAAACTTTGCTTTTTGAATCGAAGAGGCCAAGCATTTTTGTCTTGGAAAGTCTGTACCACCCATTGTGGAACACAATGTAAAAACTGCTTTTTCAGCCCTTTTGCTGCTGTTCAGAGTTACATGACCCTGTGTTTCTCTTTGGATGCTTCCATTACAAATTTGCTAACATGCAGGTTACTAGTAGGTAGCTGTCTCTTGACTAACACAGAATCCATGTGATTTTGTGTGACAATGTGTGATAGCACATGTAACTCCTTAGTAAAATTCTTCTTCTTCTGCTGCATGCATCTTTCAGTGATTTATGTGAGCTCATTTTAATTTTACTGACCCTCATATTTATGGTTTCCAGCAGTAGCAGATTTAGAAGTTCATCTTAGGAGGCTGAGCAGTTGCTTCAGTCTAAAAAAAGAAAAAAAAAAAGAAGAAAGGCTTTGTGGAGGGTGTGTGCGTGCACGCCACACAAACACACACGAAACTTGCAGCTCTTCATCTTTTATTACTATTTACTATAATTCTACAAAAAAAGAAATGCATTACTTATTTAGATATCGGCCATTTAAAAAGACAAAATCAGCTTTAGGGGAAATTCCTTGTTGATCCGTTACTGGTCATTAATTGAAACATAGTGTCCTTGAATTATTGTTGCATATTCTGCAGGGCAGATGTATTTGAGCATAGCCTTCTTTTTCCTTCTGGCGTCTGTTGGATGTTTTCCATGTTTTGTGTACTGTTTTTCATAGTGTTTGAAGTTGGTCTTAGAGTTGCATTGCTTTACTCCCATTACTCTCCCTTGCGTTGTTCCTAATAATTTTATTTCTGAAGTGTTAACATGTTTATACATTTTTATGGCATTGTCTTTAATTTACATGTTTCCCTCATCTTTGTGTTGGATGGCTGACTAATTGTATTAATTCTACCATGATAGCAATACCCTAAGGCAAATCACTTCAATCGTCGATTCATTAGATTAAGTATTGTTGCTCCGTGATAGGTGCCACATATTATTAATAATAATAGTATTGATATCTTTACATGTTCTTGTGGTGTAGTTGGTATGTACGAATTTCAACATCTTTAGAATCTGTGATGTATTTGTTTTTTGTGAAATGAAAAATATTTTTGTGAACAAAGATTTGTTTTTTTATTTTCTGTAGCCTATACATGCTGTTACAGCTTTGTTTCTATTGATAAATAATTATGTTAATTTCTTATATCCTTTTAAAAGTTTGTGAACACACATACATATATTTATACATAAATCTCAAATAAAGTGTGTTCTGAACCATTGTAGTCTGATGCTGTTATTATTGAATATATGCCTCAGTGCATGTTGAGAACATAAACAAAAAACAGAACTTTAGAATTCAGTATATGTCCTGTACAAAACCTTTTCTTTATTAAATTATGGCAAAATACAGAGTTGTTCTTTGTATTTAAAATATGCATAAATGGCAGACTGCATGTAATTTTTTCTTTTTATGTCCTAAATTTTGAACATTATTTAGAATTATTGTGCAGGTACTGTTTGCTGGATCACTGTGTTGGTTTTACATTTGTTGTTGTTTAAGACATTTGCATTAATCATATAAAATACTGTTGGAAAAACACACTAAAAGCATGGAACTTGTGAAATATGTAATATTTGACCTCTGATTTTCATATTCAATATGATCCATATAAAAACATTGACACTCAATATTAGTTTTTCATCATAATTTTTAAATATCTGCATTTGAAAATATGTAATCTGTGTGTGATATGCAGATTATTTTTATTAGCTTTGCCTGCAATGGAAAATGGCAGGGAAGTAAAACATGTAAGGTATATAGTATGCAAAGCATATAATTTGCATCACAGAAAAACTGAAAAATAATTTTTCTGCCATCAGCATTATTTACTTATTTTTGCACATTTCCATCTTGGTATTGCAAATGAATTAATTAAGCAGCTAGTAATCTCTGCATTAGGACAAGAATCTTGTAGTCTTCATTGTTAATTAAAATATATATACAAAGTAAAATACACATGGGCAAATTATAGCCAAACTTGATGCTTGTTCGTAATTGACTGCAAAGTAGAAACTGACAGAATGACTGTGTGGCAGGAGGCATGATTTGATAGCTTGGAATAAATAAAGTGAATATGGACTTACATCT
Organism: Macrothele yani; assembly: GCA_039090855.1. Taxonomy (NCBI): domain Eukaryota; kingdom Metazoa; phylum Arthropoda; class Arachnida; order Araneae; family Macrothelidae; genus Macrothele; species Macrothele yani. The sequence goes on from CM077029.1 coordinate 83,627,588, forward strand.
ATGGATAAGCATGAACTGACAGTGCAATTTAGCCTTTTTTACTTTGCGATAAAGATATTTGTGATGACCTAAAGAGTAAAAAACATGGGTTATGAAGGTAATGTGTGTGTGATGGGATATGGCTGTACCCTTGATACAGTGATGAAAGTGTAAGTAGACTAGCATGACTGCTGAATATGCTTCGGAGAGCAGTGGATGTTCAAGGCAAGCGAACATTGCACCATCAAGTTTATTACAACAAGAAAGTGCTATGATTACTATAGCTTGGGAGTACCAAGGATATTGGGATAGATTTTCAGCAGTGCAATATGATGAATTCTCCACAGAATGGAATATAATAGCCTCCAGCTCAGCTGCAGCCTGCATGGTTTCAAGGACATCAAAACTGAACAACCAGAGATTTTAGGAATGCTTATTGGTCTAATGAATCCTGTTTTCAGTTTCATCACATTGACAATATGCCTTTTTTTTTTTTTTTTTTTTTTTCTTTTTTTTAGAAACTACATGAAGCCCTGCATTCTTCATGCTTAGCGGAGACAGTGGAAGCAGGTTTGGTTTGGCAGTGCCATGGTCTGAAGAATCTTTCATTGGGATGTTTTGGGATTCCAGTGTGTGTGTGAAGCATCACATGCTGCTATGAACTAGCAAAATATTTTATAATCCATGATTCTGCTAGACCTCTAGTTGGCAACAGAAGTCTGAGTGGTGAAGCACACCTTACGCAAACAAAGTATGCTGATGCAGCTGGACAAACATTTATCAGATCTCACTACACTTCCTTGGGATGCAAATTTCTCTAATTTAAATCATATGGATAACCTCTGCTAGTAGCTGAATCTGGCTGCCCATCATGTCAATCAGTCACCATTCGCCACCCAAGGTGGTGTTAATCGGGAGTGAATGCGTTTCAAGATCCACGTGATGTATATTTTATAACATATGGATGTCAAGCATTTTACTGTTTCCCATGTAGCACCTTCAGAATTTTTTTTAATAATATCACCCTGGAATAAAAAATGAACCCACATCTCCCGATTTACATGTGAACATGCTACTGTTACACCACCCAGGACTATGAAGGTTTCAAACAGCTGAAGCTAAGCAGATGTAGCTTAGGAATCTGAACAACTCTCCGGATATGCGCTAGTCAAAGCAATCTCACTCCATCATTGTACTGGCAACTATTTCTCATCCATGTATGGATGAAGGTCAATTTAACTACAGTGTTACAGGTCATAGACATAAATGGGAAGCAAATTCCCAGAAGAAATTATTCTTCAGAAATACATAAAAGGCATACACAAATCATTTTAGGCATATAGATAGTGTACATTTTACTGTTTCCCATGTAGCGACACCTTCAGAAAACTTGAACCATTCCATCCCATTTCAGGACAGTGTAAATTTCAAGTTTTCTTAAGGTGTAGGATGTTACATGATGACAATGAAGTGTACACTGAGTGATCACTGAATAATGACCACTCCTATCAAAAGTAGATGCAGCTTGTTGACCACATGATTTCTGAGAGGGCACGATTAGTTGACTGATATAGTATAAATAAGATGTGAGTGGAGCAGTAAGTAGTAAAATTCAGAGCACGATGGGTAAACAGAAGGATTTATCGGACTTTGAGAAAGGACAGATTGTGGAAGCTCACAGAGCTTGTGTCCTGATTCCCTAAACAGCTGAACTGGTGGGTTGTTCATGAGCCACCATAGTTCAAGTGTTTCGGGATTGGTGTGAAAATGGTCAAACAACAGCCCATAGGCAAACTACACAGGACAGCGAAAGATTTATGTGAGAGGTGAGCGCTGGGTCATATGACTTGTACAACCTGACAGATGCATCACTGTTCACACTTGACTATCCAATACAGCAGAGGTCAACCTGAAACAGTATCTGTCATGACCATGCATTGCACTTATGGGCTATATAACAGCAGACAACCCCGATGACATCCTCTCCGAACCACATTCATCAGCACAAAAAACTTGCCTGGTACAAAGATTGGACATTGAATGACTGGAAAAAAGTGTGCTAGTCTGATGCGTTACATTTTTTACTCTGCTGTGTGGATGGTCATGTACATATGTGGCACAAACAACAGGAGGCAGTCCATCCATCCTGCATATAGTCTCTATATAATGCAAGCTGGTGGGGTCGGTTGTATGGTGTAAGGGGCATGTTTACCTGGCAGGAACTTGGATCCTTGGTGCATGTGGAACAATATATGATTGATGCGCACTATCAAGAATTGATTGCCGACTCTGTACACCCAGCAATGTTCCACTTCTTCATGAATAGCGACGGAGTCTTCCAAGATGACAATGTACCGAACCACAGGTCAAATGTTATGCAGGCATAGTTTGAGAAACACAGTTCAGATTTCCAGCATATCAATTAGCCTCTGAAGTCCCCCAATATCAATCCCATAGAGCTCTTGTGGGACACTATGAAATGGCTTATTAGGTGTCTGAATACATCAAGCACCTACATACCTGCATTGAAGGCTGCATTATAGACAGCTTGGTTGGCCATATCTCCCAAATGCTTCTGGCATCTTATTGAATCGATACCACATCGGTAGCTGCTGTTCTGAGGGCGAAAGGAAGACCTATGAAGTATTAGGTAGGTGATCATTATTAAGTGATCACTCAGTGTACGAGGGGCAGTCAAAAAGTTAGTTGCATGTGTTAACAATTTTTTTTTTTAATATAAAAAATATTTGGATGTGATGTGGGGGTGCCACTTGTACTTCCTTCTCAAAGTCGCTGTGTTAACTTTGTCGACATGGTGGGAACAGTTCATTTGTTATCACTCATGAAAGGTGTGTTCATTGGAAGTAGCGTCCAAATTTGGAATTCGTGCAGTGATCTGTTTTTTTTGTGGACCAAAAAGTTGAATCCTACTGAAATACAACACCAATTAATTGAAGTGTACAGTGACAAATCATTTTTGCGGCAAGCAATCACAAAATGGTGTTCGTTGTTTGAGAATGGATGCACGGATATCAAAGACGATTACAGGGAGGGAACTTTAACATTGTGGCATAAACTGTCATTATTTCTTCTGTGCATCATGTTTTTTTAAACTTTTGCTAGGGGAGTTCCACATATTTTGTTAGTTCTTATAGTTCGTATGTTGTTATTGTTTAAAATAAAAAAAATTCATTTACGTTGAGTCTTACTTGTTGTTCGTAGTCCTTTATATACATCACTAATTCAGTGAAAGACACATTTCTGTTGAAGGATATATCCTTCTTACGTACGTTACTAATTTCATGAAGACATTAGAAGGTTAAAAGGAAAAGTTCACACTGTGGAAAAATGCCCAAGTTTAAAATTAAAATCTTTCTATTATAGTTAAAAACACTTCGTAAGCACACATATCTTCATCTGCCGAGGCCAATGGAAGGTGTAGTCCGTGTCTTCAATAATTCATCGTAAAACTCTAGTCTAGCTGTCATTAAAAGTTTTAAGGTTAAAAGAAAGTTTAAATCTAAGTTATTTACATTGAAACATGCGCTATGTGGAAACAAAATGACCAAAGAAAAACAAATTCTCACACTGTAGTTGCAAACCTCAGTGGTATGTGCATGCTGCCATTATGTCGGTATTTGTAGTAATTCCGTACGGCCAAAGTCCACCAGTCGTTGAACTTCATCTCAATGTCCTTCATAAACTGCATGACATATATAAATTTTGTTTTAGTAGATGATACAAAGACTCACGCATTTCTATCTCCTAATAAAACACTGTGCATCAGCTGCTGCCAGCTTAGGCCTACGCATCGTCATTTACTAACTAGGACGCGCTTCGCTTGTGTCAGTAAATGATGATGCATAGGCCTAAGCTTGCGGGAACTTATGCACAGTTCGTTGTTAGGAGATAAAAATGTGCGAGTCTTTGTAACATCTACTAAAACAAAATTTATACATATATTTCGTGAAGTTTATGAAGGACATTGAGATGAAGTTCAACGACTGCTGGACTTTGGCCGTATGGAATTACTACGAATACTGACGCAAGGGCAGCATGCATGTACATATAGCTGAGGTTTGCAACTACAGTGTAAAAATTTGTTCTTCAGAGTCATTTTGTTTTCTCATAGTGTGTGTTTCAATGTAAATAACCTAGATTTAAACTTTCTTTTAACCTTAAAACTTTTAATGACAGCTAGACTAGAGTTTTATGATGAATTATTGAAGACACGGACTACACCTTCCATTGGCCTCAGCAGACGAAGATATGTGCTTATGAAGTGTTTTTAACTATAATAGAAAGATTTTAATTTTAAACTTGGGCATTTTTCCACAGTGGGAACTCATCCTTTTGACCTTCTAATGTCTTCATGGAATTAGTAATGCACGTAAGAAGGATATATCCTTCAATAGAAATGTGTGTCTTTCATTGAATTAGTGATGTATATAAAGGACTACAAACAACAAAGAAGCAAGACTCAAGGTAAATGAATTTTCTTTATTTAAAACAATAACAACATATGAGCAATAAGAACTAACAAAAATATGTGGGGCTCCCCTAGCGAAGGTTTAAAGAAACATGATGAACAAAATAAATAATGACAGTTTATGTCTCAATGTTAAAACCTATATACCATGTAATTGAAACACTCAATGGGAGTAACATATGAGTATCTCTCATAGAAGTATATACAACCAGGAAGGAAGGCTGTCAACTTCAAAGAGGAATGAAAACGTAATGAATTGATTCATGCAATCGGGCAAATCACTCTGGATGAGATCATGAATTAATTGAATATTTTGCATGAAAATGTGCACCACATCATCGCCAAGCATCTTGAGTTTCGAAAAGTTTGTGCTTGATGGGTGCCTTGCTTATTCGTAGGTGCAACGTTTTCAATTAGCTCTCACTTTTATGGATTATTATAACAGAGAAGGAAATTAATTTTTGGGCCATATTGTGACCAGATACTAGACTTGGGTCCACAACTTCTCACCAGAAATGAAGCAGACTTCATGTGAGTGAAAACATTCACATTCTCCTCTCCTGAAAAAGTGTCTAATTGTTCCTTCCGCCAGAAAGGTTATGCTAACCCTTTTCTTCCACAATCAAGGTGTTGTGCGTTATGAATTCATATGGAAAGGCACCACGATTAATGTGGCATCATATTGTGAAATCCTTATGAGGCTGCGAAAGGCAATTAAAGATCGACATCCAGGAAAATTGTCAAGAGGCATTGTCCTTGTGCATGACAACGTGGCAGCAGATTTGGCACGAGCCGCAAAGGCTCTCCTCAACAAATTCAAATGAGAGGTGTGGGAACACCCTTCCAACAGTCCAGAACTTTCGCCTTGTGATTTCCATGCATTTGTCCCCATTAAAAACGATCTTGCGAAGCGGCGATATCACTATGATGAAGACATACAAAATGCGACGCAAGAATGGTTATCGCAAGTTGGACAACAATTTTATCAAGAAAGGATAGACAAACTCATGCGATGCTACAATAAATGTTTAAATAAACTAGACGATTGCATTAAAAAAATAGCTCTTCTATTGTATTTCCTACGTAAGTTAAACATTTTCCAAAACGTTTTTTTTTTTTTTTTTTTTTTTTTTTTTTTTACACGTGCGAGTGCAGCCAACTTTTTGACTGCCCTATGTATATGCCTTCCATGCATTTGTAAAGAATTAATTCTTCCAGGGATTCGCTTCCCATTTATTTATAAAATTGGATCACCTGCTTAATTTTTGTATTCAAACATTTTAATGTTTGTTATTTTTAGCTTTTGCTTTCTTAAAATTGTGGTCTTAATTAAAACAGAACTGTAGAAATACTTGAATTATAAATCTATTTTAATAATTATACACAGGCTACTCTCTCTCTCTCTCACTCACTCACTCACTCACTCACACAAACTCTCTCTCTCGCTCACACACACACACACACACACTCTCACTCACACAAACGCTCACACAAAAAAACTATTCCATGAAAATAATCTTTTGTCATTTCCCTCATAAAGTGTTCAGTTGAAAATTGAATTCACATGAAAGGAAAGGCAGAGCTGTCGCATATTAGCTTTAACTTTAGAATGAGAAAATCTTGAAACACAATTTTTTCTTTTATACGTGAATTACGAATGACTGTTATTATTAAGTGGAAATTGTGGTTTAAGTGTGCTTGAAAAAATTGTTTAACCTGTTTTGTAAATATATCTACAAACAGGGAAAATGTACAGAGGGTGAGTCGAAAGTTTTGCAATATTTGGATCACTTTGTCTTCATACGTACCTTTATGACGAAAGCTGACTAGCATTCAAAGTATAGGCCATCTTGTTGTGCCGTCTTTAGCCATTTGTCTGCCAGTTCTTCTATTCTGCTGCGGTACCAATCTTGTCCTTCGAGGCGAAAAACTCCTTCACCCCAGCTGCCACCTCCTCCTGGTTGTTGAAGTGCCACCCATAAAGGAAGTTGGCCATGGACTGAAACAAGTAATAAATCTGACTGGGCATGGGCCAGACTATATGCTGAGTGCGGCATCAGTTCGATACCCTCAAGTTCCTGGAGTTTTGCCGGAGTCGTTCGCTCGGTATGAGGCCAAGCATTGTCCTGCTGTAGGAGAGCAGGACAATCTCTACTCTAAACAGCTGGAGTGGATGCATACATCCTCTCCAGCTGTTTAGGGTAGAGGTTAGCAATAATGGTCTGATCATCTGGTACAAATTCGTAATGGATTATCCCCTCGAAATTCCACCAGATGTAGAGTATCGCCTTGTGTTCGAAGCGCCCATGTTTGGCAACAGGTTGTGGAAGCTAGCCCGGGCTCAACCACTGTAGTTGTGTGGTTAGTATTACGGAAATAGACCCACTTTTCATTGCATGTAACAATTCTCTGGATGAAACGTACATCGTGCGTGGCTTTCTAGGAGTTTCGTGCACAGTCCCACTCAGCTGTTTGCTTCAACTGGCGTCAGTTTGTGAGGGACAATGTGGCAGCTCCTGTAGACCTTACTGAGGTCCTGAAGGTGACGAACCACGGTGGTCTGTGATATTCCCAGCTCTCCTGATAATCTCGGAGTGCTGGTTGTTGGATTTGCCTCTATGGCTTGGCGCACGGCCTCCGAATCTACGGTTCGCAGCCTACCTGATCGTCGAGGTTTCTGTCACCTGAGCGAAATTTTTTGAACCATCTGGTTGAGGTGCTGTGGTCCACAGAACCTTTCGCATGACAAACGTTTCGTGTTGCTTGCGCAACATTATGGCTGAGTTCAGACATGTAAAGCAAAAGTTCCCTAATTTGCCAGTTGTGGCTGTTCATCTTTTAGGCGTCCCAAGCATAGACAAAACAATTGCATGCAATGCTTTTCACAGCAATGACTACCACTTTATTTCCCTTTCGACTGACTGCAGTGCGCAACTGGAACTAGTTTAAACACGTGACATCCAGGGTTTGAAAAATACCATGCCCGAGATGCCCGGGGCAAGTAAAAATGAAATCTAGTTGCCCGGTCGGGCAACTAGGTTTAGGGGGGAGTTTGGAATGGAGAATTTATCCTCCTGGCCTTTGCATTCATTCCGTAACAATAATACACCAGAAGTTGTATTATTGTTACGGAATGAATGCCAAGGCCAGGAGGATAGTGCTTTTTCAGTTATTATGCTGTACATCCAGAAATTGGGGCCATACGTAGTTTTGCTCCAGATGTCGTTTACAGTTAACGACAGGAAGCTTGCCTCGGATAAAACTAGCCTCCGGTGAGTGTTTAGTGACAAAATGTGTAAACTGCCGTGAAACAGGAGGACGCAGACTGATGGGCAAAAAAGCTGCGCTTTATGAGGAGGGAGTGACAACAGAATATTTATGGCACAGCCCCGGTTTGGGTTGGGTCTCTGATACAACTTGCACGAGTGAGGGAGGGGAAATGGAAGCTTCCGTCTGCGCGACCCCCCCCTCACACACACACACACACACACGAACAACAACAGTACTACTGAAACAAAGCCTAAGTTTCGTTTAAGATTTAAGAACGAGCCTGTACACTTAGCCGGGAGAAGAGCAAAAATTACAGACACTGATAACTTACCTAGTTTGTCTGAAAGAACAATAGTTTGTGCTAGCTGCGGATATAAGTTGTATCTAGTAATGGATATGAATCTTTTTTTTTTTTTTTGGAAAAAAATCCAGCAATGAGAGTATATCTCATAGTAAGCAATTATGTGAAATTCCTGATCTGTTGGCGGTTGTTAAAAATTCATCTTCTGCATTGTCGAGTGACGTGATTTCAGAATCGGAATCTGCGTCGTTGGCAAAATTGAAACTTACGCATGCGGACTAGGATGAAGTGTACGCAAAAACGCCGTCGGACTTGCCGATACCACCAGCAATTTTTTCAAGGGATTGGGGGGAGTCCAGGTGATAATATAGTTTAATAACTATAAGTGCACACATCATTAGTCGAAAATGTAAGGATTGCCTCTGTTTCGAAACAATTCTTGGGATATTTTATGATGCAAAATCACTTCTGTTTGCACAAGAGAAAAAGGTTAACAATTTTTACATTCAAAATTGTTGAAAACTACTTAAACTGCTGTACAGTTAACTATGACTATTTTTTTGCAAAACACAGGACGTATATTAAAATTCTTGAACATGGCATAATCTCTAAATTTCTCAAATGCCATCATGGCATAACTCTAAATTTCTCAAATGCCAAGGGATTGGGGGGGAGTGCAGGTGATAATATAGTTTAATAACTATAAGTGCACACATCATTAGTCGAAAATGTAAGGATTGCCTTTGTTTCGAAACAATTCTTGGGATATTTTATGATGCAAAATCACTTCTGTTTGCACAAGAGAAAAAGGTTAACATTTTAATATTTTCTGCACTTGTCCAGCTGGGCATGTAACTTTTCAGATATTTTTCAGGCCCTGCATACCCACCGCAGCACATGCGTTTATGCAAATATTGGGGGGTCTCTTTACTAGTGCAGTCTGGTGAGTTAATCAGCATGAAATGCTGCAGTGCTTTGGAAGTGTGTTGTCATGTGAAGTGTATTGATTAGAGCATACTCACCTGGAAATTGGGAGTTAAAGGTTTACCTCCTTTTATAAGACAGGATGTTTTCCAAATTTTCTAAGTTATTCACATGCATGTCAGTTCCTGAATGCCTTGCTATGTTTATAATAAGTCTGTATAATTGAAATCCCATTTTCTTAAAATGCTCTGTGCTACTAATCACTGAGTTTGTTGGAAAAAAAAAAAAAAAAAAAATTTTTTTTTATATCATTCAAGTTTTCAACACTGCTTTTTCTTTTCTTCCGTGGCGAATGCTCAAAAATTAAAAATGAAATTAAAAATAAAACAAAAAATTTGGAAACGCTGGAGATTTCCCATTATCCACAATCCTGAAGGATATGTGTAGAATGTGGCAACTTTTGGATTTAATAGATTCATAAAAAATATTTCAGTGAAGTACAGACGTGATCTGCTCTAGTTTTCTTAAAGCAGTATTACTTTGTAGAGTTGAGTGATGAGGGCAGTACACACACACCCCATGCTGCTGTGCTTCACTTCAAATCTTGTAGATAGTGTTGTTGTTAAACTTTTTGTATCTCCACGGTTTGGAGATCAGTGCAAACCACTGTGGGGTTGCCCTCATCTAAAAGTTGGGATGTGTGTATCAGGGCCTTTAATGTGGGTTGTGCACGTCAGCCTACAGGCTGGTGAAAGGTGAATCATGCACGCATACTGTATTTACAGTGTGATGCAACAATGTGATATCAGTGGTTGCCAAATTGTAACTTTCTTTATAATAACTACACTGTTGCACATACATGCTGGATCCTCATCTCAGTTTGTTTGTGTGTGTGTGTGTGTGTGTGTGTGTGTGTGTGTCACACATATTTTCAATCTTCTGCTGTCATAAGTTTATCAAGGCTTGTTGTATAATAAAATTAAAGGAATTAAGAAAGGGGTTGAATAAATATATCTTCTCAAACTGTCTTGCAACATGGCAATTTTTGTGCTTTAATTGTTATTAGCTTGTGCATGCAGAATATAAGTTTTCAGTCTTTTTTTTTTTTTTTTTTTGTTCTTGTAAAGACTGTGATGACTCACCAAAATACTAAAAGGAAATGTATTCTAGATATTTCCAATATTCACTTAATTTTAGTTTTATCCTTATTTTTTGTGTATGTGCCAAAATATGACCTTTTATATATGACATATATCGTTGTTCAATTTTCGCCAATTTGCGATGAACATACTTTTTACGTGGCTACGATATTTTAATTTGGTTGACATTAAATGTCTGTAAATACTGTTTCACACGTTATGCAAGTTCAGCTATCGGGAGCTTGCAAAAGGACGTTAACAAAGTATTGGCAATTGAAGTCAAGTATAATAATAATAAGTATCTGTACTCACAATATTCATAGTGGCTGTCGGGGCTTCATATGTGCGTCATCAAAGAATGAATTTTTTCAATTGTGAAGTTAAAATTCATGATATTGTAAAATCTACACCAGATAAAATTAAACAAGATGAATTTTTACAATGCAAATAAATCCTTTAACATCGATGAAATAAGAAACTGAATTAAAACCTTGTTGAATTTTTTTAAAAAACGAACTATAATCCTGAAGAGGAAACAATCTTGACCGCGAAGCACCCTGATATATAATGAAACTGAAGATGAATTATACTTTTGCCGAAACCTCAAAAACGAACAATCTTGAAAAAGAAAATAAAAAAATACAAATCTCCCGAATGCGAAGCACCAAACTAGTTTCTGCTAACATTCGTAGCCATCATCAGTGGTAGGTGCACGGACATTAGGATTACTGCACTCACTCGCTCAGGTATGCAGCTTAACCCCAATGTATGTTCAGCCCTGTCGTGTAGATATTTGCGCATCATGATTTGGGTTCCACTGCACATATCAATGGTGTTGCCATCTGTAGTCAAACAAAAATACACTAGTAGCTTTTATGTAGAAATATTCACCTGTATTTTTACGTAATATTTGATGTCACATGTTTTTTGTTAATGTTTTTCCTCTTGAAATGTTTTCTCTCCTGTTCAATAAGGTATCTCCATGCAAACTGAAGCTCTACTGGACTATTAACGTTACAGTTGTATCTCTTGGTTTTCTCATTGATTACAGCCTCGGAGGTTAGAATCTGGGCATGTGATCTATGTGATGTTAGAATTTTTGTGTTAGTCCAATCAGGAGTTACATGATTTTTGATACAATGTTGTATTAATGAAGTTTTTTCATCTTTTCTTGTCCAATTCGTAATATGTTCATTTAATCTAGTCAAAAATCTTCTACGCGTACTTCCGATATATACTTTGTCTTTTTGGTTATCATCCTTAACTGTTGGAATGACATAAACGCCAGATTTATTTAGAATTGATCTATTATTAGTAGTAGTAAGTATGCTTCCATTGTCAATAACTGTTTCTGCAATGTTAATATTGTTGTTGTAACATTCTTTTTTTAAAATAGTACTAATAGGAGGTAAGTATGGAAATTTCCCATAATATTGCTGTATTTCTTTTTTAATCTTATTATTGGAACGATGTATACTGGCCGTAATGTTGTTATATAAAGATTTGACTAATCCTTTACTATATCCAAATTCTTCTGCAGTTTTTTCAATTCATTTAAGCTCTTTGATCTTCGATTCTTTATTGGATGAGTGTGTCATGGCTCTTTTAATATAAAAGCGGAACGCTGCAGTCTTATATTTCCAAGGGTGTGTAGAATCCCTTGGGATAATTGCCTGTACATATGATGGCTTCCGGTATACAGAATATTCTATAATTCCGTTATCCTTTTGTATAGATATATCCAAGAAGTTTAGCTGGCCATTAACCTCAATTTCTTTACTAACCTGTATAGATTGATAACAATTGTTAAATTTAGCAATGAAATTATCCATTTCAAGATTGGAGTGCTGCCAAAACAGTAAAATATCATCTACGTATCGGAGATATACATATGGTAAGCATATATTAGAATGATCTAATATACAGTTTTCAATATCTTGCAGAACGACTTCAGCCAGTAGCCCTGAAATTGGGGACCCCATAGGGGCGCCATATTGCTGTTTATAAATTAAACATTAAATTAATCAAAATTAAATATTGCTGTTTATAATTTCACATTTAATGGGATAATTTATAAACAGCAATATGGCACCCCTATGGGGTCCCCAATTTCAGGGCTACTGGCTGAAGTCGTTCTGCAAGATATTGAAAACTGTATATTAGATCATTCTAATATATGCTTACCATATGTATATCTCCGATACGTAGATGATATTTTACTGTTTTGGCAGCACTCCAATCTTGAAATGGATAATTTCATTGCTAAATTTAACAATTGTTATCAATCTATACAGGTTAGTAAAGAAATTGAGGTTAATGGCCAGCTAAACTTCTTGGATATATCTATACAAAAGGATAACGGAATTATAGAATATTCTGTATACCGGAAGCCATCATATGTACAGGCAATTATCCCAAGGGATTCTACACACCCTTGGAAATATAAGACTGCAGCGTTCCGCTTTTATATTAAAAGAGCCATGACACACTCATCCAATAAAGAATCGGAGATCAAAGAGCTTAAATGGATTGAAAAAACTGCAGAAGAATTTGGATATAGTAAAGGATTAGTCAAATCTTTATATAACAACATTACGGCCAGTATACATCGTTCCGATAATAAGATTAAAAAAGAAATACAGCAATATTATGGAAAATTTCCATACTTACCTCCTATTAGTACTATTTTAAAAAAGAATGTTACAACAACAATATTAACTTTGCAGAAACAGTTATTGACAATGGAAGCATACTTACTACTACTAATAATAGATCAATTCTAAATAAATCTGGCGTTTATGTCATTCCAACAGTTAAGGATGACAACCAAAAAGACAAAGTATATATCGGAAGTACGCGTAGAAGATTTTTGACTAGATTAAATGAACATATTACGAATTGGACAAGAAAAGATGAAAAAACTTCATTAATACAACATTGTATCAAAAATCATGTAACTCCTGATTGGACTAACACAAAAATTCTAACATCACATAGATCACATGCCCAGATACTAACCTCCGAGGCTGTAGTCATTGAGAAAACCAAGAGATACAACTGTAACGTTAATAGTCCAGTAGAGCTTCAGTTTGCATGGAGATACCTTATTGAACAGGAGAGAAAACATTTCAAGAGGAAAACATTAACAAAAAACATGTGACATCAAATATTACGTAAAAATACAGGTGAATATTTCTACATAAAAGCTACTAGTGTATTTTTGTTTGACTACAGATGGCAACACCATTGATATGTGCAGTGGAACCCAAATCATGATGCGTAAATATCTACACGACAGGGCTGAACATACATTGGGGTTAAGCTGCATACCTGAGCGAGTGAGTGCGGTAATCCTAATGTCCGTGCACCTACCACTGATGATGGCTACGAATGTTAGCAGAAACTAGTTTGGTGCTTCGCATTCGGGAGATTTGTATTTTTTTATTTTCTTTTTCAAGATTGTTCGTTTTTGAGGTTTCGGCAAAAGTATAATTCATCTTCAGTTTCATTATATATCAGGGTGCTTCGCGGTCAAGATTGTTTCCTCTTCAGGATTATAGTTCGTTTTTTAAAAAATTCAACAAGGTTTTAATTCAGTTTCTTATTTCATCGATGTTAAAGGATTTATTTGCATTGTGAAAATTCATCTTGTTTAATTTTATCTGGTGTAGATTTTACAATATCATGAATTTTAACTTCACAATTGAAAAATTCATTCTTTGATGACGCACATATGAAGCCCCGACAGCCACTATGAATATTGTGAGTACAGATACTTATTATTATTATACTTGACTTCAATTGCCAATACTTTGTTAACGTCCTTTTGCAATCTCCCGATAGCTGAACTTGCATAACGTGTGAAACAGTATTTACAGACATTTAATGTCAACCAAATTAAAATATGACCTTTTGTTATCATTTTGCCTGTTCAGCCATGAGTGGTATGATCTCACTCAACCTGAGGGAGGGGAAGGGTGTCAGGCATACATAAGCATACCCAAATTCTTCCTTATAATTTTGTATGCTCTGTTTTTTTCTAAGCCATATAGAGAAATATTGTGTTTGTCAACACAGTTCTTCAGCAGATAAACTGGAAAAATGATTCTTGGATTGGATAGAAATAATAGTACTTAAAATTTTCTTATTTTTTGTTTTCTATGATGCACAGGTTTTTCATAGTAATTATGTCTGCTTCAGGTGAACAGACTAAAAATTCTTTTTGGACTTAATGCACATGAATTTGACAAAATTTTTCCAAATATTTTCTTGCTTATTTTAGGAAAGCCATTAGGTGGAATAAATATAGGTTTGCGTTTGCCACAGTATCCATTTCTAGAAAACATTTGGAAAAACACTTTTTGGATTTTAAATAAATGTAATTCTCACCACACTTTTGAAGTTTTTCATGGTGAACAATTGAGGAGCTTTCAGCAAAAAAGGCGCAGCTCTCTTTTCAACATTTTGTGGGAAATAAGAAAAAAACTATTTATAAAAAATATGGTTTAACTGAGGTTGGCAAAAAATTCCCCACTGTAAAGATAACATTATCTCTAATAAATACATGTATTTTCGGAATGTTTTGTCCCTAAAATGAATATAGGATAAATATAAATACATTGGAGCTGCCCCCTTTCTGCACCAAAATGTCATGAATTTCATTAAATTTTTTGTTTAGTAAAGGATAGAAAAACTAAATAATGTTAATAATGTATTTAATAACCACTAAACATTACATATCTTTGTTAATAAACAAATAAAAGATTGCAATTTTATTCATTGGCCTACGTCGCACTTGCACCAAACGGTGATGGGGGAGCAGCTTCCGAAAACAATAATATCTCACCCATTTATTATCAGATCTGCCTCATTCTTGCACCAGTCGATCCGCAATATTTTTCTTAGATTAGTAAACATGTTAAGTAAAAAATTGACCAAAAATGAAGCTGCCCCCTTTTGCTGCAAACTCCTCGATTTTCCTTCAAGGGGTTTGAGTTTCTTTATATTTGTCATAGTATGTGCAGGTTGGAATAATTCATTTTGGATCAGATACTTATAAGCATAAACAGGAGCTCTCACCTTTCCAACTGTAGAATTTTTCCATGTGGTGGCACTAACATGCCTTACCATTTCATTGGATAATCTAAAATTCATGCAACCCATTTCTGACACCTATATATTATTTGGGAAGGAATGCATGACATGGAGACCACAAAACAAAGAAGGCTGTTTCATTAGATTTTCGAAATATCTTTTCAGAGACATGTATATTTTCTCTTTTCCTGAAGTTTGATGCTATCTGGTGAAGCTGTTATGTACGAACACTATTTGAAATGCACAGCTCAGAATTTTGTTCTTATAATGCCTGTGCAGGTTGGGGTTTTATATATATATATATATATATATATATATATATATATATATATATATATATATATATATTCACATTGTCCTTCATAAACTCCTAGGAATATAAACCCAGTTGTGATTTATGTGGAAATTTGAGAGTGAGCCATGAGTTTTGGGAATATTTTTCCTGGAGAACTCACACGTCATCTATGTTGATGACATCACAGTATGTGCCGTATCCCCCATTTTGCAGAAACTAGCAATCTCAGTAATCCACTTCCAAAAGGAAAAATGAAACTCATGAGCATTTCCTGAAATTGCAGAAGTGTTACTGTTTAAATGAAGATGATTAAACTTTATCATCCATCAAAAGATAGCACATCATTCTCCAGCTTTTAAGATATGTAACTTATTTCATGGAAGTTATGCACAATTTTCAACACTCCATATTCTGTTGTTTTGGCTGTTCATATGCTCATTCAGATGAAACAAAAGTTCCATCACTATAGAAAGTGCTACCTAAAATGTCCCATACTTTCATAAAAATAAAATTTGTAAACATCGGTGTGAAATCGGTTTTCTTTTTCAGATTCATTGGATTCTTTCATGGCATACATGGTATAGATGTTCTAATGTTTTTATTAAATTATGTCTTCTTTCATAAGATTGAGTCTGAAGTTCTCACAGTAACTTTTGCAGGGAACATAAAAAAGAATATGACAATGTTCAAATTATCATCATATAACACCAAAGACCAACTGGAGCAGTACTATAGTGCTTATGCGCTCTTCCATTAAAATGCTTCACCAGACAGGGTAGTATTGATTTTTGTGGAGGAGGGAGGCACAAGAGACTTAAAGTATGTAAAACTCATCATTGCAGACTACCAGGTAGCATTTCACAGTGAGTGCTTACAGCATTTAAAAGAAAAGAAAGGGAAAAATTATTTGTGCCTTGAAACCTGTATAACAACTAATGGTCTGGAACTAGCAGGTTGCATTATTTACTGTTCTGCTTTCTTTTACTTCAGACTTCTGAAACTCTTGTGGGGAAAAGGCAAACTAAAGGAGTCAAACTAAAATCAAACAAAAGAAGCTTCTCCTCTTCTGGGTGGAATTGGCTTCACCCATTTCAGAGTCAAACTGCAGACGTGAATGTGTAGTTGTCATGGTAGTATATGTGTTTAGGAGGATAACTGAGATATGTATTAAATTGCATCCCTTAGTAAATATTTTTATACAGGTTGCAAGCTTTTTTGGCCTCCAAGTTATGTGAAGTAAAAGAAAAGAAAGTAAGAAATGTCAATGTTTAAAATATATATATATATATATGTAAGGTCAGGTGATGCGTAACATCACAGCCTCTCCTTGACAAATGTCAACCCCGCCTTCTCGTGGTGCATCCTGTTCCCACTAAAGGGGCTCTGACGACCGCAAATAGCGGTATAACTATACCATCGGGATCAGAGGAAATGCTATCCCACACTCACCAACCCGCTTGGCCAGCGTGGTGAGTTATGGCCAAACACCTCCAAAATGACTCTACAACTTAAATCTTGGCCCTCAGTCTCCGGCAGCTGGAATGTACCTGGCCAAGGCAGCGGCCAGTGCGACATGAAGGCAGAGGGTGCTAAGAATCCCCGGAGGACCGGACTAGGCTGCCATTTGATGCTGACCTTGGCTACCTACAACGGACGCTCCCTATCTTCTGATTCAAGGCTTCTTGAATTGGAAGAGGAACTACAAAGGATCAAGTGGGACATCGTCGGGCTGAGTGAGGTAAGGAGAAAAGGAGAAGATCTCATTGAACTGAAAAGTGGACATCTCTTCTATTATCGTGGGACAGATACTGGCAGAACTAGTGGTGTTGGATTTATAATAAACAAGAAACTGAAGGATAAAGTGGTAGAAGTTGAAAGTTCCTCTGACAGAGCTGCACGACTCGTTATCCAACTATCGAGAAGATACCAGGCTCAGATTATTCAAACTTATGCACCCACCACAAGTCATCCTGAAGAAGAAATTGAAGAATTTTATGAGGAAATTCGTCATCTAAATAATAAAGGTAAGCAGCACTTGAAGATAATTATGGGAGATTTCAATGCAAAAATAGGGCACCGGCAACAGAATGAAACTTCAGTAGGTAAATTCGGTCACGGCAACAGAAACCAGCGTGGAAATACTCTCGTTGAGTTTGCAGAGGCAGAAGGATTTTTCATCTTGAATTCCTTTTTCAAGAAAAAGCTACACAGGAAATGGACATGGAGACATCCAATTGGGACGACAAGTGAAATTGATTTTATTATGTGTAACAAAAAATTCGTCATCGAAGACTGCAGTGTGCTAAACAAGTTCAACACAGGTAGTGACCATAGATTGGTGAGATGTAAGATGCACCTCAACACTAAACTGGAACGTGGCAAGCTCATAAGACAAACAAAATGTATTGACATAACCAACCTTAAAAAACACCATAATACTTTCAAGTTGGAACTGAAGAACAGATTCTCTGCTTTAGAAGGCCTAACATCGGAAGAAGTGGATATTTCGGAAGTTAACAGAAAAGTAACCAAAGCTCTTATGGAAACAGCAACAAAATTAGCTGGGTCTAAGAACAAGTTGCATGTAAACAAATTATCAGGAAAAACCAAAATGTTGATGCAAAAAAGAAGACAGATGAGGACAACTAAAGAAGATGTGACTTCCAAAGTGGAATATATAGAGCTATGCAAGACAGCACGAAAAAGTATCACTGAAGACGTAAGGAAATTCAACTGTGAGCTAGTGAGGAAAGCAATTGAAAACAACCAAAGCCTAAAGATAGCAAAGGGACATCTCAGTAAGGGAAGAAAACAGATTATGGCTCTGAGAAAAGAAGATGGTTCTATAACAAGAAATACAGGCGAAATTTTGACAAGAGTGAAAGATTTCTACTCCAAATTATATGAAAGGGATGATACATGTACTCCAGACATCATGAAAGGTACCAGAGTTCTTCCAGTCCTCCCAGCAGAAGTTGCTCATGCAATCAAGAACATGAAGCGGGGAAAGCTCCAGGAGAAGATGGAATTACTATAGACATGATACAAGAAGCAAGTGGAGAAATTGAAACAGTACTCGCCCAAATTTTCACTCGATGCCTTAATGAAGGGAAAATTCCTGAGGATTGGAACAACGCTACAATGATCCTGCTACATAAAAAAGGTGACATTGAGGATCTCAGGAACTACAGACCTATCAGCCTCCTATCAGTGGTTTATAAAATCTTCACTAAAGTTCTTTCACACCGCTTGAAGGTAACACTGGACATGGCTCAACCGAGAGAACAAGCTGGATTCAGGAGTGGCTACAGCACAATAGATCATATCCATGTACTGAGAGAACTAATTGAAAGAGCGAGGGAATATGAACTTCCATTGTGCATGGCTTTTATCGATTATGAAAAAGCCTTTGATTCGGTGAAACCATCAGCAGTTACCACGGCTCTGAAATCCTGCGGTATTGAAGATGCATACATTAATATTATTAATAACATCTATGAAAATGCAAGTGCAAAGATTCGGCTGTTTGAAAATACAACACACATAAAAATTGGAAAGGGAGTGAGACAAGGTGACACCATATCTCCGAAGCTCTTTAATGCCACATTGGAAAATGTCTTTCAATCACTGAACTGGGAAAACAAAGGGATAAAGATTAATGGAGATTATCTAACCCACCTTCGTTTTGCTGATGACGTAGTCATTTTTGCAACTACCCCATCAGAGCTGCAGAGTATGATCCAGGAACTTGCTGACAAGAGTAAAGAAGTGGGATTAAAAATGAACTTTCAGAAGACAAAAGTGATGTTCAATGCTTTTACAAGAAATGAAGATTTATCGATTGATGGAGAAAAACTGGAAATAACAGATACGTATGTTTATCTTGGACAGCAGATATCAAGTGAGGGTCACATTGATGAAGAAATTAATCGGCGTACAAAACTTGCCTGGAGAGCTTTTGGAAGAAACAGCATAATTTTCAAGAGCAATATGCCATTATGTCTTAAAAGAAAAGTGTTTGATCAATGCATCCTTCCAGTGCTTACGTATGGTGCAGAGACGTGGACCTTAACTAAAAGAGACATACAAAGGCTGCAGACAACTCAAAGAAGCATGGAGAGGTGCATGCTTGGTATAACCAGGAGAGATAAGAAGAGGAACTCGTGGATCCGAAAAATGACGAGAGTGGAAGACATCATGATCAGAGTTAAGTCCCTGAAATGGCAATGGGCTGGACATACTGCCAGAAGGACAGACCATAGATGGACAGCCGAAATTTTAGATTGGATTCCAAGGGACAGGAAAAGACCCAGAAAAAGACCACATGGGAGATGGGTGGATGAAATTCGTAAATATGCGGGAGTGACATGGAGGAGACTGGCACAAGACAGACCGTTGTGGAGGAAACTTGGGGAGACCTTCGTCCAGCAGTGGATTGATAATGGTTGACAATGATGATATATATATACTTTAGAGGAAAACTGAAGACTAAGGAAAAACTTTAGAATTTAAAACGAAGGTTGCAAAATAACCTGAAAATCAAAACGCGCAACGCAGCAGTTTTGAAAATTCAGAATTCACATTCTATAAAGAAGATACCTAAGCAAAAAAATACATATATAATTTTGACTCACACCTAGTACAACATAGAAAAGGTTATGTATCTACCTGTGTGAGCAAAAGGAGAAAAGATAAAAAAATAAAATAAAACAACTGAATGTAGAAGGTGTCGAGAATACTGAGCCTTGGCTTTATAAAGGACCAGCAAAAACTCTGCATTTTCTCACTTCCACAAAGACCTAGTTGGAAATGGGTTTCTGCAAGGCCATAGATGCAAGTAACATTCCCGCCTAAAATAGTTTAAAAAATATATATAAGTCATGTCCTCCGTAGAGTTGCATGACCTAGCACTAGTTAACATTTTCGCTTGCATCCATTAACCTTCCTGGCCCGACCCATGCTCTTCATCTGTTACTATTAAACAGAGAGAAGAAGATTAAAGAGAACTCAAGCTGTGAGAGTGACATAATAATTAGAAATGATTTTCAGCCATAACGAAATTCCAAGTTCGATTGAGAGAGAATTTATACCTGAAAATCAATGCAAAAGAAATCCAAATTTTACATTGCAATTAAAAAAGGAAATGTTAATTTTTAACGAACAGATTTTTGAAAGAAAACTTGAGTCTAAAACCCCCTACTCTACAACTTATGACAGCACGAAAACGAGAATAAGTTAAAGATAATAATTAACTAAAGAAAACTTTGTGAAAGTTATATACCTTAAACAGTTAGTTGCAATATGTACAAAGTATTTCATTAGTGCTTTAAGTGCATAATTAATTAGTTATTAAGAACTTAACTACTTTGAAAAAACAGCGCATAGACAGCGCATAGAAAAGGAACAAGCTTAGCCATCTTCTGTTCCTAGGTACCCCAAAAGACGCTCAAAGTTACAAAGAAAAGAAAGAGTTAAAACCCGCAAAAATGTTAACAGACAAACCAATGCCTAAAAGCTGAAAAGCTAAAAAACGACAGAGAAAAAGTACATGAAGTACAAACATTGAACTTATAAAACCTAGAACCCAAAAAACAAGGAAGAGAGCTTACCTCTTGTGTGACAAAAATTTTTCTCCTCACAAGAGAAGAACATGGCTGACCTCTTCCGCCACTCCCTAGACGCTGGGGGCAGTGAGGGTGGGGCTGATGGCCTCCTCATACAGCAAGAAACCAACGCGCGGAGATTTTAACCAGAGAAAAAAATATATAAACTTAAGACTGTGGATCTGTATGATCAGAAAGAGCAGAATTAACTCTCCAGAATACATGAGAAATATTATAAAATACACGAGCAGTTTATTTAATAATCTTTGCATGTATTAAATCACCTTAGTAAGCTTCTATAGATTAATCAGAATCTTATTAATTTTAATGTTGGTTTTACTATTTTTAGTATAGCTATCCTAGTGATGAATAACTAGTTTTCTTTTTTATTTGTTTTTATTTTCTTTTATAAACAGATTTTTAAGCTTTTTTTGTGATTTTGTATATATTATTTAATTTTTTTGTTTTAATAGGACCGTCATATCCATAGCACTAAGGTTCCTTTAGGTAGTTAATAGGCATCCTCTAGCCAACTTCCTTACGGCTTTGATTGGTCAGAATCATATTATTAACTGCGTAGAAAATTAAAGCAGATCTGCCAACCTTACTCTATTATTCAGAATAATTTTTCTTAAAGTTCTTTTGATGAAAGAAGAAGGAATTTCGTTCTCTTGAAAACTTTCTAATAGTATATTAATGTGGTAATTGAAGTCCAAATTGTTGCTGCAAATTCTTGAAATTCTTAGGACCTGAGAAATTAGTACATTCAAGCGAAAATGTTAACTAGTGCTAGGTCATGCAACTCTACGGAGGACATGACTTATATATATTTTTTAAACTATTTTAGGCGGGAATGTTACTTGCATCTATGGCCTTGCAGAAACCCATTTCCAACTAGGTCTTTGTGGAAGTGAGAAAATGCAGAGTTTTTGCTGGTCCTTGATAAAGCCAAGGCTCAGTATTCTCGACACCTTCTACATTCAGTTGTTTTATTTTATTTTTTTATCTTTTCTCCTTTTGCTCACACAGGTAGATACATAACCTTTTCTATGTTGTACTAGGTGTGAGTCAAAATTATATATGTATTTTTTTGCTTAGGTATCTTCTTTATAGAATATATATATATATATATAGGTGAAGTATTCTGGATCATTCTAAATTTGAGTCATATTTCTTGGGGTGTGATGGTGGCAGTTGATATATACACTGAAGAGCAATTGAATTAGAGACAGCTGACATTATGCAATTGTGGCGCTGTGGGCGGCCCTGGAAACAGCATGACGTATATAGCAATCCGACAATATAAGGAGTGATGCGATGGGAATCGGTAAGAGTCGGACGCAGTATAGGCAAGACTAAGGATCTAAGCGCATTTGATCGTGGGCAAATTGTCGGGGCCCGACGAATGGGTCACTCCAACTAGGATTTTCACAAGCCACTGTGTCACGGATGCACGTGAGTGCATTGAATCCGATAAAACCATCCCTGCAAGGGCCAGCTGCCGTGGACAACAGTGTATGGATGAGCGGGTCATCGTCGGCTGGCTCGCATTGTAACAGTGGATAGATGGGTCACAGTGCAAGAAATCACTCGGCAATTTAACACTGGTGCATGAAAACGTGTAAGCAACCACACCACCCAGAACCATCTCCTCGCTATGGGGTACAGAAGCCATCGTCCCACGAGGGTACCGCTGCTGGCCACACATCACAGGGTGCAAAGATTAGAATGGGCACGGGAACATCGCCACTGGACCCTAGACATGTGGAAAAATGTTGTCTGGACTGATGAGTCGATATTCACGTTGGTACATGAAGATGGCAGGATACGAGTGCGGCACAAACCACATGAAGCGATGGATCCTTCTTGCCAGCAGGGTACTCGTCAAGCTGACGGGGTAGGCATTCTTGTCTGGGGACTGTTTACGTGGACTGAAATAAGACCCCTGGTACGTGTGTCATCATCCCTCACCGGTCAACGCTACCGGGATATCCTGGACGACCATTTGCTCCCATATGTGCATCTTCAACATCCCACCGGGGACCTCATCCTGCAACAAGACAATGCACCGTGCCATTGCTCCTAAATTGTATCCGAATGGTTGGATGAACACTCCACTGGCGTGACCTTGCTTCCTTGGCCAGCTAGGTCACCTGACCTCAATCCCATCGAGCACATCTGGGATGCCATCGAGAGAGATGTTCGAGGCTATGACCCCCCCCCCTCCAAATATTCGTGAACTGTGGGAGCTTGTTCAGGGGTTGTGGATCCGTATGGCTTCCCAACGCTTCCGGTGTCTTGTTGAGTCCATGCCGAGAAGAATCGCCGCTGTCATCAGGGCGAAAGGTGGTGCTACACGTTACTAGACAGGTATCTCTAATTCAATTGCTCTTCAGTGTAATGCTATTCTAATTCATTTTGATGAGTAGTCTAGCTCTTCTGCCATTTGATGACAGCATTCTAATTTTATGCAAAAAGTGTATCTCTAAATATTATTAAGTGATTTACAGAACAGAAGAGAATAAGGTTCTCAGAGTTATTCCAAAACTAGTAAACAGTAAGAAAGGTTGCTGTTGGAAAGTGCAGGGATTAAATGTCAAAACACATAACAGCTGCCTCAGGATAACAGACATTTAATTAGAGTTTCTGCTCTTAAATATTGATGCATATGCTCTTAAAAGTTTTGATGTTTCATTATTGTTGGGAACTTACAGATGCAAAGGATTTTTTAAAAGAAAAAAATGAAATGTTTTAACAGTTATGTGTGAAATAAGGTCTGTTGATATTTTTTTCTTGTGGGGGATGGAGAGGCTGTGGGAAAAAAATGTTTTCCTCCAGGTGGTCTGAGAAAAGAATATGGGTGGTATAGTAAGATGTAGAGTATTTGTACTGAGATCTATAATAAATAAAAGCAGAGAAAGATATGATACATAACAATTTTGTTTTAGGCCCTGTGAATGTAAAAGGATCAGTCAAACTAAAACAGGCTGACATAAATTATTGACAAACGTGGAGTGCAAAGATCATGGATTTTATTTTAAAAGATGCTAGCAGTGCCACATTTATAATGTAAGACCTTTAGGTCATTCACAAGAAAAAAGAAAGAGCTACTCATAGATTATGTCGGTGTGGTATTTCTCATCATCCAGTACTTATTAAATGTGATCCATTTTACCCGGAGGTATAATGTACTCAATTATTATGTGGTATATATTTAATAGGTTTAAATAATGGTCAGGAATAACCTGATTTAGTAAATTCTGTTCAACACGTTTTTAAATTTATGCTGTAGGAGGAGTCCGCATACCTTGTTGGAGTTATCTTCCACGTAGAATCCTTGTGAAGATGACCAAGTAAAAACTCGTGAACAAATTAAAAAATATGAAGAGGGTAAAAGAGCGAAGTTAACTACAGTTAAACAGTTGAAACCAGAAGAAGGTAAAAGATGTAGAATGAAGAAGATATTTAAAATCTGACGAAGTTAAAAAATGTAGTAAACTGCAGCCAAACTTGCTGTTTGATAAAGTAGTAAATATATATATCATCATCATCATTGTCAACCATTATCAATCCACTGCTGGACGAAGGTCTCCCCAAGTTTCCTCCACAACGGTCTGTCTTGTGCCAGTCTCCTCAATGTCACCCCTGCATACTTTCGAATTTCATCCACCCATCTCCCATGTGGTCTTTTCCTGTCCCTTGGAATCCAATCTAAAATTTCGGCTGTCCATCGATGGTCTGTCCTTCTGGCAGTATGTCCAGCCCATTGCCATTTCAGGGATTTAACTCTGATCATGATGTCTTCCACTCTTGTCATTTTTCGGATCCATGAGTTCCTCTTCTTATCTCTCCTGGTTACACCAAGCATGCACCTCTCCATGCTGCTTTGAGTTGTCTGCAGCCTTTGTATGTCTCTTTTAGTTAAGGTCCACGTCTCTGCACCATACGTAAGCACTGGAAGGATGCATTGATCAAACACTTTTCTTTTAAGACATAATAGCATATTGCTCTTGAAAATTATGCTGTTTCTTCCAAAAGCTCTCCAGGCAAGTTTTGTACGCCGATTAATTTCTTCATCAATGTGACCCTCACTTGATATCTGCTGTCCAAGATAAACGTACGTGTCTGTTATCTCCAGCTTTTCTCCATCAATCGATAAATCTTCATTTCTTGTAAAAGCATTGAACATCACTTTTGTCTTCTGAAAGTTCATTTTTAATCCCACTTCTTTACTCTTGTCAGCAAGTTCCTGGATCATACTCTGCAGCTCTGATGGGGTAGTTGCAAAAATGACTACGTCATCAGCAAAACGAAGGTGAGTTAGATAATCTCCATTAATCTTTATCCCTTTGTTTTCCCAGCTCAGCGACTGAAAAACACCCTCCAATGTGGCATTAAAGAGCTTCGGAGATATGGTGTCACCTTGTCTCACTCCCTTTCCAATTTTTATGTGTGTTGTATTTTCAAACAGCCGAATCTTTGCACTTGCATTTTCATAGATGTTATTAATAATATTAATGTATGCATCTTCAATACCGCAGGTTTTCAGAGCCATTGTAACTGCTGATGGTTTCAACGAATCAAAGGCTTTTTCATAATCGATAAAAGCCATGCACAATGGAAGTTCATATTCCCTCGCTCTTTCAATTAGTTCTCTCAGTACGTGGATATGATCTATTATGCTGTAGCCACTCCTGAATCCAGCTTGTTCTCTCGGTTGAGCCATGTCCAGTGTTACCTTCAAGCTGTGTGAAAGAACTTTAGTGAAGATTTTATAAACTACTGATAGGAGGCTGATAGGTCTGTAGTTTCCGAGATCCTCAATGTCACCTTTTTTATGTAGCAGGATCATTGTAGCGGTGTTCCAATCCTCAGGAATCTTCCCTTCATTAAGGCATCGAGTGAAAATTTGGGCAAGTACTGTTTCGATTTCTCCACTTGCTTCTTGTATGATGTCTACAGTAATTCCATCTTCTCCTGGAGCTTTTCCCCGCTTCATGTTCTTGATTGCATGTGCAACTTCTGCTGGAAGGACTGGAGGAACTCTGGTACTGGTATCTTTCATGATGTCTGGAGTACATGTATCATCCCTTTCATATAATTTGGAGTAGAAATCTTTCACTCTTGTCAAAATTTTGCCTCTATTTCTTGTTACAGAACCATCTTCTTTTCTCAGTGCCATAATCTGTTTTCTTCCCTTACTGAGATGTCCCTTTGCTATCTTTAGGCTTTGGTTGTTTTCAATTGCTTTCCTCACTAGTTCACAGTTGAATTTTCTTACGTCTTCAGTGATACTTTTTCTTACTGTCTTGCATAGCTCTATATATTCCACTTTGGAAGTCACATCTTCTTTAGTTGTCCTCATCACTCTTCTTTTTTGCATCAACATTTTGGTTTTTCCTGATAATTTGTTCACATGCAATTTGTTCTTAGACCCAGCTAATTTTGTTGCTGTTTCCATAAGAGCTTTGGTTACTTTTCTGTTAACTTCAGAAATATCCACTTCTTCCGATGTTAGGCCTTCTAAAGCAGAGAATCTGTTCTTCAGTTCCAATTTGAAGGTATTATGGTGTTTTTTAAGGTTGGTTATGTCAATACATTTTGTTTGTCTTATGAGCTTGCTACGTTCGAGTTTAGTGTTGAGGTGCATCTTACATCTCATCAATCTATGGTCACTGCCTGTGTTGAACTTGTTTAGCACACTGCAGTCTTCTATGACGAATTTTTTGTTACACATAATAAAATCAATTTCACTTGTCGTCCCATTTGGATGTCTCCATGTCCATTTCCTGTGTGGCTGTTTCTTGAAAAAGGAGTTCAAGATGAAAAACCCTTCTGCCTCTGCAAACTCTACGAGAGTATTTCCACGCTGGTTTCTGTTGCCGTGACCGAATTTACCTACTGAAGTTTCATTCTGTTGCCGTTGCCCTATTTTTGCATTGAAATCTCCCATAATTATCTTCAAGTGCTGCTTACCTTTATTATTTAGATCACGAATTTCCTCATAAAATTCTTCAATTTCTTCTTCAGCATGACTTGTGGTGGGTGCATAAGTTTGAATAATCTGAGCCTGGTATCTTCTCGAGAGTTGGATAACGAGTCGTGCAGCTCTGTCCGAGGAACTTTCAACTTCTACAACTTTATCCTTCAGTTTCTTGTTTATTATAAATCCAACACCACTAGTTCTGCCAGTATCTGTCCCACGATAGTAGAAGAGATGTCCACTTTTCAGTTCGATGAGATCTTCTCCTTTTCTCCTTACCTCACTTAGCCCCACGATGTCCCACTTGATCCTTTGTAGTTCCTCTTCCAATTCAAGAAGCCTTGAATCAGAAGATAGGGAGCGTCCATTGTATGTTGCCAAGGTCAGCATCAGATGGCAGCCTAGTCCGGTCCTCCGGGGATTCTTAGCACCCTCTGCCTTCATGTCGCACTGGCCGCTGCCTTGGCCAGGTACATTCCAGCTGCCGGAGACTGAGGGCCAAGATTTAAGTTGTGGAGTCATTTTGGAGGGGTTTGGCCATAACTCACCACGCTGGCCAAGCGGGTTGGTGAGTGTGGGATAGCATTTCCTCTGATCCCGATGGTATAGTTATACCGCTATTGGCGGTCGTCAGAGCCCCTTTAGTAGGAACAGGATGCACCACGAGAAGGCGGGGTTGACATTTGTCAAGGAGAGGCTGTGATGTTACGCATCACCTGACCTTACATCCCAAATATATATATATATATATATTCGCTCTTATTTCTTTATATATATATATAAGGAAATAAGAGCGAAAAACCTCCACGATGCCTGACGAGCCGTCTCATCCTGGCAACTGAAACACACACACACACAAAAAAAAAAAAAAAAAAAAAATCCAAGAACAAAGCAAGCCAGACACATCGTACAACCCGTTTAGGAGGTGAAAATCTTAATAATAAGGGCATCATGAAACTGATTTCAGGGAGTTTTCTTTTAAACAAATTATAATCATTAATAGCTAACAACTGTGGTGGCAGTGAATTCTAAATCTGTGGCCAGCATAATTAATTAAAGCTCTAAAACGTTCAGGTGAAGGGAAACAAGGGATCAGTTAGGTTTTATGTCTAGTTGAGTAAGAATGGTTAGGGACAGTTAAAGAAATTAAAGAAGAGAATAAGTCATTCTTTTCACTTTTAAACATGAGTTTTTCCAAGTTAAAATGGTATAACTGATCAGTATTTTAATAACTGAACATCATTAGGCTGCAATCTGGGGAGAAAATTAGGATTTGAAAAGCAGGAGCCTGAAAGTCTGAATTGCACCATTCTCAAAAATCTATTTTGTAATCTCTGAAGTTTAGTTAAGTTATAATTGGTAGTCGAGCCCCAGACCGAAATACAATATGAGAAGTAGGGATAAATTAAAGTGCAGTAAAGTAAAATTATAATCCCAATGATTCCAATATTTTGAGAAATTAAGGAAATTAGATAATCATTGTGAGAGTTGGATTTAAAGTCCGACTGAATAAAAACACCTAAATATTTAAGACTGTACAACCTCAATCTGTGTGTTATTTAAAATTATAGAATGTAGAGGGTTTGTATTCTGACCATAGGAGAAAATTAAAATTTTTGTTTTCTTAACATTAATAGCAAGAGAATTACCAGTGAACCAACTGACCGCAGTGAGAAAATGATTTTGTAATATCTGAATCAATGAGTCAATTCTGTTACTGTGAATAAGTAGGGTTACATCATCAGCATACAGAATTAGATCAGCATCCTGAAGTTGTAAGCCTAAATCGTTGATATAAATGTTAAACTAATTTAAATACAGGTGAAAGAATAGAACCCTGGGGAACCCCTGATAAAGGTAACTGGTGATTAGATTTGATGTTGTCAATCTCTGTATATTGATACCAATCGGAAAGGTAACTTCTTGAGAGTTGGATAACTGAACCCCTAATACCAAAATTATAAAGTTTATACCAAATATATAAAGTAGTAAATATATTTTACTACTTTATCGAATGGCAAGTTTGGTTGCAGTTTATTACATTTTTTAACTTCATCAGATTTTAAATACCTTCTTCATTTTACATCTTTTAGCTTCTGGTTTCAACTGTAGTTAACTATGTTCTTTTACCGTCTTCATATTTTTTAATTTGTTCATGAGTTTTTACGTGTCATTTTTTATTACTCCAACAAGGTATGTGACTCCTCCTATAGCATAAATTTAAAAACATGTTGAACAAAATTTACTAAATAAGGTTATTAGTGACCATTATTTAACCCTATTAATCCATACCTAACTATTTGAAATTTCATTTTGGAGATGTCCAAAATAAAATGTTTAAACTGGTGCAGGTATTTCTTGACAGCAGTGGAAGCAGGGAGTACAGCTGCTCATAGACCAATCACTGCAGTTTAAGTTGGTTAGTCAATCTACAAAAATGTGGCACAAGTGATTTTGGTGAAAGGCATACATTGTTGGTAGATTGTCAGTCTTCCTGGGGAAGCACATATTGTATGCTTAGACACACTCATTTTTCATGTAAACGTTTGGTGTGTATTTGCCATGGAACTGTTCATGCTGTCATCAGTCAAAGAATTTCTCCATGTTTCCTTTTCACAGTGAATTTCTCATTTTGTTAAGTGAACAAAGGACACTTAAATGGGTTGTCTTTGGAGCATTTGTCATGCTTACATGAAGAATAAAGCATATTTTATAATGGAATCACGATTACTAATGAGACATGTTACTATTTCCAATCAAAAGACAAACACCAAAGTGCACTGAAAGCACATTAACTCAGGTCAGATAAAGATTTACAGGAACTAGTTCTGGTTCCATCAGCAAATATGGAAATTGCATGAGAAAACAGCACTGAAACTTGTATCAAAGTAGATTGTCTCTCACCATATACTGGAAATATATTTAACAGATTATTTTGTTATTACATTAGCCTACTTTTGTTCGGCCTACTTTTATGCTAGTGTGCTGTGGAAGAAACATGTAGATTCTGTTCAGCTGATGAAACTGTGAATACTTTAGCTGGATAATTTGATTGACATTAAATGTCCGTCATTACTGTTTCACACGTTATGCAAGTTCAGCAATCGGGAGATTGTTAAATGATGTTAGCATAGTATTAGCAATTGAAATCCAGAAATAATAAACTATATCTGTACTTACAATATTCGTAGTGGCTGTCGGGGCTTCATATGTACGTCTTCAAAGAATGTGAACTTTTTTAATTGTGAAGTTTAGAATAAAATTCATGATATTGTAAAATCTGCACCAGATAAAACTGAACAAGAATTTTTACAATGAAGGTAAAAAAATCCTTTAACAACAACGGAATATGAAACTGAATTAAAACCTTGTCGAATTTTTTTAAAAATGAACTATAATCCCGAAGAGGAAATCATCTTGACTGCGAAGCACCTCGATAACAACGAAACATGAAGACGAATTCTAATTTTGCCGAAATTCGGGATTATAGTTCATTTTTTAAAAAAATTCGACAAGGTTTTAATTCAGTTTCATATTCCATTGTTGTTAAAGGAATTTTTTACCTTCATTGTAAAAATTCATCTTGTTCAATTTTATCTGGTGCAGATTTTACAATATCATGAATTTTATTCTAAACTTCACAGTTGAAAAAAGTTAACATTCTTTGAAGACGTACATATGAAGCCCCGACAGCTACAACGGATATTGTAAGTACAGATATAGTTTATTATTTCTGGATTTCAATTGCCAATACTATGCTAACATCATTTAACAATCTCCCGATTGCTGAACTTGCATAATGTGTGGAACAGTAATGATGGACATTTAATGTCAATCAAATTACGCTATCGTGGCCACGTAAAAAGTATGTTCATCACAAATTGGCGAAAATTAAACAACGATATACTTTAGCTGGATGTTTGAACTACTTAGTTATTCACAATGCTTCAAGTACAAATTGCTTTCTAAGTAGCATGATGGCTAAATTTCCCAAAACTCATGTTTGTGATGTGAAATTACATTAATCCACCCCAATTTTTTTAAGAAGTAATATAAATAGAAATGTCACATCCCAATCTTTCCCATCATGATCAATACATTCGTAATTTTATTTGTTTACTCTTAACAGGTTTTCAGTTAATCCCATTTTATGTTTTGCCTTTCTTATGTGTAGTTAGTTATATGTATGCATGAATGTCATTTACAAGGGAAAATATGTAATATTCAGTAAAGCCAGCCACTTGGTCTATGAAATGTAATTATTTGCACTTTTGCCACCAAACATCATGTAATGATTTACTAATCAAAAACTTCTATAATGGGAATTCTTACTAGGAATTTTTACGCTTTCCAACCGTAGGTTGAAAAAGCGTATATGCTCCAGCTTTGTCCGTCCGCACGATAACTAGCGTAAAAATGGTTCGATTTCAATGAAATTTTAATATGTGGTAGGGGACTACCATGGGACGAACCCTATTGAAAATGGGACAAATGGGGTTAAAGGTCACGACGTAGGAGCTGGATCCTTCCATTGCCCTTATGCGTCATAACTTGTGTAAATATGGTTCGATTTCAATGAAAGTTTACTATGTGGTAGGGGACCACCTGGGGACAAACCCTATTGAAAATGGGATAGATGGGGTCAAAGGTCACGACGTAGGAGCGGGGTCATTCCATTGCCCTTATGAGTCATAACTTGCGTAAATATGGTTCAATTTCAATTAAATTTTAGTATGTGGTAGGGGACCGCCTGGGGACGAATCTTATTCAAAATGGGTGAAGTGGGGTCAAAGGTTAGGACATAAGAGTGGGATGCATTTCATTGCCCTTATGCGTCATAACGTGCGTAAAAATGGTTCGATTTCGATGAAATTTTAGTATGTGGTAGGGGACCACCTGGGAACGAACCCTATTGAATGTGGACAAAATGGGGTCAAAGGTCAGGACATAGGAATGCGATCCATTCCATCGCTCTTATCCCATATTATTAAGGTGGACGTCAAGTAATTTTGCTTACTATACTTCCAATGGAAAAACTTTTGTACACATTTCCTTCACAATTAATGTGCTCCCAAGGATGAAAATTTGAACATCGATTAAAATAACTTTATTACAACTTGGAATACTTAACATTTTCTAAAACATAACCATAATTATTTTAAAAATCAATAACTTTTCCTTCGGTGGTGTTGAAACCGGAAAGAAGATGGCGTGACCTGTACTTTGATGACGTCAGTAGACAAACAAATGTTGGATTGCATAATTATGGTTATGTTTTAGAAAATATTAAGTATTGCAAGTTATAAAATAAAGCTATTTTAATCGATGTTCAAATTTTCATCCTTGTGAACGCATTAATTGTCCAGAAAAGAGATGGTGCGACCTGTATTTTCGTGACGTCAGCAGACAAAAAAATGTTGGATTGCATAATTATGGTTATGTTTTAAAAAATATTAAGTATTCCAAGTTATAAAATGAAGATATGTTAATCGATGTTCAAATTTTCATCCGTGGTAACACATTAATTAGGAAGAAAATGTGTACAGAAATTTTTCCATTCGAAGTACAGGAAGCAAAATTACTCGACGTTCACCTTAAAGGAGCAATTCTTATATGTATGTAAATTTTATTTTGAAAACGGCTCTGAGGATTTTGATGAAAGTCGTTAACCTACCGTTTTCTGGTACTAGAAATCGATTTAGCTTGATCTCCACTTTAAGAAAATGTATTTAGTGGGTTAAATAACCACCCTGAATTACGAAGTTTGCAGTGTGGTGTCATGGCGTCGCCCCTTTAGATATTGGCGCTCGGTCATGCCATCTATCTCATTACGTCATGCGTTGTTTGTGGATCCTATTAAAGTTTTATGACGTCACACCTTGCTAGCAGATGGTCGCGATTCCCATCTGCCTCATTACGTCACGCGTTGTGTGCGTATGTTCGTCCGCACGATAACTTGCGTAAAAATTGTTCAATTTCGATTAAGTTTTAGTATGTGGTAGGGGAACACCTGGGAAGGAACCCTATTGAAAGTGAACGAAATGGGGTCAAAGGTCAGGACATAAGAGCGGGATCTATTCCACTGCTCTTATGCGTCATAACTAACGTAAAAAAGGTTCGATTTCGATTAAATTTTAGTATGTGGTAGGGGACCACCAGGGGACAAACCCTATTGAAAATTGGCGAAATGGGGGTCAAAGGTCAGGACATAGGAGCGGAATCACTTCCGTCGCCATTATGAGTCATAACTTACGTAAAAATGTTTCAATTTGGATGAAATGTTGGTATGTTGTAGTGACGTTCCTGGGGACGAATCCTATTGAAAATGGGCGAAATAAGGTGAAAGGTTAGGACACAGGAGCGGGATGTATTCCATAGCGCTTATGCATCATAACTTAAGTAAAATTGCTTTGATTGTGACAAAACTTTATCATGTTATTTCGGAGATATACTGAACCAGTTCTGTTGAATATCATCCAAATGGATCAAAGGTCAGGGCACAGGGATGAGATTTATTCCACAGCAATTTTCCTCATAACTTTAGTAATAGCTTGAGTAATGATTTCTAGTATATTGGAAAACGTAAAAAATATCATAATCAATGCATTGCATGATTTTACTAACTTGTTTATTTTAATTGCAAATTTTCAGAGAAAACTTTTCTCCTCCTCCTTCAGGCTGTCTTTTGTTGCCAAAAAGTGACAACAAAAGACAGCCTGAAGGAGGACAAGAGTTTTCTCCAAAAATTTGCAATTAAAATAAAAAATCCTAGTAAGAATTCCCATTATAGAAGTTTTTGATTAGTTAATGAATTAAACTAGGAAGCCTATTAACATGAGCTTTATTCAAAGAATCATGTAATGAGTTTTTCATTGAGATGGGAAAACTAAAGTTGCTGATTTGTTTTTTGTTTTTCCTTCTTTATATATGAGTTGAGTATATGCATCCCTATGATAAACTTTAAAATTTTGCTTTTTGTTTCTTTATTCTTCAGAATGTAATCCTAGCCATGTATGATTTTGAGTTAAAGGTAGTATTATGTATTTCATGTATTAATGAATGTGGTGGAATTACAGTTGGATTTCCACCACAAGTCATTATGGAATTAATTTTACTTAGATTTGAGAATACTGATTTTACTCTTTTTTTTTTTTATTATCTACAACAGTTTCGTATTCTTTTTAAATTTTGCTTCTTCTTTTTACATATACATTTGTTAGAGTTGGCAGCAACTGTAAGCATACATTTATTTGCCTGAACTTTCTCACAAAGAACAGCATCATTAATTTTGCTGGAGCTTTGCTGTCTCTTATAGGCAAATAATTTTTTCTTTTCTTTTTTGAAATATGAATTTAAACAAAGCTATTAGGTGTATTAGATGATGCCTTGAAACAAGATGCAGCTCTTTTTCTTTATAGAATCACATTATAATTGGCTATACTGACTAATGTAGGAGAATCATCTGCGTAGTATATTATGTCATTGTAGTGAATATCTCTTGATGATTTATAACAGTTTAACATGGTACCAAACTGTGAGTTGAATTTACTTTCAGTGAATGGACAGTACACTCAATAGACCAAACATTAGAGATACCTACCTAGTAGTGTGTTGGCCCCTTCTAGCACGAATAACAGCCTTTACATGGCAAGGCATCGACTACACCGGATGCCAAAAGGTTTCTGGAGGTAATGCCAGCCATGACTGTTGCAGCATTGTTCATAACTCCAGGGATCGCATTCCTCCTAAAATTCCTAATATTTTGTGACTTTCCTTAAATTCCTAAAATTATACCTAAAATTTGCTATTCATCCTAAAATTTTCGTAAGCTTATTTATTAAAAACACAACCGTTATTAACGCCAATAAATTTACCATTACGGTAAGGTAAAAGACCTGTTATTGTAGAAACACAGCCTATATGCTGTGCTGCTGAAGGGAGGGAAAATGACGCCATCGAGATGCACTTGCTTTGGGGCGGGCGCTCCACTTTTTGCCTTCAGACAGTTTTCGAGAGTAACAAGAGATCTAAGGGAAAATGGGAGGGGTCATTTTTACCCCTGGTTTGCGCTTTGCAGACGAACTCCGTGGCACGCAGAAGATCGTACTTTATTTTTGTACATGCCTTGTGGAACCTCCTCTTTCTGCTGATGTTTTGTTATTGTAAACCGCAGGTGGGTGGAAGCAAAGAGGAAACATGTGATCTCCTTCCGTAACCTCCGGTAATGACGATGGGATGGTAGCTGAGTGTTATCGTGACAGGCAGTAGAGCACGTGATCATTGACCTTCGATCGTGCATCGGCGACAGCGACCTTCAATGCGCAATATATCTCGGCTCCGACTCGCTTTGACTGAACTTGCGTGAGATGCGTATGATAGTTTCTGGTTTTGTGTCTTTTATGGTGTTCTCTGTGCTGTGTGCAGGTTCAGTTCTCTAGTGGTGACCTGCTTTTTTTTTTTTTTTTTTCTATCTTCTGACATCCTCGCAGCCAAATTTCGGGAAGTTGTCTGGTTTTGCAATATTGGAACGTGTTTTTGTACTTCCCTTTCATTTTCTGTTTAGTAATACAAGTGTTTAAGATGCCTAAATCCAAAACGAAATTTCAAGATGCGTGGCTCGCCAAAGAATTGGACGGAGTGAAGTTGAAAGAATGGTGTTCTGCAACTGAAACAATATTTTCTGCTAAGTGTATATTGTGTTCAGAAATTTTCAACATTTCTAATAGTGGCTTTTCACAAGTAAAAGCGCATCATAAAGGAAAAAAACATTTGCAGAAATTTCAAAGTAAATTTCAAAATAAGTCCATCCTGAAAGCCTTTAGAGGACGGGATCTTCAGCCCAAAACAAATATTAGTGAAGTACTGAGTCATGATTTACAGTTGGCTAAAGCCGAAGCATTATGGGCCATGAAAGTTGCTAAGGACAATATATCTTTTGTTTCATGCACTGAAACAGTTGAACTTTTCAAAGAAATGTTTCCTGATTCTGCTATTGCAGCCAAAATGCAACTTAAAGAAAAAAAAAAGTTGCTTATGTGATATCACATGGATTGTCAAAATATTTTGAAGAGGATTTGAAAAAAGACATTGCATCTAGTAGCCCAGGAAAGGTTACTATAGCATTTGATGAAACTACAAATACACAAGTGAAACGGCAGTTGGATGTGTATCTCAGGTACTGGTCTTCAGAAATAAATTCAGTTTCTTGCCGATACCTAACAAGCGTTTTTCTGGGTCATGCAACAGCAGATATTTTGCTAAAAGAAATTCTTGATGTGTTATCATCCTTCAATATTTCGTTGAACAGAATTATTTGTGTATCCATGGACAGCCCAAATGTAAATAAGTGCTTTTTACGCAAATTCAATGAAGTTGTAAAACAAGAAACAGGCCAGAAATCTTTGGAACTAGGTTTTTGCAACCTGCATGTTGTTAGTAATGCATTTAAAATTTTTTTGACAAGCTTAAATATAGATTTTGACGAATTTGCTACTGATATGCATTACTTTTTAAAGAGTAGTGCTGCAAGACGAGAGGATTATAAATCTGTCGAGGATATAACATTGGTCACTGCCAAATTTCTTTTGCGTCATGTCAGCAACAGATGGTTAACCATTGATTCTGTAGCCCAGAGGCTCTTGGATCAATGGCTAAATATTACAGAATATTTTTTAAACTTCTTGCCATCTCAAAAAATATTTGAAAAACAACTACGCAATTCGGCAAGGTATAAAAGAATTCACTGTTTCCTGAAAAATGAGCTAACTCCTTGCTATTTAGCATTAATTTCATTTTCACACCAAAATTTTGAAAAGTTTTCATTATGTTATCAGAGTGAAGAACCAAAAATACACCAGTTATATTCTGATTTAAATACTTTAATGAAGAATGTTATGGCTCAGTTTATCCAAGATGATGTTATTGCAGGGAAATTTGGAGAAGACCTAAAGAATGTAGATTTTGAAAACAAAAATTCATGGAAAAAACTAGGGGAGTTAGAAGTTGGTATGAAGACAAAAAATCTCCTCGGGAATGTTCAGGAGACCAGGCAGAAATTATTTCTCTTAGATGTAAGATCATCACTAATTGCAACCACAAAATATTTAAAGTCAAATTTGCCATTCTGCAATCAAAAGCTAAGAGACATAGAAGTTTTAAAGGTAAAAGAACCAAAGAAAGAGTCAACTCAACTTTCAGTCACTGAAGGACTTTCAGAAATAACCAGAATTTCAAGTGTTTTGCATCTTTCTGAGGAACAAATTGATAGAGTAAGAGAAGAGTGGAAACTTTTAAGTTGCGATAAGCCAACTCTAGATGAACTAGTGAAATTTTCAGAGGAAGGGCATATTCCAGTGCGGATTGATCATTACTGGTGTAATATATTTAGTATTAAAGACTCTAGCGGAAAAGAAAAATACTCAAATCTTGCTAAACTCATCAAGTCAATTTTAGTTTTACCTCATGGTAATGCTGATGCAGAAAGGGGATTTTCGGTTAACACTGCTCTGTTAAGGAAGGACAAGGCTAACTTAAAAGACTCAACTATAACATCATTAAGAATAGTTAAAGGGGCCATTAAACACTATGGATGTGTAAGTAAAGTTCCCATAACAAGAAATTTGTTAAATAGTGTTCGTGATTCACATAAATTTTATAAAGAGTATGTTGATAAGCTGAAGGAAGAAGAATCAAAAAGGTAAAAGAAAGGAAGCAGAAAGAGAGGGAAAATAAGGAAAAGCAGCTAGAGAAAAAAGAAAAGCTGAGTTTGATGACAAAATAAAAGAAAATGATGCAGAAATAAATAGACTTAAAAAAGATAAAGAAGCCTCCCTAGCAGTAATTCAAGAGGGAACAGAAAGAATGAGAAAAGCTGCAGAAAAACAAAATACTGTTGAAATAGCAGTTGCCTCTAACTTGATCATACAAGGTTCAGCTGAAATAAAGAAAACAAAGTAAATTAGTTGTGGTGGAAGCAGAAAAAGATAGGCTAATCAGGAAAAGGTTAAAACAATAATATGAAAAAAGTAATTCAGGGAACAATTGTACATAGTTCTTGGTTTTCAATTACCTTTTTAGGATATTATAGTTTAATGTGAAACCTGAAAACTTTACTGTGAAAATCGTGAATTGCTTCTGGTTCAACAGCATATTAATGTTCAAAGTTAAACTTGAATGTGGTAAATATACTTGAATATGATAATAACACGTGAAAAGATAAGAACTGAACATTAGAAGTAAATCATACTTAAACTTTAGACATTAGACGTTATGCAAAAAATTTGGGTGTGAACTTCAACCATATATACTAATGGACTGCGCATTGGCAATAGCTGCATCAAAGCCGCCATGGCTCAAACATTGGGCACGTCATCATCAGACTCCAAATTTCGTGTACAAATGCTGTTATGATTACTAATTTACGCTGCAGAACTTCAGTGTTTTCGGTGTATTATGTGAATGCACCTCATATATAATGAAAACTCTTCAGGTAAGTTTACTTATGAGCTATATACATGCATGATCGTGTTGTTTACATTTTGTGATTTATAATGTGAACATTTGCGAAAAATTTGGAACATGCATTCCATTTTTTTCTTAAGTTACTATATTTTTATATCAATAGCTGCAAGTTTCTGGTTAAGTAATTGAACTTTATTGACTTAGGTATTTAATTCGTTTCTTACCCATGAAAAATCATAGAACTTTCTTTACTATATCGGTCAGAGCAACCATAAGCACAGCAGGTGTAACCCATCTTTTTGACTGTTGTCATGTGATTTTATGTTGGAGCCAGAAATTTTGATGTCATGAGCAGTCTATCAGTATATATGGTTGAAGGGTGTGAAGCAAACTCTTTACAATGTATACAAAGTTGTTTTACTAGATGTATACAAATATACATCTAGTTTTTATTGAAATACACTCCTAAAATTTTCCTAAAATTTTTCTAAAAATTCCTAAAATTCCTAAAATTCTTACCTAAAATTTTCCAGAAGTATGCTATGATCCCTGATAACTCTGTCCAAGATGTCTGTCCAGGATCCATGGATCTGATGTTCTACTCCATGGCATCCCATAGAGCTTCCATAGTGTTTGAATCCGGGGACCTTAAAGGCCACTGGATTGTTCCAAACCCAGATTAGTGTTCCTGGAACTATGCCTGGGTGGGGCTGCACATTGTCCTTCTGTAACAGACCATTTGCCACAGGATGTGTGTGCCAAGGCCATGAAAATATGTAGGTGATCAGTCAGCACATGCTAGTAGCATGCAGTGGTTAAGGACCTCTTAGACACACTAAGGGACCTAATGTGTCACATGAGAAGGCTCCCCAAACCATCACAGAGCCGCTGCCACCACCTTGAACAGAGCCGACCTGGCACGACGGGGCCATGGCCTCGTGCTGTCAACGCCGCACCCTCCTGTTAGCTCAGTACAGCTGAAAATGGGATTCATCTGACCACACAATGTGGCACCAATTTGCAGAAGTCCAGTTTTAATGTTCCTGACACTGGGCGAAGTGCAATTTCCGATGACGAGCAGTCAACAGCGGCACACGAGTAGGGTGCCAGCTACCGTGGCTCGGGTATGCAGCGTGCACCGTACCATTCATTTGCTGACACTGCTTGGGCCTCCGACATTTAACCTGTATATAATTTGTGCCGCTGTTGCCAAACATTCGCTCTGTGTGAGCCTGGATAGTTACATTGACCCGGTCATCAATGTCACGTGGTCAGCCGCTGCTTGCTCTCTGGGTTCTGGTACATCCGTCGATGGTATACTAGAAGTACACCCTTAATACGGTTGCTCTTGGGAATCCTGGGGTTCTCACCACTTGGGCAATAGAATGACCTGTCTGTCTTGCGCTGAGAATATGTCCACTATCAAAGTCACTCAGGTCACCATGTTTACCTGTGTTTGTCAATTGCTAAACATTGTTGGGAAGCCCCTGTTGTGTGCCTGTTTATTGTCTGATTTGGTTTGGGTCTGTTCCACTCTGTGCAATGGATGCCCATGTCAACTGCTCATCACTGCCTGTAATGTTTTGTCTGATGATTGTATTTAACCTTAACATTTGAAACGGCAATTCATATTTGGATGAATAACTTGAATGGGGGGGGCTTTTCTCCTGTAGAAATTGGGCATTATTTTTTCATGTAGCTCATATCCTGTGCCTTTTCTCATTTTTAAGGTGCTTAATTGTATGGTATTTTAAAGAAATACCCCCCCCTCTCTCTCTCTCTCTCTCATTCATTAGAAAATTACCTATAGCTGTGGCATCTTATTCTTTTTTTCTGTCAAATATATGGAGAAGAGAATACTATTTCAACATTCTATGTTGTGCAACTTATCTTAAAATTCTTTAGGGATGTGCAGCTCTTTGCCTGATAAATACCTTAGCATTCACTGGTCTTTGCTAGTTCCTTTTTAGTAAGTAGCCAACAGCAGCTGAGATTGTCTTTTACTAATACTGCCATGGGTGATATCCACAAGAGTTACCAGCCTGAAGTTTTGCTTCCGAATGCAAGTATTCAACTTGTGTCCAACTGAGTAGCTGCCAAGCTGATCAATTTGTCTGCTGATTCATTTCTGCTACATCAAAATTTAAAATTTTAGAGTTCCATGATCGGCTACACATTTTCTCTGAATAGTACAATCTTCAACTGATTAGATCAGTGGTAAATATACTACTTTCTGAGCGATTCTGCATATCGAAATAGGAAAACAGAATCACTTATGATAAGGACGATAAAAAGGAGGGAGAAAAGGAGAGACACATGTCAACATTATTATTGGTTGATAGGTAATTTATTTTTAGTATTCACAGATAAACAACACCCAGTAAAAAAATATTATTCACTCCAGGTCTCATATTAGTTACCATAAAATTCAAAAACTCCATTTCACTGCTTTTGAATTTAGAAACACTTCTTGAAAGAAAAGTGAAAATAAGTCATTAGAAACAGTTGGAAAATATGGTGGGCAACTGAAAGATTCACTCAAAAGATTTAGGATGTATACTTAAAATTGTGAACTGCACCCAGTTGTATTAAACTTTTACAAGTACAAGGAGTCCTTTGTTATCTTCTTGGAATTACTAATCAAAAACTTCTATTATGGGAATTCTTACTAGGAAATTTTTTATTTTAATTGCAAATTTTCGGAGAAAACTCTTCTTTTTCAGGCTGTCTTTTGTTGTCACTTTTTTCCCGTCACTATGGCTGTGACGGAAATGGTTATTTTTCATCAAATCATGCCAGATGTTAGGCAGGGATAATCCTCTGCAGTCATTGATGATGGAATTCTGATTTTCCTCAATCTCTATTCCTTCTTTTAGCTTTCTTTTTTGAAAATTGCTTTGGAAACTGACGACTTTAAAGGAATTTCCAATCCATGCTGTGACCAGTTTCTCTAACATGCCTATCTAAACCAGTCTTGCTGAGCAATTTTTTATAGCAGCTTTATGCTCTGCTATATGAGTTTCTAGTCTGCGACCTGTCTCACCCATGTAAGATAGTCCACAACTACATTTTACTTCATAGACAACACCCTGCATTTTTTTTAAATATTCTTCTCTGTGAACTATTTTAGGAAAAAATTTCTTAACCTTGTTCTCTAAACTGGAGCTAGCCTAACTTACTAAGGACTCAAATAAATCTTTGTGATAAGAAATGTTTTTAGTGAATTTTACTTGTTGCTTTTTCCGGTTCTTCTTACCAGTAAAATTTAGAAGCTTCTCAATTTCTCCTTTAGGATAGTTATTTTCTGCAGGGATGACTTTAAGTTCTTTATAGGCTTCTTTCTTATCTGTTGTAGATACTGTTTTATTATTTCTTTCTAAAAATTGACTTGCCACATTCTTCTTAATTGAAACTGGATTAAGAATGTGGCAAGTCAGTTTTTAGAAAAATTTAATGAAATAATATCTACAGCAGATAAGAAAGAAGTCCATAAAGAAGAACTTAAAGTCATCCTTGTAGAAAATAACTATCCTAAAGGAAAAATTGAGAAGTTTCTAAATTTTACTGGTAAGAAGAACCCACAAAAGCAACAAGTAAAATTCACTAAAAAAATTTCTTATCACAAAGGTTTATTTGAGTCCTTAGTAAGTATAATATTAGGCTAGCTCCAAGTTTGGAGAACAAGGTTAAGAAATTTTTCCTTAAAGTAGTTCACAGATAAGAAGATTTTTTAAAAATGCAAGGTGTTGTCTATGAAGTGAAATGTAGTTGTGGACTATCTTACATAGGTGAGACAGGTCACAGACTAGAAACTCATATAGCAGAGCATAAAGCTGCTATAAGAAATTGCTCAGCAAGACTGGTCTAGATAGGCATGTTAGAGAAACTGGTCACAGCATGGATTGGAAGTTCCCTTAAAGTAATCAGTTTCCAAAGCAATTTTCAAAAAAGAAAGCTAAAAGAATTAATAGAGATTAAGGAAAATCAGAATTCCATCATCAATGACTGCAGAGGATTATCTCTGCCTAACATCTGGCATGATTTGATGAAAAATAGCCGTAACCGTCGAGGTTAACCATAACCACCATAGTGACGGGGAAAAGGGACAGCAAAAGACAGCCTGAAGAAGAAGAAGAGTTTTCTCCGAAAATTTGCAATTAAAATAAAAAAAATTCTAGTAAGAATTCCCATAATAGAAGTTTTTGATTAGTAATTGAATTTAAAAAATTCTTGGAATTGTTATAGAAAACCATGATGCAAGACAAAGCAACGTAGAGAGGGAAATGCTCTGTGTCATTGCTCTTGCCTATGCAGCATGATTTCATGACTTCCAAATCGTAAAATGGATATTGTTTCCATGCTTTGCAGAGCTGTTTAGTGTCTCTCCACTCACTTCTCTAGCACTCACACTGGCACTGGATCTCTTATCCAGCTACTATTACTCTCATACCAGAACTAATGCAATCAACCATCCTTCCCAACACACTGTTTTAAACAGTTATTTGCAGACAGATTGTAATGTTTATCACAGTGTTGTGAAATGTTACAGCACTTTTGCCTTGGTTAATAACCATTCGATTTCACATGTTTTACACTTGGATCTATTGTTAAAAGGATTTCAAGATTACATACACCGAAGAGTGATTACATTATGACCATCTCCCTGCCTACAGAAATGAGCGCGCCCGTAAACTGAATGGTGGCGCAGGTGAAGTTTACAGAGCAGTATATATACAACCCGAGGACCGGCTTTCAGTTAGTAGAGTGTTCAGAGTCGGAAAGGGAAAAGCTGTCAATTTATCAAAGTTTGATAAAGGACAAATTGTGATTGTACAGTGCTTCGGACAACGCCACGGCTTGTGGGTTGTTCACGTGCCGCTGTAGTGAGTGCATATCAAAAGTGATTGATGATGTACCTCAGCTCATTGATGCCAGAGGGGAGCAGAGACTGTCGCACATTGTTCACAACGACCACAGGGACACAGTGTGACAAATCACCCACAGCTACAACAGTGGTGATCACTGTAATGTGTTGCAGCACTCAGTTCATCGCAGCCTTCTGTGCATGGGCCTGTGTAACTGAAGACCCAGCCAGGTCCCCATTAGCACTGCATGTCATCGCCAACAGCGCATGAAATGGGCCTGAGATCATCGAGAATGGATTGTGGATGATTGGAAGAATGTGGCCTGGTCTGATGAATCAAGATTCCTGGTGTATCACGTAGACAGCCAAGCACAGATACACTGATTACCAATGGAGGCTATGGCACCTGGATGCACTGCTGGATGGAAACAGGCTAGCAGACACTTTTGGCCCCATTATCCCAATAACACAATCCCTGACAGCTGTCAGGTATCTGAACCTCATTGTGGACCA
This sequence comes from Macrothele yani, assembly GCA_039090855.1. Classification (NCBI taxonomy): domain Eukaryota; kingdom Metazoa; phylum Arthropoda; class Arachnida; order Araneae; family Macrothelidae; genus Macrothele; species Macrothele yani. Next base: position 83,671,502 of record CM077029.1, read on the forward strand.
AGTTCACCCATTCATGGCAACTGTGCTCCCTGCTGGTGATGGCCATTACCAATAGGATAATACGCCATGCCACACTGCCAGAATTGTCAAGGAGGGGTTCGAGGAATATGTTGGCGACTTTCTGTTAATGCCATGGCCACCAAATTCACCTGACATGAACCCAATCGAACAATTGTGGTTCGACTTGGAAAAGCGGGTTCGTGCTAAATCTCAACCACCACGAAATGTATGGGAATTAGAGGACCTGCTGTTGACATTATGGTACCAGATACCCCAGGATACCTATTGCCACCTCATTGAATTGACGCCCCGTCAAGGCCACTATTTTGTGGGTTAAAGGGGGTCCTACAGCTTATTAGGTAGATTGTCATAATGTAATAGCTCATCAGTGTATGATAGTTATCCTTTACAGGAGATCATAGAAAGACATCTGGTAGCCCATGGGGCTAAAGAAATTATGTGTAGGAGGGTCATAACAAAAATTCTGCACACGTTAATCTAAAACGGAAGCGGATGATGCAATCAGGAAAATGATTGCGTCATGTCAAGGTCAGACTCGGCAACGTAGTGGTGTCAGAACAATATGCTATCACTTGTTGTGTGGACTTTGGAGGGTTTGGAAATAGAAGCGTTCAGCTCCTCAGGACAAGTCACGGCGTTAGACCAGCGTTCGTACGCGAAAATAGAAACTCTGCAGGGGGAAACTACAACACAGATCCATACTGCCTTGCAAGAAATTTGTGGGGAAGGAGCTCTTGATTGAAGCACAATTTCTCACTGGGCGTCGCACTTTCAGGAGGGCTGAAGCAGCATTAAAGATGATCACCAGTCCAGCCGACCTCAAACGATGACAGACAAATCATCTGTCACCATTGTTGCAAAGCTTCTTGAAGAGAATCACTGTTTTTACAGTTGAGGAGATTGCTCGTCAGGCAAATTTGTCCACCATGTCTGTTCACCAGATTTTGACCGACTCACTGGAAAAAAGAATTGCTGCACACTGGGTACCCCATGAACTCACCCCGAAGCAAGAGACAGCCAGAGTGAGCATCGAACCAGATTAGCTCCACAGGTTCGAAAGGGCGGGCGACCCCTTCCGGTGCAGAATTGTTGCAATTGATGAGACTTGGACCCATGATCTTGAGCAGGAACTGAAGTCACAATCAGCGGAATGGAAGCATCCAAGTTCCCCACACCCCTCAAAATGCCGTCGGCAACTATCCAAAGTAAAGCAAATGATACAGTGCCCAGGGTGTTGTGGTCTTTGATCGAGGCAAAATGTCAACACACCATATTATAGTGACTTTCTGAGGACAACATTAAACCAGAAAATTTGTCAAAATCGCCCCAACTTGTTGGAAGCGGGAGTGATTTTACTGCATGAAAATGCATCATGTCATGGTGCAGTGCTGGTATGGGGACTTTTGTCGAAATATGGTTAGGAAACTTTATCCCACCCACTGTACAGCCCTGATCTCAGTCCACCCAACTTTGTTCCTTTCCCAAAGTTAAGAAATCAGCTCTGTGGCATCCGCTACGAATAGCTGGATGCACTGTCGTTGAACGTGTCCCGAGTAAAGCGACAGCTGAACAAAGATGGCGTACTATGGACATCCAAGTCCTACCTCACCACTGGCAAGCTGTCATTAGCAGCAGAGGAGAATACATTGAATGGCAATGTGGTGAGTTTTCCCTGTTACTTCACACTTTTCTCAAAAATGGACAGTGTGCAGAACTTTTGTTAGGTCTCCCGTAATTCCTGCATTATAAGGCAGCCAGCATTATGTATATCATATCTGGCTGTGAGACCAAAAACCAAGGGAAAGCAAGATTATGGAAATTCACGAACACTCGCATCTTTGCTGTAATTATGTGTTGTGTCATTAGGTTTGGTCTTGGCAGCGTCTTTCCTTGTGGATGACAGCTGCAGAATGACTTGTGCAGGGCCTTGAATTTAGTTTTTTTGTACCAACCAGTAGCTTTTCACTGCATGAAATTCCTTTGCTATGTAATACAGCTGGGATGCCTCTTTCTGAAGTGTTGAATCCATGAGCCTTCCAGGCTTTTTATTTGTGAATAACTATATTTTGCATTGGACAGGGCAGTGACCCTTCCAGAACTTGGGTACTTTTGGAGTCATCATGTGTGCCTGACTAATGGGTTAAGGCATTTTCTATTTTAAGAGTAGCCTTGATGAGAGTGCTTGCCTATAGTTTGATTTACATACTGGCTGCAACACACACACACACACACACACACACTAATGCTAATTGTTACCATAGATCTTGAATGACCTGTATGACCATGCTTAACTACTGTATTTTCTGTGAATAATGCTGCTCCAAGTATAATGCCATGCGAGGTTTAAAGCTGCAGGTAAGCATACCACATGGAATTTTTATTTGAGGGACCTCCCTCCCCTGTCCAACAGTTAGATACAAGTCAGCTTTTATTATAAAGTAAAGAACTTCAGGAGACCATAACATTCAGTTTGTTGAAATTAACCCTTTAAGCGGCCGATGGTTTTGTTGTTGGGAGTTTATCAACCACATGGAGCAACTCAATGGCTTATAAGCAGTCACTCGTCCCTAATTTAGAGACACTGGTTCCAGGGCAGGGAGAGATCCAGTGCCATAAGATAAGCACTACATTCATGCCTCACCGGGATTTGAACCCGGACCCATCCCTGCTGATAAGTCAGAAGCCAGCGCTTAGACCACTGTGCCACTGGGGCAGTTTATCCTTTCTTCCATGACCGAAGGCATGAAGGCGAAAGGCTAGTCCCCTTGACACGGACATCATGCCACTGGACAGAAACAAGCGGCTCAAATATATTCTCTCTCCTTTCTTAGGTTCGCCACCATAGCCTTTTTAGCAGGTAATCAATCAAAACAGATTAGTGTCATTCTCCTAAATCACCACTTTGAATGACAAAGCTAAGGAGGAAAGCAACACTTTCTGATGTGCAGGTTCATTCGTTCAACTCGCGTTCAGCCCACTTCTTAGACAGCTAATATATTTCGTGCTCATTTCAGCCCATTTTGTTAATCCCGAGTTAATTCGTTCCAGCTGGTTAAAGGGTTAAATCCCGATTCCTGCCAATGGTAACAGAATACATTGCAGGGGCAGCAGAAGGTAAAATTTGTTTACTGGTCCTGCAATTGTAAATCTTAATGAGATTAATAGTAATGATGATAATTTTTTTTTTTTTTTTTTTAAATTTCATAACAATAATTGTTTGTCCTTATTGTGAAGTTTTACCTAATTTTAAGGGTCAGTGCTTCATATTCAGAATTTTGTAATTTTTGGCTTAGTGAGTGATTGCAGCTGAGATGGTATGATTGTTAAATAAATGAAAAGCTAGTCCCTGGATAAAATATAATGGTACTGACTTCATTAACTGCATTAGAATATCTGGCTTACTAAAGCATTTTTTATATTTTTTTAATCAACAGTCACTTTATTTTATTTTGTCCTGTGATTGTAGTTTGGTTGAAATTAAAATAAAATTAGAAGACATTTGATCATTAATCCTACCCCCTCCACCTATCTCTACTCGAGCCCTGCTCTTACCTTGGCTTTGGGAATTTGAGGCATGGATGTGTTACAACATTACAAAAGTTTGAGCATCCTTTCTGGAATATTATAGTAATGTATTCTAAGCTATACAATTTCTTTGGTACACTTGTACAAAAAATTGCTGTGTGTAAAATGCACGTGACAACTATGCACACACATTTATAAAAAAAAAGGTTTTGAAGATACTGCCAGGGCCATTCCACCTATGATACATTGGGTGCATACCTTTTGTTGAAGACACACAAGGCAGAGTGGCATGAGAAGAGAGCATTAAAAAAGTACACTGAAGTGCCAAAAGTCATGGGATAGCAGTATACAAATTTTTAACCGGCGCTGCCGTCGTATAAAGGCTTCGACACACGCCACGATTTTTATCAGCTACGATGTGTGATCTCGCAAGTCAAGTATCACAACTGCCAGTAGGATCATGGCAAGCCAATGTGAATTATTGGAGTTTGAATGAGGCATGATAGTGGGAGCCAGACGAATGGGACATTCAATTTCCGAAGTTGTGCGAACATTCAACATTCCTCGATGCACGATGACACGTGTACCAAGAACACCTGACTGAAGCCATTACCACCCACCTTGTCCGATCACGGGTGCTGAATGACCATGACTAGCAGCATCTGACCAGGATTGTCCATGCTAACGGACAAACGACGCTGGCTCAAATAACATCCACATTCAACGCAGGCGGTACCAGAGACATATCCATGAGGTCAATGCAGCGTAATTTAGTGTTCATGGGGTATTGGAGCAGAAGATCCACCAGAGTGCCTTTTGTTAACACCATGACATCGGACACAGTGCCTCACCTGGGCCTGTGAACACACTGTAATTGGACCCTGGAAGACTAGCACCATGTGACGTGGTCTGATGAGTCATGCTACCAGTTGTTATGAGCTGATGGTAGAGTTCTGGTGTGGTGCAGACCCCATGAGGCCATGGACCCTAGCTGTCAATAAGGCACTGTGCAAGCTGGTGGTGATTCCATACATGTGTGGGGTGTCTTTACGTGGCACGGTTTGGATCCTCTGGTACTTGTAAACACACCATTAACCGGTAATCGCTTTGTTTCTCTGCTGGGTGACCATTTGCAGCTCTTCATGGACTTCATTTACCCCAACATCGATGGGATTTTCCAAGTGAACATTGCAGCATATCGTCAAGCCCAAGTTGTCCAAAATTTGTTCGAGGGACATTGTGGACTGTTTCGACAAACGGTGTGACCACCACGTTGACCCGACATGAACCCAATAGAGCACTTACAGGAAATGGTGGAAAGGTTCATTCACACCCAAGATCCTGCACCTACAAATACCAGGGAACTGCAGGCAGCTGTTCAGATGGCATGGCTCAACATCTCTCCATAAGTCTTCCGGCCACTTGTGGAATGGATGCCACGGTGAGTTGCTGCACTTCACCGGACTAGAGGAGGTCCTGCACGATACCAGGTATGTATCCCATGACTTTTGGCACTTCAGTGTATCTTATTAATACATTTTGACTCACCTGTGCGACTCATATCTTATAACATCAGGAATGAAGTGCTGTAGACATGCAGGAAGTGATACAGTAAAATAATCGTCACCACTGTTTCTGTGCTGTAATTGTAAACTCTTTCTCATAATGGATAAGAGAGCTTCACGCCATGCTTGACAGAGAGGGAGAAAGTTGAAAGGCTGTGAGTGTGCAAAAGGATTGATAAATGCCCTGCTGTGAAACACTCACAGCTAATTAGAGTATTTAGGAGAATGTTTTAGTTAGTCTACGGTCGACATCTGCAAAATGGTTTATAAAAGATCCACGTCATCGCCCATGCTAGCTAGCTTATGGATTTTGTATGAGAGATATTTACCATGTTTAATGATTTCACGAGACATGACATAAGTGTTAATCAACTTTGATTATATATTTAAGTTTGAATTACTCAGAATTTCTTTACTTTCTGTCTGTTGTTTACGGTTGTTATCTCCGTTATGCCTGATGAAGCCACCCGTGAGTGGTAAAAGCTTGCTGTCTGTTTACTTATTATTTTACACCATTAAAATGGATTTAGAATTCATTTTTGTGATGGTTTATGTATTTGGAAAGAATGAGATATCTAATTTCACTTGGCCGCCCCGGTGGCGCAGTGGTCTAAGCGATGGCTTATGATCATTCGTCTGGAAGGGGTCCAGGTTCGAATCCCAGTGAGGCATGAATGTTGTGTTTGTCTTACGGCACTGACTCTCTCCCTTACCTAGAACCAGTAACCCTAAATTAGGGACAGGCGACTGCTTATAGCCCATTGAGTTGCTCACAGTGGTCGTTAAACATTCAATCAGAAAAAAAAAATAATAATCACTTATGAAGAAGATGTTTCTGTAGAAACTTCTTGACTGTACTATGAGCAAGGCATAGGGGAGGGGGTCTATTTTTTCCTCTCCCAGGAGGTAAATTGGTTGTTAGTGATACCATAGTTTAGCAACTCATTGCACAGGTGTTACAAAATTCAGATGCCAGGTTTGGCTTTCTTTCTATTTTGTTTCTTGGATGGGAGACACTGTGGTAAACAAAAAAGTAGTTGGTTTTTTTTTGTTGTTTTTTTAAGTTGTGTAATTTTAAAAGTTTGCTAATTACAAAGTTGGTTTAAAAAAATGTTTTTACAGCTATGTTCATTATTCAATCTCAAAATTTTTGTTACTAGGTAATTTTTTTTAAAAAATGGCGAAACCCTGCTTCTGCCACAAATGACAAGAATATTTGGACTAGAATATTTTACAAAAAATTTGTTGAGAGGATAAAAATTGTCTCCCGAAATTACCTAGTCAAGTAAAAAGATGCAAGTTTTGTGACTTACTTCGCTTCATTTGCTGGACCACAAGGCTCCATTTCCATCAGCATTCTGCCATCTTTATAGCTCAGTGTCTCACAAATGACTTAGAAGCATTTCTTATATGTTGTAAATGACAGTTGGAATTTATAATGCTACTGAAAACAATTATAAGCCTCACCTAGTTAAATTTCAGAGCTGTATGTTTGTAAAATTACTTTGGCACCATGGTGCAGTGATGGAAAGTTTGCGCCGAACTGCACCAATTTCATTATCTTGGGCCAAACTGCTACAAATTATGACAAAATTTAATATTTGCGCCCAACTGCGCCGAAACAGCAATCCACAGAAAAAAATGCCGAGCGAAAAAAATGTTTTCATGGGAAAAAATGCCATTTTAAACGTCGAATCGAATGACGATTTTTTAAGGTCTACGCGTCATTTGGTGAAAACGACGCTTAATCAACATGTACCGTACCGTCAATCCCAAAATTTTGGAATGTTTTTCACCTACCTTCTAATTCATTGTTGTTGTTTTTCGGATAAAGTGACGAAAAAACAACGATTTTCGCGATGTAGGAAATTAAAATTGTTTTTGCTTATGGCGGAGTATTTTTTTTGTAATCACGTGGTATGTAGGAGAAACGATTCTGTACGTTATGAAATCCTGATGAAGATTGTTTACTGATAGTTTGGTGGTCTTTCCGAGTGCCGTGCAATTGAGATTGTTTGTATGTCGTTCCCTGCTCTTTGGGATAGCGCAGTTATTTCATTCCGGGCGAGGTGCACGATTACGTAAATACAGCGTAAGGTCAGTCATTAGCTATTTCGTTGACGCGGAGGACGACTGAAAATGGCTCTCCCGTGGCAGGATGCAATGGTTCTGTTTCTAAAGGATTCGTAGATATTCAGAAATGCCAACTTTTATGGATTTTCACTCCATCTTACGGAAGTCACCCGAAAAAACTACAGAACAGCCCTCGCAAGATCCCTGCACGCAATTTCTATTTTTTTACCGTCTTTTGGTCGAAAAAACGCACTTTAAAGATAGTTGCTTATGCGCCTTTGATGTTCTGACTTCTCCTGCCATCGGAGGCGGAGTTTGTCTCGTGATTCCCATACAGCTATTTGAGAGTACCGTACGCTAATGTCGAGAGGGAACTCAGCTCAGCGCCTTTTGCCAACTCTTTACATTGATTGCATGTGGCTTTGTGCTTGTGAAAATTTCGGTGCAAATGTTTTAACCCTTTCCACTTGACTATCGGGTGACACCCGACATTACGAAATCGCCGAATAGCTCACCTGCCACTCCGATTACGCCTCTATAGCTCGCATGTCGGTGGTCACAAGACATTTCTTTTTCATCAAATAGGTCAGGTGTCACTCGCCTATTGCTCGCATGTCGGTGGTCGCGAGACATTTCTTTTTCGTCGAATAGGTTGGGCGTCACTCGCCACGCCAATGACGCCCCTATAGCTCGCATGTCAGGGCTCGCGAGACGTTTCTTTTTCACCAAATAAAGAAACGTCATCTGCGTGTCGGGTGTCACCCGCCATGCCGATGACGACTCTATGGCTCACATGTCGGCGCTCACGAGGAATTTCGTTTTCACTGAATAGCTCGCATGTCGGCGCTCACGAGGAATTTTGTTTTCACTGAATAGCTCGCATGTCGGGTGTTATCTGCCACGCCTATGCGCATCTATAGCTCGGGTGTCGGCGCACGCGAGGAATTTCTTTTTCGCCAAATAGGTCGGTGTCATCCGCCACGTCTATGACGCCCCTATAGCTAGTATGTCAGGGCTTGCGAGACATTTCTTTTTCACCGGATAAAGAAAAAGAAACTTCATCTGCGTGTCGGATGTCACCCGTCATGCCGATGACGCCTCTATGGCTCGCATGTCGGCGCTCGCGAAGAATTTCATTTTTACCGAATAGCTCGCGTGTCGGGTGTTATCCGCTACGCTTATGACGCCTCTACTATAGCTCGGATGTCGGCGCTCGCGAGGAATTTCTTTTTTGCCGAATAGGTCGGCTGTCATCCGCCACGTCTATGACGCCTCTTTAGCTCGTATGTCAGGGCTTGTGAGACATTTCTTTTTGCCGAATATCTTGCATGCCAATGATGCATCTATAGCTCGCATGTTGGCGCTCGCGAGACATTTCTTTTTCGCTGAATACTGCACGTGTCGGGTGGCACCCTCCATGTTGATGACACCTCTATAGCTCGCATGTTGGGGCTCGTGAGACAATTCTTTTTCGCCGAGTAGGTCGGGTGCCACTCATCACGTCGATGACGCCCCTATAGCTCACATGTTGGGGCTTGCGAGACGTTTCTTTTTCACCAGATAAAGAAAAGAAACTTCATCTGCATGTCGGGTGACACCCGCCATGCCGATGAGGCCTCTATGGCTCGCATGTCATCTCTTGCAAGGAATTTCGTTTTCACCGAATACCTCGCATGTCGGGTGTTATCTGCCATGCCTATGTGCATCTATAGCTTGGATGTCGGCGCTTGCGAGGAATTTCTTTTTCGCCTAATGGGTCGGGTGTCATCCACCACGTCTTGAGGCCTCTATAGCTCGTATGTCAGGGCTTGCGAGACATTTCTTTATCGCCGAATATCTTGCATGCCGGGTGTCACCCTCCATGCCAATGATGCCTCTATAGCTCGCATGTTGGCACTCGCGAGGAATTACTTTTTCGCCGAACAGCTTGCATATCGGGTGTCATCCTCTGTGCTCATTACGCCTCAATAGCTCGTGGGTCAGGGCTAGCGAGACATTTCTTTTTCGCCGAATATTGCACGTGTCAGAGGGCACCCTCCATACCGATGATGCCTCTATAGCTCGCATGTCGACACTCGCGAGACATTTCTTTTTGCGGAATAGGTCGGGTGTCAGCCGCCACGCTGATGATGCCTCTATAGCTCGTATGTCGGGGCTGGCGAGCTAAAGCTGAGGTTTTACTTCTAAGTTGTGGCCTCTGCTGGAGAAAAGAAAAAAAATGTGAGTTCTGTGTGAGTATGGGTATAAAGTTATTTGAGTGGAAAGGGTTAATTTAGATTAAAATGAAATGAAACCTGGCAGTGAAACAGCTATGACAACAAAAAGAACGAAGTCAGATAAAACTTATCGTCAAGTGTATCGCGGTATGTATAGTTAAAAATGGCCTTTTTATGAAGCACCTAAAGTTTTGCTGAATCACATTTTATAAGCCATGTGGCTGCGATTTTAGCCTGTCGCAAGGCTGCTGCGATGATTGTAGGCGTCGTGCGGAGAGCAAGAAGCACAAAGATCATGACAAAAGATTAAATGGAGATGTGAGTAAAATTAATGTAACCAAAAAACTTCTGACAGCTTATAAATAATCGTGAACAAAATATCAAGAGCAGATTAGTGCTGGAAAAATGCAGCAAAACAAGCAAAAGAGAGAAGAAATTGAATGTTCACAAGGTGATTTGAAATAGGAAGAAGCTGAACATTTGCAGCAGTTGGATTCCTTCATAAAATGTTAAACAATGCTGAGATGAACATTGAATGTGGCATAAAAAAAAAAAAAGACATGAGTGCAACAGAAAGTGGACATATACTATTAAAAGGAGCAAAACAAAACATTGCTAACTATCTTAAAAAATTAGAAAACAATAGAAGTGAGCAATTAAATATTGAGAAAAGCAGCGAAAAAATAAACATTTTTTTTGTAAAATAAATTATTAATAATAGAATTCTGCTATGGTTACAATTTTTTTTATCTATTTGAAAACTAAAATGTTTGCATATGTATGTGTGTGTATTTCAATGCAAGATGTTTTAAATTTGAGTAGGGTGCATCTATTTCCAAATCGCTTTTTGCTTAAGAATTTGTTCTATCTACTAATATTTTACCTGCTCTAAAAAATGTTTTCTTAGACCAAAAATGTATTTTATCTGCTCCAAAAGTGCATTTTGTTGCTCCAAAAATGTGTTTCACCTGCTCCAAAAATGCATTTTGCTGCTCCAAAAATGTATTTTACCTGCTTGAAAAATGTATTTTACCTGCTCTAAAAATATATTTTACCTGCTACAAAAATGTATTTCATCTGCTCCAAAAACGCATTTTGCTGCTCCAAAAATGTATTTTACCTGCTCCAAAAATGCATTTTGCTGCTCCAAAAATGTAATTTACCTGCTCCGAAAATACATTTTGCTGCTCCAAAAATGGTTTTGCAACTTTCCATCACTGCATGGTGTTATATTTGGAAAATAGGGTAATTTTCTCACTATGTGGTGTAAATACATACAGTAAGAATTATATGATCTTCAAATATCTGTGGTGTTCAACTTTTTTAAAACATTTTCATGTAGGTAATAATGACCAGAGACCACATTAAGAAAACCGTGATTTGGCCATATCGATACATTAACATGGAATAGAATACGGGTCACTTGATGGCAAAATATACTGTGGCTGTTGTTTATTTTTTGTTGTCTTGTGAACACATCCTGTTCTATGTGACAGCAACAGGAGGTGGGGGTAGTAACTTTTTCAAATTTGATATTTTGTGCCTAGAAGATAATCAGATAACCTTCTCACCTTGGAAAGATCTTCTGATCTCGAAGCTCACAGATAAATTTATGAGAAGACCTGACATGAATCCACAACTGCTAAGTATTGGAGGAGGCGGATAACCACATGTACACTGGCGGAAAGTGAAAAAAGAAACCAAGAAGGAATTGGCGGACAATCATGAAATTTACATATGTTAATGGGGTCGAGTTTACGTAGGTGTTATGTTAATTTCAGGACCAACTGGTGAGCGCTTACGCCACAGCACGGCATAATATGCAAATTATCGTCGATGGTATTTAAGAAGTCGTCGGCGTACGGACATGTGCGAAGACCCTGAAGAAGCTGCAATGCCTGGACATGGAAGACTTGTACAATTTTAGCAGTTATCGGACTTTGAGCGAGGTCGTCTAGTCTGACTCTGCAAGGCCGGGTGGTCGTATCGTCGTATTGCGGAGTGAATTGGACGGGAAGTATCGGTGGTGGTACGATGGTGGCGTAGATAGTCCGAGGAACATTCCCACACGAGAAGACATGGAACCGGGAGTCACAGACGGACTGATGAGCGGACCGATTGACGCATAAGAAGAGCGGCATTGTCAAACAGAAGATCCACTGCGACGCAAATCCGAGCTGCCGTTATACCTGAGGTGACTGTGCGAACAATCTGCAACCGTCTACTGGATGCAGGACTACGTGCGCGTGTGCCTCTGGCATGTGTACCTCTGACTCCAGCCCACCGTCAGGAACGGCTGCAGTGGTGTCGACAACGTCTGCACTGGAAAAAAGCAATGGCGATCTGTCGTGTTCAGCAATGAAAGCAGATTCTGCTTGGGAGCCTCCGATGGCCGTATGCGTGTTCGTAGACGCACAGGGGAGCGTCTCCACCCTTCTTGCATCCGCCAGCAACACACAGGGCCTACACCTGGTCTCCTGGTGTGGGGAGCGATCAGCTATCACTCCCGTACACAACTAGTGTTTGTACCGGGTACATTAAACAGCACCTCCTATATCAACAATATCATTCAGCCCGTTGTTGTGCCATTTGTAAGGTCAGTCCATTGTGGTGTTTTCCAGCAAGATAACATGCCCACACACGGCACGTACAACGCAACATGCACTTCAGGGTGCGAGACAACTTCCATAGCCTGCACGTTCACCGGATTCGTCCCCCATTGAGCAGGTGTGGGATTTTATGGGGCGACGACTTATCCAGCCACGACCATCCCCGATTTACGCGTCCAGGTTGAGGGTGCTTGGAACTCAATACCCCAAACTTATATCTAACATCTGTACTACAGACTCCATGCCAGAATTGCACAGTGTGACACAGTTTATGACGGTTCAACCTCGTACTAACCATGTTACATGGAAATGTTATTTTTCAGTTTACCAGCAAATACAGTTGCATTTTGCCATAATGTTTTGATCACGTTATCCTCTGTATTCCATTATTATGCTGTATAAATTTCGTTGGTATCAGACGTGTCCTTCTTGGTGTTCTTTTTTCACTTTCTGCCAGTGTATTTAACAAAGCTGAAGCTATTGTCTCATGGTGACTGATACAGGGAAATTTTTGATTTGCTAGTTAAAACTTTACTAACAAAAGGTGCTTTCCTTTCTTCATAATCATGTCTAATGAAAAACTGAATGTAAATGAAAATCTTTTTGGTGGAACAAAAAACACGAAGCCTTACAGAGATTAGACAGAGGCAAATGTGATATGAGATTTAGGTGTTGGTTGTGTTACTATTAGTGACTAGAAAGTGAAGAGAAATGAAATACAATAGTAATGTTTATCCTGGGCTGTTATAAAATTAAGAAAAAAAATTTAAAGTATGAGTATAAAAAAGTAAATGAAACTGTATTTTAGTGGTACACACAAAAAATAAAGGTGAACTTCTTTACAACCCCCCCCCCTCCACTGATGCTCTAAAAGATGTTTAATGAAAATGATTCATATTTTGCAGATATTGTTGGTTTGGTTGAATCACTGGAAAAAATGTCAGGGAGTGAGACAGCCGTCTGCGGAGAAATATTACCTGCAGATTGTGAATCATAGCAAAAATACAAAAAAAAAATACTTCTAATAAAGAATGAAGGTCTAAGAAATATGTATCTGTGACAAGACTGGACGAATTGCATAATGCTTCCAGCCAAAACACTGGCTGCTTGTAAGAAATACCTCTATGCTCTACTACAAACTTTTGTCTTAGAGTGGCCTGCTTACATCTTACCAATCATTTGCCACTGCTGAAAATCATCTGTACAATGTCTGCATGACATGATCAGCTTAACATGCCAATGAAGTGAAAGGAAGAGTTGCCTAGAAAAGCTATAAGATGCAAATAGAATGGTGCATCTTTTTAACTCTGTCCTGATTTGTATATTCCAGTTTCCTATGTCAAAAAGTAAATGCTGTCATGAATGGGTATAGGTGGTGATATCAACATAGCCTTGTGTGGTGATGCTGGTCTCAATAGGTTTTAAGTGCCCCAAGGTAATTAATGTATATAGCCCACATAAACACATCTCAGAACATTATGTTGCCTCCACCAGCCTGTTACACCCTGACGTGACAGCTGGGTTCCATGGACTCTTGTGGCCTACACCACACATGCATGCTTCTGTCAGCATGTTGTATTTGGAACTACTATTCATTGGACTAAGCTACTAGTTTTAGGTCTTCAGCAGCCCATTGCTGGTGTTCCTTTGCTCACTGCAGCCTCATAGCCATATGATATTCTGTTAACAAGGGTACTTGATGTGGGACTAGGCTGAAATAGCCTAGTTTTCCCTTCATACATCAAATAGTCTTTGTACAAACCTTTGTAGGTGCATCATCATTAGATGCCAACATCCTCTCTGTGGTATGATGTTATAATACAGGAGAAGCAGCATTCACACACATATCAAACATCAGTGGCCTGCTTATGGCTACATTTCCCCATTCACTGCTGACTTTGATGTAGTTTTTACACAGATTTTAAAAATCATTGGTTTCCAAAAAAAGAAAATTTTTCATTTGAATTGTCATCAGTTTGATAATGCTTTCAAGGAAGTGGTTATCAGTGAAATCATCATTAGTAGAGGTATGAAACAGCATTTCCCAGGCAATTGAGCTCAGTGCATTGGCTAAGTGTTTTATTATTTTATTGTTGTCTGTAGCAATCTAACATTGTGATAGAATAGCATATGCAGACAACCTGATAAGTTTATTGCTCTTGGCGACAATACCTTTGCTTCCGAAGCAACGGATAGTCAGGTTGAGACAGAGATTGAACAGGGGTTACAAAAATGATAGTTGGACACAGAGAGGTTTGGATGGTAGTTGGTCCCAGAGAACAGAGAGCAAAAGGTTTGGAAATATCTCCCTGTGGAAGTGCAAAAAATAATGAAAAAGATTATGATAAAATGAAACAGTGAAGAAATTGGTAGAATGTTCAATTGAAAGTAAACAATAGAGTAATAGAAATCAATGGTAAATATGCATTAAGAGAGTTTGAGGACAACCAGCATTTTAAGCTTCAGCTGATAATAAATCCATTGAGACTGCAATTTTCTGATCTATTTCTTTATTATATATTTTCCATATTAAGAACTGCAATTAAGCAAAGATATTGAACCCAAATGGGAAAGTAAGTCTTGTTAACATAGTCCTGATGCACGATGTGCCAGAAATCCGAGACATTCTACAGCCATGGAGTTTGTAGGGCACCATATTTTTGTCACTGCCATAATTGTACTTGTTCAGATCAACAGCTTTACCCATCATCACAGTCATAGGTACACTCTACAGCAAGTGGGGTATGTGACCAATTTATAGTAGGTTTAAGATGGCTGCATTATTGTGGTGTGGTAGGGCAGGTTTATGGATAGGTATGATGTGTATAATAAATTATGCTTTCAGTGTATATACAGATATGTTGTACAGTAAATAATTTTTCTCCCAGAGTTGGGAGGAATATATATATATATATATTGTTTTCGTCACTTTTTGGCCAAGTTATAACAACACTTGCTAGAGCTTCCAACACTGATGACATTTTGGTTTTTAGAATCAGTAACAGAATAATGAACATGCATGACTCCTTTCCTTGATTGAGTCATTTAAGCTGCAGATATTTTTAGGAGCATTTTTTACTTCACTAAGCTGTTATGAGATTCAGAGTTTAGAACCTCAAAGAAAGCTCATCTGATAGACTCAAGTTTAAAACTGATGGTGCTAGATTTTGCTTGCCGTTGTTGATGTATCAAACATCTCCATTTAGCTCGATCTCAGCACACAACTCGAACTTCACCTACATCTGTCACATATCTCGTGCAAGATCTTTTGTACTTTATCCTTGTTACATTTTTCTCGTGCAGACATTCCTAAATCTGTCCCTCCCATGATTTCTTTGACCTTAGGTACCTTTCTTTCCTGCCACTAATTAAATTCTCTTAGTAAGCATCTTGCCACTAGTTCTTTCAAAATGGCCAAACCACCCCAGAATATTTGTCTCCACTTTACTACCAACAATTTGCTTCGCATTACACATCTGCATTTCTCATGCGGTCAGAATATGTTTTGTCACAAATCCCCATTAGTAATGCATTTCTCCAGCAAACTAAAAAACTCTTGTGCCTCTTTAGCAGTACCCAGGTTTCATTGCCATACATTACACTATCGTGCACAACCATTTCGGACGTTTTCGAAAACTCGTGGCTTATGAAATCCTCCTAAGGCAGCTATAACTTTCAAAGGGAATTCCCCCACCTACTAATTTTACCATTTCATGTGATTTCTTTGTCAAATATACTTCCTAAATATACAGATTCATTCACCTAGTCTTTGGTTATATTTAATTTTAATTTCTCAATTGTATGTATCAATAGCATTTGGTTGTTACATGGATTTGGATCTTTGCTTCAAGTCTGATAAATATGACTTTAATTATGACATAGTTTACTTGTTTTTATGTCACTTTTAATATTATAGCAACCTCATGCAATATTTGGATGTATACAACAGTAAGTATTTCATGTGTAAGTTCACTTAATACCATCTTTTTTCTTTTCCAGACGCCCAATACCACTTATTCCCCCAAGGATACCAGAACGTCCACAAACAGGAAGGTTGATTTGATTACACTTCATAAATGACATTGTGCACTATTCATAGCATCATTGAAGATAAACATTCCTAGCAAAGTCAAGATTTCATGTACTGTGTGAATGCTGAGTGCCTAATGTTGTACATTACATATTTAATACTGGAGTTGCCTTGTACAAAGAATGCTGTGTACAGTTTTATCAATTTTTTTCTTCAGATGAATGTGGTTTTGTATATAAATTATTACTGTGTGTAAGTTTTGTCATCTTTCAAGAAAAAAATTTATATGAGTAATTAATATTGGAAATAAATTTACACTTTTTGTGACAACAGAAGCAATGTCCATTTCCTAATTTTAAATATGCATTTATAATTTATTTATTATATTGTGTTGACGTTGGACCATTAATTCACATATGCTATCACCAGTCTTATAACATTTTTGTTTTAGAATGATAAATGAAAATATTCATCTTCAGAAATTAGATTTGCAAATTTTGTCTTTCAGTTCAAAAATGAAATTAATTGAAACCATTATTTATTAATACTAGTGTGATGAAAATATAGTGAAATGTGATTTGTATTCTTTAAATGCAGGTACTTAAAGCTACAAAACTGCATTGTTTGTTTTTGAATGAAAGAAATAATTAAATATATGTAATCTGAATGGCACACAGGGCATTGAATGGTACAGCAAAAACATGTATTCACATTTAAGGAATGCTAGTCATCATGTAAACTTCCATAAACTTGGATATATGGTAATTATCTACCTATCATAATTTCTTGTGTTTCATTTTATCAGGTATTTCTAAAATGTGTTTCAGTTGAACTGTGTGTCATGTGCAGAGTTAAATTTAAGTGTGTACATAAATTTATTCATTGTCACTGTGTTATCTACTAAATAATGCAAATATTAACTATAAAGTTCTATATCGTGTAAATTGTTGAGCTTTTAACTTTACTGATAATTTCCAATAGATAAGATTTAGTTTACAGGTTTGTCAGTGTAGTGTAAACATAACAGTACTATAAATAAGTTTATTTCTGTATGCTTGGAACTACTGGTGAGTAGCTTGTTTGTCAAACTGTATTTATTACTTTTGTTATGCGTTGTGTGGATAATGTAGTAGCATTGTATTTTTTTTTTCTTTTTGCATAGAAGTTTCTGAACAGTTTTCATGAGAAGAAGAATAAAAAGGTTGTTGCTGAATATCTGTGATGATATTAATTCTGTAATTTTTACATTGATAGATACAATTAATTTTTCATCTTTTTAGATTAATATAGCACCTACAAACTTTTCAAGTTCTTCAAATCCATCATTTGTAGTGTTTTAACCAATATTTAAAAATTTTCCACTGAAATATTTTTGTCAGAAAAGAAATTGTTCTTAATGATTCAACAACTATTTACTCTACAAGGATGGAAACAGGACAATGATGTTAAAAATCGTTCAGCCAGCAAAATATTCCTTCTGCGCTTACCAGCATCTAACATAAGTCGTATTCTGCCATCTACTACTATCACAGATATGAAATATTTCTTTTGATTTTTATGTGAAAGTTAATTTCATATTTAATTTTGCAACATTTAATCATTTGGGGTATCGAATAATGCATGATTTTCATTGGCAGAAGACATATTATGTAAGTTTGAGAAAAAAATTGTATTAACTGAGGAATTTTTATAAATTTATGTATTGTTCTACATTACAAAAGTTGTGAAGAGTTACATTTGAAATAAAATTTATTAAAAATTACTGTTTTTAACATTAAGCAGTTGTACCTTGGTACTTGGATTTTGTAAGAAGCCCTCCTGCCTTACTTTTTCATTCATTATATTTTCCACATGCAATTTTATTATCTTCCAAAAAATGAAAGCATAAAGAAAAAAACTACTCAGCTTAATGTTGTGATAGGACAGTGAAAATGCTTCCCTAAATTTTTGACTTTGGCAGTGTTTGTACTGAAACTATAGGCAGGAGAGAGAGAGAGAGCATCCATATAAGTCTTTCATTCATACTCATAAATCATTGATTAAATTAAAGAAATATGCTATTTGTGATAATTAGCACTGTGAAAAATCATTTGTTGCTTTTGTTTGCCATTTTTTATTGAGATGTTTGTTATAATAAATTTGTTAATTATTACTGTTTCAAACTTCATTTTTTTTTTAGCAGCATGGGATGGATTGTTTTGACAAATGTTTGCATGTCCAGAATATGATGAATTTTACTGAAACATCCATATGTGCACCATACTGAAAAAGGAATATAATAGTAGTTTTGAATGTAAATTTTCTCATACAAGCTATTAACCAAAACAGAAGTTGAAAAATAAAGTTTCAACAATGTCTCTAAGAGTTTAGAGACAGATTTTCAGACATGATGGTAATATGATCTGAGTTATCTAGTGGTTTTGCGGATGTTTCAGTTGTGTGTGTGATTATCAAGACTTGTTTTCAGTTCTTTCACTCCCACAAAGGCTGTTGAAAGAGAACGACTGCCTCTCCAACAATTAACGTGGGCCAAAGTCCTATGTATAATACTTTTTTCAAACAGGAGACCCATTTGTTATTGTAAAAGATAGGAGGGACTGAGCAAGAAAGTTATGCTTTCACATAATTTACTCTTGTGTTGATGCTTGCCAATTTTTAGTGGGACCCAGTTTATGGCCTGCCCCTGTATGGTATATATTAAGGCTGTTCTGAAAGTAAGTAAACACTTTCAAATTACCATAACAATAGCAAAGGAATTAACACAATATTTGAGGGTAATTATATTATTAGTAGTTTCCCTCATTATTGATAATGTGTTCCCAAACATCATTAAAAGTGTCATTAAGTCTGTAAAAAATGTCTGTGATTTGGAGATCCAAATCCTGTTAGTCATTGTAGCAAGTACCAGACCTTTCCCTTTTCAAAAGGACAAAACAGCTGAGATCACAGGGGTTCATATCCAGTGGGTGGGGCAGCTCCACCTAACTGTTCCTTTCGACGAACAACCCAATCAGGGTTTTGTGCAGCTGTCCATGAGGATAGACCACAGTTTCCATACTGTAGAAGTGCCAGGCTCAACCTAGGACTGATTGATGTCATTGCTTGGGTGTGTAAAATCCACCTGGCCTTGACCTAAGCAGAGAAACTGTGTGAGCACCCAAATATTCAAATTACACTACACAAGGTTACTCAGTGTAATTTCTTGTGCTATTGTTAGTGTGTGTGGTATCCACTGCTACGAGGGTTGCACCGAAAGTAATGCAAAAGTGAGCATAACTTTTTTTATTAACTGACAGAGGTAATTTAAATTGCACATGCTGGTAAAGTAACTACTAAGCATAGTACCCATCACACGCAATGCATTTGCCCCATCGTTGAACCCAACTCTTGAATCCTCTTTGAAAAAATTCAGGTGGACTGTTCTTCACAGCCACTTTCATCTCGTCTGTGTCATCAAATTGTGTCCCCAGAGATGGTCCTTCATTGGACCCTCTTTGAAAAATTCAGGTGGACTGTTCTTCACAGCCACTTTCATCTCATCTGTGTCATCAAATTGTATCCCCAGAGATGGTCCTTCATTAGACCAAACAGGTGGAAGTCAGAGGGTGCCAGATCTGGGCTGTACAGTGGGTAGGGGACTACCAACTGGCCTTATTTGCTGATCACCTCATTTGTTGCCAAAGCTGTGTGTGGTCTTACATTGTCATGATGAATATGGATCCTTTCCAGATTCATGTTCCAATCTCTTCCTCTAAGTTTCTTGAGTGTCTCAAGAAACTTAAAGGAAGAGATTGGTCACAGTACAGCCACGTTCCAGAAATCGGGGAGAATGACACCCCTGCCATCCCAAAATACAGTCACCATGACTTTCTGTGCTGATCATTGGCTCTTAAACTTCTTAGGCCATGGTGAAGAGGTGCAACACCATTCTGTGGATTTATTCTTCATTTCTGGATCATAAAGATATGACCACGTTTCATTCCCTGTCACCAGATCAGAAAAAAATGTGTCTTCATTGGTTTCAAATGCTTCCAGCAGACTTCCGTCCTTCAAATCGGTTGTCAATTGCTGAGGTACCCACTTTGCACACACTTTCCAATACAAGTCTTCCACCATCTTCTTTGTGGCATTGTGACCGCAGTCCATTTGTGCAACAAACTCACGGATTGTGACTCGTCTCTCCATGCGAATCAATTCATCCACTCGCTGATGATTTGTGTCAGTGATCGCAGATGATGGTCTTCCACTGCAAGGTTTGTCATCAATGCTGGTTTCCCATTCTTTAAACTTATTCATCCATCTGTGCACATTGCTCTTGTCAAGTTTGCATCTCCGTAAACATTCTGTAGCCTTCTCTGTATGTCGGACAGCCTGCACCCTTCCTTTGTCAAGAACTGAGTTGACAGCACATTGCTTCTGCTTGGAATCCATTATTTACTTGCAATGAAGAAGGGTTACCGTAGAGGAAGAGTTACTCTACTGACATGTGCAATTTGAACGACCTCTGTCAGTTAATAAAAAAGTTATGCCCACTTTTGCATTACTTTCGGTACAACCCTCATAGTTTGTTCATTAGGCCTAAGTTTTTTTTTTTTTTGTTGTTGTTGTCAGCACGGTAGGCATGAACTATTGTGCAAGGGATTTACCCAGTGGTGTGGAAAGGTCATTGACACTCACCCTACCCTAATAAGGCCTCTTGGAGCAATGTTCTGCCTTCCTTATGTCCTCTCATCCAGTTGCGCAGTGCCGTTTTCTTAAAAGCCTTTTGACCTTGAGTGTCTCAAGAAACTTATTGGTCACAGTACAGCCAGTATTCAGAAGGCTTTGTGCTACACCTTCTGAATACTGCAATAAGATGCAGTTCTTCCACTGTCTGTGATCGTTTCAGCTGCTCCATTGTTATTACAACTTTCACTAGTTGATCTGTAAGCATGAACCGAGCCCGAGATGTACTGTGCAACCATGAGACATCACTTGTGTTGCAACTTCAGAATCCTGAAATGTGTTTCTATGAAAGTGTCCATGTACTTCCGGAAGAACGACCTAATATATATGAATATAATACAGTGTTATAGAATTTCTTATTGCTGAATTGGTCTTTTAGGGCCAAGTAGCTAAATCTTTTGTAATTTCCTATGCAAAGAAAATAATGCTTTATGTGGTAAATGAATATTATTGTATTTTTGCTGTTACTGATTAGAATTTTTCTTGTATGCAAATCAAAAGCAAGCATTATATTTGGTGCTGATTCTTCAAATAGCAAATTCATTACATATTCTGAGAAAGTTTTTTTTTTTTTTTTAAATGTTTAATGCACAGTTGCCAGAAGTTTCTTTGCTCATTTCTACTTCACAGTTACTATAGATATCTGCATTATATGCTGGATCCCCCTTTGTTCGGCAGATAAAATACAGGAAGCAGCATATAAGCTAACCTTAAATTTCAAGAGCTTGGGAAACGTTTATTGAAATAAATTTATGCAAACTTCTAAAATCATCTTCTTTAAAGTCTGACTCACTATTGAAGTTTGCAAATAGTTCCTGTAAGTCTGTTTCTGTTAAAGTTGTATCATCAGTATACACATCTTAGTCATGTAAGTTGTAGTTGTTTTCTTCTTCGGATTCACAAATCATCATCTGCACCATCCATGGCATTACTGAAACATTTCTTGAATAAAAGGGTCCCACTCTGTCTGTCTGAAAACATAAACTATTGGGGAGAATCGTTGTGTCCTTCCCCAAAAGTGAAGTGATTTATCTGGGGTCTTAACTCACTTTGTTCTGTACCAAAGTTGGGGTGACATGCTCAAAGTCCCGCAGGGGAAGTAATGAAGGGATTACGGTACAGTAGAACTCAAATTATCCAGATTGCTTGTTGTTCTTTCAAGGCCAAGTAAAATTATGATTTTTGTTAATTTATCTACGCGTTTTTTTTTGTGTTTTCATTCATTTAAATAATACAGGGTGATTCAAAAGTCCCCGAACTCTGAATTCAAATATTTCTACCATGAATATAGTGATGTATAACTATTTTTACATACTATTATATTGACACTCATATTTACAGGTAATGAAAGCCACTTTACAATAGATGCTGGAATTGTCCACCATTCTGTTGACACAAATTCACCCGATGACACATGTTGGCAGACGCTCTTTTCAGTGTGTTGGCTGGTATGTCCCTCACGGCTGTAATGATGTTGTTACACAGGTCCTGTACCATCTTAGGGTTGTTGCGGTAAACTGTCTTTCAGATAGCCCCACAAAAAAAAAGTCTGGTGAGTGAGGCGTCCCAAGTTTTTTCGAGATTAATCGATCTTGGAAGAACTCTGTGTCGTTTGATGTGTGGCACGTAACTCCATCTTGTCGAAACCAACAGTAACGTTTGTGTTCTTCCAGCATCGCTACAAATTGATGGATGATGTCTGCATACACAGCAGAATTTACAGTTGTGTAAAAAAAAATGGCCCTACAATTCGCCGTCTAGACATGGCGTACTCCAACCTCATGCAATGTGTGTGAATTCTTCGCAGCCTATGTGCGAGTAGTATTTTGGCTATTGACGTATCCATTCAAATAAAACCCTGCCTCATCACTGAAAAAAGTGTTGTTAAGCTGGTTAGTCACATTGTTGCACGTGAAACTCTTAAAGCGCTTTTCCGAGTCTAAAGGACGTAGCTCTTGCACTACTACAGTTCTGTACGGCTGTAGCTTTAGACATTTAGTAGCCCTCTGGCAGGCTGAATATGATGCACCTAACTCTTAAGATAGCCGCCAAAGTGACTTCCGGGGAGAGCGCTGCAAGGAAACATGAATTTCCTCCAGAAATGTGGTCGTCGCCACCGACGGACTGCCGCTTTTAGGCTTATCCCGAACACTTCCTGTCTCGCGAAACCGGTTCACGAGGTCATACACAGTTGTTTTCCCTGATATAGGAGAATCAGGAAGCTTCCTTCGAAAGAGCTGGATGCAATGTTGGCAAGATTTTTCCACAAAATAAACTTCTAACAAAGAGACTTTTTGTTCTTGCGCGAGACTCGTGGCTAACTGAACGTAAGTGTAGAGTCACATGACAGCTCGTTCCTCAAGGTCTCGCACAACAGCCACAAGCAGCAATACTCGGATATCTTTTATGGTTTCACAGCAGATAAGTTTTAAAATATAGAGTTCGGGGACTTTTGAATCATCCTGTACATAATGCAGTACAGTAGATATTTTATTAATAAAGCAATTAAATTAATAAGTACAGGTGCATAGGAATGTCCAACTGTAACGAGAAAGCATATGCATAGTCTGTAAGTAGGGACTCCACTGTTACGTCATGCCAAGGCTTGTCGCCTTCCCATTGGTCATGCATAACCGACGCCCTTCTCATTTCATACGATGCAAGCAAAGATGGGTTTTCTCCTGGTGTCTCTTGTTTCTCCCCCAAAGTGGCAAACAAGGAGTGACATCACTCTACGACTACCTATTTTATATTACTGTATTTTTATGTAAATAAAAATCTGTAATTTACTTTACACTGTATACATTTATTATAAATATAATAAATATAATAAATTTTTTCATTTATTATAAAATATAATAAATGAAAAAATTAAATTCCCTCACTTCAATTAATAAATACATATTTGGCCTACAGAAAAAAGACAATGCAAGTATCTGGATTTTCCGAATATCCAGTTGAGCTGTGTGGTCCGAGTTAATCCGGATAATTGGAGTTCTACTGTACTTCCTTTTTGGGATCGGGGAAATTCTGTGATCTCACTTTGAAATGGGATTGAGTTTTGCATTTAGCTTATTAGTGACAATTATTCCTGTAGAACGGGAGCAGAAGTTGCGTCAAAAATGTTCCATTATTTCTTCCAAAAATTTAAGGTTTATATGAGAGTATAAAAAATGGAGATTGAACCAAAATAATCAAAATGGAGATTTTAACCAAAACTTTTCCTTTGAAAAATTTGGTTTTTACTAAAAAAGAAACAAAAATTATGCGTCTCTTTTGAAGGCCCCATTTCCAACTAAATCACCATATCATTCTGAAAGATGAAATATGCACATACACAGTCGAGTCACATTATTGTGACAACCTCCTACTTTTGACGTCAACAGCACGTAGGCAGGTGTCGTGAGCTGGCTTGGAGGGTATATAAGGTGTGCTGTAGGCATTCTAAAAACATATCACTCGTTGCTGTCATGGATAAAAGGAGTGATTTTGGGCTTTGGAGCCAAGGGTGGCAGTATTTCTGAAATGTTCGCGTACTGCTGTGGTTAAAGTGTATCACAGTGGCGGCTTTTCAGGTGAAGTGCCTCTTCACCTATTTTATTTGAAATAAGATTTTATTTAATAGTTTCGTATAATATATTATTTTTTTGCCTTTATTGAGTGCCAAAATACCAAAATTTTTGATTAGATATCACTTCACAATGCGCGTTCAATACGGAAAACAAATCCTTATACGCAAAACAGTTCAAGTGAAGAGCTGAAATGAGAATGCTTGGAAGTCTGCACTTTTCGTCCGAGTTGCCATGGTAACTGTGACGTCACCCTCCCCTATCCGCCGGGCAAGTGAAGTGTTTTATCATGAGGCGTCGAGGCTCTGCACCTGGAGTCGTGACCTTACGAAGAGATCGCAGTGGAACGGGACGGGTTGCCAAGGGTTCTTAGCAATCCCCTAGGGATTTTTTCTTGTGGTGTTTTGGTACATACTTTCTGAAAGAGATATGTTTTTTCGTGTTTTGTGATTGTTTGTTAAAAACTTCATTAGTTACTTTAGTTTCATGTACAGTTTAACTGATAGTGATAGTTTTAGTTTTCAGTATGTATCCTGTGAACAACATTATCTGTAATTTATTGCAAACTCCGTTCAATCGGTGGAAAGTTGAAAATAAAAGAGACATTTTACTTTAAGGACGACCGACAGATTCTCTGACAATTGTCGCCAAAAAGAAATCAAGAAGAGCGGGAAATCTTACAATATTAATTTTAAAATTTGTTGATTTACTGAATATAAATGGCTTTGTAGCCCTTCTGTGTTACAAAAATTATTTTGTTGGCCCTGCTTATATTTTAGTAATAAAATTCGGTGTGGAATAAAAACAATTTTCAGATTTCTTAAATATAAAACGGTCACTTTACAAATGTGGTGATTCTAGCAAACACCTGAAATGCGAATTAATGCTAAATAATTTTGAAAAGAATCGGAACACCATTGCCGATGCCCTGAGGGAGAATGCTAGGCTTTTGAAAATGCATTTCAACGAAAGCGTTCGTTTAAATAGACTTTTCCTGCAGACAATGATTGATGCAGTACTGTATTTGAGTAAACAAGAACTAGCATTCCGTGACCATGACGAAAGCATTGACTCGATAAATCGTAGAAATTCAAGGAATTGCTTTGACTGTTGATATCAAGAAGTCCTTTAAAATTCAAAATCAATACAAAACGATAAAAAATTTCTTCACAGGTGACTCAAAAGCTATTCAAAACGAATTAATTGAATGTATTTCTGAATATATAAATGATCACGTCAAAAATGAAGTTCAAAGCTTTTAGATTCAAGTAGATGGGAAGACATAACCAGACTTCCGAGTGCTCTTTAATAATAAGATCTGTTGATTCGGAAGGTGTATTCGTTGAGCGATTTTTGTGTTTCCATGGTGTGAGTGAAGATAGAACGTCAGAAGCTTTATACAAAATTTTGGAACAGTTTGATTATCAACACAAGTCAATAGTGCAATGTTACGATGGGGCAAGCGTAATGTCTGGACACTTGACTGGGCTCCAGAAAAAATTAAGCATAAAGCTTCTCAATCTGTTTTTGTTATTGCTTAGTACATCATTTGAACCTTGTATTGCAGCAGAGTTTTTCAAAAATTTCTAAGTGTCGAATATTTTTTGCAAGCCTCAGTGTAATTCCTTTATTTTTTTCACCACTCAGTGAAGCGATCGCTTCACTGAGTGATGAAAAAACAATAATACACTCACCTCAACAACCGCAAGAGGCATGCCAACCATAACAGAAACTCGATGGTCCTCCACTTCGAAGTTAGTAAGTTAGTTGAAGATTGGGATAAATTGAAGGAAGTATTCGAATTTCTCACAAATAGTGACCAATCAGACAAAAACTCAATTGAACTTGCCCAAGGGTTTTTAAATGATATGAACACTTTTGAATTTACATTTTTGGGAATAGTATTTAATGAAATATTTGTTTCACTGATCTATTATTCGATAATTTTGCAGAAAAAATCACTAGACATATACTGTGTTACTCAAATTGAAAAAAAACTTATGAAATTTTGAGCCATAAAAGGAACGATGAGGTATTTGAAACACTGTTCGGAAAAGTTAGCAAAATCACAGAAATAAGCAGATCTAAACGGGAATATGCTGCTCTTACACAAGAAACAATTTTTAAAAATTATAAACGATCGTATTTTGAAATTTTGTACCACAGTCTTATGGAAATGGATATAATATTTCAAGACAGTGAGAAACTTAAACTTCAATTTCCCTGTCTTGCTGACACAACCAAATTCGACCAATTTAATTCATGCTTTCCCTCTCACGCTTTTGAAAATCTACAACATTTTTACGGAAAAATATTTACTAAACACCAGAGCCTTAAAAATGAACTGAGTCTTGTATATGCTGATGAAAAATTAAGGAATATATCGACTCATGAACTTTTTGGAGAGCTTCATGGAGATAAAGGCATTTTTACAGAAGCTTATAAATTGGTTTCCCGGATTTTAACAATTGCATCTGCAAGTGTTTCAGTGGAAAGAAGTTTTTCTTGCCTTAAAATAATACAAACTTACTCAAGAAACAATATTTCTCCAGATAAACTTGCTTCTTTGGCAAATATTTCTATTCAGAAAGACATAATCGACAAATTTCCAGCTTTAAAGGGAAGAAGAATTGATCTAATATATAAAAAAATAGGTAAGTTCTCATTAACTGATTTTCATTAAAGACAGTAGATATCTTTTCATATTGCTCTTGTAGCTCTTCACCTATTTTTCCTACCACGAGCCACCACTGGTGTATCATGATTGGAGAAATGGCACCATTGTGAATAAGCGATGTGAAAACTGCGGAGCACCACGTGCCATTGATGTGAGAGGTAGATGTCTGCTGCAAAGGTGCATGAGGGCTGATCGACACACTACAGTGAAGCAACTCAATGGCTGAATTAACCAGGGGGCTACCGGAAGTGTGTCTAAAATGACACTTCAGCGAACCCAGCTACGTATGGGGCTCCGATGTAGACAGATGGTCACTGCACCTATGCTAACAAACGTGCATCGGCAGAAAAGGCTTACATTTGCATGGCAGTATCAGAATTGGACCTCCGCTGATTGGCAAAGGATTGCCTTCTCCAATGAGTCATGTTTTCTGCTTCATCGGATGGATGGGCGTTAGCTTATAAGGCGAGAAACATCTGAGAACAAACACTCTTCAACAACTGCTGGAAGAACACAAGCTGGTGGGGGCAGCGTTGTGGTCTGGGGAATGTTTTCGTGATATTCCGTGTGTCCACTCATACCTTTGGAATGAACTATGAACCGAATTCGTTATGAATCCATCCTTGCAGACCGTGTACACCCATACATGCTGATTGTCTTCCCTAGGGCGGATGGGATCTTCCAATGCGACGTGTCACACAGCTAGAAATGTTTAAGTGTGGTTGGAGAGCACGATGAAGACTTCAAAGTACTTCCCTGGCCCCCTAATTCCCCAGACTTAAACTCAATTGAGCATCTGTGGAACCACCTCGATCGTGTTGTTTGCTCTATGGATCCTCCACCACACACCCTCCAGCAATCGTCGGATGCACTGCAATCAGCGTGGCTCCACTTACCTGTGAGCACCTTACAGAGTCTCCCAGCTCATCTTGCTGCTGTCCGCAGTGCACACAGCAATTACTCTGGATATTAGCTGGTGGTCACAATAATGTGACTCGAACATGTACATACCACGTAGTAATTTTGCAATACAATTTTAATATTTATTTGGTTGCTGATTGTTACTGCACAATGTTATTGGTATCTCCTCCTTGAGCAGATAGATGCCTTTTCTAAGTCTACCCTTATTTTGACCAATGAACTAGTACTGATAAATCATTTTTACTTTTAAGGTTAATATTTTCAGAGTATCTGTGCAAGGGAATCGCATTTGTGCTGTGCCAATCTGTAGAAATGAAGAGCCATCACAATAGGTTTTAGAGGATCTCCTTCAAGATTACAAAAGGAGGGTAGGGCATACTAATGACTCTGGGCTCCAATTCATCCAACAGTAATTAACTTTAGCTGAATTACTAATGGCATGCTAGGTCCGGGAGCATTTTTCCACATATAAGTAGAATTTTACTGTCATTTCACACTGAATGTGGAACAAATTGATACAAGGAAACGTACCCCCCTTTTATGGAAATAACTTTTCAGACAGAAATAAAGCTTATATGAAGATAATTACTCATTCCTTACAAAAATAGAGATAACAAATATGAGAAAGAGGGCCACTTCTTGAGTGGTCCACCAGGAAATGTCCCAGTATCCCAGAGGCCAATCCACCCCCTGTAAAATGATAGTACAGGTCATTGTATATGTACACTTGCTTCATAAGGGCTCATATGCAAAATAGGTTTTGTGATTGTATCTGTAGATGAGTAACAAGCAATAAGTATCAAAAGCAGTGTTACCCAGTATTCTTGTATCCAATTCTGAAAATTTTTCTTGAACTACACTGATGGAAAAAAATCCCAACACCACAAAAAAATAGTTGTAGAGGAATGAAATGGCGGCAATACATTTGTATAGGTAACATATTTAATTGATTAAGGTTTCAAGATCACAGCTTATTGTAAGCGCGAGAAGAGCCATTTTAAATGTGAAATGCTGGTACATTAATAACCGGTTTACACCGCCAGAATGTTGAATGCAAGCACGCAAACATTCATGCATTGTGTCGTACAGGTGCTGGATGTCAGTTTGTGGGATGGAGTTCCATGCCTGTTGCACTTGGTCGGTCAATACAGGGACGGTTAATGCTGGTTGGGGTGATGCTGGAGTTGTCGTCCAATGATGTCCCATACGTGCTCGATTGGTGAAAGATCTGGTGATCTAGCAGGCCACGACAACAATCTGTAGAGCATGTTGGGTTACAACAGCGGTATGCGGGCGAGCGTTATCCTGTTGGAAAACACCCCCTGGAATGCTGTTCATGAATGGCAGCACAACAGTTTGAATCACCAGTCCGACGTACAACTGTGCCATCAGGGTGCGTGGGATAACCATGAGAGTGCTCCTGCTGTCATAGGAAATTGCTCCCCAGACCATAACTCCAGGTGTAGGTCCAGTGTGTCTCGGCCGCAGACAGGTTTGTTGCAGGTGCTCACCTGGCCTCCTTCTAACCAACACACGGCCATCACTGGCACCCAGGCAGAACCGGCTTTCATCAGAAAACAAAACAGATCTCCACTCCATCCTCCAATGAGCTCTAGCTTGACACCATTGACATCGCAAATGGCAGTGGTTTGGATTAGTGGAATGCACGCTACAGGGCGTCTGGCTCGGAGCTGTCCTTCAAGTAACCGATTTGTAACAGTTCGTTGTGTCACTGTGGTGGCAACTGCAGCCCGAATTGCTGCCGCAGACGCAGTACGATGCGCCACAGCCATACGCGGCGGTCTTCCCTCTCAGTAGTGCCACGTGGCCGGCCGGATCCCGGTCTTCTTGAGACAGTACCTTCCCTTGACCACCGCTGCCAACAATCATGCACAGTGGCTACATTCCTGCCAAGTCATTCTGCAATATTGCGGAAAGAAAATCCACCTTCTCGTAGCCCCATTACACGACCTCGTTCAAACTCCGTGAGCTGTTGATAATGGCTTCTTAGTCTTCTTAAAGGCATTCTTGACTAACATCAACACACTACGTCGAATCTCAACGATAACTAACATTCACGAACGTTACAGCGTGTATTTACAGCAAACCTGCTTTGCATGTTCCGAAGGGCGCTACTAGCGCCACACGTATGCACTGAGCGCGAAATTTGCATAGACGTCATCTTACAGATGTACTCTCACCGCCTACCAACTGTCGTTTATCTAACACAACCCCTTCTTGGTGTTGGGATTTTTTTCCCGTCAGTGTATATACAAGCTAGAAGACTTCGTGCAACAGAACTAAATAGGCTGCAATGGAATACAGTCTTAGCACGATTTATTTTAAAAGATGAAATACTATATACTGGTTAAAACGTACGTTAGTACTTTCGAAGTGACACTCACTTCATCTTCAGATGTACTAACCTGTAGTATATAATATTTCATCTTTTAAAATAAATCGTGCTAAGATGGTATTGCATTGCAGCCTATTTTTCCTTGAACTGTTATGTTCAACACAACATTTTTAGTAGAAGGAAAGGTTAGTGAAAACATATTTAAATATTTTTTAAAACATATGTCCCTTACAGGGAAGTAAAAAAAATTGGCAAGACAGGCGATAAATTCTGTGGTACCAGACCCAGGGGTGCCAACCTTCAGTCGTGACCGTACGAAGCCTCGTCGTTTACGCGTGGGAAGGGTATTTCATTAGAAATTAATGCGCAAAATGTGTAATAACCTTATAAAATCAAATACCTTGTATAACATGACCCTTCTATTTTAATGGTTAATATTTTTAATAACCCAAATGAGAATGAATACCGGCAAGATATCAAGCCGATATTGGTTATAACTGCTGAATGTCGGTTAATATCAGATGCATACCTGCCAACCAAAATTTTCCTAAATCAAGAAGATTGCTTGCAAAAATCAAGATTTACCATAAAATCAAGACGATTTACGACAGTACCAGAACTTTTAATTCACGATTATCTATTAGAGAGTGATAATGTATGGGATGTGCTAGCAGTATGTTTGACGATACTTGCTTTCAATTATTTTTCTGTATCAGTCAGCCATAGATGGAGTTCAGAAATTGTAATGATTTTCAAAGTTTTGATTTTTTTTAATTAAATGATTCAATTTTAGAAATAACTTTATTTTATGTAAGCAGTGACCCCCCCCTTTTTTTATACCCTTGGATGACAATTTTATCTACCACGATGCATGACAGTACTATTTTAGATAAAGGATGAATAGTGTAACTTTGAGAATATGCATAGATGCCAACCTCTAAAAGTAGTTTTCAGTAACCAACATGTTCATTTTTCAGTAATCCAGTCTACAGCAGCAAATTTGGGTATTTAACACTGCAACAAATTTTAATCTGTCAGAACTATTAACAAAATAATAAAAATACAATAAAAATAATTTGCTAGTGGGAAATTTTAAAATACTGTCTACCAGAAAAATATAATAAATTACCTCCAGACATGAAGAAAAATTATTCCTTGGAATGTTGGCCAAATTATTATGATAAACTGGCTGTAGTTGCCATTTTGGCCTTCTTTAATTCAATTTGTGAAAACTTCTTCTGATAGCATAGTTCACTGTGTGAAATGCTATTTATTTTTTCTACTAATAAAGAAGACAGCACATGAGTACTTAAATTAGGTCTGAATTCATTCATGTTTTTTTTCACAATACTGAAAATTCTTTCTGTACTTGCATTGCTATGAGGGACTATTAAAATCATTTTCATAATTTTGCTTAATGATTCATACTTCAATTGGCCACTTTCATTTTTCATTAAAGAAATTCTGTGCCACACTTCATCCAGAAGTAACAGCACAGTTAAAATTTTCAAACTGGTAGTGAGCAAATTCAGATTCTTCTGGTTTCAAAACTGGAAACAGGGAACACATATATTGGACTGATGCAAAAGAAACACTTTGCCTTAATGCTACATCTGCAATTTCAGCATGACTCAGAAATTCATCATTAAGTGGAAATTTTCTTAAAATGTAATTGCAGCCTGCCTTGTAAAATTCCCTTACCTCAGAATAAAAAGTAGCCACTGTGTCTTCTCTTAAATCTGCAGTTGTGCCTATATAAAATCTCGCTTTTGACCCAATTACGCGATCACAGTTTTCTTTTTGATTTCTCCTTTCAAAATTTCCATCTGCAAGAGATGTTGCTGTCACATCAAATGCAGATGGCTTGATACAGGGTGCTTATTTTCCGGAAATTTTCGACGTTGTACTCCGGAAATTTTCGGCGTTTTATTTATTTATTTATTTATTTTTTGCCCACCGGAAATTTTCGGAGTTTTTTTTTTTTTTTTTTTTTACGAAATTTTCGGCGGCGTTGTACTCCGGGAATTTTCGGCGGTTTTTTTTTTTTTTTCCCACGGAAATTTGCGGCGTTGTACTGGAATTTTCGGCGTTTTTTTTTTTTTCCCCAGAAGTTTTATTTTATAGCCAGTGGCAAGACCTGTCACTGTCCTTTCCTTGTTTTCTCTTGGTTGGTGGCCAAAGCAAAACTCAATTCCACTGGGAGTTGGGAAATCTGACTGCCAATATACCCCCACAGAGGAGAAGAGAAACAGGTCCACTCTGTGTCTACCCAATTCAGCTGGGAGAGATCACCTCCCCCCCCCCCCACACCTAATGTTATATTTGTCTTCTAAAAGTGTGTTAACTGTTTGCTTTCCTTTGTGGTTTGGTGCTGGGTTTGCCCAGAGCTACTCCAAACAGAAATTTCTCACCCCTTTCTTTTCCTGGCAGTACCCCTTTGCTCCTGCCTCACCCCAGGGCTTAGTGGCCCACCCACTCTGTCTGCTGCTTTTGACCTTCAAGACTTCTCATCTCATCATCACAGAGATCTAGGGAGGATCTCCCTGCTGACTTTTTGTTCACCCCTCCTCCTTCCCTTTGGGATGCCTGCTGGTTTTTTTTTTTTTTTTTTTTGTAAGTACGTTAATTTCAGGAAATGTGGGTTTGGTTTCAGGAAATTTGATTTCACAGAATAAGCACCCCTGTTGATAAATCGTACAAGCAATTCAGATAACAGACTATGAAGTTTTCTTTTTAATACATGCACAAGCGGAGCTTCCTGCTGCAAGAACACGTTAACAGATGTAAATAATGGAAGAGTTGCAGATAAAAAAAGACAAAGTTTAGATGAAGGATTTCCAATCATACTTGCAAGGTTCTTATACTGTGAATTAGCTTCTTCATTGTCACTGAAATAATGTTCTAGAGCCTCCCACTGTTCTAAAATTCTGTCAATGGATTCCAAAAGTGATAACCAGCGAGTATTGACATGCTTTAGAATTTTGTGTGGTTTAGTACCACAAACAGCTTGACTCAGTTTTAGATTGTGTTTCCTCTTTGAACTTTTCTCCAAAAAAAGAACAACTGTATCAGAAACTGCTCAACATTAAATCCTTTCAGTTGAGTAGCAGATTTCTGTGCAGCTAAATTTACTAAATGGCATGAACATCGCTGCACTATGATTGCAGGCTGAACCTTCTTTATGTGAGAAACAACACCTTTTACTTGGCCTATCATAGTGTTAGCATTATCACAAGAAAATGACACACAGCTGCTCCATGAGATATTTTTTTAACAAACTCTGTTCAAAACGTTGAATATTCCTTCACCTGTATTATTACTTGATTCAACCAATGATAACAAAACAGTTAAATTTTTCCCTATTTTTTCGTCAAAATACGTTATTGTAATGGGATACAGTTTATTTGCGTGAGCATCATTACTTCCGTCCGTAGATAGAGAAAAAGGATTTTTTTTTAACTTCAGATACGATGTTACTTGTTGAAACACTGGCCATGTGCTGAATTAGTGCTGTAGCCTTGGTTCTTCCACACGAATATTTTTTGGCGATCGCTGAATCGGGAAACATGGCTTGAAATAACGGTTTAGCATGGTCAGCAGCTGCTATGGGTAAATTGTGTTCCACAATAAATGACGTGAACATAAGTTCTGCATTTATTACACTGTTCTTCTTTGATGCAAACAAATCGCTCACTGACTGAACTTTGAACTCACCGAAAGATTTATGCTTTCTTGATTCTGTGCGTCTTCGGCAATCATCCCGCCCACCGTGCTCAATACTAAAATCGCATCTACAAATTCTGCAAAACACGTGGTTCACAGAAACTTTTGATTTCTCAAAACGGGGCCAATCTCTATTGTAAGTTTCTAGAAAACACTGTTTCTTCTTCAGCGGCGAAGGTTTGTCTAAAGAACGCTTCATTCTAAATAAATGAAAGAAAACAGCAAAAAAACTTCACAATCGCCTCACCCTTCCGTGATGTAACAGTAGGGTAGGGTAGCACGTGCAGCAGAGAGAACCAAAAAGCATCAAGGACAATAAAGCAGAAGCGCTGCCTACGAGGAACGAAAGCAACTGCCCTGGCTGCACGCAGGAGACACGAAGTGCATCATGGGAGTTCGGAACGAATGCCTAAGCAGCGGCCGCACAGAGCTAAACTGCGTAGTTGCGTCCGGCAGGGGGAGAACCAATGGGAGCGGTGTCATGGAATGAAACACTGAGCCAGCATAGTGTGGTTGCTGCTCAGTCTACGGTAGATAAATTGCCAATTAAGATGCAGAAATCTATAATACACAGAATGTAGCATGTAATTTCCCCCCCCAGAAAAACTTGAAGAACCAACAAAAATTTTTAAGTTGATAAAAATTTGCTTTCTATCTCAGAATATTACATCAAATGGCAATTTTCCGTAATTTCAGCGGTGTTTCGGTACTTCCGTAACAGCAACCAAAAATCCGTACTACTTGGCATCTATGAGAAATATGAATACGTTTGAACACACGCGTCAATACTTAAAAATTTTCAGCTTCGTCACTTTCGTTTTAATATTTAAGGATACATGTTCAGAACAACGTGGGGGGGGGAATTTATAGTGTACGGGGAGAAATCTTTTCTACGTCCGATTTCCGTTTTCGGACATTTTCCCACCAAGTTGAAATAGAAATATTTATGAAATAAAATGTTATTTAAGAACAATACTAGGCAAAGGAAACATCGCATGAAAAATAAAATTACAATTACGGGAGAAATCTTCACTGCGTCTAACTTCCGTTTTCGACCTAATTGCCTCAAAATTTCTGTTCAGTTATGCATCGATCAAGGATAACTCAAATTATGACTGAAAAGAAGAAATTCCTTGAAGCCATTGCACGCTCATGCAGAAAGATTGCAGGGTAAGTCCTGCGCCGCCGAATTTCAGTTTTCGGAAATTTTTCCTCCACTTTCAAACTGAGGTACAAATATTTTTGGAGAAAAGTGATGTATAACAATACTGGACAGAGGCAACATCACAGGCAAACGAAATCACGATTTCAGAAAAGATCTTTATTTCATTTACTTCCATTTTTGAAAGACAAAATATTGTCCCAATGCGTATTTTTATGCATAGGTAAAATTCTTCGATGTGTATTTTTACGTGTTGGTAAAATTTCGATGCTTACTAGACGTGTAATTATGCATTTTGGTGAACTCTGCATGGCGCAGAATTAAGAAATTTTTGCACTTCACCGCAATTAGCACAGATATTCCAATTCGGAGAGAGTTTGAAAGGACTGGCGGGAGGGGGGTGTGCTATCTATAAATAAATATCGCTCACTGCTAGAAACACGAGATAACATAAGGTTCAATTGCTATGAGATCATAATAAAACAAAAGCAGGAGTTTACATTAAGCGACAAT
The DNA here is from genome assembly GCA_039090855.1 of Macrothele yani. Lineage (NCBI taxonomy): Eukaryota > Metazoa > Arthropoda > Arachnida > Araneae > Macrothelidae > Macrothele > Macrothele yani. The sequence continues at coordinate 83,707,187 of CM077029.1, forward strand.
AATAATATCAATTTCCATCAATTAAAAAAAAAATTCACAAGCCATTTTGGCAAAAATATCTTCTGACCGTAAAACTTCCCAAAAATCCGGAAAACTTGCAGGTATGTGGACATCATTACACCAATATCGGCTTTTCCGACATATGCAATATTGCCTTGCTGTTCTTCGCCTGATATCTGTCCGATATTACCAAAAAAAAACTAGTACATATGTACTGTATCTTCTGACCGTAAAACTTCACAAAAATCCGGAAAAATTGCAGGTATGCGGACGTCATTACACCGATATCGGCTATTATGCAATATTGCCCTGCTGTTCTTTGCCTGATATCCGTCCGATATTGGCTTTGCCGATGTATCCAATATCTGAATTTCAATGGTGCTTACTTAGAAACAGCACCAATTAAAAGTTTTAACATTTGTGCGAAAAGAACTATAATTGTATTCGCAAAATGCGATCACAGTTTAAAGAAACTTACTTAAAAACAGCACCAATTAAAAGTTTTCACATTTGTGCGAAAAGAACTATAATTGTATTCGCAAAATGCGATCACAGTTTAAACCGCGATTTTAACAAAAAAGGACACAAAATTCAGAACTTTTACGAAATACACTGAAATCCGTAATTCTTCCAACCTGTCCGTAATCAGGCAACCGAAACCATAATTATGGAAAATCCGTAATGGTTGGCACCTCTGCAGACCTACAGCAAGGTGGGCTGGAAGTATAAAAGCTACTGGTGATCAAGGTATCGATATCATAGATGCAGAAAGGAATGAACATTTATTACAAACTTTTTTTCTCTGTGCCAAAAAAATGCCAGTGCTGGAACACAGGCCTAATGTAGATTATGTGCATAATAAAAAATGGTATAAGATCTTTCGGACACCCCTCACCGGGGTCTATCGTCAGATACATAAAAAGAGGTAATGTGGGCTGGATACAAACAATTTTATATCACACAAGTGATGCAATTGCGAACTGCCCTCTGGTGTGCAAACAAAGCATATGTTTATGATTAAGTAGTAACATATTCAATTAGACAGTAAGGCACACTTGTTATCTTTAAACCAAAAAATTGAAGGTCTAGGTATGACATATGGAACAGAGTCATTACAACATAGAGATGTCCCTTCCATGCAATAGACTTTCAGTAAATGTTCATTGAGGCCTCTTACTTGGGTGGAGAGGACCTCCGCTTCTGTGCAGATTGGTACGTGTTCCACAGTCAACTAATCTGGAGATAGCGGTTGTTTTGGTACCCACTTTGACATTGTACAGTACAATTCCAAAAATCCGCACAACTTGGTTCCAGAGGTTGTGCAGATTGTAGAATTTTGCGGCTTTTAGAGAACCTGTGTGTGTTTACTAGTACATATGTACTGTATAATACTAGTTCAAATAGGATGGTATGTATGTACAAATTATAGGCTTTCATTTGTTTAATAATTAGTAAGATTAATTAGTAATATGTATTTAATACTGTAATTAGTAGTATTTGGAATTTATATAGATATATACAGTATTTAATAAGTAAAATATAGGGAACAAATTCATAATACAGTACTGTATTAATTAATTGAATTTTTATTTACCAAATACTGTATATGTCAATCAAACATTCCATCAATGGTCAATTGTTTTAAATTTGGTTTCTCTCATTGAAGTTTTCCTGGTCTATAAATCATCATTATTTCCTGTGCTGAAATACATTTCTGCTGTTCTACAAAATTAATGTATTGTTCTTCCAACAAAATTGCATCACCTAAGGATATTTTTTTTTTTTGGTAGTAGAATCCTCGCTGTCAGTGTCTCAATTGCCTGCATCAGGATTAATCACACTAGCTATGATTTCTTCATCTTCAGTCATCATTTGGACTTCACTCTTGTCTGAAAATTCCATCCATTCAACTATATCTTCTTCTCTAAACGCATTCATCATTGACACATTTGCTTGTTTGGCATACGCTAGAAGCTGCGTAGCCTTTGATTTGGCCTAAACTCGTAATCCTCGGGTTCAGTCAATAAATATTGATGCTGGCCATAACTTATGCCATGCATTTATCAGAGTAGAATGTTTCACTTTGTTCCATAAACCTGCTATCAGTCTTTCATTGTGAAATCTTTAATGAAGGTTTTGATTGTTTGAAACAATTTATCAGAGTTCAACAGTTTCCTTAGGAATTCTCCTTTGTAGTCGCACTTCCAACTGTTAACTATGCCCTGTTCCATGGGTTGAATGAATGAAGTTGTGTTTGGGGGTAAGAACATAACGGTAACATTATTTGAAGTTAAATCTTCAGGATGTGCCCTGCAATTGTCCCAAACCAACAAAATTTTAGTCTGGAGCAAGTCCGACCTCCACAAAGTGCTTTCTGGAGTCTTTAACAAAGTGATTATTGAACCAGTCTGTAGCGAGTTTTTTGGTCATCCATGATTTTTATTACTGCGGTAGATCACAGGTAAGGCCTTTAAGCCCTTCAAAGCCCTAGGACAAGCACTTTTTCCAATCAGAAATGGCATACATTTATGATTTCCAGAGGCATTGGAACAAAATGCAACTGTTACTCTTTGCCTTCCTTAACACCAGAAGCTTCTACTTCATCAGCACACACTAGAGTATGTCTTGGTAGACAAGTCCAGTTTCATCCATGTTATAAATTTGATCAGGAGAAAGAGCTTCCTCCTGGACAAATTTGGCAGACACATCCAGAAACTCTTCTGCAGCTACCATATCTGCCAATTCTTGCTCCCCTCAGGATTTCAAGAAACAAATTCCATGTCTTTGTTTGAAGCGGGATAGCCATCCAACTGAAAAATTACAAGGCTCATCAATCTTCAGTTGCTGATGAAGTAGCTTGGATTTTTCACATAAGAGTGGACCTGTAATTGGCATACCGTCGTTTACCACTCGTAAACAACAGCATCGAGGGTGGAGTTTCTAGCTTCATGCATCGTTTTGCAATCAGCAATTTCAGAATTGTCATCACTCGTTGCATAGAATTGCAATATCTAGTCTTAGATTTTCTTAATATTGTACACAGTCCAAATAGCAATACCAAAAATCTCCGCAACATGCTTTAGTGCACTGCCATTGTCAAGTTTTTGCAACAAGTCCACTTTCTGCTGAATCGTTAAAGAGCTGTGCTTTCCCTTCACTCCTGCCATTTTCTCAAATTTCCAAACAATTATTCAAAAAATTTCACCTTAAGACGTGAAACAAGCCAAAAAAAAAAAAAAGATTCTCACAGCACGTGTACCGGGAAAAAAATGTAAACACGCAATGTTAAGTTGCCAGATTGCCCACTTGATATGTGCTTTATTTGAACTTCAATCTATCAATACTGTACCATCATTTTTGACCAAAAAAAATTTATATCATTAGTAATATTTTTCAAATAGAGAAAACACAAAAAAAGATTTTTAAAACCTTTAAAAAGAATAAAAAATTTCGATTTCTGAAATCCTTTTTTTTTTTTTTTTTACCCATCTGTTAACTGTAACCAGTGTTCGAATCCATGCTAGAGGTGGGCAGATCCGGATCTTTCAGATTGGGTCACTAAAATGATCCATTCAAAAGACCCGTTCGTTTCAACATAAATTGGCTGATAGATAGCAGCACGTCAGTTCATTTGATGGCACGCGCTTTCTCGCTTAACTGCAATTAGCTCCGGTCAGAGGCGTAGCCAAGAGAATAGTCCTCTAGTCCGAACCCCTTTTCCCTTGAGGGTGGATTCAGTACAAATTTAAAGCTATGTACATATAGGCTTTCACCAATGAACCAAATCCATGGAATCCCCCCCTTAAGAAATTTCTGGCTACGCACTGGTTTTGGTGTATTTCTTGATCATGTGGATTGTAACGGGAGCCTGTAAACTTTTTTTTTTTTTGCTGTGCACAGTCACGATAGATCAGTGTGCCGCCTATTGTAAACTGCCAAGCTTAGGATTTCAACATCTAACAGTCAGCCACTCTCTTAATTTTGATTCGTTTAATCGCAAACTAACAGAGAGAAATAAAAAAATTCATTTGGCAGACCATATTCTAGAATACGTATTCCAACTAAATTGTCATTACTCAGAACACTGTTTTGAGATGTTGATTCTCATCATCAGAAAGTTCTTCCCTGGCACGTAGTCAATTGATTTATTCTACCAGATAGACACCTTCCCATTCACGAGGGAACAAAATGTTTCCGTTATAATAAATGTTTCGGAGTAGGGATGCAATCAACATTCATTAAAGTACTTCAAAAGGCCACATAAAATAGTCATGAAACGGGTTTATTACACAACTTACACTTGACTCACCAGCGAACTGAAGTGACGAACACAAGGAAATATGATGAGCTTTGAACACTAGCTATTACTCATCCCGCTGTAGAAGACCGACGAACGAAATGGAAATATGTTTTAGAGTGATGTGTGACTATTTTTTATAATTGTTTCCCTCTAAGGCAGTACAAATACTGCCTTTCGTATTTATTAATATACATCCGTTATGTCGGAGTCCTAAGTGAAACCGTAATGAAAAATAAATAAAAACATAGAATCTAAAAGTTGCGATAATCTTAATTTTACTGCAAACTATTAGATAAAACCCAAGATAAAATGGTTATAAGATGGTTCTAGTAACACGAAAAATTTCTCGATCCAGTAACTAATCAATGGACAATGAAATACCAGCTCCAACTGACGACCAAAGCGAACGGCGAACGATTTGGATCTTTCAGATCCTCGACTCCAGGACTGATAAGAACGAGATCTGCTGGAACTACAGAACGGCTCTTTTCGTTCACTCTGTCGACCGGGTCAGTCATGAACGACTCATCTCTAATACATGCGGATTTTCGGAATTGTACTGTACATGTGTTCCTTCACTCTGGTATTCAAAGATCTTGAAGTGGAACTGATGTACTCTTGGTCAGCTCCACAAGGGTCAGTTGCTTTGAGTGGGGTGCTGTATACACCAAATCTATTGTTCTTATGCACTGGGTCTCGATCTTTCCTAATGCTTTGAAAAATGTTCCATGTTTGGAGCCCAAAACAGATTCCATGCAATTTACACACTTTGTTTTAAATGTTGACCAAACATGGTACAAAATCAATTGATCCCACATACTTACTTCTTGTGAGTTCTCTCGCTAAGGTGATGTCATGTGCATGCAATAATTGACAAAAAATGCTATGTACAAGGAAGTCACTATAGCAATATAAGTCCTGACTATCTCACAAAACTTTGCAAGTTCCAATTTTCTGATTTTGGTATTTGACGAATGAGTAATGGCCCTACGTACAAGGAATCGTATGGCAGCCAATTTATGCGACATTGGATGAAACTACTTAGCCGAGATGATGTCATTAGTGGAAGTCTGTTTTGGTATACCGAAGTTTGCAAACACTGGGTTGTCAGGTTTGCAAACACAGTGAATGATTGGAGTTCCTCCATACTAAATGTCCAGAGCAACAAAATGTCATCCACATACCTCACATAAAAACTTGGTATTTTGGGTAATTCTGACAGCAATTTATCCTCAAGAAATTGCAAGAAAATTTCAGCTAGGATTGGATTTCACAAACCTTTGTAAGTTCTAATTTTGGTATTTGACAAATGAGTAATGGCCCTACGTACAAGGAATCATATGGCAGCCAATTTATGCCATTGGATGAAACTACAGTAGAGGCCAAAATTGTGGAAACCTTTCAGAAAAGTATTTTTGAGGTTTGATGCACCACTTTTTTTTTTTTTTTTTTTTTTTTTGGAGTAACACCATAAAATTATATTCAGTGAAAAGATAATTTCATCAAGAATGTAATGCAATAACTTTTATGAAGGATTTTGTATTAGAACAGCAGTTATAAAGAAGAAAAGTGAAACACATAGAAAAAATGAGATATACAAAAATTCTCACCATGTCAGTTAATACTTAGTCGGGTAACCTTTAGCGTTAATTACAGCCTTATGCCTTCCCATGGAGTGAACCAAGTTTTTTAGTTCTGTAGCTGTTATAATGTGAAACCAAGATTGAATTATTGCTTCTATTAATTGGGTTTTATCAGGGTTGCTTCTGATTAACAAGTTTCTTTAGTCGGCTCTATAGATTTTCGATGGGTTTTAGATCTGGACCATTCCAGCAGTGGAATATGATTATCTTTATCTTAAAACCACTTTTTGCACACAGCAGCAGCAACAACATGACATGGAGCTGAATCCTGTTGAAATATAAATGCTTCATTATCTTGGAAAAGATCACGTGCAGAAGGCTTCAGTTTGGGCTCAAGTATTTCATTAATGTATTTTTGGGCATTTCATCATCATTGTCCACCATTATCAATCCACTGCTGGACGAAGGTCTCCCCAAGTTTCCTCCACAACGGTCTGTCTTGTGCCAGTCTCCTCCATGTCACTCCTGCATACTTTCGAATTTCATCCACCCATCTCCCATGTGGTCTTCTTCTGGGTCTTTTCCTGTCCCTTGGAATCCAATCTACAATTTCGGCTGTCCATCGATGATCTGTCCTTCTGGCAGTATGTCCAGCCCATTGCCATTTCAGGGATTTAACTCTGATCATGATGTCTTCCACTCGTCATTTTTCAGATCCATGAGTTCCTCTTCTTATATCTCCTGGTTACACCAAGCATGCACCTCTCCATGCTTCTTTGAGTTGTCTGCAGCCTTTGTATGTCTCTTTTAGTTAAGGTCCACGTCTCTGCACCATACGTAAGCACTGGAAGGATGCATTGATCAAACACTTTTCTTTTAAGAAATTATAACGGCATATTGCTCTTGAAAATTATGCTGTTTCTTCCAAAAGCTCTCCAGGCAAGTTTTGTATGACGATTAATTTCTTCATCAATGTGACCCTCACTTGATATCTGCTGTCCAAGATAAACGTACGTGCCTGTTATCTCCAGCTTTTCTCCATCAATCGATAAAGCTTCATTTCTTGTAAAAGCATTGAACATCACTTTTGTCTTCTGAAAGTCCATTTTTAATCCCACTTCTTTACTCTTGTCAGCAAGTTCCTGGATCATACTCTGCAGCTCTGATGGGGTAGTTGCAAAAATAACTACGTCATCAGCAAAAGGAAGGTGGGTTAGATAATCTCCATTAATCTTTATCCCCTTGTTTTCCCAGCTCAGCGACTGAAAGACACCCTCCGATGTGGCATTAAAGAGTTTCGGAGATATGGTGTCACCCTGTCTCACTCCCTTTCCAATTTTTATGTGTGTTGTATTTCCAAACAGCCGAATCTTTGCACTTGCATTTTCATAGATGTTATTAATAATATTAATGTATGCATCTTCAATACTGCAGGATTTCAGAGCCATTGTAACTGCTGATGGTTTCACCGAATCAAAGGCTTTTTCATAGTCGATAAAAGCCATGCACAATGGAAGTTCATATTCCCTCGCTATTTCAATTAGTTCTCTCAGTACGTGGATATGATCTATTGTGCTGTAGCCACTCCTGAATCCAGCTTGTTCTCTCGGTTGAGCCATGTCCAGTGTTACCTTCAAGTGGTGTGAAAGAACTTTAGTGAAGATTTTATAAACCACTGATAGGAGGCTGATAGGTCTGTAGTTCCCCGAGATCCTCAATGTCACCTTTTTTATGTAGCAGGATCATTGTAGCATTGTTCCAATCCTCAAGAATCTTCCCTTCATTAAGGCATAGAGTGAAAATTTGGGCGAGTACTGTTTTGATTTCTCCACTTGCTTCTTTTATGATGTCTACAGTAATTCCATCTTCTCCTGGAGCTTTCCCCCGCTTCATGTTCTTGATTGCATGTGCAACTTCTGCTGGAAGGACTGGAGGAACTCTGGTACCTTTCATGATGTCTGGAGTGCATGTATCATCCCTTTCATATAATTTGGAGTAGAAATCTTTCACTCTTGTCAAAATTTTACCTCTATTTCTTGTTACAGAACCATCTTTTCTCAGTGCCATAATCTGTTTTGTTCCCTTACTGAGATGTCCCTTTGCTATCTTTAGGCTTTGGTTGTTTTCAATTGCTTTCCTCACTAGTTCACAGTTGAATTTCCTTACGTCTTCAGTGATACTTTTTCTTACTGTCTTGCATAGCTCTATATATTCCACTTTGGAGGTCACATCTTCTTTAGTTGTCCTCATTTCTCTTCTTTTTTGCATCAACATTTTGGTTTTCCTGATAATTTGTTCACATGCAACTTGTTCTTAGACCCAGCTAATTTTGTTGCTGTTTCCATAAGAGCTTTGGTTACTTTTCTGTTAACTTCAGAAATATCCACTTCTTCCGATGTTAGGCCTTCTAAAGCAGAGAATCTGTTCTTCAGTTCCAACTTGAAGGTATTATGGTGTTTTTTAAGGTTGGTTATGTCAATACATTTTGTTTGTCTTATGAGCTTGCCACGTTCAAGTTTAGTGTTGAGGTGCATCTTACATCTCACCAATCTATGGTCACTACCTGTGTTGAACTTGTTTAGCACACTGCAGTAGTCTATGACAAATTTTTTGTTACACATAATAAAATCAATTTCACTTGTCGTCCCATTTGGATGTCCCCATGTCCATTTCCTGTGTGGCTTTTTCTTGAAGAAGGAGCTCAAGATGAAAAACCCTTCTGCCTCTGCAAACTCAACGAGAGTATTTCCACGCTGGTTTCTGTTGCCGTGACCGAATTTACCTACTGAAGTTTCATTCTGTTGCCGCTGCCCTATTTTTGCATTGAAATCTCCCATAATTATCTTCAAGTGCTGCTTGCCTTAATTATTTAGATGACGAATTTCCTCATAAAATTCTTCAATTTCTTCTTCAGGATGACTTGTGGTGGGTGCATAAGTTTGAATATCTGAGCCTGGTATCTTTTCGAGAGTTGGATAACGAGTCGTGCAGCTCTGTCAGAGGAACTTTCAACTTCTACAACTTTATCCTTCAGTTTCTTGTTTATTATAAATCCAACACCACTAGTTCTGCCAGTATCTGTCCCACGATAGTAGAAGAGATGTCCACTTTTCAGTTCAACGAGATCTCCTTTTCTCCTTACCTCACTTAGCCCGACGATGTCCCACTTGATCCTTTGTAGTTCCTCTTCCAATTCAAGAAGCCTTGAATCAGAAGATAGGGAGCGTCCATTATACGTACCCAAGATCTGCATCCAGATGGCAGCCTAGTCTGGTCCTCCGGGGATTCTTAGCACCCTCTGCCTTCATGTCGCTCAGGCCGCTGTCTTGGCCAGGTACATTCCAGCTGCCAGAGACTGAGGGCCAAGATTTAAGTTGTGGAATCATTTTGGATGGGTTTGGCCATAACTCACCACGCTGGCCAAGCGGGTTGGTGAATGTGGAATAGCATTTCCTCTAATCCCGATGGTATAGTTATACCGCTATTGGCGGTTGTCAGAGCCCCTTTAGTGGGAACAGGATGCACCACGAGAAGACGGGGTTGACATTTGTCAAGGAGAGGCTGTGATGTTACGCATCACCTGACCTTGCATCCCTTTGGCCATTTATATTCCCATTAATCACACAAATTCTGCCCACACCTTTTGATGTCATACAACCCCAGATCATAACACTAACTGGGTGTTTCATGGTACATGTAATGCAATCAGGAAGCAAATCTCAGATTCTTCTCCTTACGTATTTTATGCCATCACTACCAAACAAGGAGATCTTGGTCTCGTCACTCCAAATAACACTGTCCCATTGTCCAGTTAACATGGGCTTTTAGCCCAGTTTCATCTTTTCAACCTTTGTTTGAGAGATAAAAATGGTTTTTTTTTGTTTTTTTTCCAGTGGAATTCTAACTTTTAGACCAAATTCCTGCAGTCTGTGCCAAACAGTCCTTGCACTCAACTTCACATTGCATTGTGCAATTTCATCTTGTATGCACCCAGATGATTTTCTTCTGTCACCTAGGCACAGTCTCTTAATTCTTCTATCATTTGTTGTTGTTGTTGTGCACCTTTTCCTGCCTTTACCAGTCTGGTTTTGTAGTGACTGAGTCTCCTTATACCTCTTCAAAAATTTAGAAATGCCACCTTTGGTTAAGTTTCTGCCAATTTTTCTTCTAATTTTTTCATAACTGAAGCCTTGTTCACTTAATAGTACTATTTTGCATCGCTTTCTGGGTGATCAGCCAACTCTTCGCACCATTTCTTTAATTTTATTATGTTTTACAAGCTCACTAAATGAAAGAACATACACACAAAACCAACTTGATAGCAATCACATAATACACTGACAAATGCCCTGCTCTCAGCTCCAATACATGACATGAATAGTTGAATTCTACTGTGACCTGACTGACTCATTGCCAAAACAAGATGACACCTGATTGGCTCTCTGAACACTCATGCTCATTGGCTACATTCAAATGAAGGAAAGCTACTTCATATCAACCTAAGCAACTTGCGCTTCCTTTTTCTGGTTATTTGGCTATAACTTTTCATAGAATACAGATAATTGAACAAACTTTGTTGCATTACATTCTTGATGAAATTATCTTTCCATTGATATATAATTTTATGGTATTACCCCCCCCCCTTCTCTAAAAAAAAGTGGTGTTATGAGCCATCAAACCTCAAAAACACACTTTTTCCAAAAGGTTTCCACAATTTTGGACACTACTGTACTTAGCCGAGATGGTGTCATTAGTGAAAGTCTGTTTTTGGTATACCAAAGTTTGCAGACACTAGGTTGCCGGGTTTCTCACTAAGGTAAAGTCCAGAAACGAGATGCAGTAATTCTTTTCACATTCCAAGGTGAATTTTATGGAGGGAAACACCAATGGCATAGATACAGTGAATAAGTGGAGTTTCTCCATACTAAATGTCCAGAACAACAAAATGCCATCCACACACCTCACATAAAAACTTGGTACTCTGGGTAATTCAGACAGCAATTTATCCTCAAGAAATTGCAAGATAATTTCAGCTAGGATTGGTGACAGTGGGGAATCAATCCATAGCAGCCCCATTGTGTTGGCGATAGATGATATCTTCAAACTTAAAGGGTGTTTTTGAACCAATTGTAAAGCTGACAAAGTGGCCCGTATCTCCGCTGGCAAAAAGAGATCAGTAGCTTAACTTGGCTTCTATGATCTCATGAGTAAAATAGAAAAAAAGTTAGGGTTACATGCATCATGCAAACCACAGCTGGCTCTACTTATTGGAAACCCCTCGCATGTTAATTTGGCAACCATAAAGAAAATTTAAATTCAGGATATCTATCACCAGACAGGTAATTGACAAGGTACATCATTTCAAGAATTTTCAATGGTCTATTTGAAGATTTTTCTCGGGTGGTGGGCTCTCCATTAGGTACCCCTTCCTTTTAATCACTCACTAACTGAAAATTCCAGAATAAATATATACACTGAACAGCAATTGAATTAGAGACAGCTGGCATTATGCAAATTTGGCGCTGTGGGCAGCCCTGTAAACGGAAACGACATGAAGGTATGCAGCAATCCAACAATATAAGGAGTGATACGACGGTAATCAGTAAAAGCCGGACGGAGTATGGGTAAGACGAAGGATCTAAGCGCATTTGATCGTGGGCAAATTGTCGGGGCCCAACGAATGGGTCACTCCATCGCGGAAGTCTTGCGGGCACTGGGATTTTCATGAGCCACGGGTGCACCATGAGTACATTGACTCCGGTAAAACCATCCCTGCAAGGGCCAACTGCCATGGACAACAGCGTATGGATGTGTGGGGTCATCGTCGGCTAGCTCGCATTGTAACAGCGGATAGACGGGCCACAGTGCAAGAAATCACTCGGCAATTTAACGCTGGTGCACAAAAACGTATAAGCAGCAACACCATCCAGAACCATCTCCTCGCTATGGGGTACAGAAGCCATCGTCCCACGAGGGTACCGCTGCTGACTGCACATCACAGGGTGCAAAGATTATTAGCATGGGCGCGGGAACATCGCCACTGGACCCTAGACATGTGGGAAAATGTTGCCTGGACTGATGAGTCAAGATTCACATTGGTACATGCGAATGGCAGGATATGAGTACGGCGCAAATCACATGAAGCGATAGATCCTTCTTGCCAGTAGGGTACTCTTCAAGCTGGTGGGGGTGGCATTCTGGTCTGGGGACTGTTTACGTGGACTGAAATGGGAGCCCTGGTAAGTGTGAAATCATCTCTCACAGGTCAACGCTACCAGGATATCCTGGACGACCATTTGCTCCCGTTTGTGCAACTTCAACATCCCACTGGGGACCTCATCCTGCAACAAGACAATGCACCGTGCCATCACTCCCGAATTGTATCCGAATGGTTGGATGAATACTACACCGACGTGACCTCGCTTCCTTGGCCAGCTAGGTCACCTGACCTCAATCCCATCGAGCACATCTGGGATGTCATCGAGAGAGACTCTGGCCCCCCTCCATCAAATTTTCGTGAACTGTGGGAGCTTGTTCAGGGGTCATGGATCCGTATGGCTTCCCAGCGCTTCCGGTGTCTTGTTGAGTCCATGCCGAGACGAATCGCTGCAGTCATCAGGGCGAAAGGTGGTGCTGCACGATACTAAACAGGTATCTTTAATTCAATTGCTCTTCAGTGTAAAGGTGTGTGTGGATTCTCTTCATTTTTCCTGAGCAAAGGAAAGAGGCATTTCACTAAACTACTTTGTTACATGGAGGCATGGTATGATACTACAAGTTAGGTTCCTGGTTCAAGTGGTGTTGTTATGCATTACTTCCAAAATTTAAGTTCTCTTACAGTTGAAGTCCTGTCATTTTTGACAAGCCAGACATTACATAGGTGTCTAGTGGTTGAACAATTTACTTACATGAAATTTTTCTGAGTGCAGATTTTGTTCAAAAAAAAAAAAAAAAAAAAAAACCAAAATATTTTCATTCTCTTTATCCCTTCTAAATGCAATCTTGGCAACTTAATGAAAATGAAACATGGTCAAAACTTAACTCTTCTGTTTATTTTACATGCATTTTATGAAAATAGCATAAAAAAAGAAAAAGACAGACTGATCAAAAAAGTTTTATATACAATTACTCCATGATGGATTTATTTTACAATAAAATCCAGGAACCTAACTTGTAGTATATAAAATCCATTACTATACTACAAGTTAGGTTCCTGGTTCAAGTGGTGTTGTTATGCATTACTTCCAAAATTTAAGTTCTCTTACAGTTGAAGTCCTGTCATTTTTGACAAGCCAGACATTACATAGGTGTCTAGTGGTTGAACAATTTACTTACATAAAATTTTTCTGAGTGCAGATTTTGTTCAAAAAAAAAAAAAAAAAAAAAAAAAAATCCCAAAATATTTTCATTCTCTTTCTTTATCCCTTCTAAATGCAATCTTGGCAACTTAATGAAAATGAAACATGGTCAAACATGGTCAAAACTTAACTCTTCTGTTTATTTTACATGCATTTTATGAAAATGGCATAAAAAAAGAAAAAGACAGACTGATCAAAAAAAGTTTTATATACAATTACTCCATGATGGATTTTTTTTACAATAAAATCCATTACTATGTGCATGATTGGGAAAAAAATAGCTATTTACAGCAACATTTTCTGATAATTAAGCACAAGTCTTAGAATATCATATTAAGTTTTCCACTGCTCAATATCAGAAAATTTTAAATGTATCATGACTGCCACGACAGTTAAAATGCCACCTTGTGAAGAACAGATTCGGTTGTGAACTCTTGCAGTCACAATTGTACTTGCACAAGTTGCTGATAGATTGCAAACATCTACCAGAAATTTAAGGAGACATGGGCTCATCATTGTTCTAGGTTTAATGTGCATCGCATGCACTCAGGGATCAATCCATCTCTTTCAGAAGCGAAGATTATGTTTGTGTTTCACCATAAAACTGTAAAAAAAAATAAAAAATCAGTCACTCAAATAATTTCATTTAAAATAGTTTAAAAAATACTAAAGGAAATAAGGAAAAGTGCTTTCATTTGTTTTCTGTTAAAATGAATATTTACCATAAAACAGGAATACTGTTAATTCAATCTTATGAATATTACTAGAGAAAACTTCTTACCTACAACTTAAACTTTTTAGGATACACCTTAACTGATTGCATAATTAATTTCAAAAAGTTTCTGCACTTTATGATAATCTTAATGGACAGACAAATGCACTGCCCTACGATTCTGGACAAGCCTCTATTGCTAGTGAATCAAGTCCTACGCACACACTATGTCACAAATCCAATTATAAATATACTGTGAATGCAAGATTCCTCAATTGACAGAGTTAACATATTTCCAGAGTGGAATGATAATAAGGTGCCACAAAAGCAATCGCTCAGTATCTGACATTTCAGCAGCACTGAAGATCCTTAAGTGGACAGTTGGTAATGTGATATGCATATGAAGCAGACTGATCTGCCAAAAAAAAAAAGGGGGGGGGAATGACCTGGTAAACTCCCTAAGCTAATAGACCTCTGTACAGGACTGTCCCCCAAAATGCAAATCAACATTGTGTCAAATCAAGAAAACCCTAGGTAAGACTATTAGTACTGATTTTAGCACCAGTACACTCACTCACAGGATGTTGCATGACATGGGGTACTATGGTCACAAAGCCATCTACAAGCCACTAACCACTTTGACTAATGCCACACTCTGATTAGAATAAGGGACACTGATCTTGGACTGTAGACCAATGAAAAACTGCTTTGTATAGACGATTCACAGTGCACAGCTTACCAGTCTGATGATCGTTCATGGGTCTGGTACATGCCATGAGAAATGCACCTTCTGGACTGTACATCCCGACAATGAAGTTTGGTAGAGGCAGCACAATAATGGTTTTGAACCGTTTTTCATGGTTCAGCTAGTGCCTATTAGTCACTGTGGACAAAACCATGAATGCTGAACTCTACTTAAATGCCCCAGACAATTATGTGGTATCAACATTGTGTTTGTACTATGGGAAAGGCCCATGATAACTCTATCAGCAGGAAAACACATGTCATGCTGCTCACTTTGTTACAGATGCTACGAGGACATGTGCATCAAAAAGTTGGACTGGTCACACAGCCCAGAGTTCTAACCTGAACTCTATAGAGAATCTCTGGGGAGAACCAGATCATAAGATGCATAGAAGATAACACCAAATAAATCTGAACTGGTCACTGTTTTGAAGGCCAAACATCTCAACAGCCAGTTACAAAAAAACTGATGGGCAGTAAAAAAAAAAAAAAAAAGCAAAAAAACTGAAACTGATGCAGTTCCACAAATACTAGAGGCTGTCATAAGATTCAGAGGTTTCAGTACACAATATTCAATTTTCTGTAAACAAATATTATTAATGGTAGAGAGAGCACACTGTGTCAGATGTTGAACTTTCACTTTTATTTCAGTTTTTGGTGTGTGCTTTACAGGGTTCGTACTCTTTTGGGGGAAAAAATTCAAGGACTTTCCAGGCCATATACAAAAAAATTCCAGGATGATTACTACGCTTTACAGTATCATGCTCAAATTAGTTTTTAAAAGCAATTTCAGTTTTAAGTAATAAAAATGATGAAAGATGCAAATGGATGAGTGTGCTTTTTTACCCATTACATTTCTTTTTAATGTTTTTAATTGGCGAATTACCCAATAATGCTAAATTGAATCATGATGCAATTACCACAAGGCTATTCAGAAAATCCTTTCCCTCAATCAGAAAATGATTAATTCAATCAGTCATTTTAGCTGCATCACTATTCTGCACTATCTTCCATGTAATCAGACTATTATTGATAACAACTGAAATTATTATAAAATAAAGTGAGGGCAGATTCAGAATTTAAGAATGGGGAGGGCGCACGTCTAACAGAGGACTGGTAAAAAAATCTCTGAGATTTATTTCCTCCAAAAAAACACGGTGGTAAAACATGGAGGACCCATAAGGGGGAGATGGGGTGCTTGCCTGTCAGAGTACATCACAAACAGCAGTTCTGAAGTACTGCTGTGTGGATCACTGAAAAGTTCGGGCCAATGTAAGACAAAACGTGGAGTTGCAAATCCATAAGTGAAAAAGTGTGATGTCTGAAAACAAGAAACGTGAGACAAACAAAGCACTTATCTACTTACTCACCCCCCACCCCTTTTTTTTTGAAATGGGGCATGTGGATTCTAGCTCTGATAAAAAGTGTTTCCATACACGGGAATGATTTTTTTTTTTTTCTTTTTAACATTCCCAATGACTGCCACTGGTGGATGCATATTGGGATGTGACTTTTGAAGGCAATGAAAATCTTAATTAATAGACAGAATATGTTCCAGACTTAAGGAAAATTTCCTCCAATTGTAGTACAGTTATGTTAAATCAAAAAGCATAAGCCACGGAATCACTATGCACCTCAAGAAATGACTCGGGAGTGGACGATCATAGAAAGGTGAACCAATAGAGTTTAAAACAGAAAGTGTAATTTTAGGAACATGGCAACAAATTTCAAATAAGTTTCATCATAGAAATCAGAAAGTCCTGGCCCACCACCCAACCCAAAAGAATCTAACCACCTTTATGTCTACCAGTACACTTGCCTCATATTACTTTCCAAAAATTATTTTTCATATCAAACAAGATTGCCTCAATTTACTTTTATTTTTTTAAATCAAAATCACTGCTAAACTAAATTTATGAAGTGCTACCCCAAAATGTGGAACTAGCTAAACTATTTATAAAAACCTTAAACATAAAACAATTTCAGTTTTTTATTGGTATAAATTAGGATATTCTTAAGTATTTTACATAAATGAAAAATGATGAGCATAAGGAATCTCTACCTCCAGTTAAGCTTCAATCATAACCAGAATCAGAATAACCACTTTTGGTTCAACTCCCAAAACATAAGACAATTATATGAATTAAGTTTTTAAAAGCTTTTTTTTTAAAAAATTGAAGTTTGTCAGTTATATAAACCAAAATCTGATCAATGCATTAAGGACAATTGATTGAATTGTTTTGGCCACAAATTCATAGTAAAATGTACAGCAAAAATATGTTTTAGGAGCCCATGAGTATTTACTGTACAAGTATATATAAGGTTTTATATTACCAAAGTTTTAGTCCAATAAGAAGCCCAATTGTGGAAGTTAGTTGCAGAAAGTTATAAGTTTTGGAACAGAAGAGTTCATTAGTCTATTTACATGAACTTCATATGAAAAACACTAAATAATTATGAAGATATAAGATCAAAACTGGTTTGAAGTTCAACATGCTTCAAAGAAAAAAAAAAGTTCATTTCTATTGTAAATTGTACAAATATAAAAATTTTATGTTTTAGTATTAATTCTCTATATGCTTGGAAGATACCACAAATATGGAGTATCAATGGATGGTTATACAGATTTAAGATTGCTGACTTTGGTTTCAAGTTCCATATCCATTTTTTTAAGTACTGCTCTTTTCTCATGAGCAGTTTTTCTAAAGCTATTAGATTTTACAATGTATGTAATGTTATTTGTAGTTTCAGCTTTTAAAGCTAAATCATCAGCAGAGTTAAGTAATTCTTTGACTTCTCCTTCAATGAGTTTCCTTTTCTTTTCTATGCTATCAATTTCATCTAAAATAGCTTTCCTTTTTCCACATATGGCTGCTTTTTCCTTTTCTTTGGACTTATCATCCAAATATGTATGTATTTTTGCCTTGCAGCTCCAACTGATAACAGAAGGGATTTTGAGATATTTACCTTATCAATACCACCTACATAGGATATATGATCATAAATAATTCTCTGTGCTACAATTGACTCCTTTCTCATGTTTTCTACAATGAGCTCCTTATTGACTGAAAAACCCCTCTCAACAGAAGCTTGGCCATGTGACAACAGTAAAGAAGTTTCACAACTTTCCACAGTTCACTAAAAGCTTTAGTAGAAGACATGTATTCATACAATAATGTGTCTACTCTTTGTTGTTTATCTTCTGGATCAAAGTTTATGAATGAAGATTTTACTGCTGCAACACTGGTCACAAATTCCTTAAACTGCCATATTACACCATCACATAATTCTGGTTGTATTCTATGAGCATCAACAAGTGTGAGAATGGATGTTAGATTCTTAATACAAGTCTCACTATTTTTTGACATCAACCGAGGATCTAAACACTTCATGTGGCGAACAAGGGAGTACTTAAGTGGATTTTTTTCCAATAGCTTCACAACTAGCTTTTGCAAAAATATTCGGCATTCCATTCTAAACTCCATAAGTTTGCGTTCACTAATGTTCTTAGCACTTAATTCTTTCAATACCTTCTCTGTTTGAAACCCAACATCAATTTCTTTATAATGACAACACTGAGATGCATCTGTAAGGTCTACTTGTAACAGCTTTAAGGCAGAGTTAGCTTCTGCCATTACGGTTCTTTTAACAAAGCGATTCATCATATTTCTTAGCATCTTTTCAAGATCTGTGGCCATAAAGGCATCATTGGCTTATCTGACTGATATGCCTTGAGAAATGGTACCAGCTGTTTTGAAACTGAATTGAAGAAATGCAGTTTAGCCAAAACAAAAGGATCTTTAGTGAAAGTTTTGATAGCATCAAATGATACAGTGTGGGGATTCTTGATGCACTTCTTTTCAACTTGGTTAACATAATTTTCAATGTCTGCCCAAATTTCTAATGCTCGCTCGCAGGCAGGAGTATTTTCTAGCCACCTGTGTGGGCAGAATTTTAATGGCATCTTACTGGCTAAAATTATTTTAGAAAAATCTTCCCTCCTTGCAGGTGAATCTTTAAAAAGCCTAAATAATGATGAAAGCAACTTTTGAATTTCCACCGTGTTGCTGAGGCTCCATGTCGAAAGGCATTGTTTACAATGTGAAGTCCACAGCTCCCTGTGTTTAGGAGTTGGACATTTGAGTCAGCACTAAGTGTTGATTGCAGCACATCAAAAAACTTCCAATTAACATTGGGTCCATCCATTGATAACTGCACAATGTTACACAGTGGGAGGCACGCCATGCATTCAAGAAAATTTTCCATCATTATGTCTGCACTAGCATGACCCAAAAAACTGATGACAAATATCTGGTTGAAACTGTTCCTTTTCCCCATAAACGAACATGTATATCCATTTGTTTTGACTGACTAAACTTGTTTAAACTTTCGTCAAACAAAATCACAAAATTTTCATTTTCAGTTTTGACTTCCTGAACCAACACTGATTTAAAGTGAGGTGCTAAACCAAAGCAACAAATGTAGGAAAATTTTTTTCGCCACAGCTGAAGTTTCCAGCAATTCTGCTGTCAGAAAACATTAGGCGGAATAAAACATCATTACCTGCACAAGACCTGTAAGAGTAATGGGATTTAACCACTTTTAAACACCACAATGCTTCTGCTTTAATGGTTGCATTTTTTTCAAGAGGAATATGCAGAGGATTAGATGTGGATGCAATAGGCTGTACTTGTTTGTCACTTGATACACATAGCAATTTATCAACAGTTAGTGGAACATTTTTACAGCTTTCTGTCAACATACTATATTTTTTTCCTTTCATGTGGCTTCTTAAAGCGGATTCCCCCATATTCGAAACATCTATTATTTTAATGGATAAAAATGCATTTTGCAACATGGCAATTGCTTTCATCTTTTTTAATCCATCCAGCATATTTAGGATTTATTAGCCAAAGATCACTAAAAGTACACTTACCCATATTTAAAGGGGGAGGGTGAAAAAATGGGTAAATCAACTGAAACAGTAAATGAAAACCAAAAAAATATCTAAGATCAGGAACCACACAACTAAAAATTGAGAATTTCCCCTGAGTAAGGGGCTACACATGTGACCAATTACTATAGGCCAGATTTTAAGTAATTAAAGAAAAAGGGTCTTACTGCTATGTTCTTTCCTGCTCCCCCAGCTTTGTCCTTTAGGCAGCCTGGGTTGCAAATGCTTTGGCATTGATTTAGTCTTCATTCAAAACAAGGAAACAACACTTAGTGAAGTTACTGTTTTATGACCTGTATGCCAATCAGTAGACAGAGTGTTGTGCTAAAAGACTGTTACAAAGCATCACCTCTTACAGCTGGGCTCCAAACCAGAGGAAAGGAAATGTTAACAAACACTTAGTGCCTGAGGGAAGCAAAACTTTGTACTGGGTCTCCTCCTCCAAGTCTCAAATCTTTCATACTTACCCAGCTGGAGAGTGGACGTAGGGCTTCAAGCTTGGAGAATGAATACTGCTCTTATATCTATGCCTTTGAATTTAATTTCGACCATTTTCAACAGGGTAGGTTCCTAGGTTGTACCTAACAGCATACTAAAATTTCGCCAAAATCCAACCCCTTTTACGTGAATTATCGTACGGACAAATGGAAAAAACCAAAGCATAAACGTTTCTGCAACCTACAGTTCGAAAGGGTTAGTAATTTCTAAAATAAAAACATAACGAACAGCGTGAAAACTAGCTCATACACAGAATATTTGAAACTACAGTATGCGCTCTCAATTATTAGGGATGATAGGGGGAAGGGAATAGAACTGTCCATAATTAGCATGTTCTCGTTGCGCTAGGCGCTTAAGCACTGCTGAATTCCGCCAGACCCCCAATGGTCAAATGATTGAAATGTGCTGATGTTCATGGAATGAAATGGTTGATCAGCTATGATAACCGCATAAAAGTTCGAAGGGGAGGAGGGGGGCGATTTTTTTTTTACTTTATGCAACATTCTACATTACTCCAGTATTTATCTTGTCATCATCAACAATAGCAATGTAACTACCACTTACGATCGCGGATATCGGCCAACTGAAAATCTGCCATACAACTAAGGGATACAACACACAGGTATCATGTTACAGTGTATTGTAATTGAAAAAAAAAAAAAAAAAAAAAAAGATTTCAGAAATTAAAATCGAAAAAAAAAAACTTTCAGAAATTAATATCAAGTCATGGTCTTTCAAAAATCCGCTTTCCTTTATAATGTTTAAAAACATGTAATGTTTTTTCTTTTACCTGTCGTGTATAATAACATGGGTTGATTTTTTTTATGGAATCAGACGTCCATATGTCTGATTGTCTTCGTCTGAGTTCACACGTTAGCTACTGTGTACAAATAAACATATTTTTTCAGCTCAAAAAATATGTAGTTTTGTATGTATTCACAGTATAACTCATTCCGTATTCCCACAGAACAAAATTCAGCAGATACAAATGAAGAACATCAAGACCCACCCAACACCATGTTTCCGATTGTCTGCTGTTTATATTCAAGAAATGCGAATATGGATCAATGGTGAATGCAGCAACTATGGTTTTTATTTATTACCAAGAAAAAAAAAAAAGGAGCCTGAAAGCTGTAAAGCTGAAACGGATATTTCTCCCCCTCCCGAAAACATTCCGATTAAGTTCAAACAGCAGGAGCACGCGTCCACGCACACTCAACCTCTGGAATGTCCTGATGGAACGGCTTCTTTTCATTTGGCACATCGCCATAAATCACCACCTGCAGCTCACTGAAGTGTCTTTCTCCTTCACCTTAACTATAGGAGAAAACGTAAAAAAAAAAAATGCTGCCCAATTTTCGACAAAATGACCAAATTTACGTCATAACGTTGCAATTTACTAATATACGTTTATCTGCTGAATTTCGCCTAAATCCATTGAAAACTTTTTAATTATAGATTTTTTTATTAAAACAGTAACACAGACATCTGAATAAAAATGTATGTTTGTAATTAACATAGAGTCCATATCATCACAGAAACAAAATTTAAGGATCACTCTGTTTAAATAAACCATGGCATCTAAAAAAAAATAATTTGCTTGCTTTTCCCGTAATTTATAATTGCCGTTTCTTTTTTGAATCCGATTTTGCAACGGAATATTTTTTTCTTTTTTTTGCATCTGCTAAAGTTTCAAACGGAATTGGGCGAAATTTGCACTAGAACTTTATTGTGATGTATTTTAACCACTGTGTGGCTTTACTGTGTTATTTTCAAAATTCCGGAAAATGGATTTCTGAAAATATCTCTTAGTCCTTTTGAGCCGTGGAAGTGATAAACAGGTGTTTGCTTTCTTCCCAACCAAGGGCTTCGGATCAGCGCTCCCAGCTGTCAATCAACCGTTGCTATGGTAACACACTTTCTGCTCAAGGCTCACTGTCTAAAGAGGCACACATAATAAAAATTTCCAATGCTAACTTTTTAAGTTTTAAACCGATTCAAATGGAATTTTGGGAGTGAGCTTCTGTAATCCAATTACAGTAAATGTAAAAATTTCAGCCACTTTTGTGAAAAATTCGCAAAGATAGTTTTCTTATTTTTTATCATAAGTAGCCGAAGTCTCTTGAGGGGTGGGCCGGAAGCAAGCGTCTTAATGCAATAAACAAGGAGCAGATGAATGTGTTGTTCAGGCATACTCTTCACTGGTGGATGCCAGCTGACTTGGTAAACACGCGACCCCCTTTGCAAATGCTAAATGTCTCTTCTTTCCCCTTCTGTTGTTCTCAGTAGTTGTCGGACGGACATCAAGCTCAGGGCTAGAGAATGCATCAAGCTCCCCTTCCCTAACAGACCTGCTAGTAATCATCCAATTTTATTGCACTGGAAGTAGTGCTTCCCCCCCCCCAGCCAAATTAGGATTTGGGCACATCCGAAATACCACTGTAGCCGGCGGTTTCTTTGAGAACAGAGAGGAACTTAAAAAAATTAAGGGGTAACAGTCAGTAACACGATTTCCTAAAATGGCATTTTTTTTAAGCACTAATTTCAAATTTCAAGGCTTTTCAAGACAGCATTAAAAAAATACCGTTTTTCCAGGATATTCCAGGCCTTGAAAACGTAATCATGATTTTCCAGGACTTTCCAGGTTTTCAAGCACGCGTGCGCACCCTGGCTTTAGCAAGTGCACAAGGTTGTTAACTGAACGTTTTTATAGATTCTGTCTTAATTAGAATAACCCTGTTTTATCTACATGTACACAGCACGTCAAAGAATTTTTAAGACTGGCGCTAGATTTCAGCCTACGGTGGCGCCACCAGTGTAATCGCGAATGCGTTATAAACCGTGACCATCTGCTTGCTTTCTGCCAAAAGTACTGCGCAGTTGTTAAAGTAAATCAAACGAAATGGCCATTCATTAGAGAAGTAAAATTTTTTCATGTTAAATTATTAAGATGGAACAAAGGGCTGTTATTAAATTTAACGCAAAACTTGGTAAAAGTGCCTCGGAAACGTACCAAATGATGAAACAAGTTTACAGTGAGTTTTGTTTAAGTAGAGCAAGTTGTTTCCTGTGGCACAACCGTTTTTTGGATGGAAGAGATACACTAGAAGATGATAAGCATACCGGCAGACCAAGTTCATCTAGGACACCCGAGATTATTGAAAAAGTGTGTGATTTTGTAGCGAACAATCGATGTGCGTCACTAAGAATGATGGAAGAGTCTTTAAACATCAACAAAGAAACGATTCGAACCATCCAGCATGAAGATTTGGGCAAAACAAAAGTCTGGGCTAAATTTGTTCCACACACGTTAACCAATGAACAAAAATCAAGGAGAAGTGCACATTGCAGAGACATCATTTCAGCCGCTGAAAATGATCCAAACTTCTTAAAATCTATTGTTACAGGTGATGAAACATGGTGTTTTCAATATGATCCTAAAACAAAGCGACAAAGTGCGGAATGGAAGTAAAAAAACTCACCACAAGCCAAAAAAAAAAAAAAAAAAAAAAACAAGAAAACTTCCATCGAAAATCAAAACAATGCTCATTACATTCTTCGATAGTAACGGTATTATCCACAAAGAATTTGTTCCAAGTGGACAAACAATTACTGGTGAGTTTTATTTAAATGTTTTGAGGCGTTTGATGGGCAGAATTCGTCCAGAATATCAGGATGAAAACAGTTGGTGTTTGTTGCACAATAATACACCCAGTCACACCTCACTTCTTGTTCGTAGATTTTTGGCGAAAAGTAACGTCTGTGTGTTGAATCATCCACCGTATTCGCCTGATTTAGCACCCTGCGACTTTTCTTTATTCCCAAAACTTAAAATGATGCTAAAAGGTTATTTTGATGATATTTCGACCATACAAACAGTTTCGACGCGTGCTTTGGAGGCAATTCCGCTAAGTGAACTGGAACAGGCATTCGAATCATTATTAAATCGCTGTAACAAGTGTATTGAAGCCGGAGGGACTTATTTTGAATAACAAACCAAAACAAATTATAATTTCTTGTTTCTATTTCATTTTACAGACCCAGTCTTAAAAATTCTTTGCCACACTGTGTATATCTAATCCCACTATAAAACTAAACAAATACAAAAAAAATTGGAGCAGATAATTAATAATAACCAGAAATAATCTTTATAGCTCTCAAAGTAGTACACCTTTACTTAAACAGTAGGACATACAACTATTTTTTAAAAATCACTGGTACTCAACTGCTATGAGGATAATTCCAGCTACTGCAATGTACCAAAAATTAGATCAATAGGCATTACATCAATTATTTTTTTATCAGATAATCAAATGGATACAGGCATGATAAGTGTATCTCTGCGAACTCCCTACAAAACTGATTCAATTTTGGTTTGAATGGTGGATGGAGATAACAAATTAGAGCTGTACAAAAATATTAAATGCACTAAATCTCTTTGATGAAATGGGAAAGCTTCAAAAAACGACTCAAATTGATCTCCACCTAAACAGAGCCATGCTCTGTATTTGGTTTGATTACAAGGGAATCATCGGTCATGAGCTGTAGGCACCAAACCAAACAATCACTGCAAGTGTTTACTGTCAAAAACTTCAAGAATAAACAAGGCTTTGAAGTCTTAAGCATCCCAGTTTGGTGAAACAGTAAGGTGTCTTCCAGCACAATAATGCTAGACCACATGACAGTATGTGGCAATACAGAACAAATTGCAGGAACCTGGCTAGAAACTTTTGCCTCACATACCATATTCACCAGTCTTAGCACCAACAGGTTTTAACTTGCTCTGGTAACAGCAAAATCATTTTATTGGTAAAACCACAAAAGATCATATAGAAGTTGAAATGGGGATTCTAATGTTATTTCACTCCAAGGATGCTACTTTCTTTGATAAGGAAATTAAACAGCTAACCAAATGACAGGAACAGGTCATCACTAATAATGAGTCTAGACTAGTGGTTCCCAACCTTTTTGACTTCGCTACCCTTTCAACATTATATTGTTATCGCGAGCCCCTGCACCTACTATTTCTGTTCATATAATAAGTAATATTACAGTTTTGTACATATATTCTTAAATGCCTCCAGAACTTACTGAGACTACTTTAATATCATCGTCGAATGAACATTTTAATTGTTGCAGCATTCGTCTCAATGCCAAGGTGTGTCTATGGATAATACAATGTGTCCAAGAAATATTCGCACATATATTTTTGATGCGAGTAAGTAAGCCCACAATTTTTTTCTGTTATCGATTTTGCATCATCTGCAAAAATTCTACAGCAAGAAGACCATTCAATTTGCTTTTCTTCAAAATACAAATTGATTAAATTAAAAATATCCTCGCCAGCTGTACGCTCTTTAATGGGCGACAAAACAATGTTTTCCAGCACTTTACCATCATTCAGGTATCGTACAAATACAATTAACATTGCTAGATTAAAAACATCTGTGGTCTCGTTTAACTGCAGAGTGTACATAGTACTTTTCCGCACCCATTCTATAATGACAGATTCAACATCCTCGGACATATTGTGGATTCGGTGAGACATTGTGTTGAAAGCACGGGATATTATGTCCAATTTGTTTGCCGAATCATCACCAAACATGCACTTGACAACTGCTTTCGCAGGTGGTAAAATCAGATTTTCTGCAATAGTATAGGCTTCCCCAGCTTTCCATATTTAGTAGTTTACCAAGTATGATGCTTTAATCGCTCTTTCACTATCTTAATTACCAAGTGAAACATATGAATTAATATTAGATACTTTGAGTTCTTCGAATTACCATTTGAAAAATCAATTGATTTATATGCAAAACTTTGGTGCTTAGTTTCTAAGTGACGAGGCAAGAGTGAAGGTTTCAAGCTGCTGTTTGTGAGGACTTTTCCGCAAATGGCATAGTGTGAGCATGGGTAGTCATCACCTCCTATAAATGAAAAGCCAAATTTAATATAATCTACACTGAATTTCCCTTTTTTAGTACTAGATGTAATGCCAATATCTTGAACATCTTTAAGCACTGTTTCAGAGTTTTTGTCTGTTGAAGGTGTTTTACAGGATTTCAGATCTTTTTAATTTTTATTTTTTTTTCATTACGTTTTACCATGGTTTGGTTCCAGTCTTCAACCAGTGATCCATGATTTTACAAAAAAAAAAAAAATACTAACGACAGGTATGTCTACCTTGAAGTTCAAGGTTTTCACATGCTCCTACAACCCCAATGCTAGCTTAACGATGCAGAGACGTTCAATGCTCTGTAAGTTCCAGTGAACAACAACAGCATGTGTACACTCTGCAAGGTCCTCCCACAAGTTAAGAACTAACCATTTTTTTTTTTTTTTTTTTCTACGTCAGTCAGGTAGAACAAACTATTCTGTGGCCATGTGATGTAGCAGATTAGTCTTTCCCTCGCTGCGGGTGTCTGTCGCACGTGGATGTTTTTGAAACATAATACAGTATCAATCATTCTCTCGTGCATGCTATATACGTATAAGAATGTCTCCCAAACATCTGCAAAAAAATAATAAAACTGTTAATGCATTTCAATTTAGTAGCGGTGAAAAAAAAAACTTTTATTGTAATTTTATGGAGAAGTCATTACAGAATTTTTACCGTGAACCCCCTTGGGGGTTCGTAAACCAACAAATGGGAACTACTAGTCTAGACTATGAAATTGATTGAAATAAAACACTGTGTAAGGAAAAACAGGTTGCTTTCCATGTATGCAAATGGAGAGCACTTTAGCATTTACTCTGACATGGGAAAATTGGCCAGAAGTACTGCAAGGATTCAGCAAATTCAAAAATATGCTATGAAGTGTGTGTGTGGAGGGGGAGCGAGAGGCACTGCTCTATGGTGCAGCAGTGTAACAAAATGAAATGGGTTGAGAAATTTTGTCCATATTAATTTTTATGTTAAAAAATTATAAACAATGGAATGTGAAATTGAACAGCATTCCACATACTCTACTAAAACAGTTTAGGCTTGGCCATAATGGAACCACAGCTACTGAGTGTGCGCACACGCGCGCGCGCGCGCGCGCACACACACACACACACACACACACACACACACACACACACACACACACACACACACACACACACACACACACACACACACACACACACACACACACACACACACACACACACACACACACAGGCATTTGTAAAAGATACAATACATATAGCAAAATGTCGAATGGCTCATGACATCCATTCTGGTGTAAAGAGGATTAAGCATCAACCACATTATCATAGGTTTTCCAAGTACGGTAAAGTCACACTTAAAAACGGCAGCATCTAGACACTGGTGCAAAATATTTCACCTTCCTAAGTGATACATATGATTTGTGACAAGACTACTGCTTAGTACTAAAATCCTCTTGACAGCATGCATGAATGCTCCCCAAGCCCTGAAATGACCACAAACACAAATCAGTGCACCCACCCTTCCTGTCAATTCTAGACTTAATTTTATTCAATAGTGCCACAATTTTTTTTCATGATCATCATACTGTTCAAAAATATTACCTACACACTAGAAAAAAAAAAAAATTCCAAACAAATGCATTTGGTTAAGAAATCTTAAATTTTCCAGAACTACCTGGACTACAACTAAAAGGCATCTAAACCAGATAGGTAACTGGAAGATGGTTACTGGGCATCAAGTACTAGCATCAATATCCAATAACTAGGTCTTCACTATCACTTGGTGATATGATGCATATGAAACATATTATACTATGGTTTACTGACTTTAATAACAGATATCAATCAGGAAATTCTTATACCTTATAATTAGTACCTTGTAGGTCACATTGATGAAGAAATTAATCGGCGTACAAAACTTGCCTGGAGAGCTTTTGGAAGAAACAGCATAATTTTAAAGAGCAATATATGCCATTATGTCTTAAAAGAAAAGTGTTTGATCAATGCATCCTTCCAGTGCTTACGTATGGTGCAGAGACATGGACCTTAACTAAAAGAGACATACAAAGGCTGCAGACAACTCAAAAAAGCATGGAGAGGTGCATGCTTGGTGTAACCCGGAGAGATAAGAAGAGGAACTTGTGGATCCGAAAAATGACAAGAGTGGAAGACATCATGATCAGAGTTAAATCCCTGAAATGGCAATGGGCTGGACATACTGCCAGAAGGACAGATCATCGATGGACAGCCGAAATTTTAGATTGGATTCCAAGTGACAGGAAAAGACTCAGAAGAAGACCACATGGGAGATGGGTGGATGAAATTTGAAAGTATGCAGGAGTGACATGGAGGAGACTGGCACAAGACAGACCGTTGTGGAGGAAACTTGGGGAGACCTTCGTCCAGCAGTGGATTGATAACGGATGATGATGAATTTAACTTCAGTGTGTAAACAACTAAAAAATAAGAATGTTTGAATGAATGCAATTTTTAATAATTTTAAATATCACAAAGCAATAAATAATTCTTGGAAGAATAGAAATAAACTTATCTTCATAACATGTTATCACATGAAACTTGCAAATTAATGTTGCTACATAAAACACAATTATCCTGGTAAATAAAAATCTGGTCAAGACCGTAAATAAACTTAAAAGAGGAAAGCAAAGTAGGCACAGAAAAAAAAAAAGTACTAAAACTTTGCTTACATACCTATCTAGAACTTCCCAAAACTTCAATAAATTAGCTCTATCTAAGTGACGCTTATTCCGACTCAGCTGAATGATATGAACTGCCCATTTAGCCACATTGGAATCTAATTTCATTTCATCCCATTTCAGATGGAATGCTCTAACTGTATATGAGAAAAAGAGAGAAAAAAAATGTACCGCTTAACATTTTACAATACATACTCAAAACTACACACACACACACACACAATGCATAATTATTAACTTCAAACACAACAAGTTGTTCTCTCTAAAAGAAATGCACGACTCAAATTCTTATGCTGATTTTTCAGTCTTAAA
Organism: Macrothele yani; assembly: GCA_039090855.1. NCBI lineage: Eukaryota > Metazoa > Arthropoda > Arachnida > Araneae > Macrothelidae > Macrothele > Macrothele yani. Next base: position 83,736,296 of record CM077029.1, read on the forward strand.
GAATGTTCATATATTCTTAAGACTGAAAAATCGTATCATAACTTATGGAAAAATGTGTTGCAGAGGCAGCCTCTATTTTGGTTTCTTTTTCTGGCATAGCCATAAAGAAGTTCCAATATAAAAATGATACATCCGTCGAATTATTCTGGGCATCATTATTTTGGTAATCTTCTGAAAGTAGATTATTACCAAAATAATGATGCCCAGTATCAACTCCAAAGAAATTTATCAATGGCTTTCATTCCTTTTGGTGATTTTAAGTATTTCCTGCTTTGTTGATTCTGGGAAATTATTTTGTAGCTAGTACTTTGGGGAGGGGGTCTCCCCACTATCACTCATTCCCAATACAGGGCATGTGGCAATGCTGTTCTACCTTCCACCATGAAGTCCTCCTCTCCATAGGTTTGGGATGCTATATACCATATACATCTGTTGTGGGATTCAGGTGACACAAGCCTCATGACTCTTCAATCAGCAAAAATTCTAAAAATTTATGGCTGTGGGTGACTAAGCAGCAAATAAATTTTCATGCCCTCATATCTAGTTTTTGAGGTTAAAACTTTGCATCAATAGAAACTGGCAAGGCACCTAAACTTTTGCAAGTTACGGCAGTTATTATTCTCTAAAGTCTCACTTTCAAAAGCACCTACAAATTTCTTTCACTTACACAGCTGTAGTCAGTCTTATTTTTTCCAACTTTTCTTTTAAAACTACATGTACACCAAAATGCAACCCCCCCCCCTTTCTGCATTCAATGTTCCAAACCACAACACACTTACTAGTCCCTTTACTTTGTTCTCAAATTCTTTACTTCTAGCATTGCTTACAACATATTTAATCCACAATTACTTGTACAATCAGCTCATTCATCATGTGTTAAATCACTTACTTAAGGCTTTACCCAGATATATTCCTTTGGTTCTAGTTCCACTTGAAGAAATTTTGTTTAATCTTCCTTCCCTCAGAGTTCTTTTTGACTTTTACAGACATTTCTGGCCTTTTGATGTTGGTCAAGGCCTGTTCTCAATTCATCATACCAGTCATTCCTCTAACATTCCATATACTAATTTTACATTTGCTCTGCCTTATTTTTCTCATTTGCCACTTATTACAGCCAAATGGTTTAGGTGAGGTGCACCACTTTTTTTCTCTTTGGCACACCATATTTCATCCTTGAATCATTTTTTTACACTTCCTTAGAGTCATAAAATTTATCAATATATTCAATACATCAGCATAGAAGGTTCAATCCACAGATAATGGTTCCATCTCTGTTTAAGGATTCTGGCACAAAACTAAGTTAGTTGGGTGTCTTTTCATTACTATCACACAGGAAGAGCTAAAATATCTCATCCATGTAACTAATGAAGCATAATTCATAAAACCCAACTTCTCAGGTTTATAGAGGCTTAGTGTTGCAAGTCTAGTAGCACAGCTTCTTACAGACCACCTTATTGAAGCAAAACTATCGCAACTACAATCAACTGAAAAAAATTTGTTCTCTGATTTTACATTTTTTTAATTTATTAGTTCACACAAATTACCTTTCCAACTAAGGCTACATTTGGATGATATAACTTTTTAAACACATGGCAAGCAATGGGAAACTTCAATAACAAAATTGTGGAGCATCATCAAAGTAATCAATCAAGATAATCATCACATGCAAGTCTAAATCTGCAAAGTTGCAATGAAAACAATCTACGAGAGAATCTAATCTGTCCAAGGTAATTTACATTGTATCATGTCTTGCATCATGCCAAATTTCGCTACTTCTTATTCTCCTTTGTTGATGGATGAGAAATCCTCACATTTTGTAACAAAGAGAAACTGTGTGGAAAATGTTAAGTTCACATTGTAAGAGTCATATATGCCTTATTATAATCTAAAATATTAAGTTTGCATATGTATACACTGAAGAGCAATTGAATTAGAGATACCTGTCTAGTAACGTGTAGCACCACCTTTCGCCCTGATGACGGCGGCGATTCGTCTCGGTATGGACTCTAAAAGACACAGGAAGCGTTGGGAAGCCATATGGATTCACGACCCCTGAACAAGCTCCCACAGTTCATGAAGATTTGATGGAGGGGGGTCAGAGTCTCTCTCGATGGAATCCCAGATGTGCTCGATGAGATTGAGGTCAGGTGACCTAGCTGGCAAAGGAAGCGAGGTCACGTCAGCGGAGTGTTCATCCAACCATTCGGATACAATTCAGGAGTGATGGCACGGTGCATTGTCTTGTTGCAGGATGAGGTTCCCAGTGGGATGTTGAAGTTGCACAAACGGGAGCAAATGGTCGTCCAGGATATCCCGGTAACGTTGACCTGTGAGGGACGATGTCACACGTAGTACCAGGGGTCCCATTTCAGTCCACGTAAACAGTTCCCAGAAGAGAATGCCACCCCCACGAGCTTGAAGAGTACCCTGCTGGCAAAAATGATCCATCGCTTCATGTGGTTTGCGCCGTACTCGTATCCTGCCATCCGCATGTACCAACGTGAATCTTGACTCATCAGTCCAGGCAACATTTTTCCACACGTCTAGGGTCCAGTGGCGATGTTCCCGCACCCATGCTCATCTTTCCACCCTGTGATGTGCGGTCAGCAGCGGTACCCTCGTGGGACGATGGCTTCTGTACCCCATAGCAAGGAGATGGTTCTGGATGGTGTGGCTGCTTACACGTTTTTGTGCACCAACGTTAAATTGCCGAGTGATTTCTTGCACTGTGTCTCGTCTACCTGCTGTTACAATGCAAGCTAGCCGACGATGACCCCACTCATCCGCATGCTGTTGTCCACGGCAGGGATGGTTTTACCGGATTCGGTGTACTCACGGTGCACCCGTGACACAGTGGCTCGAGAAAATCCCAGTGCCTGCACGACTTCCGAGATGGAGTGACCCATTCGTCGGGCCCCGACGATTTGCCCACGATCAAGTGTGCTTAGATCCTTCGTCTTACCCATACTACGTCCGACTCTTACTGATTCCCGTCACATCACTCCTTATATTGTCGGATCGCTGCATACATCATGTCGTTTCCGTTTATAGGGCCGCCCACAGCGCCACATTTGCATAACGCCAGCTATCTCTAATTCAATTGCTCTTCAGTGTACATTTGGACGATATGGGACTAAGTTGCAAAAACTCATAAAATGAAAAGGTTTGACTATTTTAGCAAATACCTAAACTGACACTCACTGGCTACAATGCATGTTTGTACTCATATCAATACATTTTCTATCACTGCTTGTAACATGGGCATAACTGCAGTCTGAATGGTTATGATAATATACCAGTCCAAATCTGCATGTTGCAGTAGCATTAATTCTGGATTTAATGTAGCCCCATAAGAAAACAACAGTGAAAATAGGTCATGTAAGCTGGATGGTCAATCCCCAGGGACACCACTTTCTTTTGCTGTTGTCCCAAATTTGCTGTTAACCATTTATTTTCCTACAAGTATGGTGGAACTCTGTCAAGCTGGATCTACGTGCTCCTAGGGTGCTATTCAAATGCATTTTTTTTTCACCAGCCTTCAAGTTCTATTATCAGGAGATTTGGAAATATGCCAGTGTTTAAATTTTTACAACATACTCATACCTAAATGGGCCCACACTTTGGTTACACCAAATACCCCCACCACACACTAGTGGACCACTAGCATTTTTTTTTAGTAGTATCGCATCGCAGTTTGCAATGCATTTCCGTGTCAAGTGAGATAAGAAACAACATGATTTTGCATGACAAAACGTGATACATTTTTTTGATAGAATATTTTTTGCAGCTAAAATACTAATTAGCATGGGAAATGAGTACCACAAAAAAGAAAAGGATTGGGGGCAAAAATAGCATTTGTGCAACAATAAAATTTATTGGCTCTTGTATAGATGCCAACTAGTATGGATTTTCCCTATTTTTACAGTTTTTTTGCTTAGAATTACAGAAAATCACCATTTGATTTTTCTGCAATGGGAAGCAATTTTTTCATCAACGGGATAGCAGTAATAATGATTTTTTGCTGAAATAGATAAGCCCATGGTGATAAATTACTGAACAATTTTTTTTTTGCTAGTTCAAGTTTTTCGGAGGGGAAAAAAAAAGATTTAAAAATTACGTTGTGTTTCTTGATTTTAAGCAGTTCCCCTAAAACAGGAGAGCATAGCTGCATCCCAAAGAGTTTGCCGCCTAACAATGCCCTGCTGAGCATGTGTTGTACGTTGGAAGGGAAGGGTGAGCTAGCACACACGCTGTGCGTTGTTCACTCTGTATCGAAGATCCGCATATTAGAAGTTCTTTTCCCGCCCCAAACAACAGTACCCATGCTGAACATTTCAACTGTGAGATTTAGACTTTCAAAGAGTGGAAAGGGGAAATTGTTCCTTGCAACATATGGCTCAAATGCGAGTGTAATGCTGACAAGGCTGTCACATTAATATATTGTCAGGGTGTGATGTTTCCGATCCTCAGCTCACCATTGGTGAGTGAAAATTTGTCATTGGCGAGTAAAACTTATCTCATTGAATCAATGAATTAACACTTTCGTAAAACCTTTAAAAATATAAGCTGGGTCTGTTTTTGAACCACTTACACAAATTTGAGCATTAAAAACGTATCCTTCATAAAATTACTCTTACACACTGACCTTTCACAGAGTTACGACAATTGCAGTCGAATAAGCATCGTATATTTCAGGAATATAATTAGGTTATGTGCACATCAATTGGATTCCATACGTCGCAGTGTGAGCAGTTCAGTTTGCATATCACCGAATGTTACAAATCAGACATGAGATTCCTCGGCAGATTTCCAGAAGTCTGCTTTTTCTGTGATCACTTCAGTTATACTGGAGTCGATGCAAAAGTAAAGAGAAATTTTACTTTTATTGTTTCAGGAGGATTAATTTGTATATGGGGGCAAGTGCCTTTTTTCGTCTGGGGATGGTATTTCGCTTTTCAAAAATTTTGGAAACTGAAGTTAATCGAAGTGCAAAATTTTTCTCATAATCGTAATTCCTTTTTTTTTTTTTTTTTTTTTTTTCGTGAAGTTGCCTCTGTCCAAGTATTGTTGTTAAATATCATTTACTGCATAAATATTTGTGTTTCAGCTTGAAACTGTAGGCAACAATTTCTGAAAACGGAAATTCAGCGGAGCAAAAAATTTCCCTGTTATCTTTAGGCACAAGTTTTTTTTTCCACGGATTTGAGGAATTCTGCCTTTGTTGTCATCATTTGTTGGGAGGGGGTGGGGGGATTTGGTGTGCCTGTGTATGTGGTGGTGAAGGGAGAAGTTTTCCTCCTAGGGACACAATTTTGTGTTTCAAAACTTTCAAAAGCGGAACTTAGAGTTAAGGTTACTTCTGTAATCGTTTTTTGTTTTTTTTTCCCCTTCTCGTGATGATCCCTTCTGTCCAGCATATAGGACTTGTAACAGAAATTTAGGACATTTCCAGGACTTTTCCACAACTTCCAGGAAGCATACAAACCATGTACAAATCACTCAGACAGAGCAGGGGTCACTTAAAAGTGAACTTTGAAGATTTGGGTATGCACTTGCCCCACCTCACCCTACATAGAATTCTTCCATTATAAAAAGCACTGCATTTGGAATATAACATCTATTATCCCAAACAAAATATTACGTGGAGAACAGAATAAGATAGTATGAAATGCATACTACAATCTTCAATGGAAAGTACCACATATTTTATCTTTCTGAACATAATAGCCTTAGGCCCAATATCAAATATATTGGTTATTGTTCCTCATTTTGCATATGACTGATATATTCTATTATTTCATTAATTAAATAATAATTTACAACTTTCACATTTTTTTGTTTTTCTGACCTATTTAAAGCTTCATGTTTAATAACTTTTTTAATGCCCTATTGAGGATAGTACTGCAGCATCAGTCAAAAACGTTCTGCTTGATTTATGTACCACCCAGTTACTGTAGTAACCATACTACAGGTAATTCCCTCTCATACTTTTGAGACAATTGTTTGTAAATTGTACAAACCCATTGTTTTGTCGATTCAGCCATTTATTAGTCACCCACAGTTTATTTCAGCATATGCTTCACATTTTCTATAGAAAAAATAATAAGCAGGAAGAGTTCAGGCTTTGAAAAATTCTGTGAAAATTTCGGTGACAGCAACAGCATCTAAAATGCACAGTAATCTAGAAACTTCAGTAACAACTTTAAAAATTCACAATTCATGTTAAAATTTATAGTTGAAACTGAAACACATAATATACTGATGTACATATTTATTTATTTACGAGGGTAATTTTAAAAGTTTTGCACACTGTGGGTTATCTATTTAAAAACGAATTTATTTCACAACATACCTTTACAGGCTTTCGAAGTAAACTCCATGGTTCTTTATGACAGCAGCCCAACGTTTGGGCAAGTCTTGTATTCCAGTCAGGACACCTCCATTTTAAGGCGTCAGATTACTAGGGTCACCTCATTAGAAACATCCTGAATCATACTCAATCGTTTCCAGTGGAGTGGCTTCTTCAGTTTCGGGAACAAGTCATAGTCTGGTGGGTTCACGTCAGGACTGTATGGCGCATGGGAAAGCAATTCCCATCAATACTTTTCCAGAATGTCTCTTACTGTATGGGCAACATGCGGCCTCACGTTGTGGTGCAAAATGATATCAATACTTTTCCAGAATGTCTCTTACTGAATGGGCAACATGGGGCCTCGCGTTGTGGTGCAAAATGATAATATCAATACTTTTCCATAATGTCTCTTATTGTATGAGCAACATGCGGCCTTGCATTGTGGTGGAAAATAATAACGTCAATACTTTTCCAGAATGTCTCTTACTGTATGGGCAACATGCGGCCTCTCATTGTGGTGCAAAATGATAACACCAATACTTTTCCAGAATGTCTCTTACTGTATGGGCAACATGCGGCCTTGCATTGTGGCGCAAAATGATAACATCAATACTTTTCCAGAATGTCTCTTACTGTATGGGCAACATGCGGCCTCGCATTGTGGTGCAAAATGATAACACCAGCTTCGAGAATGTCGGGCCTTCTTTGGCGAATCTTTGGTCACAAAACGTTTTGCAAAAACCTTCTGTAGTTTTCCGCTGTTACATCGGTCCCCTTGGGCACTCTGTTGCTATCACTTCAACTTTGTCATAGGTCATAATCATCATCAGATTAACCTTTGATTGTTGGTGGCGAAATTTTTTCTGGCGAGATGATTCTGGGTGTTTCCACTGAGCAGACAGATTTCAGTTCTGGTTCAAAATCTCATATCCAGGTTTTGTCTATAGCAACAATTCTGTCCCAAAAACTGCTCACCTATCTCATACCACTGAAGCAGTTCTTCTGCTATCTTTTTGCAAACTGTTTGCTGCTCTTCACTCAGATTATGCAAACCCATTTTGCAGCCACTTTTCTTTTCTGTAAGTTTTCAATTAGGATTCTGAAAAGCAAAGCGGTAGACATGTTTGCTTCATATGCAATCTTTCACATGTTTTACGTCAATCTTCTTCCAAAATGCTGTTGACGATAACCACAGAAACATCATCCATTGCATCTGATGGCCGGCCGCTTCTTGGGTTGTCTTCGATGCTTTCCCGACCTTGGAGGAAACAAGCCCATCGTGACACTGTGCTACGATACACTACACTAACTCCATAAACTTTACACAAAGCTATATGAATTTCGATAGGGGATTTTCCTCACAAAGTTTCAATTTTAATGTAGGATTGCTGGTTGCTACGTGAGATCTGACCTAACTCACTTTCTTCCTCCATTTCTAGGCAGAATTTTTTGGAATGGGAACACATGAGCCAGCAAACATAAACACAACTTTGTATACTGAAGTCTGACTCACAACTGGAGCAACGATTGGAGTGACTGCATCATCCTATGGGCAGCGTCTGTGCAGTGTGCAAAACTCTTGAAATGACCTACGAGTTTACATGTGTTCAATGTGGGAACCCTACAAAGCATTATAATCCAGTTCGTCCCTGGTCCAGTCCAGCACTGCCTCATCCATTTACAGCATTGCCTCTGAAGTCTGGGTTTTGAAACACGGCAACACTTTTGGGCATCAGAGGCATGAAGAAAGTATCCTTAACATAGCCCCATAAAGTGGAAGTCCAGGTTTTAAGTCTGGTGACATTGCATATCACAGAACAAGTTCTAAGTGGCAGAACCATTTTCTAGGGTAGAGGCTGTTGAAGTAGTTACACACATCCTTAACTAAATGTAGTTGCATGCCTTTTTGTTGAAACTGCATATAAGGTTTCATTTCATGAAAGGCAGTGGCAAGCTATTTTTTGTTGGAACTGCATATAAGGCTCCATGTCAAGAAATATGCAGTTCTAACAAGATGGCATGCCATCTTGCTAGAACTGTATATGAGGCTCCATATCAGCATCTAATTCTGGAATGAGGAAGTTCTCCAACATGTCCAGACACACAATCCCTGTGACAGTCGATTCCATAACAGAAAACAGTCTGTACACTTTTTCTGCGACTCACTCTACAAATACCACAACCTTTTCACTCACATGCTATTGTGTCAGCACTTCCCTACTGTGTCCCAAATACAAGCATTGTGTTTGTTCACTTTTACACTCACATAGAGAGATTCGTCATAGAAAACTATTCTGTCGAACAACTGGTCATCCATCAACATTTGCTCAAACATGCTATTGCAGAAGTGATATCAGTTGTATTTATACTATCTATTTAAGGCCTGCAGAGTTTTAAGTCTGTGCGGTTCAAAAGCAAGTCTCGATCGCAGGATTTTTCTATGCTGTTGACTGAGGAACTTGAAGCTCTCAACTTGCAAGAAATGTGAACTCATCCGGGTTGTGAAGAAAATTTTCTCACTCTTTCAATAGTCTGCTGACACAGACTTAATCTTCTGCCACTCTTCCCTTATCAAGAACTAAAAAAACTTTCCTCAATGAATTATATGAACCACATGTACACAGTTTTTCTTGTGGGTGGTTCCTTATCGAATTCTGTACAAATTCTGCATTGAACTCCAGGTGTTGACTCCGTTTCATTAAACCGCAAAATGCACTGTGCCTTCCCATACAGCACAAAATGTTTCAGATATGTATCAGTAATGTTACAATCTTTCATTTTCGTTACACTTTCAGATATATCTTACAATTACGTTTCAGCAACATCTATTTTGGAACATAACTCTTTGTACATTACGGTTATGTCAAAAATAGCAATCTAGCAATCACCGACACTACTGCTTTATAGTTTTCATTGTACATAACTGTTACCTTGGTGCTATATTCTGGCGATATTTAAGATTTTTGATTTGGCAACGGCGTGGATGCGCATGCACATTTATGCCATTTCATCGAAGCACTCTCGTAGTCATTCCACGTGCTACTTGGACATTCTTTGGTTATACTGTCGTACTCGAGTAAGCTGGGTGTAGGGGAACTAGCCACCGGAGAAGTGGCCACAAAAAATTTAAGGGGCCATATAAAAATTGCATTTTCGACCGCTTTGTGTCCACGACCCCAGAGATTGGTTATCTGAGACAAAGTTTCCATAATTTCGTCTTTTCTTAATTGTGATTATGCTTTATAAAAAATGTTTGTGATCTACAACTCAACAAAAGATTTCAGGTTTTACAAACTACAAGTCTGCAAATTATCTGAGGGCATGTGCTGACTTAGGAAAACTTGGGGGGGGGTAAAACTAAAGGCGTAAAATATAAATAATTTTTGGCCCGATAAGGAGATTTTCAGCATTTACAATCTACAAGTCAACAAATTATCTGAGTGCATGTGCTGCCTCAGGAAACATGTCCTGGGGGGGGGGACAAAAAGTATAAAATATAAGGAATTTCTGGTCCGATCGTGAGATTTTCAGCATTTACAACCCTCATCGCAACAAACTCTCTGAGGGCATGTGCTGACTCAGGAAACCTTGGTTGGGGGTGGGGGGAGGGGGTTACCTAAAATATAAAATAAAGTATTTCTGGTTGTAAATGCTGAAAATCTCCAGTCGGACAAGAATTTCTTTATATTCTACGCTTTTGCAAGCATTAATGGGAGTTTCAAAGCTATAGCTGTACTGAATGTGTTGTAAAAAAAAATTTGTTGTTGCAAAATTTTGCAATTTTCTCCTAGAAAAGTCACAATTGATTCCTGTAATGCAGAATAAGTCACTAGATTGCTGAATTATGCTTTTGAGGTGACTTTGATACTTAATGTGAAGTATAGAAGATTGTTGTTTTCTGCTTGGGGGAGGGGGATACAAGTTAAAACAATACTGAACAAGGAGAATATAACATTCCATATCTGTAAGTGATATTGAACATAATCAAGCATGGCTCCAACTCAAAAACAAGTGAATGTAATAGCACTTTACTTACTTCTACAAAATATTTCTACAGGATTGCCACCCCATGGCCAGCCTTTGAACTGCCACGCTGGGCCCTGAACAAAAACTGCTACAACACGGTCCCTGCAGAAAACACACACTACATGTTTCATGGTATTTGACTTTGCAACACATTTCACAAAATCATAAATCACGCTATTTTCTCAAAATACAAACAAATCTTTGGTGATATATTAATTCTAAAATACACTAAAATGCTTCTAGTCAAATATAATGGTAAAATAGCTGATTCATTTCAAAGCTGAATCCAAAAATCACAACCTTTACTCTACACTCCTTGAGTTACAAGAACTGCTTAGAAATCAGTAGCAAAACACACTTACAAAAATTAAAAAAGAAACTAAAGTAAACATTAAGATCACTGTCTGGTGATAACAATTTTACTTTAAGATTAAAAATGACAATATCAGGGGTGCTTATTCTGTGAAATCAAATTTCCTGAAACCAAACCCAAATTTCCTGAAATTAACATAGATCAATACTTACATAAAAAAAAAAAAAAAAAAAATCAGAATATATGTGTTACATTTGTAATTTATTTCCCAAGTTCTGATATTTTTTTAAAGAACAGTTACCTTTATAAAATTTTACTAATTGCAAATTTCCAGTGTTTGGCCCTTCAAAGTTATAAATAATACTTATAAAAAGTAAAATACTGAGAAAAAAATAAAAAAGGCAACTTACATAATTGATGCCTTTCCTGCCTGTGTCAATGGTGTATTTTCTTGTGCAAAAAAGACTGAAATGTATATGACAAAGTTTGTTCAGTTTATACTTTAAATGATTTGTATATTCACGTAATAAGTCATTTTTTGGTGTAAGTAAAACTATGGAATAAACTAGTAGTTGCAGTTGAATATAATGTTTTAATGAATGCAGAACTGCATTCATCTCTGTTGAACACATCAATGCTGCTGATGAAGGCAAAACTTCATACTGCTTTAGAAAAAAATTTGGTTATTTTTTTATTTTGCTGCAAATCCTTTGTGTGAGATTTACGTTTACTGCACCCAGATTCCTGCTTTGGTGTTGACAGATTTTGTGTTGGAATTTTAGGGCTCACCACAATCTTTGTACTTTCAGAGCTAGCTGCTGATGATTTATTTATTCCAGAAAAATGATCTCCAATTACTTCATGCCTTCTATCACACTTTTCCTTAGTTGATTTGTGATGAATTTTCCAGCTTTGCAACATGTTCTGTAACAAAGTTTTGTCAACTGCAGTGGTGATTGGATTTTCAACATCAAACATTTCAAATGTTGAACATTTCTTTGCTAAGATGTTATATTTGATGGTATGATAACTGTTCAAGCTTTTTGCATCTAAACTAGTTCTGTGCTGTGTGATGATATTATCCATGAAATTAAATGAGCTTTCCACAATTGGCCCATGAAAGCATGAGATGAGGGCTTTTACAAGTTTACCCAATGTGGAGTACTTTTGTATTCCATCATGTGAGCACAGTTTTGACACTGCAGCCCAGAATTCATCAAGGCCTTTGGGATTTTTTTTTTTTTTTTTCAGATTTCTCATTGGCTGAGTAATTAAAGATATCACTAATTGCTGTATCGATTTGATATGATCTGATTTCTTCGTCGATAACAAGCATTTCGTTAGCAGATAGCACTGAGCTACATGCATCAGTCAATTTTGAAAGAGCTATATAGGTAGTAGTTTGGCCCCTAAGAGATGGGTCTAACCCTGAAAAACTAATCAGAGTAGAATTTCCCACAGGAAGTTTTTGGATCATGTATAAGGAGCATGCCAGATAACATTCCTTTAGCTCTTTCTTAAATGAAGATACCATATAATCACCTGATGTACTTGCAGCAATAAGTTTTTTGGCTTCTCCTCCAACATAAATAAATTTGTCTGGCAGTTGATTATTGCCACTCTTCAAATCTATTTTCTAAAGATCCTTGTGAGTTTTGCACTTTGAGATTATTTCATGTTTAATGAAAAATGATAAAATTTTCTTTATCAACACAAAAAGTTCAACATGCAATCTATGCAACACAGGTTTTTTGGTCTGAAACAGCTTTATGTATTCATTGAATATAGGCAGAACAGCTTTGTACAGATGGATTTCAAGTAATGTTTTCTTTTGCACCACAAAAAGGCTTTCGATAATTTTATTCTTCCTTTCTTTTCCCATTCCTGTTAAACGTTTTGATTTCAAAGAATCTTGGATTTTCACAAGTTTGGACACACAAGAATTACTAATTTTTCTTTCCTCGTACACTTTATCCAAATCAGACTTATACAGATTTCTGTCTGAATCTTTAATCCAACGATAATAGAAGATTAGAAAACATCCCACAACAAAATCATGTGTTCAACTGCTGGGAGCACACACAGCCATCTATGATTTGGTCACGAAAGCGGGAGAGCTTTTGAATTCCCAAAATCGTACAGATTTTGAAAAATAGTTCTCTTTTGTCAACACTAATTAGCAAGTCAAAGTGAATGTTGTCACACAATGATTCAATGTGCATTTTAAAAGTAGCAGTTAATCTTTTTACACTGTTGTTAACAGTATGGCAGCTATCACCATCAATATAAAGTAGATGTGGAGCTCTGTTGTTAGGAACTGTTTCTCCACCATTTTTTTTTTTTTTTTTACCCCTCATAGTGTTGCACGAGTCCATCAGGAGACTAATTAGGTTACTCCAAGGAATACCATTCCCTTCTATTAAATTTACTATTTTTGAGTAAATATTGGCTGCAGTACAAACCTGAAGTTGAATCGATGATAAATGTTGTATTACGACTTCTTGTTGCTCAGGGCAAAAACATTGTGCAAGAACAGTTAAGACACTACAATTCGCCCGACTTCTGCTCTCGTCAATATTTAATGAGAAGGGAGTCTGAGGGTATCGACAATTTGGTTTTTTATTGTACGAGCAAGGCCATCTCTTATTTTGTATGTAACAGTTGACCTATTCATACTTAACGCCTGTAATGCCTTTGGGTCCTCTGACAATGCCTGGGCCAGTTTTATAAGTTGAGGCCCAAGTGTATAGGGAAGAGTGTTCCGCTATGAATGAACATAAAATTGCCTCTGATCTAACTGTACGGGTACTCAGATCTAGTGGCTTTTCATCACCAGAAGGGTTTTCTGCAGACGTATAAGAATACAAGTTCATTGAACTCTTTACAGATGTTTTTGAAGATTTGTGTTGTGAAGAATTTGAATGCCTTACCAATGCTTTTACACCATCCTTTTCATATCTAATGCTTTTGTTGCACCAAATGCAGAAACATTCCCCAGGAGAATCAGTTTTTCAACACCATATCCCAATGGCGTCAGCGTTGGCATCTTGCTTCTGAAGCCAATGCCAGCGATATTTATTGTGGATATCTTTTTCCAACACTTTTATGAGCTCAGCATCAGAATCTTTCAAAAACTTCATTATCATAAATTACATGCGATGTCAAGAACAGAAACTATTCTGTAGAATAGCACTTCACCGGGAGGAGCAGCAGCAGCAAGGATAACCACTGTCCCCAGTGCAGCAGCAGTAGTGATGGGCATAATCGAGACGAAATAATCGATTCATTCGATTATGAAAATATCTCGAAACATTCGATTACGCCAAATTCATTCGAATGAAAAAACTCTAGATTGCTCACAAGCTGTCTCGTTCAAACGAGTGCATTCGAAAGGCGAAATCGCTCGTCTCTTCTCGAGAACATGGGTTCCGAGCAAAATCGCTCGTCTACCCGAAAACATCTCGAGAGGTAACGAGATACGAGAGGTTCGGAAGTACTCGCTTTTCACGTGATCGAATTATCTCTCGCAGGGAGAATCACTTGTGTTTCTTATAACTTCTTAAGCTAGGTTATGCTATTCGAAAAAATCCAGGCGTCTTTACTGTCATTCCGTCCAGCGAAAGAAAGCTGAGCGTTTAGCACTAATTACAAATCATTCGAATGGTTATTTCGAATGAATATCTCGATTTGTCAAACGCAGGCGGCGGCTCTGAGCGTATTACGCCACCTACCGGTGAATTGTAAAACTAAAAATCGTTCGAATGATTATTTCGAATGAATATCTCGATTTGACAGATCTCTCGATTGTAACCTTTCGATTCTTAAATTCAATCGATTATGCCCAACACTAAGCAGCAGTCCAATGGAGCAGGAACAAGTTGAAGTACTTAGGAGTGCAGTAAACTCAAGTTACCATACTACTGAAGCAGGGTGGGGGAGGGATGAAGAGGGGACAGTCACCCACATCCTGGACTCAGATTTCTCTGCATTTTAAGAAAGCCAGAAGGTCAAAGAGTGCATTGAAACCAATGACAAAGATTTTCTGAGCAGCAACCAGCAGGCATCCCAAAGGGAAGGGGAGGGGTGAACAAAAAGTCAGCAGGGAGATCCTCCCTAGATCTCTGTGATGATGAGATGAGAAATCTTGAAGGTCAAAAGCAGCAGGCAGAGTGGGTGGGCCACTAAGCCCTGGGGTGGGGCAGGAGTGAAGGGGCACTGCCAGGAAAAGGGGTGAGAAATTTCTGTTTGGAGTAGCTCTGGGCAAACCCAGCACCAAACCACGAAGGAAAGCAAACAGTTAACACACTTTTAGAAGGCAAATATAACATCAGGTGGGGGTGGGGGTGGCAGGGGACTCTCCCAGCTGAATTGGGTAGACACAGAGTGGACCTGTTTCTCTTCTTCTCTCCTCTCCTCTGTGGGGGTAGATTGGCAGTCAGATTTCCCAACTCCCAGTGGAATTGAGTTTTGCTTTGGAAAGAACGCTGAAAATTCCAGTACGCCGCCGCAAATTTCCATAAAAAGAAAAAAAAAGCCGAAAATTTCTGGAAATTCCGGAACATAAGCACCCCTGCAATATGCTGCAGATTACATTACAGACTAAGTTTTCAAAGTAATAATCACAGCACGTTTCTTAGCAAACATGATAATCCTGCAAATTAAGAAATTCTAGAGTACAAAAAAAAAATTCATGACAGGACTACAAAATAAATAAATAGGAGAGAATAAAAACTGAAATCAGTTTTGTTAGCTCAGTATCAGTCACAATTTGTGCTATCTGGCTCCTTTTCTCCCCCAAACAGAAATCTGACACGACTTCAATCATAAGATTTTCATGCTAACAGATGTAAGTAAATTTTGACAGCAAACATGACCCAACTGCAAAGTTCATCACATGGTTGTGTTATTAGTAACAAAAATGCCCCATTTTTTTTTCAAAAGGTATGATGAATGTCTGAATGCTGTCATGTAAGCCTTTCAATCAAGTACAAAAAACAGTGCTGCTCTACAAACCACACACAAATACTCATTTCTACTGAAAATGTTTACACAACCCCAGTTTCCCTCATCTTTCTATTTAACCTTTTTCTTCTTATAATATACCAGCCTTCCCATATAATTCTCTTGAAATGTTGGAACAAGTAACAATTGTGGATTCCAAGCATCTGCTCTTTTCCCCAATTTTGAAAATGCATGCAATGTACTTATAGCTATTTCCAAGATCATAAAGCATGATTTTCAACACAACCTGTCAACTGCACTGACACATATTAGTCATGCCTTGAATAAATGTCACTGGGAAATTTGATCTATTCACCATGATTCCAACGTACTTTTTGAGCAAAGGGCCATCTTAGCATGACAATACTTGAAAACTTCGCAATCTGTTACACATCTGTGTATGGGATTCCATAAGTAATATTGTGAGAACATGTCTGAATCACTATTCAAACTTTTTAAACATGTCTATTAAGTTGCCTTTTGATAGTTTAATATCCTAATACAACAAATGCAAGCTAATGACAAAAGCTTCAAAATGTATTTTCTTTCTTTTTTGAGAACACTTTTTTTGAAGGTTAAAAATTCTCAAGTTTTAACTTTTGAACAAAATTCTTACTGTATGAATTATAGTTATTCTTAGGAAAACAAGAGTTTTGCTACCAAAAACCATCTCTTCAAACATAAAGGGAGAAATGTTGAATCAGCTGTTCTTAAAGAAGGAACTCTTAGACAAAAATGACCAAATTAAATAAATGAATGATAAAATGGGCAAATCATAAAGTGGGGAAATATTACTGGGTAGCTTTTTTATTACTCAGTCAAGACAGTGGCATCCATATTATAATTTTCCTCTTTCTTAGTGTTCCTTCTGCTACAAGCAAAAAAATATATTCAGCAATAAATGTATATTATTACCAATGACTAAACAGGTGTTCTGCACAGATTAAAGAACTTTAATGGGTGCCTAA
Source organism: Macrothele yani (assembly GCA_039090855.1). NCBI lineage: Eukaryota > Metazoa > Arthropoda > Arachnida > Araneae > Macrothelidae > Macrothele > Macrothele yani. The sequence goes on from CM077029.1 coordinate 83,752,956, forward strand.
GCCCCATAACTCCCATAGAATCAGTACCAATGACTCAACCAGTATAAATAACATGTGGACACACACACAAACACACAGTTTCATCCAAGATTGCAATCTGTTGAACACTAAAATATTTTAAAATATGCAATTATTAATCTTGAACATTTGAGAGGAAATTGAAGGTGAGATAGGAGTAAACACTTTTCTTTTAAGTATTAATCATGAAAGGAAAAGGTGGAAAATTCCAAAGTATCCATGTAACAGGAATAATGTGCTAGTGAAGGATTTGTGCAGCAGTTAACTAACAGAAAGTAGAACAGGCATTGAATGATTGTGCCACATGCAAAAAAAAAAAAAAAAAAAAAGTTCCGAGAGGTGGGAAAAGGGTAAACAACTCTTGGGAACAAAGCCCAGGCCCACCTCTGGGGAAAATATTGAAGGAATTCACAGAGTAACAGGCTGTTAACCATATGAATTAATCCTTGCTGTAGAGCAGCAAGTAATTTTACAGTTAATTTGGGAACACTGCCGCATATATGGAAACAACATCCATATTCAGGTTGGACAACATATTTTATACAGTAACAAAAGATAGTTGGAAGAAAAATATCACCAAGCTTACAATAAAAATTCCAGCTTTTTATCATGCAGATTTAGCAATAAATAAAATAAAACCATGCACAAACTGTATAAGATATTCAGATGAGAATACACAACAGAATGTGCTCCTTGGCAAAAGGTTGGCTGACATGGAATTTAACAGGTGTTGTTTACAGGAAAGGACCAGACTTTGCACAAGAACTCAATGGAACCGTCCTCAGCCCTGCAACAAATTGGTCAAAATTACAGGATCTTTGGAAAGTGCTGTCTATCATACACAGGACTGTAGGCTGCTGTCTATCCAACCAAATAAGAATAAAATATTTCATTCATATCAATGAGATCTGTAGGTAAATAGTATAACTATATAAATAAGACAGCAAACTGTGCAGTTTGCTGTCTTACTTTCCTTGAAAAAGCCATCTGGTTCATGTGCGAAAGCTTGGAAATTTCGATCTCTATTGTACACCAAGAAATTTCGGATGTCTAGTATAGTTATACTATTTAAGTGAAGTTGGTATGTAGTTCTTTTTTATTTAATGAGATCTGTAGTTTTTTGTTCATAGGATACACTATGCATTTGCACTAAAGAAAAATACATTAGATGGCATATTTGGCAAGAAGAGAACTAGAAAGATGGTCACATGATGCAGAATGAAAAAATTGAGTGCAGTAAGATTTGAATGACAGAGTACACCAAAAGCTTTTATAACAACAAATGCCACACATTTTTAGTTTCACCAAACTTTTCCATATTTGTATTCCAAACATAGTTAATATAGATTGAAACATCACTCATTTGGTGATTTGAACAAAACCATACTGACTCTTATTAAAGAAATTAATCAGCTTCAAAGGATTCACACACATACAACAGTGCCTTTTGAATGACAACTGAAACAAAAACAAATTTGTTCAATCACTCTATTGCTTTAATTATTTCAGGCTTCAACTTGATCATGCTTCAGAAATGATGGGAGTATTTTTCCAAAAGTGAAAGCCCCTCCTTGTACTAAGTTTTTATTTGTCCTTATCAGATGTGTCTGAGAATGGAATAAAAGCTTTATTCCAGCAAGTCAAGTACCATTAACTTCCTGACATGTTTTATTTTACCTAACTAGCATTCTGAGAGGAAGGCGGAAGCAACATAATTATTATACCTAAACGAAATACCTTTTTAAGTTTCCTTTTACTAATCCAACACCAATGCAAAAGCTGATTGGATTAAATTAAGAAAACTATAATAAGCATTATGATTTCCTCGCAATATTTAAGTTTAATATCATTTTATGAAATAAATGCATACAAAAGTATAATTTTTTATTATCTATCTACAACAAAGTAAAAAAGCGCCTCACTGCTGCTGCTTAACTAGCATTTAACATCTCAGGCTCTCTTTCATATTCACCCAAACGCAATAAATGAAGGAAGAAAAAAATTTCACCAATTAAAACCTTACGTACAATAGGAAATTCTGCTATTAAAATAACTATACATGTCTGAATGTGCAAGTGAAAATACCAATATACACTCGCTAGCATCATTTCAGCATTTAACATCTCAGGCTCTCGCTAGCATCTTAACTAGCATTTAACATCTCAGGCTCTCTTTCATATTCACCCAAACGCAATAAATGAAGGAAGAAAAAAATTTCACCAATTAAAACCTTACATACAATAGGAAATTCTGCTATTAAAATAACTATACATGTCTGAATGTGCAAGTGAAAATACCAATATACACTCGCTAGCATCATTTCACACTTTTATTCCAACATAACGTTCAGGCATGTTGTTAGAACAACCAATTAAAAAACTAATTTGTGATTGGAAATAAACTTTCTGCATCTTTTTTGTCCATTACATGTTTTTTGCTCACAGCCTTGATCACTAATATTTTACATTACATATTTTATCTTACTTGTTCTGAGTCACTCCTACAGCTCCTTGATCTGTGGCTCAAAACCACACAGTGTAACATCTGTTTAGGTAACATGATTTATTACAGCATTTTTCATTTAGCCATCTCCTTAGATAATTATGAATTGCACTGTCTTAGAGCAGGAACTGAACCTACATTTCCTAATTTCTATTCAAGCAAGCTACTTTTACACCATCCACAACAACGAATTTCTATTGGTTTCTCCTTGTAGTGTTGACGACCATTTTAATCTGATCTCGGTTAAAAATCACCCATTTTTCATATCATCATCAACCATTATCAATCCACTGCTGGATGAAGGTCTCCTCCATGTCACTCCAGCATACTTTCGAATTTCATCCATCGATCTCCCATGGGATCTTCTTCTGGGTCTCTTCCTGTCCCTTCGAATCCAGTTTAAAATTTTGGTTGTCCATCGGTTCTTCTGGCAACATGTCCAGCCTATTGCCATTTCAGTGATTTCACTCTGGTCATGATGTCATCCACTCCTGTCCTTTCCCTTAAAAGTTCCTCTTCTTATCTTTCCTGGTTACAACAAGCATGCATCTTTCCATGCTGCTTTGCGTTGTCTGCAGTCTTTGTATGTCTTGTTTAGTTAAGGTCCATGTCTCTGCTCCATACGTAAGCACTGGCAGGATGAATTGATTAAACACTTTTCTTTTGAGACATAATGGCATACTGCTCTTAAAAATTGTACTGTTTCTTCCAAAAGCTCTCCATCCAAGTTTTATACGCCTATTAATTTCTTCATCAATGTGACCCTCACTTGATATCTGTCGCCCAAGATAAATGTAGGTGCCGGTTGTCTCAAGCTTTTCTCCAGCCATCGATAAATCTTCGTTTCTTGTAAAAGCATTGAACATCACTTTTGTCTTCTGAAAGTTCATTTTTAATTCCACTTCTCTACTCTTGTCAGCAAGTTCTTGGATCACACTCTGCAGCTCTGAAAGGGTAGTTGCAAAGATGACTACGTCATCAGCAAAACGAAGGTGGGTTAGATAATCTCCATTAATCTTTATCCCTTTGTTTTCCCAGTTCAGTGATTGAAAGACATTTTCCAATGTGGCATTAAAGAGCTTCGGAGATATGGTGTCACCTTGTCTCACTCCCTTTCCAATTCTTATTTGTGCTGTATCCTCAAATATCCGAACCTTTGCACTTGCATTTTCATAGATGTTATTAATAATGCTAATTGTATGCATCTTCAATACTGAAGGATTTCAAAGCCATTGTTACTGCTGATGGTTTCACAGAATCGATGGCCATTTCATGGTCAATAAAAGCCATGCATAATGGGAGTTCACATTCTCTTGTTCTTTCAATTAGTTCTCTCAGTACATGGATATGATCTATAGTGCTGTAGCCACTCCTGAATCCAGCTTGTTCTCTTGGTTGGGCCATGTCTAGTGTTACCTTCAAGCGATGTGAAAGAGCCTTAGTGAATATTTTATAAACCACTGAAAGGAGGCTGATGGGCCTGTAGTTCCCGAAATCCTCAATGTCACCTTTTTTTATGGAGCAGGATCATTGTAGCATTGTTCCAATCCTCAGGAATCTTCCCTTCATTCAGACATCTGGCGAAAACTTGGGCGAGAGTAGTCTCAATTTCTCCACTTGCTTCTTGTATAATGTCCACAGTAATTCCATCTTCCCCGGAACTCTTCCCCGTTTCATGTTCTTAATTGCATATGTAACCTCTGCAGGGAAGACTGGGGGACGTTGGCACTGGTATCTGTCGTAATGTCTGGAATAGATGTTTCATCCCTTTCATATAGTTTTGAATAGAAATCTTTCACCCTTGTCAAAATTTCGCTTCCGTTGCCCTGCTTTTGCATTGAAATCGCCCATAATGATCTTCAAGTGCTGTTTGCTTTTGTTACTTCATTTCTGAATTTCCTCATAAAATTCTTCAATTTCTTCTTCAGCGTGACTTGTGGTGGGTGCATAAGCTTGAATAATCTGGGCCTGTTATCTTCTCGAGAGTTGGATAATGAGTCGTGCAGCTTTGCCAGAGGAACTTTCAACTTCTACAACTTTATCCTTCAGTTTCTTGTTTATTATAAATCCAAGACCATTAGTTCTGCCAGTATCTGCCCCACGATAGTATAAGAGATGCCCACTTTTCAGTTCAATGAGATCTTCTCCTTACCTCACTTAGCCTGACAATGTCCCACTTGATCCTTTGTAGTTCCTTTTCCAATTCAAGAAGCCTTGAATCAGAAGATAGGGAGCGTCCATTGTAAATAGCCAAAGTCAGCATCAAATGGCAGCCTAGTCCGGTCCTCCGGTGATTCTTAGCACCCTCTGCCTTCATGTCGCACTGGCCACTGCCTTGGCCAGGTATATTCCAGCTGCCGGAGACTGAGGACAGAGTTTGAAATTGTGTAAGCATCTTTGAGGGGTTTGGGCCTTCACCACGCTGGCCAAGCGGGTTGGTGAGTGTGGGATAGCATTTCCTCTAATCCTGATGGTACAGTTATACCGCTACTGGAGGTCGTCAGAGCCCCTTTAGTGGGAACAGGATGCACCACGAGAAGGCGGGGTTGACATTTGTCAAGGAGAGGCGATATGTAGCGCATCACCTGACCTTGCATCCCATTTTTTATATATCATTACAGAAATTAATAAAGAATGAATTTCCTCAAAGATATGGAAGGCATGCACAATATCATTTTTCGGCATGAAGGTGCTGTATTTCAGTGTTTCTCACTTAGCCAAAAAAAATCAAGGATGCATACATCACACTGGCCATGGGCTGATTATCACTAGTGTTTTACGAGTGTACCATAAATAGGCACCCCACTATACCTCGCGGTGGAAACAAGTCATTCAAAATCTGGTAAAATATAAAAACAGGAAAAGGAACTGGTTATGTATTTACTCAGTTACTCACCAGTCATCTTCATTTAACTTTTGTGGGTTGTCGATAACACGATATGGAACAGAAAGACCCCCTTCTTTCCGACGCTGAATCAGAACTTCATTTTCTCTTTTACAACCTTGGGCCTTTTTCTCCTCAGTATTTAAATACCTGTAAAATAGGAATGTTATTACTCATAAAGCAAAAAATTAGGGCAAAATACTGAAATGCCTAAATTTAAAAAAAGAAACAGTCAAAAGGTTAATCTTAAGATATATAGTGTGAGACAAAAGGTACCTACCAAGTTCAAGGATTTATTTCTTCAAAACAAAGGATCCACTCCTGATTTAAGCCACACACAGAAACAGGCATTTACCCAACAGTAAACTCAATGTACCTTTCTTTTAATTCCACAATATTGCCACAGCTTAAACACAAAGCTTAAAGCTGTGAAATGTAAGACCTTGAATGAAATTTTTAAGATTTCATATTGAATTGTTCAATTGTAGTCCTCAAATATCTTTGGGTTTCTTTCAACAAACCTCTTTATGGTACTCTGTTATTCTTTACACCAGTCTCATGACAGTAACTTTTAGTTTTCTAACGAGATTCACAATTAACATGTTTAATGAAAAAGTATTTTAAAAAGAGCTGAAATCTAAGTTTTATTCCAAAAGAAAATTCCTTGGAAAACGAAAACTTCTGGGTATGCAAATAATAAAGGGAAAGTGGAGACAATGTTTCTAAAGAATATCTATCCATACATTTCCATAATAGTTTCAGGAGTTTCTAAAGAAAAATTTGGGCAAATCAAATAACAAAATACAGGGGTGAGGGCATCAAATGCACACACTATAGTTTTCTAACATGACATTGAGCATGCTTCTTAAGTTTCATTTGTTTTTGAAAGCATTACTTGTTGCAAATAGGAGGGATGTGGCCTTTGCTGAAAGCTGTCCAATTAATTACCTGATAAACTGCCTGCTGCAGTACTCAAAACAGATTTAAATAATGTTTTTAAATGCCATGGTGCATAAGGAATCATAAATGCACATGTTTCTCCAAAGGCACACAAGCAGGACTGGATTCACTAACAATGCACATTAATAAATATGAATGTAATCAAAAAGTCAAACATACCTAAAATCTTGTAAAATGTCCTTGGCATTGTACATAGTTATTAGAGATGTGGTAGCAGCTGGGATGATGATGATGGGTGTCTTAGAAACTAAATGAATGGGAGAACAAAAAATTGTAGTTCATATACTCACACATATGTAAAAAAAAAAGGGAACAATTTACTACAGTTACACAATTATATATTTTAAAAAGCAGCAGGAGCATACTAGCAACAGGGAAGCCTTTTTTCACTTAAATGTTCTTTTAATGACATGGCAAAATATTTTTCTTACATAATTACATTCAATAGCAAACCAAGACTATGGTAAAGGGTGAGAGCACTCATCAATACCATAGCTTACACATATTACAAGAAAGTAGGAGGGGGTATAAAAGACACACATGACATTTCCATTTCAATCAGCCGCGAATGGCTGAGTGGTTAGCAGGTCAGACTACCAATGCAAGGTCCTCAGGTTCGATCCTGGGCTGATCTTGCGGAGGTGGTGTGATTTGCTAACAATCACTGAATATTCGCTGTGCATCGGACGAGCACGTTAAGTGACGGCCCCCAGGCTGGACCTACAGGTTTAATGGGCATCCTTTAATATGAGAAATTCTCTCACCCTTGTATGTGCAACATCGTTCTTGTACAGCAGCGCCATCTACTGTACTCTAATCTCACTGCAAACTGTTCTGTCAAAGTCGCTAGACCTGCTCTCATTCCTTCCATTTCTGTGTCCTGCCCAAAAGGCGAACTCGCTGTAGGTGGCTGGGACCTAAAATCTACTCACTGTGGACAGAAGTCCTACAAGAAAATGACACATACTTGCTTGCTCCATTTCAATCAGAACTTAAAACCAGGCATGTAATACTAAATCTAGCATTCTAATGATTATGCCATGTGGCAACAAGAAAAGTATATAAGGTGATACAGCCTTTTCAGAATATAACAAAACAAATACAGATTTACCAATTTTGTTTCATTTTTCACCAATCTCTACTTATTTACTTTATCTTTTCTCAATGTAACTAAATATTTGCCCCTTGATGCAACTTATTTGTCTTTTCATGCTACTGAAAATAATTTTAAGCATGTGCATTGGGGTAGGGGGAGATCGGTCATTCTAGCTCACAATCACTTTTTGACATGACATATAGTGATGGAAAGTTGCAAAATCATTTTTGGAGCAGCAAAATGTGTTTCTGGAGCAGGTGAAATAAATTTTTGAAGCTACAAAATGCATTTTTGGAGCAGGTAAAATACATTTTTGGGGCAGATAAAATACATTTTTGTGTAAGAAAACATTTTTTTCAGAGCAGGTAAAATAGTAGTAGATAAAACAAACCCTTAAGCAAAAAATGTTTTGGAACTAGATGTACCCTACTCAAATTTAAAACATCTAGCATTGAAACACAAAACACAAAACACACACACACACTGCAAAGATTTTAGTTTTCAAATCAATAAAAAAAACTAACCATAGAAGGATTCTATTATTAATCGTTTATTTTACAATACATAAAATGTTTAATTTTTTAAATATTTTGCTACTTAAAACTCAATATTTAATTGCTCACTTCTATTTTTTTTTTTTTCTAATTTTTTAAGATAGATAGCAATGTTCTGTTTTGCTTTTTTTAATAGTACCTGTCCACTTTCTATTGCACTCATGTTTCTTTTTTTATGCCACATTCAATGTTTATCTCAGCATTCTTTAACATTTTATGAGAGGAATCCAACTGCTGCAAAAGTTCACCTTCTTCCCATTTCAAATCACCTCATGAACATTCAATTTCTTCTTCTCTTTTTCACTTATTTTGCTGCATTTTTCCAGCACTAATCTGCTCTTGATATTTATCCTAGGATTCTTTATAAGCTGTCAGAAGTTTTTTTGTTACATTAATTTTACTCACATCTCCATTTAGTCTCTTGACATGATCTTCGTGCTTCTTGCTCTCCTCATGATGCCTACAATCATGGCGGCAGCCATGCGCTAGTCCATCTGTAAACAATCTTCATCAGGATTTCATAATGAACAGCATGGTTTCTCCTACATACCATGCTCCATCTACATCGCAAAACCTATTAGTCACTTATGCCGAAAAAACAACGAATTAGAAGGTAGGTGAAAACCATTCCAAAATGTTAGGATTGGTGGTACGTGTTGATTAAGCGTCATTATACATTTAACCAAATTTCAAGTAGACCTTAAAAAAGCGTCATTCGATTCCTCGTTAAAAACAGCATTTTTTTTTGCCATGAAAACATTTTTTTCACTCAGAAGTTTTTGCTGTTTCGGCGCAAGACAATGAAATTGCTGCAGTTCGGCGCAAACTTTGTATCACTGTACTCAGCTAGTGTGAGTGTGTGTGTGTGTATATACTTGGCGTATTCAGATTATCAACTTGCATAAATTCACACACTCAGTCTGAATAGAAAATTCCCAGCACATCATGAAACTGAAAGGAGTAATGCTAAATATTTCTTCAAACAAAGGTGATGTCCTTGTATTTCAGAATGTACAAATCCTTTTATATGCAGTGCATATATATAGTTCTATGAAGCACACTATTTTCTTTTTGTATCTATCTAATCTTAAAATCTTAATATATTTAAATGTTTTATAGCCATGTTAGAACAGATTTCATCTACTAGCAAATTAAGGTTGAACCATTCACTTTCACAGTGCTTATCAATACAGTGAAACACACACACACACACACTGCTGCTTGAAGATTCACTGTTTATAAGACTGAGCCACTTATAACACCCAAAACAGGAATCCTAATACAAATTCATTTTTGCATGTAAAAACTGATGCTTATAAGGTTCAGCTATATATAAGGCTCAACAGAGAAGTCACTTGTTTTTAAAAAATTGACTTTTCTACCTTCATACATTAGATGATATTTGGAATTTTACAACTGTTTTAGTACATTCACCGAGTTTTTCGAAAAGACCAGTGATTTTTTACCCTTTCAACCGTAGGTTCACGAAGCATATATGCTCCAGCTTTGTCCGTCTGTCCACACGATAACTCGCATAAAAATGGTTGGATTTTGATGAAATTTTAGTATGTGGTAGAGGACCACCTGGGGACGAATTCTGTTAAAAATGGGTGAAGTGGGGTCAAAGGTCAAGACATAGGAGTGTGATCCATTCTATTGCCCTCATGCGTCACAACTTACGTAAAAATGCTTTGATTGCTTTGATTGAGACAAAACTTTATCATGTTGTTCCAGCGGTACACTTTCACCGGTTCTGTTTAATATCATCAAAATGGGGTCAAAGGTCAGGACACAGGAGCAAGATTTATTCCACAGCCATTATCCTCATAACTTGGATAATAACTTGAGTAATGATTTCTCGTATGTTGGAAAGCGTATCATAATCAATGCATTGCATGATTTTACTAACTTGTTTTAACTTTTCTTTAGAAAATCAATTTATCTGATTTGGAAACACATTTTTTGCTTAGGAACACTCTCATATAAATAAAACCTTGGTTCACTTTGTTCCCTTCTTTTCCCTTATTGATCATTGTTGACTAGCTGTTAACAAAACAAGACTTGGAGGGAAGGAAAGAGTTCCAACAATACAGCTGAGAGGAGTGCAAAGGGGGGGGTGCTGAATATGAACATTCATAGCCAACTGTTCTTCCACTGCTTAGTTCCTGTAAACAGAAATCTCATTATTTCCTGGGAACAGAATGACAGATTTAACACATTTGGGTCTAAGAGTAAAAAGGTACCTTGGTACTCTTGCAAGAGAACAGGAATTCACTTAATTATCACTAAATGAGAGTAAAAGTACTTTTCTCTGGCTAGTCCAGAATATATTTCTTAGTACGTTTGCAGCTCAAGACATAGAAGAAAGCCTAAAAATTTATTTGAGTAGCAATTGACTCAGCTATTAAAAAAAAAACAGAAGTTAGAGGAAAAAATTACAAATGTCAATGAAAAACCATCAAATGCAAGAGAGGCAGACATGTCATGCTCTCTAAAAAAAATCTTAAAAATTTGCACAAAGAGAATGTTTACCAAAAATCTTATGAAAAGTTTCACAAACATAGACATGAAGTACAAAATGCTGTTAGAAACTCTTATAAACAATCAGCAATGAATGAAATTATTTGAGAACACGTACATTTAGTTCACATTTGTAGTTGTTCTGCTGAAGGTATATATGCAATTTTGCTGCATTCATTCAAAAATTTTACAATATCTTTTATTATGTATAAGCATTAATTACTGGTCTGTATAAGCATTAATTTCTATATTCACTTTTTTAGATTCTTAATGATTTTCTAAGTAATAAAATTTCTTGAAGAATATGAAATAGTATTATTATAAAGAATACAGCAGAACATTAAATATACACACTTGAAGGCTATAAGAAATTTTCCACTTTCAACATTCAAAACAAGCAGTCACAAATTCAAGTCTTATATGTGGTGGGTACTGTATCTGTGAAGCTTGTGAGAGGGGTAGGGCTCAGTAATGCCAATGAAAAAGTAATACCAGTAACTTTCAAAACAGCATTTTCATAAAAAAAAACCTTCACTGACGAAAAATTGAATCTTGGTATTACGTATCTAAAACATATAACACCAATCCTTTATTAGTGTTGTGAAACAAACTTTGAAATGTACCACCACGTCATTTGTACAAAGATCAATATTTCTGTTTATTTGATGAAAATATTTATGAGCATTTCTTATTGGCAAACAAAATTCAGTTTGAGAATTAATTCCCTATTTGATTCTCTAAGTAAATTGTCAATCTAAAAATGCTTTTCTTCTTCAAAACTTATCTTTAATATATTTTTGGGCAACTACATTCCAAATATGTGACAACAGAATTTTACTTCATTAATTCAATTCAAATGTGTTCTTCCCCATCCAGTCCTGTCCATAAAAATCATATCAGTCACATGAGAAATGGCTTATGTAATGTAGGTAGTGAGTTTGAGACATGACCTATCTTAATTATCATGATCAATTCAAGGACAACATATTGGTACATGACTACAGAAAATATTTCCAGACAAAGGGAATGAAAATACATCTTTACAATTACCAACAATAAAGGTGTTTCATATCATTTTTCGGAGTTTGAGAGCAGCTTGTTCACACCTATTCCAGTAGCGGAAAACAAAAAGTAATTCAAAGTTAGACAAACTATTCGTTCCTAAGTTTGTAACAGCAATATTTTGCTTTGTGTACTATTGCTTTACTACTGCATATCGCAGCTTTAATTAGTTTGAATGTACAAAAATTCAATATGTAATAAAGGTGCGTGGGTGAAGTGATGGAATAATACAGATCATTTAATTAAAATACATACACTGAATGATGATTGAAGCTTACATAATTCTAAAGAATTGGAACTTGCTTATTTCAGTTGTAAATATTGTGAATTGGGATCTGTCATTACAAAGTTTTTTTCTTGACTGAAGCAAACTGAGCTTGTTCTTTTCTATTTTTTTGGTCTAAGTCAATCAAAAATTTACTTATTTTTCCGAGCTTCATTTACGAAGACATTCCCACTTTTAATGTCAATCAGCCATGCCTTTTTTTTTTTTTTTTAAATAAATGCCTTTGCAATTTTCAGCATCGGTTGGCAAGAATTTAGTTTACTCCAAATTTCACATTCCTCTAGCTTCAGCTTATTTGTCAGCACCAAAGCTGCTTTCCTTTTTAGTTCCTGCACTCTATTTTTTTCTAATTCCAAATGGCTCCTACACACACTTCTAGACCTTTGTACTGCTTTCACTAATACAGGAGTTATTTTAAAATTGTCAATTCCTCCAATGCTTTATATGTAGGACTTTACCTTGCATAGTCCATTGATGTTTTCAACATTCAAATGGCTGCGACCTTCCAGTAATTGTTTATTACAGCTAAAACCTCATTTGCACCTAGTATTGCTGTGTGCTAAGCACAGTAGTGCTTTTACAACAAATGAAATAAATTAGTACTTTAAATACCCTGAAGCCTTTTTAAGTGAGGGTAAATATATTATTACCCCCGTAGTAATCTACACGGCTTATCACCTGACTAGGCTGTAAAATCTCTATGCATTCCAATTTATCAGATTCTTCAACAGGAAATGATGCTGTAGCTGAAGTCTGCAAAGTTTCAGACTGCAAAATTATCCATTCATCAGTCAATGATGCAACATTCTCAGATACAATTACATTTGGAATCCTGAAAGCCAAAGCTCTAACCATTTTAAATAGAATTGTTGTTCTTCCTCACAGATCGATGTAGAACTCTTGAATAGCTGTAGTAAGAAATTGTCCAAAGGCAAGACATTCAATAGGTGTTTTGTGCAGGCTATGTAAAAACTTCTTACCCCAAGAACATTTACTTCTTTTCAGACACAGGCAGAGAAGCCATATTCTTTTCAGTATCCAACCCAACCTCCCAGCTTCTAGTTGAAATAACTTCCAACATCAACTGGCTTTGTGGTACAAAAGTTTATCATGGAAACTTTTTCTAGGTTTAACAGCCAACATGAACAACTCAATGGGCTATAAACAGTCACACGTTCCCAATTTAGGGCCACTGGTTCCAGGAAAGGGAAAGAACCAGTGCTGTAAGGCAGAGGCGTAACTAGGCATTTCTGCGCAGTGTGTTGCGCCCCTATCTGCTATTATTTTGTTTCCGAAATTTAACGACCACTGCAAGCAATTCCAAGGGATATAAGCAGCCACTCGCCCCTTATTTAGGGCTCCCTGGTTCTAGGAAAGAGAGAGTCAGTGCCGTAAGACAAATACATCACCTATACCTCATACAGTACTCAAACACGCATCTACTCGCACGACAACCTACAAAACAAAATTATCGACATATCCCAATGCCATTTCTATGTGGGAAGCACAACCAAATTCTGCTGCCCCTGTGGCTGAGTGCTACGAGGCGCTGGATTCTAAACATGCGCCATTTGTGAAGTATATTGGTGTGTTTGCCCTACAGCACTGGTTCTCTCCCTTCACTGAGCCAGCTGCTCTTAATTAGGGACAGACTTAAAACTCAATGAGTTTCTCACAATGGTCATTATATTCCTATAAACAAACAAACAAACAAAAGGAAATCAAATAATGACTGTTTGTGCAGATTTTCCCAACTTTCTAGGACCTTCGATTCCACATCAAACGAGCCGAATGCAGCTGGTAGTAGTGGCTTGCAGCCGTAGTTAGGATAGAATAGCATCAAAGAATGTTCAACAATGTGAACATCTTTGTACGCACAACCGCTCCTTCATTTCTAAACGTGAGCAGCTAACACACACACACACACACACACACACCCCCAAATATTTTGGGGGAAATGCGAATTTTAAGCTATAAATACTACCGAAACTGGCGAAACACTGTTATAAGCAAATTTTATAAAAGCACAAATGACGAAGTATGTCCCTAAAAATATGTATCAAGAACTGGTGCAAAAGCTTCAATTTCAATTTTCACCAGATTATAAGCAGCGAGTTTTGCGTTCCCTCTTGAGCTGCGCCCGGGGCAGCCGCCCTGCTTGCCCTGCCCTAGTTACGTCTCTGTGTACGGTCTCAGCAATTCCTGCCACATTTAAGTTGGTTTTTCTTTTTTTTTTTTTTTTAATTGGCTAATTCTACTTTTTTTACATTTGTTCTTAGTTTAAAGTTATTGATGTTGTGCCATAAACCCCTAATTTAACCTTCCTTTTGAGTTTCTGCATCCTTATGTATATTTGATTTCTTCTCATTTAAACATTTCTGACTTAACAACACATTATTTTCCATGAAGAGTTTCTAAAGTTGGTATCACTGGCAGTGAGTCAAAGCTCAGTCAATACAGAGTAGGATCCAAAAGTTCATGGACTGCACCTGTATTTACACAGTGTTAGGCGATTGATGAAAAATGGTGTTTTTTGAGCAGAGCGTTAATATTAAGTTTTGTATTCGTTTGGGCAGAAATCCAACAGAAACTTACGAGATGTTGAAGCAAGTTTATGGCAAAAAACACCCTGTTGCAGTCACAAACATTCAATTGGCATCGAAACTTCAGAGAAGGCAGACAGGAGGTTGAAGACAACAGGCAGTCAAGTGACAGCTCGCATGGGTAAAAACATTTTGAAAGTTGTGGCCATTGTACATGCCAACGGACAACAGACAATCAATCGAATAGCAGAGGCTGCTGGGATATTGGGGACTATGTGTCAACGGATACTAACAGATGATCTGAAGATGCACCGGGTGTGTCTACACTTCGTCCCATGCATGTTAACCGAAGATCAGTTGAACAACAAATGGAAATGGCAGGCGATCTCGTAACCACCGCAGACCAAGACCCACAATTTCTTGAAAGAATCATAATGGGATGAAAAATGGTGTTTCCCCTTTGACCCGCAGACTAAGTGGGCATCAGCTACATGGAAATTGCCATCGTCTTGACGCAAGCAGAAATTCCACCGAGATCACAGCAAAGGCAAGGTCATGCTAGAGGTCTTTGACACTCAGGGTATTGTTCATCTTGAATTTATCCCTGAAGGATGCACTGTCAACAAGGACCTTTATCTGGACATCAGGTGATGTCTACGTGAGCCGATCTGCAAGAAGAGGCCTCTACTGTGGGGCGATGAATCGTGGGTGCTGTTGCACGACAATGCACCGGCACACATGTCACTCTTCACTCATGAGTTTCTCGCCAAAACAAGAACTGTCATCCTCTCATACCCATCGTAATCACCTGACCTCACCCCCTGTGACTTTCACCGACTTCAGGAACATCAATTTTTAAGCACAGAAGAAATTAAAAATGCATCGCTGGTTGCACTGAAGGACATTGCAAAGAATGGGTTCCAGAAGTGCTTTGACGAACTCTACATCGATTGGCAGAAGTGTGTTGTTGAAAGTGGTTTTTATTTTGAAAAAGGATGTGCTTCAGCTTTTTAACTTTATCTACGGAATTACGGACCCAGTCTGGGAACCCTACCTTGTATAATGATATGAAGTTTCTTGAGGACAGAGGCCCTCAAGAAACTGATGTTAACAATTATGATGTTAGCAATTTGCAAAAAGCAGATAAGATGATCACAGTTTGTTAAGTGAGCTAACGACTGTTAAAAGGCAGTATCTTGAGTTAAATAATTGTTAAATGGAACTGAGATAACATCTTGACATTGTGTGTTTTCAAGATAGCAATTTAGCAATTTGAAGTGCATGTTGATAGCAGCATTTGTTACTATGAAGTGATTGAAAATCAACATTGTTCTGTGATGATGTGCCAATAAGAGGAATAAACTGGGACATTGAAACTGTACGTACTGTTTGTTGATTCACTGACTCCAGACCATTTAATAATATTCTATACTTAAAAATGTTCAGTTAATGACAATTACAAGTGTGTAGTTCAGTTTGAAATCTTACAGCTCACAACTCCTACAAGTAGGAGTTAAATTAAACCTCTGAAGTTTCAATAAGTAACTAACATCTTCATATTTTCACAGTGACAAAACAATATATTTTTACAATCCCTTCATACTTATATGGTAATTAATTTTGTGAAGACTTCACCTGTAACTAATTATGCACTGTTAAAAATACTTTTGATCATAAGCATTAAGTTCATTAAGGAACATAAAAAAAAAAAAAAAAAAAAAAAAAAAAAAAAAACTTGTTCATAGACTTTACTTAGATTTAGTTAAAAAAATTCTATTTTAACTTGAAGGTAAATAAATGTCACCATCCCCAGAAACCAACATGATAGAAGTCTCTTTGGGAAACCTGAGGGTTCCACCAGGTTTCCCAAAGAGACAGTTCATTACACTGATTTCACTGCCATTCAATTCTTCATCTGAGTGCTATACAAGGTAGGTTCAAAAAAAGTTTCTGGAAATTCTTTTTTTATACAGAAAGCAATAACATTACCGTTATTTACTCTGCATTTTCTCTGAAATAGCTTTCTTGGCTACACACTTTTTCCAACATCCGTAAAGCTATGGAAGTAGTGGGAGAAATATTTTTCACAAATAAAATGAACTAGTACACGATTCTTAACTCAGCAATCAGAAATGTATCTATTGCCAGTGGAAACCAATTCTGCTTCCTTGTAAATTGGTTTCGACTGGTGGAAAATCTGGAGATGTTCAGATTCTTCATCCTCAGATACAGTAGAACCTTGTTCATACTATCTACCAAGTAAAATTAATATATAATTGACAAGTTGGTAAAATCATGCAATGCATTGATTATGATATGCTTTCCAACATACCAGAAATCATTTTATGAGGATAATGGCTGTGGAATAAATCTTGCTCCTGTGCCCTGACCTTTTGACTCCTTTTTGATGATATTGAACAGAATTTGTTCAGTGTACCTCCGGAACAACATACTAAAGTTTTGTCCCAATAGAAGCATTTTTTGTCAACTTATGAGGATAATGGCTGTGGAATAAATCTTGCTCCTATGACCTTTGACCCCATTTCAATGATATTAAACAGAACCAATTCAGTATACCTCCAGAACAACACAATAAAGTTTTTGTCACAATCGAAGCATTTTTACATAAATTATGACGCATAAGGGCGATGGAATGGAACCCGCTCTTATGTCCCGACCTTTGACCCTATTTTGCCCCATTTTCAATAGGGTTCATCCCCAGGTTGTCCCATACCACATACTAAAATTTCATCGAAATGGAACCATTTTTACGCGAGTTATCGTGCGGACAGACAGATGGGCAAAGCTGGAGCATATACAAGTTGGTAAAATCATGCAATCAGTGATTTATGAGAAAAAGATTATGATATGCTTTCCAACATACCAGAAATCAATACTCAAGTTATGAGGATAATGGCTGTGGAATAAATCTTGCTCCTGTGCCCTGACCTTTGACTCCTTTTTGATGATATTGAACAGAATTTGTCCAGTGTACCTCCGGAACAACATACTAAAGTTTTGTCCCAATAGAAGCATTTTTTGTCAACTTATGAGGATAATGGCTGTGGAATAAATATCGCGCCTATGCCCTGACCTTTGACCCCATTTCAATGATATTAAACAGAACCAATTCAGTATACCTCCAGAACAACATGATAAAGTTTTTGTCACAATCGAAGCATTTTTACATAAGTTATGACGCATAAGGGCGATGGAATGGAACCCGCTCTTATGTCCCGACCTTTGACCCTATTTTGCCCCATTTTCAATAGGGTTCATCCCCAGGTTGTCCCATACCACATACTAAAATTTCATCGAAATGGAACCATTTTTACGCGAGTTATCGTGCGGACAGACAGATGGGCAAAGCTGGAGCATATACGCTTCAACTAAAATGTATAAGTGAGAAACATATAAATGCAATTTAACTGTGCTTGGAATTTTATTGTCCTGGGTGGTGGTAAAGGATAGTATGCTCAAACAGAAATCAGGAGATGCTGGTTTGCTTCCTGCTCCAGGGCAATGTAATTTTCCAGTTTTCTGGTGTGACGTTTGTTATATGTTATACAGCATACCGGGTAATATATGCATTTCTGATTGCTGGGTTAAGGGGACCAGTCTCTTTTTAGGCTTCGCATGTTAACCTTATGGGAGGTCTTGATGTACTTAGGTACATGTTTCTCACGATAGACTTAGCCTATCAATTGAAAACTTGGAATGTATTTTCCTAAGGCTATTATACAACACTTGGACTAGAATTATCGCAATCGGTCAATTAATTAATTTTGTATTAATTAATCAAAATTGCTGTTGATTTTGCAGATGTTTTCATTAGCAACTGTATTTATTATTTTAATTGAGTACATTATTTAGTCATGATTTTAGTTCAGGTGGTTGTTGATATATACAGTAAGGTATAAAAAAATTTCAAGCCATTATCTTCAGTGATTTATGAGAAAAATGTTCCTAAATGTACAAAACCACAACTTTTTAGGGGAGGCAAAAAACAATAAATTTTTTTGCCTCCCGCGTCACACTCCTTTTCCTCTGCTTTGCTGTACTTCTGCTTTCTGCTCGCCATCTTCCTTTGCTTTCCCGCACCTTCTAGAACCTGTTTTTCCTTCTTCTCACTGTCTTTTATTCGCAAAACGTCGATTGCCTTGAGCCAGTTGGTGATGTTTGCGGAGCAGGTCATGCTGAGCTGCTGTAAAACTTTTAGGTCGCCTACTACTCCTTCACTGAAGGAAATGACGGCATCATGAACGCCCATTTGTAGGGTTTCCCTGCCGACAAATATCCTTTTTGGTAGTCGACTCCATATGACGTTGTTGAAGCTCTTGTTGGGGTTTTGCGTCCTGCCACTGAGGCACTTGCTAAGGAGAGTCCTGTTTGCAAGGTCCCGAAATACTGGCTTTTTTACCATCATCACAGTTCCCGGCAAACTGTGATTGTGCTGATAGGAAGCCCTAGACTCTTCCGAATGATTATATTTGCACCAACTGCTCTCTCCTGAAGGGTAGAGTCCATGCTGCGGGTGGTTGTCTGTAGATAGTCGATGGAAGTAAATAGCCCAAACGGCTTTTTGCATGACATCAATGTTGTCCACGTTCCTTCTAATTGCATTGCCATAGTACGACTGCAACTCATCGAATGCATTATCTGTGAGGCGCCCTTTCCCACGAATTCCTTTTCCTTCGTCCAGTGTAACAATAAATTTTTTTGCCTCCCGCGTCACACTCCTTTTCCTCTGCTTTGCTGTACTTCTGCTTTCTGCTCGCCATCTTCCTTTGCTTTCCCGCACCTTCTAGAACCTGTTTTTCCTTCTTCTCACTGTCTTTTATTCGCAAAACGTCGATTGCCTTGAGCCAGTTGGTGATGTTTGCGGAGCAGGTCATGCTGAGCTGCTGTAAAACTTTTAGGTCGCCTACTACTCCTTCACTGAAGGAAATGACGGCATCATGAACGCCCATTTGCAGGGTTTCCCTGCCGACAAATATCCTTTTTGGTAGTCGACTCCATATGACGTTGTTGAAGCTCTTGTTGGGGTTTTGCGTCCTGCCACTGAGGCACTTGCTAAGGAGAGTCCTGTTTGCAAGGTCCCGAAATACTGGCTTTTTACCATCATCACAGTTCCCGGCAAACTGTGATTGTGCTGATAGGAAGCCCTAGACTCTTCCGAATGATTATATTTGCACCAACTGCTCTCTCCTGAAGGGTAGAGTCCATGCTGCGGGTGGTTGTCTGTAGATAGTCGATGGAAGTAAATAGCCCAAACGGCTTTTTGCATGACATCAATGTTGTCCACGTTCCTTCTAATTGCATTGCCATAGTACGACTGCAACTCATCGAATGCATTATCTGTGAGGCGCCCTTTCCCACGAATTCCTTTTCCTTCGTCCAGTGTCTTGCCTTTTAGGTCTTTACACAGCCGTCGTAGTCTAGTACCCATTCTCTTCTGAACATGTTCCACACATTCAAGTTTGGTTACCTCAAAGTTGTCACCGAAAGATTATGCAGCAGCCACAGCCTGGTATGCCTTCGAGTCTCTGTCCCCGAGGTATTGAACATAATGTACTCCTCTTTCAGCCACAGACCTCCCAAAAATTTCCTTAGCACCCACAATCTCCATCTCGCCTGACACTCCTACGTAATTTACATTACACTTGTGTGGGATACCGTGCCTTTGTGGGTCCCCTCTACAAATGTTGCAATATTTTGACATGCAAGCTACATCTAAGACTTTACCTGTGTCAATACTTGTAACACTCATAACACCATTTAGCAAAATGTGGCCGCGTTTTCGCCAGCTCCTGTCGAATGCAGCTGTAATATTCTAGTTTCCCTTATTGCTTCCTGTGCTGCTATTTTCATCAATTTTTGGGCTACAAGTTCTACAGCAGGACTAACTACCTTCTGAATGGAAATATATTTTGTCACAGGGGGAGGTAAATCCAACAAGGTGCACAATGTTGAACCCGCAGCTTTTTTCTTGTCTACTTCTCAGGGCATATACGAAGCAGCAGTTGATTTCTGGTTTTCCACAAGGTAGATTCGCACTATTCGAAAATGGCTCTTGCTTCATACAGTTCTTGCACAATAATTCGAACTTTGTTACTAGTCCTTTTCTTGTTCCAACTTCCGCCAACCGACACCCCTGCAGTCTTTACACACAGCAAACTTAGTCACCACTTCAAACAAGATTCGTAAATTCATAATTCTATGTCCAGGAATATCCTTCTCACAGTCAACTACGTCCTCCAATTTAATTTTCTGTGACGATGCATATCTTCTCTCTGCATGACAAAAATTGGGATTCTGAGCAGAATCATCCGACTGGCAGGGCGTTGTGGTGACTGAGGTGTGTCTGTTTCCGTGAAACTTTTTTTTTTTTTTTTTGGCACTTCTCCTGGGCATATTTGCACCTTTTCGCAAACTCTAAACAAATGCCACAGTTCAGATTCTTCTCCAGAATAAAAACAAGTCTAAATTAGGTGCCTGAACAATCACTGAACACAAAACAACGTAAACAAGTTACCAACTCTCCAACACACACCAAAAACACATTCACAACAACCTACACCACAGCAAACGTTCTCTATTACCTGCTCTAAACATTGACAAAACAGTGTTGTCACCAAAATCACAAGAAAAACAGCTGTTGAGAACCCAGAATGACGACAGATATTCGACCGTCTCACGCTTGCTCAGATGTGGCTGGGCACACCTACTTGCGCAACTTGTACGCCTAACTTCGAACATTTTTTTCGCCTACAAATTATTTTCTGTTTATCAAGTGTCATATATACCATTCGATTCAACAAACTCTGTAGAAAAAAAAATTGAAATAAACAAATTTACATATTTTTTTTTTTTTTTGCAGGACTGGTCCCCTTAAGAATACTCTTTATAAACCTGTTTGAAATGTTCCCGAAATTCACTCTGAAAACTATCTCAACGATTTTTTTGCATTTCTGATGATTTCTGTAGTGATTGTAGATTATGATGGACACCCACACGACCATCACAAAAATGCTTATGCCACGCACAAAATTATGATTTCTTTATTGCCATCTCACCATATGCTTGCTGAAGCATGGCTAGGGCTTGCTCCAGATCTAGGAGCCAGCTCCCAAAATTTAGGTGCCAGGTGAAACGAAGTCAAATTTCAAAGAATAATGCATGAACATGATGTGTGGTGATGATACATGCATACATATCACTAAGCTGTTCTCTGAGATTCAGAGGTTAGCTCCAAAAAGAAATACACACTTCCAGATATTTTTACTTACTGTTGTATCAAACTGCTCCATTTACAGCAATCTTGACATACGACTCGGGCTTCACTGATATCCATTACACGCCATACACAAGATCTTTCAGGGTTCCCACTCAAAAGTAATAAAATAATTCCCTGACTTTTCCAGGTTCTCCAGGTGGTTTTTTAAAGTTTTCCAGAGTGGCATGTTGCAAAGAATTCTTACATTTCATTTCATTCCATTCCATTCCATTCGTTTTTCTCACCAAAGCACACACTTGCAAATTCTTTACGTAATTTGTCTTTATAAAATTACCTGCTTTTCATTAATAACAACTAACGTGCACTTTATTTTCTCTACCAAAGTTCCATGAACTTTTGTGAATGCTACCCACACGGAATTTGTAAATATATTCCCATAGAAACAGGTCATATGTAAGAAAAAATCTGTCAGTTGAATAGTTTCAGTTTTTCTAAAATACAATGCAGCTAAGCTTAATGATGGAATGGCTATGTTCAAAGAAACATGTTTCAAGAGAACCAACAGACAAAGGACTTTGATCCATCATTTGGTTGGTTCTCTTGTGAAGTGTTTCTTCAAGCAGAAGCCATTGTGCCTAATTGTTCCATGTTATAACAATTGCCTGCAGAAATTGAACAAAAGCTTAATAACTGGCAATTTTAAAAAATCAATTTTGCATCTTTTTTTTAGAGAATAAAGGAAATAATATAACTGAAAGTAAGATCTACCAAATTCTAGGCAGGCAGTAATTGCAAGCAAAAGTTGGAAATCTTGAAAAATAAGTTTTTTTGGTAAAATAAAGTATCCATTGATTTTTACAAAAAAAGGGGTAATTTTCCCTGAGTTTTCCCTGACTTTTACAAAAAAGGGTCATTTTCCCTGAGTTTTCCCTGATTTTTGGAACCATTTTCAAATTCCCTGAGAATTCCAGGTTGAGTGGGAACCCTGTCTTTTATACTTCATACTCAATCTTTTTCTCATGCAGACACTCCTGAATCTGATCCACCCATGTCTTCCTCTGCCTTTACTTCCTGCCACTTGGGCTAAAAAGATTTTCTTAGTAAGCATCTCATCACTCATTCTTTCAACATGGCCAAACCACCGAAGTACGCTGGAACAAAAAGTGATAAAGTATATTTGCTGTCACACACACACAAATTTTTCTTTTTACCCATACAACCACTTATTGCAAAATAAAGTTCCAGTTTGCTCCATGATTTTCTTCTCCCATTCTTCCAGTTGCTGCTCTCAAAAAAACTAAAATTTTAGATTTTGATTTTTATTAAAACACATTTTGTGAAAGTCAAATTTCATACATATTTAATTCATAGTATCATATTTTCCTTCATGTAATATGCAGACTATAAAATTCTGAAAAAAAAATTCCTTCATAAGATCTGCAGCCTTGTATAATCTGACTTAAAAAAACATCTGACACTTAATTTGCTGCAGCGTATATTCCGTAGATCGTGAAATTCTGAGAATTTTTTTTATGTCCTGTAATCCTCGGCATAATATCCATAGACCATGAAATTAAGAAGAAAATAAATCGTGTAATCTGCACTTTCATGTTTATCTGAAATGTAATTTTAGACAGAAAAGCAGTGATTCATAGGATGACCAGCCCAGAAGTCCAAAGTAGTAAGAAAGATACGATTGTTATATTAAAAAAGCAACTGTCATTTTAAAGTATTTCTCTGTCACTTTTAAATAAATAAAGAACTAAAACCCTTGGCATTTGTAGTTCATTAGTTAGAGCTAAAAAACATAAAGAAATTATGGCAATCCATAGTATTTGTCTCTTTTCTGCATATGTTTCAACTGAACAGCTAACAAAATCCATAACTAATACAATTAGCATAGCATGCCTAACGAATGTGATTCACAAATGTCATGGAACAGCTTCGCAGGCTTCTCACAAAATGCAGGCTTCCACAAGCACAAATAGTACCACCTTTGTTGCATCATATTTTCTGTCAGAATGCTCATAAGTGAAAAATATTATATATATATATATATATATATATATATATATATATTCTATAAAGAAGATACCTAAGCAAAAAAATACATATATAATTTTGACTCACACCTAGTACAACATAGAAAAGGTTATGTATCTACCTGTGTGAGTAAAAGGAGAAAAGATAAAAAAATAAAATAAAACAACTGAATGTAGAAGGTGTCGAGAATACTGAGCCTTGGCTTTATCAAGGACCAGCAAAAACTCTGCATTTTCTCACTTCCACAAAGACCTAGTTGGAAATGGGTTTCTGCAAGGCCATAGATGCAAGTAACATTCCCACCTAAAATAGTTTAAAAAATATATATAAGTCATGTCCTCCGTAGAGTTGCATGACCTAGCACTAGTTAACAATTTCGCTTGCATCCATTAACCTTCCTGGCCCGACCCATGCTCTTCATCTGTTACTATTAAACAGAGAGAAGAAGATTAAAGAGAACTCAAGCTGTGAGAGTGACATAATAATTAGAAATGATTTTCAGCCATAACGAAATTCCAAGTTCGTTTGAGAGAGAATTTAAACCTGAAAATCAATGCAAAAGAAATCCAAATTTTACATTGCAATTAAAAAAGGAAATGTTAATTTTTAACGAACAGATTTTTGAAAGAAAACTTGAGTCTAAAACCCCCTACTCTACAACTTATGACAGCACGAAAACGAGAATAAGTTAAAGATAATAATTAACTAAAGAAAACTTTGTGAAAGTTATATACCTTAAACAGTTAGTTGCAATATGTACAAAGTATTTCAGCAGTGCTTTAAGTGCATAATTAATTAGCTATTAAGAACTTAACTACTTTGAAAAAACAGCGCATAGAAAAGGAACAAGCTTAGCCATCTTCTGTTCCTAGGTACCCCAAAAGACGCTCAAAGTTACAAAGAAAAGAAAGAGATAAAACCCGCAAAATTGTTAACAGACAAACCAATGCCTAAAAACTGAAAAGCTAAAAAACGACAGAGAAAAAGTACATGAAGTACAAACATTGAACTTATAAAACCTAGAACCCAAAAACAAGGAAGAGAGCTTACCTCTTGTGTGACAAAAACTTTTCTCCTCACAAGTATATATATATATATATATATATATATATATATATACAAGGTCAGGTGATACATAACATATCCCAGTATCTCCTTGACAAATGTCAACCACATCTTCTCGTGGTGCATCCTGTTCCTACTACAGGGGCTCTGATGACCGATTAATAGTGGTATAATTATACCATCGGGATTGGAGGAAATGCTATCCCACACTCACCAACCCACTTGGCCAGCGTGGTGAGTTATGGCCAAAACCCCTCAAAGATGCTTACACAATTTCAAACTTGGCCCTCAGTCTCCGGCAACTGGAATGTACCTGGCCAAGGCAGCGGCCAGTACAACATGAAGGCAGAGGGTGCTAAGAATCACCGGAGGACCGGACTAGACGGCCATCTGATGCTGACCTTGGCTACGTTTAATGGACGCTCCCTATCTTCTTATTCAAGACTCCTTGAATTGGAGGAGGAACTCGAAAAGATCAACTGGGATGTTGTGGGACTAAGCGAAGTAAGAAGAAGAGGAGAAGAGCTCGTTGAACTGAAAAGTGGACATCTCTTTTACTATCGTGGGACAGATACTGGCAGAACTAGTGGTATTGGATTTATAACAAACAAAAGACTGAAGGACAATATTCTGAAGTTGAAAGTTCCTCGGACAGGGCTACACGACTCGTTATCCAACTCTCAAAAGATACCAGGCTCAGATTATTCAAGTTTATGCACCCACCACAAGTCATCCTGAAGAAGAAATTGAATTTTATGAGGAAATTCGGAATCTAAATAACAAAGACAAACAGCACTTGAAGATCATTTTGGGTAATTTCCATGCAAAAGTAGGGCAACAGCAACAGAATGAAACTTTGGTTGATAAATTCAGTTATGGGAACAAAAATCAATGTGGGAATACTCTCGTAGAGTTTGCAGAGGCAGAAGGGTTTTTTATCATGAGCTCCTTTCTCAAGAAAAAGCCACACAGGAAATGGATGGAGACATCCAAATGGTGAAATTGATTGTATTATCAATTTCACTCACCATTTGGATGGTGAAATTGATTTTTTCGAGTAAAATTGATTTTATTATGTGTAACAAAAAATTTGTCATCGAAGACTGCAGTGTGCTAAACAAGTTCAACACAGGTAGTGATCATAGAATGGTGAGATGTAGGATGCACCTCAACGCTAAACTTGAATGTGGCAAGCTCATAAAGACAAACATGTATTGACATAACCAACCTTAAAAACCACCATAATACCTTCAAGTTGGAACTGAGGAACAGATTCTCTGCTTTAGGAGGCCTAACATCAGAAGAAGTGGATATTTCTGAAGTTAACAGACAACCCACCAAGGCTCTTATGGAAACAGCAACAAAAATAGGTGGTACTAAGAACAAGTTAAGAAAATTTCAGGAAAAACAAAAATGTTGATGCAAAAGAGAAGGGATATTAGGACAAATAATGACGTAACTTCCAAAGGGGAATATATAGGGCTATGCAAGACAGTGCGAAAAAGTATTACTGAAGACATAAGGAAATTCAATGGTGAACTAGTGAGAAAAGCAATTGAAAACAACCAAAGCCTGAAGAGAGCAAAAGGACATCTCAGTAAGGGAAGAAAGCAGATTATGGCTCGGAGAAAATAAGATGGTACTGTAACAAAAAATAGAAGCGAAATTTTGACACAGGTGAAAGGTTTCTATTCAAAACTATATGAAAGGGATGACACACCTAATCCAGACATTACGACAGGTACCAAAGTCCTTCGAATCCTTCCTGCAGAAGTTACATATGCAATTAAGAACATGAAACGGGGAAGAGCTCCAGGAAAAGATGGAATTACCGTAGACATTATACAAGAAGCAAGTGGAGAAATTGAAACTACACTCGCCCAAGTTTTTACCAGATGTCTGAATGAAGGGAAGATTCCTGAGGATTGGAACACGAGATTGCTGGATTGAATGAAGGGAAGATTCCTGAGGATTGGAAAAATGCTACAATGATCCTGCTAGATAAAAAAGGTGACATTGAGGATCTCAGGAACTACAGGCCCATCAGCCTTCTTTCAGTGGTTTATAAAATCTTCACTAAGGTTTTTTCACATTGTTTGAAGGTAACACTAGACATGGCTCAACCAAGAGAACAAGCTGGATTCAGGAGTGTACTGAGAGAAATAATTGAAAGAACAAGAGAATATGAACTCCCATTATGCATGGCTTTTATTGATTATGAAAAGGCCATCGATTCTGTGAAACCATCAGCAGTAACAATAGCTTTGAAATCCTGCGGTATTGAAGATGCATACATTAGCATTATTAATAACATCTATGAAAATGCAAGTGCAAAGATTTGGATATTTGAGGATACAGCACAAATAAGAATTGGAAAGGGAGTGAGACAAGGTGACACCATATCTCCCAAACTCTTTAATGCCACATTGCAAAATGTATTTCAATCATTGAACTGGGAAAACAAAGGAATAAAGGTTAATGGAGATTACTTAACTCACCTTCATTTTGCTGATGATGTAGCAATCTATGCAACTATCCCTTCAGAGCTGCAGAATATGATCCAAGAGCTTGTTGACAAGAGTAAAGAAGTGGGATTAAAAATGAACTTTCAGAAGACAAAAGTGATGTACAATGCTTTTACAAGAAACGAAGATTTATCGATTGATGGAGAAAAGCTTGAGACAACCGGCACCTACATTAATCTTGGGCGACAGATATCAAGTGAGGGTCACATTGATGAAGAAATTAATCGCCGTACAAAACTTGCCTGGAGAGCTTTTGGAAGAAACAGTACAATTTTTAAGAGCAGTATGCCATTATGTCTCAAAAGAAAAGTGTTTAATCAATGCATCCTGCCAGTGCTTACGTATGGAGCAGAGACATGGACCTTAACTAAACAAGACATACAAAGACTGCAGACAACGCAAAGCAGCATGGAGAGATGCATGCTTGGTGTAACCAGGAAAGATAAGAAGAGGAACTTTTAAGGGAAAGGACAGGAGTGGATGACATCATGACCAGAGTGAAATCACTGAAATGGCAATAGGCTGGACATGTTGCCAGAAGAACCGATGGACAACCAAAATTTTAAACTGGATTCGAAGGGACAGGAAGAGACCCAGAAGAAGACCCCATGGGAGGCTCAGGACAGACAATTGTGGAAGAAAGTTGGGGAGACCTTCATCCAGCAGTGGATTGATAATGGTTGATAATGATATAGATAGATATATATATCCTTTCAATCACTTTGTGGTCCTCTATCTCTGTACTGAGTTACATTTTTTCTCTTTTACCGCATTTTCGGCACTTTTCCAATAATGCCACCCCTCCTGATAATTACCATGCGGATTTTTGAAGAAAAGTTTATTTTTAATTACCTCTGTATTATCCGCAGAATCAAAATTTATAACTTTTTAACAGCTAATCCACGGAATATAAGACAGAAATTCAGTATTTACTGCAACTTACGAAATATGAAGTAAAAAAAATTGGGGCACCAGTGCCAGTTTTCAAGGTATCTGGGCAGCCTAGTGCCCTGGATTCATCGAACCCTGAGCATGGTTGATGTCTATGATGGTGATTTTTGAAGCAAAACACAAAATTTTATGTTTGCATGTTGCTCAGTTGCTGACATTTTCAACTGTGACGTTACAAAAGGCGTGGTAAACGAAGAAACTACTGGAGCTCTGTAGAGACAGGGAATGGGATGGTGCCCCTTGCTGTCAGATGACATAATGAATCATGAAATAAATACGGGATTATGCCATATAATACAAATTTTGAAAATGACAATCCGATTTTTGGCGTAAATGTGACAAGGATGGTAAGTCAGATAATATCCGAAAACTTGAAAATTTTCATCGTCCTGGAGCGGGACTCGAACCCGCGTCTCCCAGAAATCGTCTTGGAGCATTCTGGATGGTGTAGTGGTTAGCATACCCGGGCGTTTTCTGGGAGACGCGGGTTCGAGTCCCGCTCCAGGACGATGAAAATTTTCAAGTTTTCGGATATTATCTGACATACCATCCTTGTCACATTTACGCCAAAAATCGGATTGTCATCTTCAAAATTTGACGTAATGAATGCTCCAACTTCTGAAACTGAAGGATAGCTTGCATGATTCTTCATTCTCACAGTTACGGATGATTCAGGAAATTTTATGAACCTACCTTGTTCAGAGCCACTGGTTCCACAGAGAACATAAAATGCAGTTCAGAGGACAAAACACAACATCCATAATCTTGACCATGGAAAACAAACTTACACCCAGCCATACAAGCAGTCAGAAGCTCACACCTCAGACTACTCCACTACCAGAAATCAAAAAATTTATTTCCCCACTATTATTATTATTATTATTATTATTATTATTATTATTATAACAGTGATGAACTTACCTCGTTTTGCATTTTGTCTCACAGGAACAACAGATGTTAAGCTTCTCTCTGACTGTGGAAGAGGTGTGATAGGTCTCTTGGGTTGACTTCCTTCTGTCACTGACTTCAAAGTCATACCATGGTAAGTTCCCATAGTATCAATCTTAAAACCCTCAGTTTCTGTAAAAAAAAATTAAAAAAAAACTGTTATTCATGTTATTCAGATGAATCAAAACAAAAAATGATAGAAATAAAACAAACATTAACCTAGTGACACAAACAGTTGCATGGCAACTGCAAGAAATATCTCTTGAATAGACTTTCTTCTGCTAATGGGTTCATAGTCACCTGGTAAGTTCCCATCATTTAACTTTTGAAACCCTCAGTTTCTGAGAACAAGTTAGTGGAAAAAAAAGGTATTCATATGAATCAGAAACATAAATGGCTGAAGTATAACAATCACTCTACTTGTGACACAAAAAGGTATCTAGTCTTACCATAAGTTCTGTCTCAAATTTCACTTTCTAATTTTACACAGTGGCAACATTGCATGTGATATGTGATGTAAAGTCCTAAGTGCAGCTTAGTTTGTGTGATGTTTGACATTATAAGCTGTCAGCTGTTGAATGTGAAGAAACAGAATGGTCTGTGAAAAAAACAACCCCTTACTGTAGTTACTGCACTACACAAGCGCAGGCATCTAACAATTATGTATACATGAGACTGACTAAGAAAAGAAAAAATAAAGCTGAACTTTTTAAACGTGTGAAAAATCAGAATGAACTGCAGAACAGTGTGAATGTAATGCATCATGAGCAAGACAGAATTGTTCACTGTAAATTTGTGAATATTGAACTGGAAACATCCCTGTATTCAAAATATGAATTTTTTGATATTTAACAAACAGGGTAGAGGGAACATCGTGGAAAGTAAAAAAAAATTATGATTACAGGCGAAATCTTCACTCCATAAAACTTCTGTTATTCAGAAATTTTTCCTCCATTTTCAAGATGAAATACGAACATTAAGGGAATAAAATGATATTTCACAACACTACTCTTAAACAGAATAAAAAAAAATTTATGCTTTAAATAAGCCAGTGGAAAAAAATGTGGTAGGAAGGTCGATTTATACACAATATGTAAAAAAAAAAATCAGATATTCACATAAAAAACGGGAAAAAATCAGATATTCACATAAAAAACGGGGTCGGGGGTCGGAGGGGCTGGGGGGGGGGTAGACTTCTACACCAAATATATTAAAAACCCAGATATTCATATAAATATCAGTGGGTTGACCTATACACAAGTATATACGGCATAGTTTTTTAGAAAAATAATCAGTTTTTTTGTTTTTTTGTTGTTGTTTTTTTAATTAAGATTTCTGGATATATCCAAGGTCTTGTACGGCCACTGCTGAAATCCTTAACAATCTTCAAGACCGGAAACATCGTGGAGAAGAGAGATTTAGCATGATCTGCAGTAAAGATCGGGAGATTGTGCTCTATCAGAAATCTTACAAAGTTTCAGCCTTTACACTGCTGGAAAAAACTTCACTTTTGAAGAAAACAGGTAATTTATCAGTCTGTTCAATGGCCTTGGCATATTCCATATGCTTTTTTAGACAAAACATGACGACGATAAACACCGCGACAGATATTGAAATCTTTCGAGCACATGCTACAGAAAGCCACATTAAGGGATAGTTTTGAATTGCTTCAGGCATGGAAATTTATTTGAATAAAAATCCTTGAATTTTTGGCAATTCTTCATCTCTTTCGCTGGTGGGTCTAAATTACAGTTATTAGTAATTATTTCTGACACATCCATACAATAAAATTCCAACAGAGCCGATATGTGACTATGCACCGCACATGACGTTACCTGCTAATGTGTTTTCCCTGTTTATTAATTTGAAAGTTATCGTATTCTTATGCACAGGCGCAGTAAGTGAAGAGCTCTGTGAGGCGCAAGTTTGACGATGATGTTGGTAGCCAGGGATGCCATAGCCAGGTGGCTCAATTATCTGAACAGGTAGGTGGGGGGTCCACGATGCTGCAGGAGCGGTAAGCCTTGTGGAAGCGTCTGCTCTGAACCCAGCCTCAAAGCTTTGATTGCAGCCGTTCATAGTAATCAGCAGTGAAAAGAAATTGTATTATACTAAATTCTCCGTAGTAAAATTAATTAAATGCGTAGTCTGTAGTATGTGGTTGTTTACCATAGAAACTACAGAGAATCCACAGTAAATGGCATCTCTGGGTAAGTTCTAGGAATAAATTGAATAAATTGAAATTTTACATTTTATTTAATTTTTAAATTTACTGTTAACAAGACAAAATTATACCTGCTGCTGAACCAATTTTGTCTCCCCCCTTCTTTTATACCAACCCTGGCATTTACATCTGGATATGTTATCGGCTCCAGGACAATGTACTTGAGTTCATTTTCTATAATTACCGGCCATCCTTCAGTTCAGACATCAACCTGCTTGACTACAAATCGTAGGCCATTTTTAATAAGCTTGTACTCCAAGTGTACATACTTCATAATGTGCTCAAGGTCAGTTCCAGTGTTTTTCAGGTTCACCACTGTCCGCATTTACCATTGTGAAAGAACTTAGGGTAGGATTAAGCAAGTGCATGCAAACTGTATAGAGACTAAGAAAATAACTGTTTTAAGGTACATAATACATAAATATTTCCTAAACAAAAATGAAAATTTATTTACTGACAGAAGAACAATACATATCAAACACACTCCTGTACATTAAATGAAATTACCTAAATATTTCTGCCACATGTTAATGATACACTAGGAGCCATTAAAAGACACCACCTTCAAAACTGACTCAGCAACTCTAATGGCTACTGCAACCAGTACTATACACAGTTTTAAAAGTTGTGGCTGCTTTACCCCCCCTAGTAAGTTCATAAATATGCAAAAATGCAAACAAAATATCTATTTATGATATTCTGTAAATCTTATAATATAGTTTTTTTAATTTGAAAGTTACATAAGTTATTTAGACTGAAATTTCCTCAACACATGTAGCACTTACATACCGTACATTATAAAACATTTATTTAGAAGCACGTTTAAAACCAACATTTTAGAGACAGAACAGCACCTCTTACTTCACGAGCACCTGTGGCCCTTTCCGTCCTCTTGGTCATCATTAGTTGCCTTCCACTTATCCACAAATTTTCATTCAACATGTCTTCAAAATACTTATTCTTACTTTTCAGTACATCCTTTGCTCTAAAAGAAGCTGATAATTTTTGTCATATAAATTTCTAGGGTCATGTATATTCTTCCCTTTACTTTCTTCACAAATACTTGTAAAATCTATATGTTTCTTTCCTTCTGCATCCCAAAACTCTGTTTTGCCTTTTGGCAGACACATGCAAGGCTTTTATAATTTTCTTAGTCAGCTTGTGACAAATGTTAATACTTCTTATAATTTTTCTTTTTCTTTCCTAGATATCTTTACTCATTTCTGCTGACCACCATGGGTTTCTACCTTCCCTGTACCTAAAAAAACTTTCATACCACATGCTTTTCTTGGAGCCTCAATAATCCAGTTTTTACATCCAAACAATTTCTTGCCTAAATACAAGCCAATGCAACTTTTTCTTGCATTTAAAGAGGTACCAAGTGGGGCATAAAACATGTTTTACCTCTGTTTCTACTTCTCTCACAATGAAAAGATGTGCAGTACAAAGTCCACCATGAGTTTATGAGCAGTAAGACACAGAAACACCTTGTTAATTGCAACATGCCTCCACCACTAATCTTATACACTGGTGAGCAAAAATTAGCATAACAGCGGAACGAGCAGGCAGAACGGACCGAAAGACCACTCGGGAGATAGACTAGGGTCCAGTATGGTAGGGCATGCACATATACGCAGCATGACGGGAGGGGGGGTCGGAAGGTAAAGCACAAGGGCGGTGTCCGCTCAGCAATATTTGGTGAAAGCTATTGCACGGTGTACATCGGCTTGAATGACTTCGAGTTGCTGCCACCGTGTGATATGGCCAACAGGTAATCCAGTAGATGACATCTGGATGACTTTACCCGAGGTCGCGTCATTGGGAAGTTGGAAGAAGGTCGAAGTGTGATTACTGTGGCCGAGGAGTTCAGGATCACTCACAGCATTGTTTCACGAGCTTGGAGAACTTTTCAAACGACAGGAACAGCTGTCCGAGAGTTTAGCAGTGGTCGTCCACGAGCAACCACGGCGGCAGACGACCGGTATATTGTCCTACAGGCGAGAAGAGAGAGACTGCAGACAGCGGGAGAAATCGCAAAGCACATGCAACTGGACGTCCGGTATCACGTTTTACCGTGGCCAGGAGGCTGCATAAAGGTGGTCTATTTACACGACGACCAGTACGGTATGTGCCATTAACGCCTGCTCATCGGAGACAGCAGTTTCTGTGGTGCCAGGAATACAAGAACTGGACACATTATCAATGGGGTCGAGTTCCCTTTATGGATGAGAGCCGATTTAGTCTGACGAGCGATTCTGGACGTATACACATCTGCAGAGAGCAGGGAACACGCAATTACACCTCCAACATCATCAAAAGGGACTGGTTTGGAGGTGGCGGAGTTCTCGTTTGGGGCAGTATCATGCTTGGTAGCCGTAGTGACCTCCACATCTTCCAAGGAGGTTCAGTCACTGGTGTCCGCTATTGTACCGAGGTTCTCCTGCCTCACGTGCATCTGTTTAGAGGTGCTGTGGGTCCTGAGTTCCTCTTTATGGACGACACCGCTACACCTCATCGTACAGTGGCTGTCGCAGAGCTGTTGGAGAGTGAAAATATTCAACGCCTGGATTGGCCCGCAAGGTCTCCAGACCTAAATCCAATCGAACACGTGTGGGACCTTCTCAGGAGATGCTTGGTAGCAAGTTACCATCAGACAGCAACGTTTCCGCAGCTGCGATTGGCGCTACAAGAGGAATGGGCCGCGATGCCTCAACAGCTCCTTGACAACCTCTTCTTCAGCATGGACAGACGTTGTAAATCTTGCAACGCAGTCAGGGGTGATCATATCCCCTACTAAAGACTGGATTTTTCTTGGCAGCTGCCTGTCACATGGACGTTTGTCTTCTGTCCAGTTGTGCTCGAAGCTACCTTTTCATGAAGTGCATTTGTATCCTTTGGATTCCTTGTTTGGACAGTTTTGATCACTTGTCCCATATTCTTACATCTTGGGGATCTTACGTATGATTTGAGTCAATGTGGAGCACTTCTGCACGACGTTACATTCGAAAAACCGTCTCGTCCTTAAATTTTGCACGCCGGTGTATTATCACCAAAAAGACTTTTTTTTTTTTTTTTTTTTTTTATCAAGTTTAAAAACTGATTCTTTCTGAACTAAGGTAGTTTCCATATATACAAATTCCCTTGAAAAAGTTAATAGCTTAGAACACACAGTGACAAACATTTCTGCAGATGTTGATACAAGTTTGTAGAGATTTTGTGAACTTCATTCAAGAAACAGATAGCTATCTGATTATCAGCACTAAGAAATTCTGTTCTGTGTGTCACTACTATTTCATGTACACAACACGTGCACACTGCATAGGGCAAAGAAACTAACACTAATGCTACGTTTCATGTGAATTTTTTTATTGGAATAATTTCTATGCTAATAAGTAGTAATTTTGTAAAGAAAAAGAAAAAAAAATGTTTATAGAAGTGAAAATGTTGAATAATAAAAATGCAGGTTTTTGTTTTGTTTGACTGAAGTTTTTATGTGAGCCTACTATGTTTTTACAGCCTGTTGTTACTCAATGTCATTAAGTGCACACAGTTCAAGAAATGATTCAATAAATATTAAAGTAAGTTGCAATATATTATATGAATGTTGAATAATAAATAATATCAGATGTGCCCGATTTTTTTTTTTTTTTTTTTTTTTATTGAGGTTTTGATGTGAACCTACTTTTGTTATTTTTTCCTGGCTTGTTAATCAATATTAATGAGTGCACACAGTTCAAGAAACAAAAGTTAATATTTCTGGTAAAAAAAAAGTACTTTGTTTCATTTTTGTTATGTTTTCTTGTTTTTCTACAGTAGCAGTGCTAGTTTCTTTGTGCTGTGATGGTGGTTGTCTGCAGGTGTCACAAAACAGTGTGACACACAAAACAGAACTGCTTAAGCACTGATAATTGGAAGGCCCAAAGAACCAATTAATGTTTGTTCAGCTTTGCTGTAACCCCCATTTCACCCTGGCTATTGCTCAAAACTACACACACCTGAATCACATGATATAGCTAACAACAAGCAATTTTGCTGTTATTGCAATATACGAATGTCCTTCATGGAATTAGTAAGTAATGCTAAACTGCATAAATCCCATATAACAAAACCATCTAATTTAAATCACAAACATGCCAAACTGTAATTCTATGAAACTTTTAATGCTGCCAAGGTGGCACAGTCGTCTAAGCACTGGCTTATCATCATTCATCCAAGAAGGATCAGAGTTCGAATCTCAGTCAGACACGAATGTTGTGTTTGTCTTACAGCACTGGCCCTCTCCTTTCCCTGGAACAAGTGGCTTTAAGTTAGGGATGGGCGACTGCTTATAGCCCATTGAGTTGCTTGTGGTGGTCGCTAAACCTTCAATAAAAAAAAATAAAAAAAACTTATCAGACTAAGCATCTGCACGCAACTCGGTAACTTCTTCCTAAATCTGGAATTCAGTAAGTGCACACAACAATGCAAAAGCTTTTGTGTTCATACTACAATTATTGCACAACAGTACAACAGTTCGCAACAGTGCTGGCATCAAATCAGGAATTAAACCTTCACCGTAACTAACCATAAGACTGTGCGACCAGCATAAATATCAAATATAGTGAATCTTTAATTACTGAGGTGGTTTTTGTGCAACTTTTCTCCATATAAATCAAGAACTTTAAAAGTCACTTTTAGTTAACTACCTTCACAGAAGATTGTTCACTTGCATTGACACAGCAGTAACTACTCATTTCAGTACAGTGTTGTACACACTGTAGGTAAGGGTTTTACAAACAATTTCTACTTGATGCATCTACCTTTACCCTATATTTCCCCCTTAGAGTATGTTGCACACACACACATTGCCTATATTTAATCTCACAACATGTGTTTTCTATGGTAAAACTCTTAGATAATATGTATATAAATTTTGCTGACATAAACAAATAAATATGGAGGAAAATAATCACACAAAAATTCTTGTCCAGTGTGTTCTAATTAACTTCTACGTTATTCATGAATACCAGATTTCCAAACACTTGACAATTTTAAAGAATATTAATAGGCATTTGTTATACACTGCTTCATTCAATCTTAGCCACAGAGAATTCAGATGCTACAATATTTGATGAAATGGCCAACATTATATACTTAGAACTTTGTCATAGCTGTTATGAGCACCAATATTATGCAATAATTGCATATTTTACCTTTCCACAAAATATAAATTATATTTAATTTACCCAACATGAAAAAAGAAGAAAAATAAAACCTCTTTATCATGATCTCACCTTCTTTAGCATGGAATCTTTCTTGATCGTACCTATTGTAAACTGTAGGCTGGGGTGCAGAGCGTATTGGAGTGGCCTACAAAATAATACAACTTAAAGACTTGTTCTCTGTGTACAAAGCAATGTCATGGCCTTTATATATTACTGAATACTATACACTGATATAAATAAACATTTTGCTGACCAAACAATACTGAACAAGCATAATTTCCAGAAAAACTAATAACCATTAAGAAATACCTCAAAAAAAACTGCTGCACTTCTGTAGTAACTAGGAATTAAAATACATGACTAATATATAAAAAACAATGCTCATAATACATTTGTCTATAAATTACTTTAACTAGTATTATGTCAAAGTGCTAAAAAAGATACTCCCTTTGTGAAGCATGTTAAAAGTCCAGAATAAAGAGAATAAATTTAACTTACAGCTCCACTATGTCTACAGTTTATAAAATGAAATACTGATGTGGCAGTCACCTCCTGCCAGCAAAAAAAAAAAAAAAAAAAAAAAAAAATCAGTGGGCTTCAAAAAATTTAAGAAGCTAAAATCCAGGACATAACATCATGAGCTTGGGCTATGGTGCAACATTTACTAACTTCCCTCAAAGGCACTGTTCATAAAAATATATAACAGAAAACCATGCCATGAAAAGAAGGGATACAGTCACCCCTGATGGCAATACAGAATTCACAGCAACTATGCATTCTGTTTGTGAGGCTTCCCGAAAGCTACTGAAACAATAATGGGTACTGGTTGGCAAAAGCATCTGCCAACTCATGAAGTGACTGTGGTGAGGGTTGAAGGATAGAAACTTGTTTCCCTAAGGCTTCCTAAGCATACTCAATTGGACTGAGATCAGGAGATGGCAACAAACTGTGTCTATTTCCAAATAAATGTCAATCAGTTTTGCATGGTGAGGTTGAGCATTATCACCTTGTAGACTGAAATTTCCTCCTATGTTTGGACGTGGAGCCTAGGACCTCATCTCTACACTGATGAGCAGTCTTTTTGGTACATCCACCCAATGAGATGCCAACCTAAACCATGACACTGCCTGTGCATTAGGACTTTCTTTCAATGATGTTAGAGGAATGATATGATTCAGGTTTCCTCCACTCTGAAGAGAAAATTGTAGCTCATCAGTGAATAATGCACACCTCCATTGGCCTTCAGTCCATGTCATATGCTCTCTGCATCGGTTCAAGTGCAATCTCCTGTGATGTGGAGTCAGAGGGATATGCATCACTAGACATATTGTATACAAAGCCATCCTTGTGTAATCTCTTGTGTACAGTGGCCATAGAAACAGAAGTATCTATGGCTGTGATTAGGCCATAACACAGCTGAAATGGTGATATCAACCTGTCTTATGCTGTAAATTGAAGATAGCTGTCTTCACATGATGTAGCAGCCCCAGGTCTTCCCAGCAACAGTCTTTGTTCCTTGAAAGTCTGTGCACAACAAAACAATCAACAATGAGCCATCTGGCAACATCTGCCTGGTACTGTCTGTCCTTAAATCTTCCAAGGCACACATGCAGACAGATTATTCCTCTGAAACATATTTAATATGAGTGCAATGCTACTGTAAATAGTAGCCAGGTAGCAAAACAAATGAACTGTCTTTCTGGTTGCTGTATTATAGAGAACAATGGAAAAAACGGCTGTGTCAATGAATTTGTCACCTTAGCAGCTAGCCAATTAATACACATGTGGTATTAGGTGCTTGAATTAATTCCCGCTGTTTTTTACCACACAAACATTTGTGTGTTGCCACAGAACAGTACAGGATATTCTATTCAAAGTAGTATCCATTGGCAGCTACAACCCTTTCCCACCGCTGGGGTAACAAATGAATTCCGCGGTAGAAGAATGCAGGTTCTTTTGAGGCGAACCATTCATCGAGCCATTTTTGGATATCCACGACAGAAAAGAAGTGCTGCTCCGACAGGCCATGTTGTAGTGACCGGAACAAATGGAAGTCTGAAGGAGCAATGTCCGGGGAATAAGGAGGGTGGGGTAAGACGTCCCAACCCATACATGAGACCGGCCGATGACAAAAAAGCTGAACTTTTTAACTGGGTGGAAAATTGGGACACGCGAACTCGCGGTGTGAGCAAATTCAAGTAGAACATATACAATATTTAACATTGCACGAGCCATATGCAATTATTTTCTGTAAACTATGTAAGTAAATATCAAAGTGACGCACATTATTATATTCACAATAAAAAAGTTGGGAATTCAGAACAAAATAAAATAAAATATGATTAAAAATGAGATTTAAAACTTACATGTAAATCTTCACTAGCTAAATCCTGAGGTGAACAGTATTTGTCTAGAAAAGTTTGTGCAATTAGTCAAGCAATTAGAAGCTTGTAAGAATTAGAAACATATCCGCAGATTAGGTTTGGCCAAACATCACAGTATAAGTCAGTCTTGTTGGCTTAGTAGCACTCTAATGTATCAAATTTTTCAGAAATTAAATGAAATGTGTCCCGAGAGTCATAATGTGTGTGGAAATAAGTTAAATTCACATATTCTTATTAAATGATAATTGGAATATGTATTGCAATATAAATTTGAATATGTACAAAATGTAAAAAAAAAAAAAAATGACTAGAAGTTCTATGGTATTTAAACAGGTTTCTTCACAGATATTTTGCCCTTTTTTGTTGAACTTGCTTGCACATCAGTTCAAGTTTCCTCTTGTGAGCAAGCCTGGCTTTTCTTCTCAGCAAGCTGCACTGCCATATTTGTTTTACGTTGACTCTGCAGCTGAACAGCATCCATTGCTAACTTTTTCTTTTTGCTGAAAATTCCTTTTCTTTTCCTCTCAATTTCTTCGGTGTAACTTTTTTTGATGCCCTAAGATTTTTGGCAGAGGTTGGCATCAACTGCTTCATGCAAAAAATCTTCTTTACTGAAAAATTAACTGCAGACTTACCCTGTGCTTTAAGCTTATACTTCACAGTTTGTATAGCTGAATAGGTTTCAATGTTCATTCTTCCTGATTTTACATCTATGATTTCATCCATCATGCTGAAAGAACTTTCAACCTGTGGACCATGAAAACATGATATCAAGGCTTTCACTATTTTAGATAACATAGTGTACTTAGAGAAGTTAAATACCTTTGCCCACCATGCATCAATTTTTACAAAGTTTCCAACTTCATCAACGGGAGATGGAAGTTGTTCATCAACCTGATATTGGTGAATTTCCAGAGCATAGCTTCCCATTTCCTCTTAATTCAATATATTCGTAAGGAACTGTGGAAGTTTGTTCAGTCTTTTTAAAGTTAGATTATGTCCCCTTGCAGTAGGATCAATAGCTGATATGCACATTAAAAGATCACTACATAATGCTAGTGTCTTTTGCATGTATTTTGTACACTGAATATAAGCTTCAGAAGAATGGCTTAAAATTTTTTTACCACAATGTCATTTGATTTGCTTTCTAAAATAATGGAGTCTGTTCCTGATCCAAGAAACATGCACTTGCTTTCCAAGCTGTTTGATGGTAAGCCAACATCAATGTTCATCAAATCTTTCACAGGTTTACCTTTCAGTATCTCTTGTTTTAAGAAACAAGCTAAGAAATCCAAGAACAGTTGCTTCTGCTCATCAAAAACCTTATGAATTAATGGCTCCTTTGTTTGAAATAAGCATACATATTTTTTCAAAAGAGGTAGAGCTGCAACATAAAAATTTAATATAAGCAAGGTTTTCTTTGAGCTTTCAAATAATTTTTCAACAATTCTAGATTTCCGCTTTCTTCCATCTTCTGTTAGATTTTTTCCCCGTAATTTCTTCCAAAGCTCCTGGAACTTTAACTTTCCTTCTTTACTAATATTTTTTTCTTTAAATATTTTGTTTATAACATCCATGAATATTGGTCTTTCATTAGACTGCACAAATCCATAATACAGGAGCAAAAGAGCATCATGGATACGTAAACTGTTTAATGCCACATCATAGCATGACAACCACCTGTGTTGGACCATGTTCTTAATTTCAGTGAATTTTAGACCTATAACTTCACAAATTTCAGCAAGGGCTTCACGTTGATCTGCAGACCATTTAAAGTCATTGAAGATGTCAGTAAAGTATTTCTCAATGTAACCTTCAAATGGTTTGCAAAATTTTTGGCTTGCATTGTGAATACGATAACAGGAATCTCCATCAATGTCAAGCAAATGGGGAGATTTTCCCTGTCGAATTCTTGTTTCTAAACCTGTTTTTGAGCCTCTCATAACACTGCAGGAATCCATAAGAACAGAAACAAGATTTTCCCAAGGAATATCATTTTCTTCAAAAAATGTGCAAATAGAGTGATACAGTGTAGTAGCATCCACTTTAACTACACTTACAGAAGTAAGGTGCTCAATTACAACTTTGTTCAGTTTATTAGAAAAATAACTCACCAAAATGCACAGCACACGCTTGTTGTTGTTGCTTGTTGCCTCATCAATGTTAAGAGAAAAACTAGAAGCTTTTAGAGCAGCTGTTGTTTCAGCTAAGAAGGTCTTGGCTAGACCAAACCTCATTTTGTATGATGCACTTGTACGATCCATAGAGAGGTACGATAAAGTCTTTCGATCTGTAGCTAATGCCCTTCCTACATCAATTAAAACAGGAGCCATGGTGAATGGCAGATTATGTTCTGCCAAGACTCCTAACACCAATGCTTGTGAATTAGATAATCTATCACACAAGGGCACTTTTATTGGAAGTTTTGCTGAACTCGTAGACATACCTTGAATTTCATCTCTTTCAGAGGTCTTCTTTGAATTGAAAAAAACACTCTGCAAGCTATAATTCTTCTGAACTGTTTTTTCTTTCTGCAGATGCTTTTTGCTTTTTAAATGATCTGATATTGCTGAAAATCCTCTTTTACTATAGTATATCAGATCAGAGCACAAGGAACACAATGCTTTTCCACTGCCATCAACTTTGTGAATAGAATCTCCTGCCTTCAGCTGCATTTCAGAATCTTTATTTTTGATCACAATTAATTTTGACAACCAATCAAACCGAAATTTATTTTTTTCACTTGCATCAATTAAACGTGCTTTATTTTCTTCGCTTGCTCTAAGAATAGCAGCCATTTTTAATTTTACACAAGACTAGAGAGAAAGAAATTTACCCAAACGATAGTCTAGGGAAAAATAAAGACTAAGTCAGAAATATATTGAGGAACAACCTAAAGGTAATAAGAAAGGGAAAAAATAACATGGTACTTACATTTTGTCCTAGGGTATCCGGTGTCTCAACACATGCTTTTGGGCATTTGACTTTGTCATAAAGTCAATCAGTACAAACCGGGAAATTGTTTACAAGTGCGGTGAGAAGCATGCACGTTTATTGCTTACAGATGGTTATGCTGGTAGAACTGCAGCAGCCAAAAAAAGGAATAGCTAAGTCCCCATGTCACACCATATGTGCCAGGAAGCACCAAAAACAAACTTATCTATACCTCCATCAGCAAAGGAAAGAACAGCATAAGAAAACATGCAGAAGTCACAAAGAAAAGCTGCAATAAACGCAAACATTTTCTAGACTCCCACGGCAACTTTTGTTTCCAACAGATGTAATGCTGTCACTAAAATGGGGAAGGATGGACACAGGAATAAAATTCGCAAGGATGACACATCAGCTTAGGTTCGCGAGCGGAGTTTGCAGCCGACCATCGAGCTGATTGCGTGAGTTGGGAGGGGTCGAGAATCACCAAACACAAAACAAAAAGAACTCATTTATTACATCGGAGGAGGCTATGGGGAGGTTGTTGACGTCACTGTGCTATTTCCCGGAAGCAATGGAAAGGCTTTCGTTGGCTGCGGAAGTTTCGCTAAAGGAGGTAGAAGGCGGAGCTTCCACCCTTCGCGCTGTGATGCTCAAGTGATGTCGCCATCCATTGTTGAAAGCAGTAAACGAATTGAGCTGATTCCACCCTCCAACATTTCCTCTTGTCCCCCAGCGCCTACTCCCCAAAACAATGCTTTCAGCTAGAAAGCGGTTATTTAAAAGTTCTTTCTTTCCACAAAAAGCGGACGTGCGGAATTCCGCTTTTTCAAGAACTTTTCTATAGAACGACACCTCCCCCCCCTCCACTAAAAATCCTTAAAAATTTCTCTTCATTTTTGCAATGATCTCGAGGATGACCAAAATGATGCCGAAAAAAGCGGAATTCTGCGAATCCGCGAAAGAATGTTATGTATGCCAACCAAGTGCCTCCAAGAGTTCCTTCACGGATTTGGCAACATGAGTTTTAGCGTTGCCGTGGAGAAAAATAACCTTGTCATGTCTTTTGCTGTATTGCGGCCGTTTCTCCGTGAGTGCACGTTTCATATCAAGTAATTGATGTCGGTACCGTTCAGCATTGGTGGTTTCACCGGGTTGCAGCAGCTCAGAATACTCAACACCGACTTGATCCCACCAAATGCACAGCATCACCTCCCTGCCATGGATGTCCGGTTTAGGCGTGGAGGTTGATGGTTCGCCAGGACGAACCCATGATTTCTTGCGCTTAGGATTGTCATAACAAATCCATTTTTCGTCGGCAGTCACTATTCGATACAAAAACGACTTCTGTTTGTGTCGTTGCAGCAGCAATTTACACATGGTTTCACGTTTGGTGATGTCGCTTTCCCGCAATGCATGTGGGATCCAGTTTCCAAGCTTCTGGATCATTTCCATTGCCTTTAAACGTTTGCTAACTGTTGACTCATCGACCCGTAGTGTTTCAGACAACTCGTGGAGCGTCTGACATGAATCCTCATCCAATAAGGCCCCCAATGCGTCATCTTCAAACTTTTTCAGTTGCCCAGGGCGCTCTTTGTTCTTCACGGCATATTCGTTGGCTTTCAAGCGTCGGAACCACTCTCTGCATGTTTTTTTCCCCGATAGGGCATGTTCCCCATAGGCCTGCACTAGCACTAGCAAACCATGACTCTCTGCTGCAGATTTCTTGAGATGAAAGCAGAAGAGTAATGCTTCCCGCAAATGCTCCTGTTTTGGTATGAAACTGGGCATCCGATCGCGTGTCACACACTGCTTCACCCAGACTACAGACAGTACGTGCGAGCGTGGGCAAGGGAGGTTACAGCACACCACTGCTGCACTCTATTGGGAAACAGCAGGAATTAATTCAAGCACCTAATATTTTACAGCAGCATTGTGAGTTCAGGCTGTAATACAG
Source organism: Macrothele yani (assembly GCA_039090855.1). NCBI lineage: Eukaryota > Metazoa > Arthropoda > Arachnida > Araneae > Macrothelidae > Macrothele > Macrothele yani. The sequence continues at coordinate 83,796,850 of CM077029.1, forward strand.
GTTCAACTGTATTTGTTCTATTTATTTGAAGGAAATAGTTGAAAATCTGTTCGTTTGCTTTTTTACTTAAGTTTTGCAAATCAGTAGTTTCAAAAGAATCACATTCAAATGATGCCATAAATAGTTTTTTTGCTGTGGAAATTGCACTTTTTTTTTTGTTGTTAGATGTCAATTCCAAATTAATTGCATTCAAATAATGCTGTAACCTTTCTCTATGCAAACTTGCATTTCTCTTAAAGTTACACTGATTTTAAGATAATTGTATTTAAAACTGCTGTACATTACTCTTCCATGTGAGAAATCGTATGACCCCTTCAGATAAGCCAATTTCACAAGATTGCACTGAAATAGTGCAATACAATTTCAAAGAAAATACATTTTTTAAAGAATAGTAATCAAATAATTCCATACATCTTTGCACCCTGGGAAATTGCACTCCCCCCTCCCCCCTAGACATAAGACTCCAAGAGAAACACACTCAAATAATGTTGTAACCTCTTCCACTGAAGATACTGATTCCAAAAAAATAGCTTTTGTTTTTAAATTTTTCAACAGATACTGCTTCAGGCATGATCTTACTCAAATAATTCCGGAAATAACCGTTCACACAGGATGCGGCATTTTCTTAAAAAAATATACTGTTTCTAAAGAATCCTATCAGTAATACCTTTTTCACCATGAGAAACTGCCCCCACCCCTCCAAAGATACTGATTCCAAAACATTCATACTCAAATGATAGCAAAACATTCCAACATAGAAAACCACATTTCTTTGGAAACTACCAATTCAAAGAGAATCACATTCAAATTTTGCTGAACTTAAACTATCGATGCAAAAAATCATAGCTTCTTTTTCAGACATAATGATTTCAAGAATAACTACACTAAAACAATGCTGTAAACTTTTTTGGGCAAGAAATTGGTTTTGTATATATACATATATATACTGTATGCACTGTATATATATATATCATCATCATTGTCAACCATTATCAATCCACTGCTGGACGAAGGTCTCCCCAAGTTTCCTCCACAACGGTCTGTCTTGTGCCAGTCTCCTCAATGTCACCCCTGCATACTTTCAAATTTCATCCACCCATCTCCCATGTGGTCTTTTCCTGTCCCTTGGAATCCAATCTAAAATTTCGGCTGCCCATCGATGGTCTGTCCTTCTGGCAGTATGTCCAGCCCATTGCCATTTCAGGGATTTAACTCTGATCATGACGTCTTCCACTCTTGTCATTTTTTGGATCCACGAGTTCCTCTTCCTATCTCTCCTGGTTACACCAAGCATGCACCTCTCCATGCGTCTTTGAGTTGTCTGCAGCCTTTGTATGTCTCTTTTAGTTAAGGTCCACGTCTCTGCACCATACGTAAGCACTGGAAGGATGCATTGATCAAACACTTTTCTTTTGCATTGATTAAACACTTTTCTTTTAAGACATAATGGCATGTTGCTCTTGAAAATTATGCTGCTTCTTCCAAAAGCTCTCCAGGCAAGTTTTGTACGCCGATTAATTTCTTCATCAATGTGATCCTCACTTGATATCTGCTGTCCCAGATAAACGTACGTGTCTGTTATCTCCAGCTTTTCTCCATCAATCGATAAATCTGCATTTCTTGTAAAAGCATTGAACATCACTTTTGTCTTCTGAAAGTTCATTTTTAATCCAACTTCTTTACTCTTGTCAGCAACTTCCTGGATCATACTCTGCAGCTCTGATGGAGTAGTTGCAAAAGTGACTACGTCATCAGCAAAACGAAGGTGGGTTAGATAATCTCCATTAATCTTTATCCCCTTGTTTTCCCAGCTCAGCGACTGAAAGACACCCTCCAATGTGGCATTAAAGAGCTTCGGAGATATGGTGTCACCCTGTCTCACTCCCTTTCTAACTTTTATGTGTGTTGTATTTTCAAACAGCCAAATCTTTGCACTTGCATTTTCATAGATGTTATTAATAATATTAATGTATGCATCTTCAATATCGCAGGATTTCAGAGCCATTGTAACTGCTGATGGTTTCACCGAATCAAAGGCTTTTTCATAATCGATAAAAGCCATGCACAATGGAAGTTCATATTCCCTCGCTCTTTCAATTAGTTATCTCAGTACGTGGATATGATCTATTGTGCTGTAGCCACTCCTGAATCCAGCTTGTTCTCTCGGTTGAGCCATGTCCAGTGTTAACTTCAAGCGGTGTGAAAGAACTTTAGTGAAGATTTTATAAACCACTGATAGGAGGCTGATAGGTCTGTAGTTTCCGAGATCCTCAATGTCACCTTTTTTATGTAGCAGGATCATTGTAGCGGTGTTCCAATCCTCAGGAATCTTCCCTTCATTAAGGCATCGAGTGAAAATTTGGGCGAGTATTGTTTCGATTTCTCCACTTGCTTCTTGTATGATGTCGACAGTAATTCCATCTTCTCCTGGAGCTTTCCCCCACTTCGTGTTCTTGATTGCATGTGCAACTTCTGCTGGAAGGACTGCAGGAACTCTGGTACCTTTCATGATGTCTGGATGCATGTATCATCCCTTTCATATAATTTGGAGTAGAAATCTTTCACTCTTGTTAAAATTTCGCCTCTATTTCTTGTTACAGAACCATCTTCTTTTCTCAGTGCCATAATCTGTTTTCTTTCCTTACTGAGATGTCCCTTTGCTATCTTTAGGCTTTGGTTGTTTTCAATTGCTTTCCTCACTAGTTCACAGTTGAATTTTCTTACGTCTTCAGTGATACTTTTTCTTACTGTCTTGCATAGCTCTATATATTCCACTTTGGAAGTCACATCTTCTTCAGTTGTCCTCATTTCTCTTCTTTTTTGCATCAACATTTTGGTTTTTCCTGATAATTTGTTCACATGCAACTTGTTCTTAGACCCAGCTAATTTTGTTGCTGTTTCCATAAGAGCTTTGGTTACTTTTCTGTTAACTTCAGAAATATCCACTTCATCCGATGTTAGGCCTTCTAAAGCAGAGAATCTGTTCTTCAGTTCCAACTTGAAGGTATTATGGTGTTTTTTAAGGTTGGTTATGTCAATACATTTTGTTTGTCTTATGAGCTTGCCACGTTCAAGTTTAGTGTTGAGGTGCATCTTACATCTCACCAATCTATGGTCACTACCTGTGTTGAACTTGTTTAGCACACTGCAGTCTTCTATGACGAATTTTTTGTTACACATAATAAAATCAATTTCACTTGTCGACCCATTTGGATGTCTCCATGTCCATTTCCTGTGTGGCTTTTTCTTGAAGAAGGAGTTCAAGATAAAAAACCCTTCTGCCTCTGCAAACTCAACGAGAGTATTTCCACGCTGGTTTCTGTTGCCGTGACCGAATTTACCTACTGAAGTTTCATTCTGTTGCCGTTGCCCTATTTTTGCATTGAAATCTCCCATAATTATCTTCAAGTGCTACTTACCTTTATTATTTAGATGACGAATTTCCTCATAAAATTCTTCAATTTCTTATTCAGGATGACTTGTGGTGGGTGCATAAGTTTGAATAATCTGAGCCTGGTATATTTTCGAGAGATGGATAACAAGTCTTGCAGCTCTGTCAGAGGAACTTTCAACTTCTACAACTTTATCCTTCAGTTTCTTGTTTATTATAAGTCCAACACCACTAGTTCTGCCAGTATCTGTCCCACGATAGTAGAAGAGATGTCCACTTTTCAGTTCAACGAGATCTTCTCCTTTTCTCCTTACCTCACTTAGCCCGACGATGTCCCACTTGATCCTTTGTAGTTCCTCTTCCAATTCAAGAAGCCTTGAATCAGAAGATAGGGAGCGTCCATTATATGTAGCCAAGGTCAGCATCAGATGGCAGCCTCCGGGTATTCTTAGTAGCACCCTCTGCCTTCATGCCGCACTGGCCGCTGCCTTGGCCAGGTACATTCCAGCTGCCGGAGACTGAGGGCCAAGGTTTAAGTTGTGGAATCATTTTGGAGGGGTTTGGCCATAACTCACCACGCTGGCCAAGCGGGTTGGTGAGTGTGGGATAGCATTTCCTCTAATCCCGATGGTATGGTTATACCGCTATGGGCGGTCCATAACTCACCACGCTGGCCAAGCGGGATGGTGAGTGTGGGATAGCATTTCCTCAAATCCCGATGGTATAGTTATACCGCTATGGGCGGTCGTCAGAGCCCCTTTAGTGGGAACAGGATGCACCACGAGAAGGCGGGGTTGACATTTGTCAAGGAGAGGCTGTGATGTTACGCTTCACCTGACCTTACATCCCGTATATATATATATAAAACTCGGCTGGAGAGCTTTTGGGAGAAACCGTTCAATTTTTAAGAGCAATATCCCATTACGTCTTAAAGAAAAGTGTTTAATCAATGCACACCCTTTCAGTTTTTACATCTTACATATGGAGCAGAGACATGGACCTTAACTAAAAAAGACATACAAACTGCAGACAACTGAAAGCAGCCTGGAGAGATGCAAGCTTGGTATAAACCTGAAAGACAAGAAGAGGAACTCGTGAATAAGGAAAATGACAAGATTGGAAAACATCATGATCAGGGTAAAATACCTGAAATGGTAATGGGCTGGACATGTTTCCAGAAGAACGGACCACCGAAATTTTATACTGGACACCAAGGGACAGAAACAGACCCAGAAGAAGACCACATGGGAGATGGATGGATGAAATTCAAAAACATGCCAAAGTAACATGAAGGAGACAGGATCAAGAAAGAAGGTTGTGGAGGAAACTTGGGGAGACTTTCATCCACCAGTGGATGTAAGTCTTCATGCAGCTCTACCCCCCCCCCCTATATATATATACACACTGAAGTGCTAGAAAAACTGGAACACCAGTCTAATACTTGGTTAGTCCCCCACGAGAGCACAGGATTGCAGAAATATGACAGGGCATGACTCCACTAGCTTCTGGAAATATGCTGTAGGCAATGCACACCATACTTCCTGCAGCGCATTCCACAATTCGGGTGTATTCCGAGGTCTCTGATTCCTGTGTTCATTAGCACGATGCATGGCATCCCAAATGTGTTCTATCACGTTCAGATCTGGGGATTTGGGTGGGAATGGCAACACCCCAAACTCAGATGACTGCTCTTCTAACCATAATGTGGCATCCCGAAACTTGTGTGGAGGTGCATTGTCCTGTTAGAACAGGCCCAACCCATCAGCATGAATGCAGGACATGAACGGATGTACCTCATCAAAAAGGATGCGCACATAGCGTTGGCTGGTCACAGACATTTGTAGACGTACCACAGGTCCCAGTGAAGTCCAGCTAAACACACCCCATACCATTACGGACCCCCACTAACCAGTACAGTTCTCTGTTGACAGGTGGGATCCATGGCTTCATGGGGTTTGCGCCACACATGAATCCTTCCATCAGCCCGATACAGTTGGAAACGTGATTTGTCAAACCAGGCTACTTGTTTCCAGTCATCAAGTGTCCAGTGGCGGTGTTGCTGTGTCCAAGCGAGGCACATAGCTCTGTGTCATGCACCCATCAAGGGTACTCGAGTTGGGTGTCGGCTCCCAAAGCCCGTATCGTGCAGGGTACGTTACACAGTCCGGACGCTTCCGCTTGTTGAGGCTCCAGCACTGAATTCCGATGATACCTGCGAGAGTGTTGCACGCCTATCGCGTGAAACTATTCTTGACAGCCGACGATGGTCACGTTTACCCAATGTCTTTTTACGGCCACACTGGTATCGTAGGTTGGAGGTTTTGCCAGAATACTTGTAGTCACAGTACACCCTTGCAATGGTCGTCCAGGAAAATCCGAACTTCGTTTCTACCTCCAAAATACTAAGGGACTCTCTTGAGAACCCGTCATTCCTGTGAACACCTCCCAAAGCCGCTACGACTTTAAATGAAGAATTCACTCGCTTACTAATTTCACCATCCAATTTGTTCTCTGATACTATATAGAATTCAGAATTACTAACTGCAGCATAGTTTACATTAATTTACTGCACCTTTTGCTGCAACCTATCATTGTATTTTTTTACTCCAATTCTACGTTCTGGTTCCCCGTGTTGGTAGCTGTTCCTTTTCATGTCTTGTGCTTCATGCTGTTCTATTCCAGGCTAGTCTCAACATGGGTTCTGCATTTGTTACTGTTGTTTGCTGGTTGTGTTTGATTTTGTATGTTGCTTGGTTCATATGGGAGACTCTTTTTCGAAGAGACATTTTAACTACAAATTTTGTGTTTTATGTTCTATGGCTTAGGGGGTATTATTACCAGTGGGCATTTGTTTACCAGTACTTCACTGGTATTTTGAAAAATCACTTCCCCTTCCACCAGATTGATACTCCCCTGAAGATTACAATCTGGTCATGTACTGTTTTTTGCCTTCTACATTGATTTTATTTTTCAGTTTCATCATGGGAATCTGTATACACATTTTTTATATATGCTGCATGTGTGCTGTCTTCCAAGTTAGCTATTACAGTCTACGAGATACATTTTTTGAATTGCAAAATGTATATTTTAAGACTTGACTTTGATATCCTTTATATATATATATATATATATATATATATCATGGACTGTTTTTTATAAGAATCACATTCACATAATACCATAATGATTATTCTGTCAAAGGAAATCACACATTTTTTTCCTGGAAGAGTGATTTCATGAGAAACACAGTTAATGTCACTCACAAAATTTACTTCACTGGAAATCTCACTTTTTTCTTTTTATTAAAACACACTGATCACAGACAATCACATCAAATACTACCATAACCTTTTCATTATGCAAAACAGCACATATGTACAGTACATTTTTACAGATGTACTGATGCCACAATTGCTGCATTCAAATAATTATGTAACTTTTTGTGAATCCTGCATGAAGTATAGTTTCCAATCCAACTTTTAATACATATTGAAGTCTAAAAAACAGTACTGGCACAAATTCGACTTAAAAAGTAATTTCAGTGCAAACTGGCACAACAGCAGCATTTTGGTGCAACTGGTGCAGCACAACACTTCTGCTAATGCCCCTAATCATGTGTACCACATTTAAAGTCTCCAATCACACTCTTTTTCAATTAATGCAACCACTGAATAGACAGATACACAAGACCAATATTTTTGGCATAAAATACCATGATTAATTGTCATCCATTCACATTAGAAAACACTTATCTTTGGCTCTAAGAGCTTAGGTTGGTAAAGAATTTCAGTTACAAAATAAATGCTTTCTCCTTTTCTGAGATTTAATATTCTATTGCAGATATTGTCACCTTTCAGATAACTCCAGAAATCTTGAAAATCGCATCATTCTGAAAAAGAAATAATGCAATTTCCAAGGTTCCTGAGAAGCTAGTTACACTGATAGTACTTACCTGGAACATATACATCATCCTCCACAATCAATCCATTGCTGGAAGAGATCTCTCCAAGTCTTTTCCACAATTTTCTAGTTGAGCCAGTATCTTCCAGGTCACTCTGGCATGCTTTTAAATTTCATCCATCCATCTCCCATATGGTCTTCATCTGGGTCTTCTCCTGACCCTTAGTATCCAATCTAGTAGTTCAGTTGTCAAGGTGGTCAGTTCTTCTAGCAATATGCCCAGCCTATTGCCACTTGATAGTCTTCACTTCAATCACGATGTAATCAACTCTTGTCATTTTCCTAATCCATGTATCCCTCTTCCCAAATATACAGTATATGCTTTAATGACTAATCATTAATTTTTTATGAAATTTCAAGACAAGACAGATGTCGCTTTTCATGATTATAGAAAGAGAAATCCTTACCCTTGGTGTTGGTGCTTGATCAGCCATAGACTTTATTCCACCTTCTTCTCTCATCTTGATGCTTTGTAAAACTGGGAAAAGGCTTTTGGCAAAGTTCTAATAGAATAAACAGAAGTATGATATTACTTACAAGAATCAACAACAAACAGAATTTTAATTTCAAGTTTTATTTATTGTTTACATGTGTGCAGATATTTATTTTCCTTAGGAGAAGGCATATATACAGCAAAAATACACCTCTTTGCACAATTGCAGGCTGGGATCAGATCTCTACATTATTTTTTATTTTTACTTTTACAATTGGTTTGTTCCAAAAAATGCCTGGACACTACAGTGGAATACAAGCACAAAATGATGACAAATACAGCTGCTACCTGAAAATTCTTACCAAATTCAGTATAAAAACTTTGCTAATTCAAATACTACAAATTCTAAGAGAAGTTTCTTCCTTGATCACATTTACTCTGGGTGAAGGAATAATTTCCTTGTTTAAAGATTTAATTAGGTGTTTCGTCAAACCAAATAAAATATATAAGGTGGGCAGCCTGGATGGATGGGTGGATGAAAAGTGTGTTTTTGAACAGCTAATGTAACAGTTTTAATGCCATTTCAGAACTTATTTTTACTTTGCATGCCTTTTTCAACAGAACTACACATTCACATGCTTATACGAGAAATAACTCTGAAATATTAAAAGGAGAAACGGCTATGTACAGAGCAAACATCACTGATAAAAAGGTAAACAACATGTACCTACATTCTTGTGATCAAATAATGTTTAAATTTCAGATATCTTAACATGAAAAACACTGCAAAGCAATTAAGCTACACAGTATAGAAGATAACGACTTACTTAAGAGGAAGTCCCTAGCCTGATCAAATATATTTCCCAATTATTCAACATCACATGTTTTCTTTTCATTTGGAATACATTAACTATGGACATTCCATTTTATTTACATGTACACTTTCATTTGAAGTCACAATTGATTGCTTTTAAAAAAAATATGTGAAGAAGCAACCTATTAAAAGGATTTAAAACAGAAGATAAATATTATACTTATGAGCAATTTATTTTGCTCAAAATCCAAAAAGTGATTAATAAATTTTACAGTCTAACAGAATGTCACATTAAACTTTAGAGAAACTAGCTGAAGTACACTAAACTCCACAACAGAACTATTATTTTGAAAATAAACTTCTGTTGGTTCAGACTTCAATACATACAAGAAATGACTGAAGTCTGATTTTTTCTGGATTCCTCTAAAAAAATTGGCCACTTAGTATATCTACACAATGTTTATTAAACATTGATTAATAATCATTTTCACATTTAATATTTGCTGAAAAGAAGGCCGTTTCTGATGGCGTTTATGTTTTTGATTGAAGGTTTAACGACCACCATGAGCAACTCAATGGGCTATAAGCAATCGCTCGTCCCTTATTTAGGGCCTCTGGTTCCATGGAAGGGAGAGAGCCAGCGCCGTAAGACAAACACAACATCCATGCCTCACCGGAATTCAAACCCGGACCCATCTCGGACAAATGATCAGAAGCCATCACTTAGACCACTGCGCCACAGGGGCGGCTCTGAAGTTTCCTCCCCCACTCTTAGGCTTCACCTGATCACTTTCTTGTCACCTGTGATAGTTCCTTTACAAAAGATCTTGATGCAGTCAACCAATTCCAATCAATTTTTACTGAAGGTCTTGATGCAGTCAACCAATTCCAATCAATTTTTACTGAAGGTCTTGATGCAGTCAACCAATTCCAACCAATATGTTTAAATGATGTGTTGTTAATTTTCTCAATGGTAACTAACATTTTATATGAAGTGATTGATACCATCAGGTTCTCATCCAAAAATCAATGTAAATTTTCCAATATAAATCACATGTTTTGCGGGGAAGGGGGGGGGCTTGTTTTTTTTTTTTTTAAAGAACCATTTTCAGAAGCAATAATTCCTACAGAGACACTTCAGCAATGAAGCAACTTTCTACTTGGAGAATCCAATTTCTTTGTTTCTTTAGATGCACTTTTTTACGCTTTCCAACCGTAGGTTGAAGAAGCGTATATGCTCCGGCTTTGTCCGTCTGTCCGCACGATAACAGACGTAAAATGGTTCGATTTCGATGAAATTTTAGTATGTGGTAGGGGACCACCATGGGATGAACCCTATTAAAAATGGGACAAATAGGGTCAAAGGTCATGACGTAGGAGCTGGATCCTTCCATTGCCCTTATGCGTCATGACTTGCGTAAATATGGTTCGATTTCAATGAAAGTTTACTATGTGGTAGGGGACCACCTGGGGACGAACCCTATTGAAAATAGGACAGATGGGGTCAAAGGTCACGACGTAGGAGCGGTATCATTACATTGACCTTATGCGTCCTAACTTGCGTAAATATGGTTCGATTTCAATTAAATTTTAGTATGTGGTAGGGGACCGCCTGGGGACGAATCTTATTCAAAATGGGTGAAGTGGGGTCAAAGGTTAGGACACAAGAGCGGGATGCATTCCATTGCCCTTATGCGTCGTAACGTGCGTAAAAATGGTTCGATTCCGATGAAATTTCAGTATGTGGTAGGGGACCACCTGGGGACGAACCCTATTGAATGTGGACGAAATGGGGTCAAAGGTCAGGACATAGGAATGCGATCCATTCCATCGCTCTTATTCCATATTATTAAGGTGGACGTCAAGTAATTTTGCTTCCTATACTTCCAATGGAAAAACTTTTGTACACATTTCCTTCACAATTAATGTGTTCCCAAGGATGAAAATTTGAACATCGATTAAAATAACTTTATTACAACTTGGAATACTTAATATTTTCTAAAACATAACCATAATTACATTAAAAATCAATAACTTTTCCTTTGGTGGTGTTGAAACCAGAAAAAGGATGGCGCGACCTGTACTTTGATGACGTCAGTACACAAACGGATTGCATAATTATGGTTACGTTTTAGGGAATATTAAGTATTCCATGTTATAAAATTAAGCTATTTTAATCGATGTTCAAATTTTCATCCTTGTGAATGCATAAATTGTCCAGACAAAAGATGGCGCGACCTGTATTTTCATGACGTCAGCAGACAAAAAAATGTTGGATTGCATAATTATGGTTATGTTTTAGAAAACATTAAGTGTTCCAAGTTATAAAATGAAGATATGTTAATCGATGTTCAAATTTTCATCCTTGGGAAACATTAATTGGGAAAAAAATGTGTGCAGAAATTTTTCCATTCGAAGTACAGGAAGCAAAATTACTTGACGTTCACCTTAAAGGAGCAATTCTTGTACATAAATTTTATTTTGAAAACGACTCTGAAGATTTTGATGAAAGTCGTTAACCTACCGTTTTCTGGTACTGGAAATCGATTTAGTTTGATCTCGACTTTAAGAAAATTTGTTTAGTGGGTTAAAAAACCACTCCGAATTACCAAGTTGTAGTGTGGTGTCATGGCGTCGCACCTTTAGATGTTGGCGCGCGGTCATGCCACCTATCTCATTACGTCACACGTTGTTTGTGGATCCTATTCAAGTTTTATTACATCACACCTTGTTAGCAGATGGTTGCGATTCCCATCTGACTCATTACGTCACGCGTTGTGTGCGTATGTTTGTCCGCACGATAACTTGCGTAAAAATCGCTCGATTTCGATGAAATTTTAGTATGTGGTAGGGGAACACCTAGGAAGGAATCCTATTGAAAGTGAACGAAATGGGGTCAAAGGTCAGGACATAAGAGCGGGATCCATTCCACTGCTCTTATGCGTCATAACTAACTAACGTAAAAAGGTTCGATTTCGATTAAATTTTAGTATGTGGTAGGAGACTACCTGGGGACAAACCCTATTGAAAATTGGCGAAATGGGGGTCAAAGGTCAGGACATAGGAGCGGAATCACTTCCATCGCCATTAAGAGTCATAACTTACGTAAAAATGTTTCGATTTGGATGAAATGTTGGTATGTTGTAGGGACGTTCTCCTGGGGACGAATCCTATTGAAAATGGGCGAAATGGGGCGAAAGGTTAGGACACAGGAGCGGGATCTATTCCATAGCGCTTATGCATCATAACTTACGTAAAATTGCTTCGATTGCGACAAAACTTTATCATGTTATTTCGGAGATATACTGAACCAGTTCTGTTGAATATCATCCAAATGGATCAAAGGTCAGGGCACAGGGGTGAGATTTATTCCACAGCCATTTTTCTCATAACTTGAGTAATAGCTTGAGTAATGATTTCTAGTATATTGGAAAGCGTATCATAATCAATGCATTGCATGATTTTACTAACTTGTTAAGTTAATGCAATCACAATAACAAAGCAAGGATTAGTTTTTTTTACCCCACTGTGGGTAAAAAAAAACAACTTATTTTTCCTGTTAAACATTCATTTCAACAAAATTGTGTTCAAATAATCCCATAACATTTCCGCCACAGGAAATATCCCTTCTTTTAAAGTTGTACTGATTTGAAGAGACTCGCATTCAAACCAATGCCATAAGTAACTTTTCCAATGCAAGGAATAGCAACCCCACCCCCCATAACAATTTTAGAAACATCACATTAAAATAGTGCTGTGACATTTTCCCAGAGAAATGGCTCTCACCACCATAACCACACCTCCCCTTTAATTTTCCTGTTAATTAAACCCTCATTTCAGTTGAATTGCATACAAATAATTCCATAACTTTTCCACAGCAGGAAATTGCATCTTTTTAAGCTGTACTGCTTCAAGTAAAATTCACTGAAATACATGCTACACTTTCAAGCATGAGAAACAGTGTTTTGTTCCATCAAATACACTGCTTTGAAAAAGATGCCATCAGATGACTTAGAAACTTTCTATTGAAAAAATAGCAATCAACTTTCTTTCTTTTAAGACCTGATTCCAGAACATTTGGATTCCAGCAATGCAACAAACACCTCTCTACTAAAGATCCAGACTCACGGTCCCCAGGTCGCCACTGGCGATAAACTTCATCATAGTGGCGACTAAAAATGTTTGATTAAATCGCCAATTCTGGCGACCTGTACCAGTATGGAAAAAAATGTAACTTGTACTGTATGGAAAAAAACTAATTTATTTAATTATTTAATTTTATTTAACTTGTACTGTATGGAAAAAAAAAGTTTTAATTTGTACAGAACTCTCACGTTTTTGAAAAATTTTACTCCAAATGTACGGAAATCAGATGACTTAGAAACTTTCTACTGATCAACTTTTTTTTTCTTTTTTTTTAAAGACCTGATTCCAGAACATGAAGCAACTTTCTCCTTGGAGAATCTGATTTCTTTGTTTCTTTAGATGCACTTTTTAAGTTAATGCACTCACAACAACAAAGCAAGGATTAGTACAGAAGCTATTCTGCTTGAACAGCAGAAAAGAGAAAAAACAATGTTATATGAAAAAGGTGAGGGTGTTGAGTCGGTTTTGATCACAAAGAATGTGCCAAGCAAGGATGATGGGTCATCATAGGAGAAAGAGTTCGCAAGGTTGCGAGGAGGAGGGGAGGGTGAAAACTTCTTCCCTTTGGGGAAGTCGTACTGGGAGAAATTTTTATAAAAAAAATTATCCAATCTTTTAAATAACCGAATGCAAATTTTACAGTAACCAAGACACGTCAAAATAAACTTCCATGTGAAATTTCGTCAAAATCCGATTAAAACTTTAGAAGTTAAGCATTTCTTTTTATTTTTTATGAATGTTCGCTGAAAGCCTGCATAATCTATACTCTCTCGCTACAGTCTCCAGCGCCGAATTTAGCGTGCTTCACACATTATATACGTCATTCTTATCTTGTCAAAACATACACACGTCATTCAACCTGACCTCAAAACTGTTGCCACATAACATTCAGTGAGTGAAAAAAATATAACTTTACAGTTGAAACACTTAAAAGAGAATGAACTCAAAATTTTCATAGGGAAAGAAACTAAAAATGGAAGTTAAATTAGAATATACGACTTTTATACATCATAACTTTCGTTGGACACTGCGAGAAAAAGTGTGTGTGTGTGTGTGTGTTTATGGGGCTCTGTGAGAGGACGACTGAGCATGAGCACTTAATCACCCTTCTTAAAGATCAACAGCGTGCCACTCGGTAACATGGGAATTAGCTTTCAACTGGCTCACTGTCACTTCATTTCTGTGAAAAAAAACACAATCGCACACAATTGGGAGTTTCTTAATCAAGTGCTGTAATTATATTATAAATACTGTAGATGATTTGTTGAAACGTTCTCTTTCATTTTCATTGTCGAAACATAAACTGGATAATTAAAAAGCTAGGTGGGCTTAAACCGAGCGCTAAATTGCAGCAAAAGTGTAAAGGGTATGGAATCGGCCAAAAAGTTCAGTTACGAAACATTCAAAAGAATGAATGTACAGAGACATGACATAAGTAAATAGACACCTGTCGTAATGCCATTTTTGCAATGTAGTGGAGCCCATATTGCATTGCATGCTCGAATTCCATTTATTATGCTATTTTGCAGGAGAACGTCAGTGAATAGGTGACACCAGACGAACATGCCTCAACACAAGAGAGATAAGGAAGTAAGTGACTTTCAGAGAGGACGAATCGTGGGGCAATCGGATCTCGGAACCAGCCAGCGTCAGATTGCAGCAAACCTGCAAATTCATCTTGTCACAGCTGATTGAGTGCAGGTGGAATTCAAGAAGGCAGGCAAGGAAGCACCAGAACCACGTACGGGTCGCCTGGGCCATCACACAGGTGTCTTCGAGCTGTCAAGCGTTCTGTGGAAACCAATCCCCTACCAAAGCCGCTGAGATTTCAGAACAGCTCCAAGTAGTTCCAGTACTGCTCAGTGGTATCTTACCGACTTGGCTATCATGAAAGAGCGTCTCGGCGTAAACCTCTTTTGTGAGAAGCAAATATTCGTCACGGATTGGCATGGGCGACAGACATAATTGAGAGACCCTTAGCACTTTGGCAAATTTGCATATTCTCCGATGAGTCCCAATTTACACAATTTTTTAGACAGTGACAGGACTTGGGTGTGGCGATTGCCCAGTCAGGAATTCAGCTTGAAGCACCTACAGCCAACTCTGAAATATGGCGGTTTTTCAGTCATGTTATGGGGAACCATATGTATGACTGGTCGTTCAGCCACCATAGAATGTGAAGACAACATCAATGCACAAAAATACATAACCAAGCTTGACAGGGGTCTGCTACTTATATTCTCCAACCAAACATGGCACGAACAAAACGCCATCCAGAAACTGTTGTGACCAAGCCCTGATATGAACCCAATTGAACACTTGTGGGTCATATTGTATGAAAAATTATGGCAGTCGGCAGATGTCACAGAAACCAACCAACAAGGCACACCTGCTGGCCTTGTTACGTGAATCCTGGACTCAAATACTATAGAGCTCCATTGCTGATCTCATTTCCACAATGCCTGACAAGGTGAAATTCCTACGTACTGCAAAGGTTAGGGCTACCAGATATTAAATCCAGCTACAACTACAGCCATTTCATGCTGACAGAAAAAATATTATTAACAAATCAGGTGTCTATTTACTTATATCACGTCTGTGTATTTGCTGTTGGAAAAAAGATATCATTTGTTTGCTTGTTTTTGTTTCGTTAATTTTTTTACCATGTTTATTGTTTATGGCTGAAATTTTACAGCAGTCCTTTTTCAGTTCAGGTAGCCACAGTTCCAAACTCCATGTCATATCTTTATTTAAGTAGTTAATTATATAAGTACGATTAAATGTTTTCTAAATTCATGCAGCGTATCCCCTGAAAAGTTCAGCTTTTAATAAAATCTGTAATGATTCTAATTTTATCAACCACAGCTTTATTATATCATATTTATTGCATTAATGACTTACAGAAAACTAATTGATGTACAATGCTTTTACAAGAACTGAAGAGTTAGAGGTTGATGAGACAAATTTAGAATTATGCCTGCATCTACCTCTGACAATATATCAAGAAAAGGCCACATCAAAGAAGAAATTTTTAGGCGTGTAAATTTGGATGGAGTGCATTTGGAAGAAAAAGTTCAGTTTTCAAGTGCAATTTACCATTATGACTTAAAAGAGAAGTTTTTAATCAATGCATCCTTCCACTTATTACTATGGATCAGATACATGAGCCCTAACTAAAAAAAGGGGGCAGAGGAAAACTGAAGGAAGCCTGGTGACGTGCATTCCTGGTGTATCCAGGAAAGATAGGAAAAGGAACTTGTGGATCTGGAAAATGGCAATGACATCATGGTCAGAGAAAAGACCTTCAAGTGGCAAAGGGTTGGACATATTGCTAGAAGAAATGACCACTCTGTTGGGCAACTGGAATACCAAGGGACAGGAAAATACCCAGAAGAAGACTACGAGAGAGATAGGTGGATGAAATTCGAAAGCGTACCGGAATTACATGGAAGAAAAATGCTCAAGACAGATAGTTGTGGAAGAGACTTGGAGAGACTTTCATCCAGAAGAAGATTGAGAATGGTTATCGTTGATGATGATAATTACGAGAAAGAAATAATGTTGTTCGCGATAATCTGCGCTACATACGCATCCCTATATGTCACTGTCGTATCTGTTCCTGCGAATATCGTGTTTTCGTACTTACACTGTAAAAAATAAGTGGTGTGAAT
Organism: Macrothele yani; assembly: GCA_039090855.1. Taxonomy (NCBI): domain Eukaryota; kingdom Metazoa; phylum Arthropoda; class Arachnida; order Araneae; family Macrothelidae; genus Macrothele; species Macrothele yani. Next base: position 83,813,265 of record CM077029.1, read on the forward strand.
TCACGGAAATTTCCTCAAAATAATGTGCAGCAAAGTTGGTGGCAAGTGTCAGTCTTTCAAAGAAATTTCCGTTTTTAAAAGTACCCGTTTTTCTTTTGCTTTTTTAACTTCCGTATTTTCACAGCTTTTCCATACTCAGAAATTACGTTTATTTCAGAAAAGTCAGTTTCAGGGGTTTCCCTATATATATGGAAATTTTGCAAAAATGAAGACCCTAAATTCCTCAGCCAATTACACCAGTGAACACTTTCGCACCGACGGAATTCGTTCCAAAGTCTTTTGGGTTAGCTCAACAGAAACCGCGCATCTTAACCACTGAGCTAGACTTGGTAGTCTCACATACGCTCTAGGTAAAACTAATTGCACGATGATGAATTTACTTTTTTTTTTTTTTTTTTTTGTCATTAATGCGAGTGAATTAGTGATTTCATTTTCTGTTACAGCTTCTTATTTTTTCAATAGGTTTGTAATAATTTTATTCTTTCTATAGGAGGATTTATCCAACTGAAGTATTTTTTTCATCGTGAGTTTTCAAAGCAACAAAATGCTTTGGAACTTGAAATCTTTTTAAACTGACGATGACTTTCAATTATCTTTAAAAAAAGGTGAAATGAACTGTTTTATGGTATTATTTCACAAAACTCCTAAATATAAAATTTACTCTTGATATTTTGATAGCGAGTGATATATTCAGGCGCCTTCTCGGGAGTGTATAAGCCCCGCCCCCTCCAATCCATGACATCCCCCCATAGGTTTTAGGGTAATCTCCCTCATATTTAGTCTAATTGTTTTTGTTTATAACTGAATATTTGGAGAAATTAATTTAAAAAACTTAAGAAAATGATGGAAAATACAACAATAATAATAATAATAATAATAATAATAATAATAATAATAATAATAATAATAACAATAATAATGAAAAAAAACGTCCCATGGACTTCAATCTGAAGTTTTGATCATCCTTCAATAAAACATTAAACAGTCTTCGCAGTCTTGACAACTCGGACTATTCCACCGACTTTCCATGTATACTTTTAAGCTCAATGTAGCTAATGTGACGTTAGTGCTTCCAATACAACAAAATATTTTCTACCCCCAATTTTTAACAATAGCAAATTATTAGAAATCGTTCCCATAAAAGTTTCTTTCCTGGCGGTGGGCGGTTTACATTCTGTGACAAAAAAAAAAAAAAATTAGAGGCACCTCAAACTGGCATCTAAACGGTTAGCTAGTTTTTTTACTGCTATATGCTAATCTAAATAATCTAAAGGGGTCGAACTAAGTGGCAAAGGAATAGTTTAAACCATACATTTTCAGGTAACACTGTAATGATTCATTTATAATCAGAGACACTCGTGTAGCAAGGCGAGGACATTTTTACCACTCCTAGTGTTTTTTGGGGGAGGGGCATTTTCTCCTGCACAACATTATCTTATTAGCATCCTCAATATTTTACACCACCCCTTGGTAAAATCTGTGGTGCATTACTGAATTTATACAAAGGTATAACATTTTTACATCTTTAATCTCTTGCATGTGTATAGATTTATTGGAAATTGCATTTGCGATATACGAGCATAAGAAAATTTTTATACTCAATCTACAATTTTTAGATGTATTAATGTATATATAAATAACAATTGTGATTATATGTATATAATCAGCCAACAAGTTTCAGCCCCCCTCAAAATTTGTAATTCTCCGCCCCTGAAAAAACTGTCTGAATGCACCGCTGTTGATAGCTGATACATTGACATTGATACACAGACTGATACATTGACATTGTACAATCACCTGTACAATAATTAAGTGCCTGGTTTCTTACGGTAACACAATATAAAATAACTAGTGCACAAAATGAGGGAGAGGGGAAAGCAATTTTTGGCGTCACAATAACTAAAATTTCATGCGTTGTGGTATCCACAATGTGTGATCTTGCTATAGACCTTCAAAATCAGATCCTCCGACAGACGACTGAAATTTAACAGTTAATCAAACCCCAAGAATTCCCACCAATTGCTCTTATTACCAGAAATTTTTTGTCACATAAAAAATGTTAAATGGAAAAAGTGAGAACAGAGTTTTTCTGTTATATATACAAAAGGAGTTGCGGAAAGTTTTCCTGAAATTCAGAATTTACCTGGCGTACAAAAAATTCGTGAAATTCAGGTTTCTTTTGGCCGTTTCATGGAAAAGCTTAAATCAGGAATATGCTATATAACATAACCCTTTTTCGTGTTCGACATTGGTGTTATGCCATGTTTAAAACCTTGACTAAGGAAATGTTGAATTAAATGAGAATATGATGGAATAGCTGCACAAAATAACTCTAAGTTTTTTTGTTTTTTTGTTGTTTTTTTTTGTTTCTTACAGTAACTATAACTATGATAACCTTTCATTGGTTCAGCAATACTTGACAAAATCCACAATATAACACTGTAGGTTGCGAACTTCACATCTATCTTAAAAGCGATCGAACATCTCCACACACACATACCCTAAGCAACTGCTGTATCGTCCTTTTTATTTAACGTTCTTATCACATTCATACATCACTCTCTCTGACCTCAAAAGTGTTGCCAACCTCATTCATATGAGAGAGAAGATATCACGTTAAGATGTTAAGTTTGGAAAGTGCAAAAGAGAACAAACTCAAATTAGATAGGAAAAGGAACTAAAAATGAAAATTAAATTAGAATATATGTCACAGCTTCGTTAATTCATGAAAGGAATCACGGAAAGTGGCTGATAAATTTCAGAATTTTTTTTTCCAGTACACTACGTTAATCGGAGGTAACCAAAATTTTGTAAAATAATACACTGCTGGACACTTGCTAAGGACGGATCATAAACGGCTATATAGCGCATAAAAAAGTAAGTGTGGTTGGATGCCAAGTGAAATAAAATAATGTCAGAATACCAGGACATTACAAGAAAGACAATTTATTGTGCTTTGAAATCCAGAAGGCTTTGGAACATGTTCAAGGGACAAACAGGCCATTTTGTGCAGAATACGTAAACGTGAAAAAAATGCAATTACCGTCCGCAGGCGTTCCGGCGTAAGATGTCAATACGGGATATGGCCACCATGGAGGGCGATGCAAGATTCCACACGTCGTGTCATGCTTTGCACAACATTATCAAGCAGCTGTTGGGGTAATTTATCCCATTCCTCTGTCAGTGCACGGATGAGGGAGTCCTTGTTTATTGAAGGGCATTGGCGACCAGCAAGACTCCTCCCCAAAGCATCCCACACATTTTCCATGGTATTCAGATCTGGAGAACGTGCTGGTCATATGAGGCGTTGAATATCCTCGCTCTCAAGACACTCCTGGACAGCGACTGTTCGATGACATGTTGCGTTGTCGTCCATGAAAATGAATCTATCACCGACAGCACCACGGAACATGCGAACATGAGGTAGCAGAACATCATTAATGTATCGTTGGCCAGTCATAGTCCCAGTTGGAAGCACATAGAGGGACGTACGGCCATTGATCATGATGCCAGCCCATACCATGACACTACATGTCGGATATCGGTCCCTTTCCTGTATGTTTGCTGGACAATATGCAGTACCACTATCACGCCAGATCAGTTGTCGTCGACAATCAGACGATAGACTGTATCTACTCTCATCTGAGAAGAGGACAGCAGACCAGTCGTTATCAGTCCAATTGCGATGTTGATGGCACCATTGCAAACGGGCGGTACGGTGACGTCTGGACAACGGGATGCACACAACAGGATGGCGGGCGTATAGTCCTCCTTCATGCAAACGTCTGGCGACAGTTTTTCGGGACATCCGCTTGCCAGTAGCAGCCATAAACTGATTTGCTACCTCACTAGCTGTGCTGCGCCAGTGTCTTTTTGTTGATAGCACTATGTACCGATCTTCTGCAGGTGTCGTACTGCGAACACGACCTCCCCGTGACGTTTGCTACACTCCCCATTTGTTTGAAATGATTTCCAAAGCCTTGAAACAACACTGTGGCTGACGTCGAACTCCCTGGCAACATCTGTTATTTTTCGCCCTTCTTCAATCTTGCCAATAATACGGCCACGCGTAAAATCATCTAGGTGATGTCGGGAAGACATACTGAAAATTGCAAGTTCGTCAATTGATTCTTTCCCTTTCAACTTTGAGTTTGAACAACAACGGTCAATACGCGTCAAACCCTTTATATCTCTTATCAGCGCTATGACGTCACGAACAAGTTCAGCAATCCAAAATTTGCATACGCACAACACGTCTTACTGTATCCCGCACTTATGCTAATTTCCACATCTTCCTGCCTTCCATTTTATGGTTGCTATCGTTGCTATTGTCATCTGTCTTTAGCAATTGTCCGGAAGTGTAATAATGGGTATTAAGACAAATGTCAATGATTCCTAAGGAGAATGCTTTTTTTTTAAGAATGAACATCTTGAATTGCTTTTGCATGATTTGGTAGTCTGTGAAATATTAATGTAACAATCCTAATTAGTGACTCATCCTAAGATATTAGTTTTTGATCCCATATCTGTGTTCTGCCTGTTTGCCAAACTACGAGCCGCCACTGATTTTTACTATGATGACATTATTGTGCAGCATCACGTCTCTTTGGAGTGATTCTCTATGGCTGCAGCTTACTAGTCTGTGTGAGAGTAGCTCCATTCTTTAAGCTGCTGAAGAACTATTCCCTGAGCAGTTGGTGCTTGAAGATTTCAGCGGGATAATTTAAATGATTCAGACGATTATTGGATGCAATTAAATTGCCATCGCAACGAGTTTTCAGTTTCCCATACAGACAGTTGCTCTATTATAGCGTCGTTTAGTTACAAAGCTTTCTTATTTTGAATGACCAAAAACACTATACCAATTATTCAAACGAGAGGCGCTGGACTTTGGTTCCGAGAAAGGCGTCAATGACTGTGTCATAAACGATCATTTGGGGAAGAATTTCATCGACATTGTATGGTAAATTAATATCACCAGGCAAAGTTCCATTTCTGACTTGTTTAAGCAGCGAAGAAAAACTTGTTTCTTCTTCCGCGAAATGAATTTATTTGAAATAGTGCCAAAAGTGACGGAGTTTTCTGCACGCTTCGATGATAAAGGTTCTCGTACCTCTTAGAACAACCGGAAGAATTTGCATGAAGTTAATCACCTCATCTGCCTTTGATTACATTGTAGTTTCCTCGACAATGAGTAAGAAATTTGTCTTATAATCAGTCGGATTTTGTGAAAGACTGAATTTTGGAGCACTGGCAATTTGAATTCACTATCAGCCATGCAACCCAAAGACACTGGTACTATTCCAAATACAGACTGCATGTAGTCTGTTCAACTAATGAGAACTGCTCCAATCCTGAATTGTTCTATGCCGATTCATCCCAAGAATGATCGATTTATCCAAAAGCACAATTTTCTTAATTTTTGATTATTTTTTAATTGAAGTTTGATTGAAGGTTTAACGACTACCGTGAGCAACTCAATAGGCTACAAGCAGTCCCCAGTCCCTAATTTAGGGTCACTGGTTCCAGGGAAGGGAGAGAGCCAGTACGTAAGACAAAACACAACATCCATGCCTTACTGGGATTCGAACCCGGACCGTACCTTTTCAGACGAATGGGCATAAGCCAGCACTTAAACCACTGTGCCGCCAGGGTGGCAAAGCACGATTCGTCCGATACCCATTGTAGTCCAATAGCATGATTCATCCAATATCCACTCATTCAAAGGCATTCATGCAATGCTATTGTATGATTCATCAGAGTGGATGAACAGTTTTTTTTTTTTTTTTTTTATTGGAGGTTTAACGACCGCCGTGAGCAACTCAATAGGCTACAAGCAGTCGCCCGTCCCTAATTTAGGGCCATGGTTCCAGGGAAGGGAGAGAGCCACTGCTGTAAGACAAACACAACATCCATGCCTCACCGGGATTTGGAACCCGGACCCTTTTCGAACGAATGATCAGAGGCCATCGCTTAGAACACTGCGCTACCGGAGTGGCATGAACCGTTTGAAGCTGAACAGTTTTTTTTTTTTTTTTTTTGGTTTTTTTAAAGCTGTCTTTTTGTTTAATGAGACAGAGATGCGGACTGGGCCCCCGAGGTAACGGGACAATTCCCGGTTAGCCGCCATATTCTGGAGAAGTAGACCTTATGCTTACTCAAGAGAAATACACTGAGTGGCCACTTTATTATGACCACCTGATAGTTTTAAGCAAATGAGCTATGGACGCACGCTGTTGCCAGCAGAGGGTGAGCCTAGTATAAAAAGGTAAAGCTTAGTGTTTGCAACAGTAGAGGTGATTTTTGGGTGACAAGACGGGTAAACAAATGCGATTTGACGGACTTTCAATGTGGGATGATTGTAGGAGCTCGGAGCCATGGAGCGAGTATCACCAAAACCGCCGCATTCGTGAAATGTTCCAGAGCAGCTGTTGTTAAAGTGTTTAAAGACTGGACTGTCAGCCAAAATACTGGGTCTCTACGTGCAATGTGTGGTCACCATCCACTAGTGACTGCTCAGGCGGAACGGAGAGTGTCTAGACTGGTAACAGTCAACAGGAGGGCAACAGTGCAGCAAATTTCAGACCATCTTAATCAAGGATTCCCTCAAATGATCTCTGCATGCACTGTTCACCATACACTGCATCAGATGGGATATGGGAGCTGAAGGCCTGTTCAAACACCTTTGCTGTCTGCAGTTAACAAGAGAAAATGTCTCCAGTTCGCACAGGAGCACAAGGATTGGACAGTCGATAATTGGAAACAAATTGTGGTCCGATGAATCACGTTTTCAGTTGCACCATGCCGATGGCTGAGTGAGAATTTGGCAAAAACAGCACAAAAGCATGAACCCCAAATGCATTGCTACAACCCTTCAAGCTGGTGGAGACAACATTATGGTTTGGGGAATGTTTTCCTGGCATGCTTTCAGCCCTTTAATTCGTGTTGATCAACGTCTGACTGGCACATCATATCTAAACATCGTTGCGGACAAAGTGCATCCTGTCATGTGGATGGTTTATCCCAATGGTTACTTTCAACAAGGTAATGCGTCCTGCCATAGTGCTCGTATTGAACAGTATTGGTTTTAGGAACATGCCGGTGAGTTTACTTTGCTTAGATGGCCCCCACAATCTCCAGATCTCAACCCCATTGAGAATTTGTGGATGAAGTTGAACGAGCCATCAGACAGCTAGATCCACAACCCTGCAATCCCACACTCCTGGTTAGTGCTATTCATCAAGCATGGTCTCAGATTCCACAAACCACCTATCAAAATCTCGTGGAGTCCATGTCACGAAGAATCGACGCAGTACAAAAGGCAAAAGGTGGCCCAACGAAGTACTGAGGGGGTGGTCAAAATAAAGTGGCCACTCAGTGTATATATCCATTCAGAGGATCAATGGATTTTTTGACAGAATCTCATGTGTTGCCGAATGTTCCAGAAAGCTGGAAAAATCTGATGTGGACATCAGTAGTGTTTTGCGCTATGTTACTGAACTAGAGTTGGCTGTTTTAAAATCTGCAGATGAAGGGGCAAATTGGTCCTCTTTTAAGGAATCTTTGTCTCAAAATGAATACATGCCATCAACATTTCAAGGTCACCAAAAATGCACAGCATGTAATCAACAAAGATGTGTTGCAGATGATGAAGATATAGTACTAAGTTCTACAGAAAACAGCATTGATTTATTGAAAAAGAATTGCACAAAAACTTGAAAAAAATATTTAATAATGTCCAAACATCTGTTTTCTGCAAATATATGTCTGCTCTTTAGATGAGGTGTTATTTCCCAAATCTTCTGAAGGCCTAAACAATCATGGTGATGATGCAATAACTGAAATATGCAAAGTTTTAAAGTTTAATCCTGATCATGCTTTGGAATAGTGGCTTCAAATCAAGAAGATTCTTGTTAGTTTGAATCCTAACAAAATTTCATGTATTTCAAATGCTTTGTTACACAAATTGGAGAATCCAGATAATCTAAAGCCTTTTGAAATCGTGAGAGATCTAGTAACTGTGCTTTTAATGGCACTGCTGTTAAATGCTCATGTAGAATGTCTTTGGTCAGCAGTTAAAAACACAATTAGGTGAAAGAAGCCTTCTAATGAAAAAGAAGACTTGAAAGTTGCATTAGGATCAAAACATCACAAATAAAAATGAGTAATTTTAACCTTGAAGATGGGATAAAACTATGGTGGGAGAATAGCGTGAAATCTTGTTGACCAAACTAGAAAGATTAATTTATGTATTTTATTACTTCAGTTTCAACTTTTAAGCATACCAGAGGTGCCAACCTCTAGCAGAATGTATCAGTAACCAATACGGGATTTTTCAGTAATGGAACACAAACTTTCAGTAATATTTTCAGTAATGTAACACGCCATTTTTTTTTTTTTTTTTTTTTAAGTTAAGGAAAATATTATAGTATTACTGTGCAACTTGTAATACTTGTATGAGGTGCCGATCTTCCGAGGAGCCTATCAGTAATCACCATATGAAGCCTCATCTTTAACACGTGGAAAGGGTATTTCATGAGAAATTAATGTGTAATAGCCTTATATGTTTACACTATCCTGATAAAAAATTCTGAAATTAAATTATCAATATTGTACTTACCTCATGTCATTGCTGACACATAAAGACTCCCTTGTTGCTTGTTTTGCAGAGGTATATTCTTTTTCAGAAAACTTCCTTTTATAACACTGCTCACCTGAGGAAAATGCTTTACTTTTCTGTACAAGAAGGGCACTTAATGATTTGGTGCTCATTGTTGGGCAGAAGTATGTGAGGTTTTTCCTTACTATACTAAATATTCTCTCTGTAGAGGAATTGCTGTGAGGGATAGTCAATATTGCCAACATTAGTTCAGGCAATGCAGAATACTTGGGAAGGCCAGATGAATCCTTCATCTTAGATATTTCATTCCATGCCACATCGCTCTAGGATATCCAGCTTCATCAATATCACAGTCTGAGAACATAGCATGAAACAAAGGAACCAGCAGACCAGCATGATCACAGCTTGCTATAGGTAGGTTATGCTCCACAACGAATGTAGTAAACAGCAATTCCGCATTTATCACGCTATTTTCATTCTTTGCAACAAAAAAAAAATTATCCACAGGCTTTGATTGAGTCTTTCATTTTACAAAATCCTCTTGTTTTTTGACTGGATATGCCTTCGGCAATCATCTCGTCCTACATGGGCTACGGAAAACTACATGGGCTACTGATTACTCCCATATTAGAAGGCACGCAAGGAAACCTTTATTTCAGCATTTGTAACATTTTTTCATTTCCTAGCTTGAGATTTGGGAGAAAGATTTGGATGTTCCTGGAGAAACCTCTTTGCATATTTATTTGTTTCAGAAACGATAATTCCAAGGATGAAATTGGTAAAAAAAAACAAGTAAAAATATGCAATAGGTGCCTCATCAGTTGCATGTTTGGGCCCCTGCATTTCATGATAATCAAAAGAATGCTGAGGTTGTTCATCACTTCCCTCTATTACATCTTCCCATTCACTTTCAGAACTTTCATGACCTGAAGATACACTATCAAGATCTTCACTTTCTGAAGAAGATATTGTGTGCGTGGCACGATGGCTAGTTTTCTGGCTTGATGTTGCTTGGCCAATATCACTCTCAGATGATTCAAAATCATCACTATCACTTGGCAAACTTTCACTCTCACTACAACAAGCCATTTCAAATAACCTTACAAAAAAATTTCACGCACTAGGAAAAAGCAAAGCACGTCTGCTAGTCTGAGGAACAAGCTGTCAATAAAGTCATCTTCTGCTAACACGAGTTTGGAAAAAGAGGGGGATTCGTAATTCACGGAGTTTTGATATTGTGTCTGTTTGTTTGGGGAAAAAGAAAGGAATAATGTGAAAAGCTTCTTGTAATAAAACACCGCACTTCGTTCTCTCGCGAGGCGAAGGTCTGCAAGAAATACAAACTCTCCGTCATCACGGGACCACGCACTGCGACGAGTTGCGCGTTATTACACGTCAAACAGGGCTCGTAAAAGTGATTTCCGACAGTACGACGTCTTATAATTCACCAACAATGCCAAGTGGACAGCCCTGTCTCAACTGCAATAGGAAAAGTTTTGGCTAAAGTAGCCTTTCTCCCGACACACGGAGAAAGTGCGTGGGAAGCCGATAGCAAGCGCAAACTCTTTCACTATACGACACTTACGGCATATTACCATTCTTTCAATAATATCGCTGTTTGATGATATGATTCACGGAGATACCATTTCAAAATGATATGACTGATAAATGATATGATTGATACCGATATCTGCCATCTGATTTGGGAAATACGCGGATCAAAATCGAAGGCAGAGGAATTGGCCGCGTCGCACTGAAAGGGTTAACAAAAAAGGATATAAAATTCAGATTCTCCAAAACACACTGAAATCTGCGATTCTTCCAACCTGTCCGTAATTCCGTAATCTGACAGTCGAAACCATAATAATTATGGACAATTCGTAATAGTTGGCACCTCCATACAAGAGACTGACGAAGGGGGAAAAAAAGCTGAACTTTTTAATCGCATGGGTGAAAAATAAGAACGTGCTCCAAAACAGCACGAATATAATGCGGCACGAGCAAGACAAAAGTGTTCACTGAAATTTATTACGTAATTATTAAGCTGGAGTACATCACTGTATTCAAAATCTAATTTTTTTTATTTATTTTTTTACATTTAACACAGGATAAATGTAACATCACGGAGGAAAAAATTATTACTACCGGCGAAATCTACGCTCTGTCCTACTTCCGTTTTAGGAAAGTTTTCCTCCATTTTGAAGCTGCAAATCAAATATTTATGGAATAAAATTATATTTAACAACACCACTGGGTAGAAGAAATATGGTAAGAAAAAAGGATTATGATTACAGGAGAAACCATCACTCCGTCTAACTTCCGTTTCAGAAAGTTTTAGTCGGAATTCCGCCCACTGACAGAAAATGACCCCTCCACCATCACTACTAGCACCACCAATCCCTCCCAAATTTCTGTTCAGTTCTGCATTGATCTCGAGAGTCATCGAAATGACGATAGAAATGGCGGAATTCTTCGAATCCACTGAAGAATCTCGTGCCTGAAGATCACTGGGAAATTTTTGCGCCAGCTTCCGTTTGCAGACTGAAATGCAAATATTTATGGAAAAATATTATATTTAACAATAATACTGTGCAGAAGAAACCGCAAGAAATCACGATTACAGGGGAAAATTTCACTGTTTAACTTTTGTTTTCGAAAGTTTTGAAACAAGCCCCCCAACTAATCCTCCAAAATTTCTCTCCAGTTTTGCATCGATCTCAAGAATTACCGACATGATGACAAAAAAACCCAAAAAAAAAAAACGGAATTCCGCGAATCCGCAGAAGAATCTCAATGTATGCACCTCTAGCATACTATAATTGAAATATGCAAAATAAAACATTGATATTATAGTAATCAATTTTATAAAAATAATAGAATGAAATATAAAATTCAATTTTTTTAAAGTTTGGCCACTGACTTTTCTTTTTTTTTTTTTTTTTATGGCTACTAACAATTTTGATCTTTGTGGCCAATGTCTACTAGCAAAATTTCTAAGTCTGGATCTTTACTCTCTACTGAGAAAAATTTTCTTTCTTTCTTGATTGCCCTGACTCAAAAAGAATCATGTTCAAATAATGCTATACAAAACTTTTCCATCATGAGAAATCACATATTTTCTCCTTCAAACACACTGATTTGAAGAATTTTGCATTCAAATAATAGCAAAAACTTTCCTGGAGTAAAAATCATGTACGCTTTTTGTTGTACTGTTTCATGAGAATCTATTTAAATAATGCTGTAACAATTCCTTTGCAAGAAATTGCCTTTTCTCTCCCTTTTTGATTAGGTGTGTAATGATTTTAGGAAAATCAGATTTAAATAACAACACATGTAAAACTTATGTTGTGGGAAATGGCTTTGATTTTAATTAAAGGCTGTTGCATCAAAAAACGTCATAACCTTTTTGCCACACAAAATTATGTGTATATTAATTAAAAATGTGCTGATCCCAAGAGAATCATAATTAAGTAATGCTGTAACGTTTTAATGGCTAAGTGTGAAGAAGTATCCCTTTTCAATTAAACTTCAATGCAAATCGAAGTCTAAAAAAATGCTTTGGCACAGCATTTGGTTGAAATTAGACTAAAAAAGTATTCTGTAGCAAAATGATGCAAAACAAGTGCAAATGGTGTGACACTGAAAGCACTGATGTGGACTCGGTATTCATTTTTTGCTGGACTATTCCACATTCACATACAAAAAAGTAGCCAATCACTTCAAAATCTCCAGACAGAAACCTAACATTAACTCTGAATTACACACTTTCCATAAGCAGTTGAAGTTTTAGGAACTTTCTTTGAAGTGCATGCAAAAGATTATGGAAATTGATTATACCCATTACCATTATGAAATAAAACTCTTTAAGCATCTGTTTAAAGCTTTTGCTTCCGCACACATCCACAATCACCTTGAATAAATGAAGAATTATTTCTTCAGAGAAATTAGTTTCTTAAATATATGAGCTTTTGCAACTTTTTTTTTAACATAGAATATTCAAATCTTTTAATAATTTTCACTGTACACCATGTTACCTTCATTTAGAAAACTTGAAAATTTTCATTGTCCTGGAGCGGGGAACGAACCCGCACCTCCCGATTTCCGGTCGAGAATGCTAGGCATTATTACACTACCCAGACAAGGAAATTCCAAGCAACTGAACATAAATATCTGAGAATCTTCAGATTTGCACAAGTCAAAGCTATCCTGCTCCATCGTAGCGCCTCAAGACCTTTTCTCACATCCAGTATCAGACATAGGTCAGAAATTACAGTGTTGGAAATACGTTATATATTTCTTCTGTTGGATGGATTGGGAAACGAATTTCCTTGAAGAAATGTTTTAAACAACATGGTAGGGATATTAATCTTTTAATATTTTTCACTGTATACCATGTTCCCTTCATTTGAAAAACTTGAAAATTTTTATCTTCCCCGCTCCAGGACGATGAAAATTTTCAAGTTTTCTGAATGAAGATAACATGGTGTACGGTGAAAAATATTAAAAGATTTATATCCCTACCATGTTATTTAAAATATTTCTTCAAGGAAATTCGTTTCCCAATCCATCCAACAGAAGAAATATATGACGTAGAATATTCAAGTCAGTATAATCCTAAACAGTACTGCTACCAACTTTGTATATTTACTTTGGTTTGGCAAAAACTCATGACTTATTTTAGCCATGTTTTGCAAAGGTCATTTATTGGTAGAAAGAACAAAGATCAATCAATGATAGAATGCCTGTTTTGTTCGATAACCTTTTGCCATCTTTCAGTGAGCTGCAGAATGTCTCATTCATAGAAGGACCTGTCTTTCGTGGCGAAAAACTGTACAAGGTGCTGATTTACAGCCTCATCTGAATTGAACGTTATACCATGCAAAGACTGTTGAAGAGAGCGAAACAAGTGGAAGTCTGACGGCGCAAGGTCAGGCGAGTATGCTGGGTGTGGCAACACACCCCACCCAAGCTCCAATAATTTTTGGCGGGTGATCAAACTTGTGTGTTGTCTCGCGTTGTCGTGATGGAACACACCACCTTTATAATGAACGAGCTCTGGACGTTTCTGGATGATGGATTCGTTCAAACTGTCCAATTGCAGACAGTACACATTCAAATTGATTGTTTGGTTCCGTGGCAGGAGCTTGAAAAACACGACACCTTTAAAATCCCACCACACTGAGACCAGAACCTTCCACTGATGAATGTCTGCTTTGGATGTTGTTTGAGGCGAAGCAGCACGTCGGGATTAAGACCGTTTGCACAGCACATTGTTGTACACAATCCACTTTCGTCACCAGTTATCAGTCGCTTCAAAAAAGGATTGTTTTCCTCACGTTTAATGAGCATATCGCAGATGTTCATACGCGCCGTCAATTGAGCTTCTTTGAGTTCACGAGGAACCCACACATCGAGCTTGCTTACGTATCCCAGCTTTTTCAGGTGGTTGTGAATGCTTGAATGATGGATGTGCAATTTGTCTGCAATCTCTCGTGTCGTGTAACGTGGGTTTGACTTGATCAATGCCTTGTTTTGTTGTCATCAACCTCGGTGAGCCTTTTCGGACCAAGGAGCATCGTTGAGGTCAAAAACACCAGCACGGAATTTTGCAAACCACCGCTGGCACCGATGTTCTTGTAGAGCATTATCACTGTACACTTTACGCAACTTTTCACAAGCTTGACGCGCGTTCTTCCCTTTACGGGAGTAAAACAGTAAAATATGGCGAAAATGCACAGTTTGGTCTTTCATCTTCAACTTGATGTCAAATCTCCACAAATCAACCAAATCGCTCACTATTCCTTTTTGACTGTAGCTAGAACTGGCACCTGTCAAATGCCATGGCAACAACAGAGCCTGTGCATGTATCTCGTACTTCCAAAACCGCCCAACCGCCATCGGGTGCCAAAATATGTCATGACTTTTTTGACAACCCGATATGTATGTATGTATGTATTGTAACGACCCACCCTCGCCATTAATTTAGTAATTAATGGGCGTGGTGGATGTGTGAAATTAATTAAGTATTAATTATGTTCGAGGCTTGATTGGAGTTTAAAAGTATAAACAGCAGATAAAGTTTTATCTGGGGGTTAGGACAGAAAGGAGGCAAGGAATTCTATCTCTGGCTGGGTGGTCTCAGAATAGCTGATAGGTCATAAATTGAAGGTTGCAGCTGACGGCCAGTCTAAACAGGGAAGGAATTACGTATCGAAGAGGGGACACTTGGTAAATGAATGAAGATGGGGGACAAAAGGTTTAGCGAATGATCATAAATTCGTCGATTGATTAGGGCGTTTTCGAGAACAATTGCTCTCTGTGTGGTTCGTGCCGAAAATAAGATTTCGCACTTAGCGTGAAAATAAGGAAGAAAGTTTAGTTGTCTGTACGCTCTCTGATGTGAAAGGCTGGGCTGGATGCCTTGCATCTGTTATATGAATTGGGCGATGAAGAGTGAAACTCCCTGCATTTGGTAAGAAATGGAGACAACAACTCGAGGCAGTTTGCCATAAAGACAGCGGAATGCCCAAATCCGCGTGATAAAGCAGCAATTTCTAGGGTGGGAGCCTAATGGAAATTAGCGACTGGTTGGCCCAATGAAAGCAAAGTTACAGAAGAATTAAGAAGTCTGCGAGCGGACAGTGGTCATTCCAATGAGAAGCGAAGCTCGGGTTCGAGTCCAACTACGACAGTGTGCAATCACCATCCTCTCCCTGAAGCGGCGACGGAAGCGATGCTCCCTCAACAAACGCCTGGATGTGTGTGTGTGTGTGTGTGTGTATGAGTACGGTAGCACCAGGAGACGCAGCTCCTGCAATGAAATCTTCCGTGTAAAAAAGGAGGTGTGTAGTGTACTACTTTACTGGTGCAATCACAATTTGGATTTATTCTGGACAGCATCCATGTAAGTAGAAACATTGTTTTTATTGTTACATCTGCTACGTAGTTAGTTGAGGAACTGAACTAATATATTGCAAGAACTGAACTGAGAAGTAGTAGGACTGAACTGTGGAATTTAAGTTCATTAAAACTATCTCGCAGGAACTGATTTAGGTCCAAGTTGACCCAATACTTATGTTCAGAAGACAGCTAAATTTTATTCGTATATGTGTGCCATTGTTATGTTTTTATAGCCAATTAAATATTTGTTTAGGCAGTCAGCGCAGTCATAGAACACATTATTTATGTATACGCAGGTGATTGATTGAAATTGTTTAAGTGTATGCCCATATAATACAGTTTTCGCGCCAAGAACTACGTCGAAGGAGATCAGTGAAGAAATATACTAATTGCTCGGCTACAGTTGTTAAATTGATTAACAGCGGTGGGATAATGACCCACTGTCGTAACATTTTGGTGCCAGCGGCGGTATCAGTATGTATGTATGTATGTATGGATGTATGTATGGATGAAAGTGAAAAATAAGCATGGTGCAGCTTCAGAAATAGTGTATATAACTTCTCAGGAAACTACAAGCATCCAGATTGTAGTTTCCCAAGAAGGGATGGATGTTGTTGCGTTTTTTTTGTTGTTGTTGTTTTTTTTTTTTCTTACTAATGAGCACTTGGACAGAAAATATGGTGTGACAAAGGTTGTACTATTTTTTGAGCTCACAGATGGCTAAATGCTCTGGAAAATCCACCGAGCTATTCCACAGCAGATAATCATTGCAGTCAATAGCCTTATCACTTTGCAAATTGCACTTGTTAGTTTTGCTATGATAACCACATTTGTTAAAGCCTTTGTTTGCTCGACAGGTTTTAAGAAACATTCTCAGAAATATCAAATACTACATATTGTTCCATTTCTATGGTTTTTAGGTCTACAAATAAGCAATGGTAATGCTGAAAAAAAAAAAGACAGGTTTTTTTTTTTTCCCCTTATTCACTTGAAAATGCACAAAAGTACTTTTAAATTTAGTTGTTTTTCTTAATAAGATCATTTCTTTTTTACTTTGGACTTTTTGGTCACCCTATGAATTGGAACTTTTCTTTCAAAAATTATGCTTTAAGACAGGTGCAGATCATACTTTTTTTTTTTTTTTTTTTTTTTTTTTTTTTTTTTTCATGGTCTGTGAATGATGCACGAGATTTTTTTTTATCTGAATTTCACAACTTATGGATTATATGAGTGGGGGAGGGGATTCCTGAATTGCACAGCCTATGGATTATACAAAGAAAAATGTACTTTGAGTTTTTATGTGCAAAATTTTACTTTAACAAATTGTATTTTAATAAAATTGAAATTCAATGTTTTAATTTTTTGAGAGCAGCAACTGGAAGAATGGTAAAAGAAAATTCTGGACCAAATTTGGAATTTTATTTAGCAATAAGTGGTTTGAGAGAGAGAGAAAAAAAGAATGGCAGCAAATACACTAAATTACTTTTCCTTCCAGCATCATCACCACACATTACATTTATGTGTTATTCTCTAAAATTTCAATTTATTTCACCTGACATCTAAATTTTGGGAGCTGGTTTCTAGATTTGGAGCATATTTGTCAAGCCTCGCATTAAGGCATAAACATTATTGCAAAACAGCATCAGGGCTGCTTCAGTAAAATAAGGTACTTGTTCTTATTTATAATGGGAACATTATGAAAAAATGCAAATGTGAAATGAAGATACCATGAAATCCACAAATAATTTTTGATGCGTTTAAATCTTTAACCAAAGCCTTAAGTTCACATTGTGAGTACAATTATGCTGCAGAATCAGGATTTCCAGAATAGCATTTGGTTCCCTCTTAATGACCAAAAACTTCTCAATCGAAGTCAAACAGCACATTCTTCATATACAGCTGAACCAATGCCACACAAACTAGCACTTCAAGTTTACGTAACACTAGTCTGTACACTAAATATTTGGATGAACAATATCTTGCTGTTCTGCTTTTTTTTCCCCCACTATAACTATCCAGTCCTTTTGAGCACAAGCAGAACCTTCTTTGACTTCAAGGTTTCCTTTCACCATGCAGATGAAAACCTTAAAAATGTGTATGGTACATCATCTGCCACCTACGAGGGTTGGAATTTTGATAATGGCAACTGCATAATTACTACAGATACAAAACACATAGCCATTTCAAATTTTTACAGTCCTTCAACACAGTCACCAGGATTGTGTAACACCCGTTGCCAGCGATGTGGAAGTCGCGTTCCTGGTCCACGTCAAATGTCTGTATTAATTAGTCATAGGATGCTGTTGGCAGTGCCCGTTTGGTTGATCGTTTGTATAGAGTGGTCTATGGCGTGAAGAACGTCTGGGCTAGTTCTGAATCGAATACTGTGAAGTAGTTCCTTCATTTTAGGGATCAAGTCGAAATCACAGGGGCTCAAGTCAGGAGAGATGAATCGTAAAATGCGAGAACTGACAAATCGTAAAAAGCCGATTTGTCTCCAGTAATGCAGAAACAGCATTCACTTGTTCTCCAGTGGGACGACCTGGCCGAGGCTCATCTTTCACATTTTGGCATCCATCATTGAAGACTTTTACCCATCTTGCAACTGTTCTGTATGGTAATGCAGAGTCCCCACAAGCCTCTAAAAGTCCTTGATGACACTCTCATGCAGTAGAACCTCTGCCACTTTAAATTTGTATCCAACACAACTGCTCCAATTTTGAAAACATTGTGACTAGAATGACAGGTAGCGACAGCTCTCATGTTCTTCTTGTTACTGTGTAAGTGCATGCAGTTGGGAGGGAGAGTCTATTTCACAATGAGGTATGCTAAGTATCCAAACCATGTGTGGCATAAGTAGCCTAAACTTGTTGAATTCCACTTCGATTCTACAGATGTGTTGCCACTATTGAAATTCCCAACCGTTGTAAATGTCTCTGTCATGTCATAAGTGACTGCAACACAATTATAATATAATCTGAAGACAACCCAGTGGCATTTTATTATACACACAAACAAGAGTGAACAGAAGTTTTCATTTAGCATTTCCACCAGACTGCAGGTAGTGTCTGTGCTGCTGGAGAAAAAAAGCAAATGAACATGATAGCTACATATCATGCTCAAATGGCATCATTAACAAAGGAAGAGCAACATATCGTTAAAATTCATACACTGTGTGACAAATAAGGATTAAAATTAGGGACAATCTGTTGGAAGTCAGGCGAATATGCAATGCCATGTCAAATAGCATTATGTTCAGAGGAAACAACAGAACAAATGGCAGATCTCACTGACAGCACATGTTTCTCTAGTATTGCAAAGATCATCACCATAAAGCATCTTTTAATAAAATTGTAACCAATGAATGTGAGCTAAATTAGCAATCTATTGTGGATTGCTTGCTAAAAATGAGAAATAAATACCCACAGAAGACCTGCAAATGAAAAGACAAAAAAGCCACTAAAAGTCTCACATCACCTAACGAAAATTTAAAAATGGCATGAATTTGCTTTTATGAAGAGCATTTAGAAAGTTATGAAAGAAAGTAATGCTTTCTTAAAACACAGTCACAATAGATGAGGCATGCATTGTATAGAGCATATGAGTCACATTTGACAACCCAATCCACAGAGCAGCCCCATCCACCTTCTCACTCAACAAAAATCCAAAAACATCCCTCCATGGAGTTATTTTATCCCACTGAATTCCTACTTGAAAAACAGTGGAAGTCTAATACTAGCATTTCTTTCCATCTTCACAGAATTTTACAGAGGTGAGAGCTGGAACTTCATGGACATTCTACAGGAAAATGGGCCATGACAAAGTTGAGTGTGCCTAAACTGTTTCAAAGCTGTTTCAAAGGTCCTGGAACTAAGAAATTCTTTAACATTTCACCCACCCCCACCCCCTAACAAACTCACACCCTAATCTCCCAGTCCCAGTATAAGCCACTGTAACCACTACTTGTTTCCTAAGTTATAGAACCTACCGATTATTGTATTTGTTGAAAGTGTTGCTTTTTGAAACACAGAAGAAAAAGAGGTTTCTAACTGTTATGTTCCTAATAACATTCTCATGTAATGGATCACAACCATCATTATTTTAAGGGAATGTGAATGATGTTTCATGGGTACCTTTAACTACTTGCTTATAAAGTGTATTATTATTTATGTTATATTTTTTTATCTCATGTCAATTACTAAAACATGCAGTATGATTGTCAAGCGCCCATATGTTTGCATGTTCTGTACACAGGCAGCATGAATACTGGCTGCCCCCTTAGCATTATTTAAATCAGATTTTCAGTTTGCTTTTGCACATCTATACAGCCAAGTGTAGCAATGTTTCCTCCACATCACATTATAACATTTTGTAAATGAATTACAATGTTCCCTGCTTTATCAGCAGTGCAATGAAATCATGCACAATAATCAGAAATGTCAAAACCAATTCCAATAATTTCATTTTTAAGTGTAATGTAGTGAAAATTAGTATTTTCATACCTTGGGAAAGCTGAATAACTTGAATCCTCCTCAATTAATTTTAATGTACTGTCAGTGCTGAATAGCTTATTTTATGAGATTACTTGATTCTAAATTTTGAATTTTTTAATTAAGTACTCATGAAAAGAAATTATTAATTTTGCTTACAACTAATTGTGTTATATATGGCTTTGATAGAATTTTTTATAAGAGGTTTAATACAGCTTTGATAGCATTGTGTGTGTGTGTGTGTGTGTGAAAAAGAGAGAGAGGTTACCACAGTGAGCAATCTGAAGGGTTATAAGCAGTCACTCATCCCTAATTTAGGGCTACTGGCTCCATGAAAGGGAGAGAGCCAGTGCCGTAAGGCAAACACAACATTCATGCCTTACCAAGACCCATCGCAGACAAATGGCCAGAAGACAATACTTTGACCACTGCACCACAGAAGTTGCCGTTTAGATAGTAAATTAAATTTCTTGCACTACATTCAGGATAGGTAAATCCATCATCGCTCAGCAAAAAGTATATGTTAGGGATTAAAAAATGTATTTCTGTTACATTATGCTTTTAAAGCCTTAGAAAAGTGCATGACACGACATACTAAAATCCACAGAAAAAAATTATGCACAGCTTTTTTGTTTTCTTTCTCTTATATACTCACCTTCCCAGTACTCTGAAGTATTGTGGTCCGTGTTCTCCACTGCCGTTCTCTACTAATGATGTCACGAGTAACATCAACATCATAATCTAACATTCTCTGGATATCTGTACAATTCACACCAACATCGTCATCTCCCTTAATAGTAGATCTTTTCTTGGCCAAACGTTTGGCTTTAATGGCAGCTATCATTTCCACACTCATGGCATCAGACAAAGATCTAAAAAAATATAAGTTTCATAACAGTAAATAATAACATTCTGTTTTTCAAAGAAGATAAGATATTGAACCACTTGCTGATGGGAAAACAAAAACACATATTCCATTGAAAAGATGTGTGCTGTAATAATATATCTGAGGTTAACAATGAAATGTATATACCTCTGAGGTTAATAAATTCAGGTAATGAAACAAAGCTAAATATATAAATTCACTTCACCTATTCAGCCTGATATTCTCACTAAACATTTTTCTTCCTAGAAGAATTCCATATGCTGTCATTCTAAGAAGCTGAATAATGAAATGAGACTACCCATCAACAGTGTCACTATGAAGACACTATTATGGCAATGATAAGTATAACCGGTACATGAAAAGAAAGCTGAGCACATGGAGTGCAACAGGAATAATTCGGAATATGAAAGACCTGTGTATTAATGAAGTCATGGCAAATCCTATTGATGAAATGTCTTTAAAATATAGCTTAATTTCATGTGGGGATTACTGGGATTAAACTTATTTACCATTGTTAAATTTTCAGGTTGCAAACCAATTCGTCATCAGGACTAACTCAAGAAAGTAGATATAGCCACTATGCAGTAATGCCTACCCTTTCTGTTTGTTAATTGAGGAACCTCTCCTTTCAATTGTATACTTTCTCCCAACTTTCTTTTGCACAAAGTGTTGTTGATGTGATGTAATTTTTAGGGAGCCCCAGTTTAATTGAACATTTGACACATTGAATGTCTGTATGTCAAGACCCACCCACCAACACACACACACACACACACACACACACACACACACACACACACACACTTTTTTTTGGTAGGAGAAACTGGTATAGTGGAACACAAAGCCACTATAAGAAATGTTACCAACAAAACAAGGCTTGACAGGCACATTCAAAGCACCAGATATCCAATGAACTGAAGCTCCATAAAAATTATATCACATCAACAGCACTTATTGGAAAAGAGGTTGGAAAAAAGTCTACAAATCAAAAGAGGTCACAATTAACAAACAGAATTATTACTGCACAAGTGGCAACACCTACTCTCTTCAGACAGTCCTGGTAACAAGTTGATGTGAAACCCAAAAATTTGACAACAGTTAATAAGTTTTGCCCTAGTTATCACCATAACTAACTAACTCCCTCTCTCTCCCTCCCTCCCTCGTCTGCCCATGGCGGGTTGAGTTCCACAAAGACAACGTGGCCTTGAGGATTACTGGAAAATTAATGCTGCCTGCTTGCCATTCCTCTGCTGCATATGAATAAGGGACAAAGTGCGTCCATGGCCAACTTCACAGGAAACCATCTATGCATTCGCGTCCCCAAACACAGGGAGTCTACAGAAAACCTTGGAAAAACTGCAGACTAGATGGCTGGCACACCATCTAGTCGGCAGTAACTAAACTAACTTAATTGTTTAAACTACATTCCAAGAATTCAGCCTGCCTCACAGCACCGAAATGAGCAAGTGGCTTTACTTAACTTAACACTATTAAAATTTAAACATACATTTTACTGAATAGGATTGAAATGAGCATAAAGAAGTTAACAGTCTTAAGATTTACTAATGACAAAACTAATACTTATTTGCCTATTTTAAATAAGGCAGGGTCAAAACATAACACAAATACTTATTTCTAAAACACCCAATTATCAGGAATTTACCTCAAATTTACACATTGTTACTGTTTGCACATTAAACCCACATAAGCATGAGCATTCCTTATGAAAAACACATTAAATGTTTGTCTGTACTGCAGGGTACATTGCAACTGTGCCTTAGCACAGAAACTTAAAATATATATATATATATATAAGGAGTCATAAAAAGAAAATAGATCTTGCTTTTGAAGATGTCTTAAAGAAGGTTTTGAAACACATTAGAAACTGTTCTAACTTGATGTACAGAGATTTTTGGATAATTAATAATAATGCAGAAGTAATTTCTACTATACTCAAAGTGTGTCCCCTAGATATTAATAGTTATGATTTTGAAAACCTATATACTAATCTGCCTCTATCAGATATAATCACTACCTTTAAAGAGCTGTATGCAGAATTTAAACTTAACCAATTTGTTGATGTAGGAACTTGGAACTCTTATCTCAATTGCTGCATAAAAAATAACCATATCTTATATAATAATACTCTCTATAAGCAAGTGAACGGTATTCCAATGGGAACATCAACGTCCACGAATATCGCTAATCTATTCCTGTTCTTTAAGGAATATAAATTCATTAAAAATCACCCCACCTGCTCAGATAACTACCTTTACACTTTTAGATATATTGATGATCTGCTGTGTATCAATAATTCCGAAGTTATAGAGAGTGATTTTGATAATATCTATCCTAGCTCTCTTAACTTATGTAAAACCAACCACAGTAATCAGGAACTTGAGTTCCTAGACTTAAGCATTAAGCTCAACAGAGGTAACCCATCTATTAGCCTCTTTGATAAAAGAGTTAATTTTCCTTTCAAAGTAATTAAATATCTACACTGGAATAATAACATTTCAACCAAAGTAATTGAGAATGTACTAATTTCTCAGGTCCTAAGAATTTCAAGAATTTGCAGCAACAATTTGGACTTCAATTACCACATTAATATACTATTAGAAAGTTTTCTAGAGAACGAAATTCCTTCTTCTTTCATCAAAAGAACTTTAAGAAAAATTATTCTGAATAATAGAGTAAGGTTGGCAGATCTGCTTTAATTTTCTACACAGTTAATAATATGATTCTGACCAATCAAAGCCGTAAGGAAGTTGGCTAGAGGATGCCTATTAACTACCTAAAGGAACCTTAGTGCTATGGATATGACGGTCCTATTAAAACAAAAAAAATTAAATAATATAAACAAAATCACAAAAAAAGCTTAAAAATCTGTTTATAAAAGAAAATAAAAACAAATAAAAAAGAAAACCAGTTATTCATCACTAGGATAGCTATACTAAAAATAGTAAAACCAACATTAAAATTAATAAGATTCTGATTAATCTATAGAAGCTCACTAAGGTGATTTAATACATGCAAAGATTATTAAATAAACTGCTCGTGTATTTTATAATATTTCTCATGTATTCTGGAGAGTTAATTCTGCTCATTCTGATCATACAGATCCACAGTCTTAAGTTTATATATTTTTTTCTCTGGTTAAAATCTCCGCGCGTTGGTTTCTTGCTGTATGAGGAGGCCATCAGCCCCACCCTCACTGCCCCCAGCGTCTAGGGAGTGGCGGAAGAGGTCAGCCATGTTCTCCTCTTGTGAGGAGAAAAGTTTTTGTAACTCAAGAGGTAAGCTCTCTTCCTTGTTTTTGGGTTCTAGGTTTTATAAGTTCAATGTTTGTACTTCATGTACCTTTCTCTGTCGTTTTTTAGCTTTTCAGCTTTTAAGCATTGGTTTGTCTGTTAACATTTATGCGGGTTTTAACTCTTACTTTTCTTTGTAACTTTGAGCGTCTTTTGTGGTACCAAGGAACAGAAGATGGCTAAGCTTGTTCCTTTTCTATGCGCTGTCTATGCGCTGTTTTTTCAAAGTAGTTAAGTTCTTAATAACTAATTAATTATGCACTTAAAGCACTGCTGAAATACTTTGTACATATTGCAACTAACTGTTTAAGGTATATAACTTTCACAAAGTTTTCTTTAGTTAATTATTATCTTTAACTTATTCTCGTTTTCGTGCTGTCATAAGTTGTAGAGTAGGGGGTTTTAGACTCAAGTTTTCTTTCAAAAATCTGTTCGTTATAAATTAACATTTCCTTTTTTAATTGCAATGTAAAATTTGTTTTTCAGGTTTAAATTCTCTCTCAAACGAACTTGGAATTTCGTTATAGCTGAAAATCATTTCTATTTATTATGTCACTCTCACAGCTTGAGTTCTCTTTAATCTTCTTCTCTCTGTTTAATAGTAACAGATGAAGAGCATGGGTCGGGCCATGAAGGTTAATGGATGCAAGCGAAATTGTTAACTAGTGCTAGGTCATGCTACTCTACGGAGGACATGACTTATATATATATATTTTTTAAACTATTTTAGGTGGGAATGTTACTTGCATCTATGGCCTTGCAGAAACCCATTTCCAACTAGGTCTTTGTGGAAGTGAGAAAATGCAGAGTTTTTGCTGGTCCTTGATAAAGCCAAGGCTCAGTATTCTCGACACCTTCTACATTCAGTTGTTTTATTTTCTTTTTTTCTTTTCTCCTTTTACTCACGCAGGTAGATACATAACCTTTTCTATGTTGTACTAGGTGTGAGTCAAAATTATATATGTATTTTTTTGCTTAGGTATCTTTATAGTATATATATATATATATATATATATATATATATATATATATATATATTTCCCCCCATATTAGAAGCCTATATTGATTTCCGAATTAAGTGTGCTTTGTCACTGAAGATATTTTTCTGCAACAACTGCACTTTCAATTCAGTCTGTTATAACCTTAACACTTCCATTTTTTCAACAATTATAATTATTTATTTATTTATTAGATGTAAGTATCGATTACAAGGGCTGTTTTATAAATACAGCATATTTTATAAAAATAAAACCACATATATCCTAAGACTATTTACGAAAGACTTCCTTTCAAAATAGGTACCAATGAACTCATTACACTTACCAAATAAAGGTAACTTGATCACGCTAGTTACGTTAACTGAAACTTTTATAAAAAGTTCGTAAGTTGGAAGCTTTCGACCTTATCTTAGGTCTTCATCACGCCAATGGAGGACTAAGATTGTTGCCAGATTCTACATTTGAATTTTTCTTATTTTTGTTGCCAAAACTTAGAATTGATCTCCAGATCAACGGAATGTAGAGAGGAGATTCGGAGTTGCAAGTCATTGAGTTGAACATAATTTCTATGCTTTCACGGTAACGGAGGGCAAAACGATTGTCAAAAGACGCAAGACTCTTCAATCCTTCCTTGGTGATATATCACCCCCTCCTTACTTTAGAACTCCCAGGCTCTTCCTGCAAGTGAAACTGCATAAAGCTGGTAACCCCATCAGACCTTTAGTGGAATATTCTTTTTCTCCAGCAGTAAACCTTGAAAAGAGATTGGTCCTCAAATGCAAATCCCTGACAGCCAACCATCCTCATACAGTTGTCTCTACTTCAAACTTCATCTACAACCTTCCTAATTCCTTTTCTCCTTGTGATAATCTGTATACTCTTGATGTAGAATCTTTGTTTCCCTCTGTACCATATTTTGATTCCTACATGCTCCTCATGAAGAAATTGATTCTTCATTTTGAACCCCCGGTCCTCTTATCAAAGATCTTTATGATTGTTTCCACACAATTCATCAACACAGTTGTTTTGTTTTCAACAAAATTGTGTATAGGCAACAATCTGGTCTCCCCATGGGCTCACCTCTTTCCCCTCTGCTTGCTGAAATCTACATGCAACATATTGAAGTTTCCATCATTCCTCTATACCCTTTTCAACCTTCCCTATGGTTAAGATATGTAGACGACATTTTCATTAGCTGGCCACATTCCGAGTCTGAACTACAGATACTGATCAACTCCATTACGGAAAAATTTCCTTCCATTAAGCTCACTATATCTAAGGAAGTAAATCACAAAATTGATTTCCTGGATGTATCTATCTGCAGAAACGCTGATCTCTCCATTACTCGTTCCGTCTATCGAAAACCTTCTGCGGCCACTAACATCATTCCCTACAAATCTTGCACCCTGCATCTCTACAAACTTGCAGCATTGAAGTCCTACATCCACAGGGCTCATATCATTTGCAACAACCAACTCTCTCTTCAAGAAGAACTCTCCAAAATTTCTACAATAGCCCTCTCTCATGGTTTCCCTGCTGTTATAGTCAACTCCCTCATAAAGAAATATGAAAACCATTCGAAAATCGAATGCCTCCTTCCTCACAAGAAAGAAGACCTGAAATTCTGTGGTTCTGTTCCTTACCATCCTTCCTATGCTTATAAGTTACAGATTCTTTTTAGAAGTTTTGGTTACCATCTTGCCATTAAATCTACCCCAAACATCTTGAAACTTCTACAAAGGGATAGGGACAAAGTTGAAAGCCTGAACCTCCCAGGAGTTTACTGCATTCCTATCTCTTCTTCTACTGGGGATAACTTATACATTGGAAGCACATACAGGAGCATTAGCCATAGAATTTTAGAACATAGAAAAGATGTTTCGAAAGCCAATCCCAATACTGCCTTGTCTATTTTGACAATGGAAGACACATCTGCAGTTCCCCACTGGAACGAAGCAAAACGAATTGCGTCTTTTGACAATCGTTTTGCCCTCCGTTACCGTGAAAGCATAGAAATTATGTTCAACTCAATGACTTGCAACTCCGAATCTCCTCTCTACATTCCGTTGATCTGGAGATCAATTCTAAGTTTTGGCAACAAAAATAAGAAAAATTCAAATGTAGAATCTGGCAACAATCTTAGTCCTCCATTGGCGTGATGAAGACCTAAGATAAGGTCGAAAGCTTCCAACTTGCGAACTTTTTATAAAAGTTTCAGTTAACGTAACTAGAGTGATCAAGTTACCTTTTTTTGTTAATATTGTTACGTGCTTTGCCCATAATCGTCATCATTACACTTATTTCAGTATTTCTGTTACTATCAAACACATACTGAAAATCACATTTGATGTCTTGATACACTATAAATTTCACTAAATTATGGGTTTTACTCAGGAATAAAAAAAATTACAGTCCAATTTTCGGGTAGCAAATTTGACTAAGTAATTTCCTTTATTCCTGAGTAAAACCCACAATTTAATGAAATTTATAGTGCATCAAGTCTAGGAATAGCCATGACATCAATTATTACCAAGTTTTAGAAAAATTGTCCTCAAAATTTGCTTTTTAACACAGAAAATAAAAACAAGTTGAGAAGTGCCAATTCCAGGTTATAAACTGGCTGAACAATACACTGAATTATGTTGCTTGTCAAAATTGTGTGTTATTCACAACATATTCACAACATGCGACCTGGCGGTGTCATAATAAAAAATTCAAGGTTCAACTATCCCTGAGCATCTTTTTTTTTTTTTTCTCCTTTCTAATGTGGTAATTGTACATGTTTTAGTGACCATGTATGAGAACAAAATCAATTACAAAAATTTAACTTTGAATTCCCTACTGAAAATAAAAAGGGAAATGATGCTACCATCAGTTTAACTAATGACAGAAAGAGAATAGTATTTTGGGGTTTGATAAACTTAGTGACACCAGAGGAAAGCTTCTGCTTCTTGGTCTGAAGAACACACAACTAATCTTCAATGCAAAATTTAAGCAGCTAATCTTCAATGCAAAATTTAAGCAGCCAGCAGATTTCAATAAGGTACACAATTTTGCTTGGTCATCAGAAGCTCAGAAACCCACTCCTCACATACAAGATGTTCAAATGATCCTTTATGATAATGCATACATTGAACAAATTTTGCAATATCATAAAACTTTCTAATGATAAAGTTCTGTCTTCGTGCACTAAAACAATTGCATCAGTAACTGCAGTTTCAGTGCCTGCCCCACCATTTTCTAAAGAAATTTCATACTACTTCTGAAATCTTTAAATTACCAAAAATGCTGCTAAATCTGATGGGTAGTTCAGGATTCTCTAGCCCAAGATTGCCACTGAAACTGCCTTAAAATTCCCCACATGAGTATGTGGCTTCTTCAAAAGCAAAATGATCTTATTTCAGGTGCCCCCCCCTTTTTTTTTTTTTTGTAAATTGCTGTGGTACGACAGTGAAGATATTTGTGTAACATTAAGCATTAACTGAAGAATACAGTGATAGAAAACTGACACAAATCCCCCACATCGGAATCCTGAAATGAACTTGCAATGATCTTACTTGCTAAGGGGATAGCTAATCGTAGGTTGGTAGTAAGTCTTTGTGTCATCCTACCATACTGAATCTCTCCTATTCTAGAGTCAAATGGTACATCCATGTCTTATTACAAGTCATTATTTGTTCTAAAATGCAGTTCAGATTGTCCTGTTTTTTCATGTTTCATCTTTTCGCCACACATGCTTCTGGAAACCACCCCATACAAGCTATTTTAAAACAATAAGTCTTCATGAATAATTGTCAGTACACTTTCAAATTTGTGCACGCTTTGTAAACAACATGAAGAATTTAATCTGCCTAGTTTCCAACATTCATGGTCTGCAGTGTGCCGAGCGTGATGTTGACTGCATGTTAGTACGTATTGTTACTTAGTGGCCCCCACACAGCTTTCATAAAACTTATTGCAAATCTGAAAATAAGGTATATGGAGGTGAGAATAATAGTTTTGTTATCTGTTGTGAAGGGAATTGATTCTGTTGTGGACAAATCTGTTAAAAAAATGCTTAGAGGCCAACCTCTAAAACACATGCAAAACACAAAGTTGATTTCCCAGGCATGCAAAACACAAAGTTGATTTCCCAGGCAAGACACAATAGGTGACATTGTGAGATTTAAGTTCGAAACTTCCACCTGTAAAAATCAGTCAGATGTGTTCAAAATTCCACAATGCTTGACAGACAGGAAATTCAAAATTTGTAAAAAATGCATCAATTTTTACAAATTTTTACAGCATAAAGAAAAAGCTATTCAGTAACCAAAAAAAAAAAAAAAAAAAAAATCTAACTTTCCATAATCCAGTCTACAACAGCAAATTTGGGTATTTACATTCCTGCCAACATTGGCAAGAACCTTGTCAGTAGTAATTAGTATTATTATTGCGCGGCACACAAACACTTTCTTACAAAACGATCCATCTCTTGGTGAAAAAGAAATACGTGTCACAACAAAAAGGTTACAACAAACAAGGACACTAATGAAACAAATTTAACACATGCGAAACACAAAGTTGATTTTCCAGGCAAGGGCATGATAGGTAACATTGCGAGATTTAAGTTCGAAATTTCCACCTGTAAAAATCAGTCAGATGCGTTCAGAATTCCACAATGCTTGACAGACAGGAAATTCAAAATTTGTAAAAAATGCATCAATTTTTACAAATTTTCCAACCTTGTTACTCCTGTTCTTAAGAATTTCTCGCTCCCTTATCAAACTTAAATGCAAAAACTTATGGGACGGGGGAAATTTAACAATGCCGGAGAGTGGGAACATCACAGGGGGTGCAATTACGGGAGAAATTTTTGCTTCGTTCGACTTTCGATTTTGGAAATTTTTCCCTGATTTACAAGCGTAAAATAAATGTTTATGCAGCAAATGTTATTTAACAATAATGCTGGACAGAGGCAAGATCTGCAGAAAAAAATCTGAACTCTGTTGACCTTTCATTTTAGAAAGTTTCGTAAAGATGGAATTCCATCCTCTGACGAGCATTCACCATCTCCCCCAATTTCTGTTCAATTGTGCATTGACCTCGTGAATGACCAAAATAATAACGGAAGTGGCGGAATTCCTCAAATTCGGGGAAGAATCTTATGCCTGAAGATTACGGGGAAATTTTTGCGGTACCTAACTTATGTTTTTGCAAATTGATGCCAACAGTTTCAAAATGAAATACCAACATTTATGCAATAAAATGATATTTAACAAGAATACTGGACACAAAGGCAACATCAAGAGAAAATAATTACAATTAGCGAATTTTTATATATATATGTAAGGTCAGGTGATGCGTAACATCACAGCCTCTCCTTGACAAATGTCAACCCCGCCTTCTCGTGGTGCATCCTGTTCCCACTAAAGGGGCTCTGACGACCGCCAATAGCGGTATAACTATACCATCGGGATTAGAGGAAATTCTATCCCACACTCACCAACCCGCTTGGCCAGCGTGGTGAGTTATGGCCAAACCCCTCCAAAATGATTCCACAACTTAAATCTTGGCCCTCAGTCTCCGGCAGCTGGAATGTACCTGGCCAAGGCAGCGGCCAGTGCGACATGAAGGCAGAGGGTGCTAAGAATCCCCGGAGGACCGGACTAGGCTGCCATCTGATGCTGACCTTGGCTACGTACAATGGACGCTCCCTATCTTCTGATTCAAGGCTTCTTGAATTGGAAGAGGAACTACAAAGGATCAAGTGGGACATCGTGGGGCTAAGTGAGGTAAGGAGAAAAGGAGAAGATCTCATTGAACTAAAAAGTGGACATCTCTTCTACTATCGTGGGACAGATACTGGCAGAACTAGTGGTGTTGGATTTATAATAAACAAGAAACTGAAGGATAAAGTTGTAGAAGTTGAAAGTTCCTCTGACAGAGCTGCACGACTTGTTATCCAACTCTCGAAAAGATACCAGGCTCAGATTATTCAAACTTATGCACCCACCACAAGTCATCCTGAAGAAGAAATTGAAGAATTTTATGAGGAAATTTGTCATCTAAATAATAAAGGTAAGCAGCACTTGAAGATAATTATGGGAGATTTCAATGCAAAAATAGGGCAACGGCAACAGAATGAAACTTCAGTAGGTAAATTCGGTCACGGCAACAGAAACCAGCGTGGAAATACTCTCGTTGAGTTTGCAGAGGCAGAAGGGTTTTTCATCTTGAACTCCTTCTTCAAGAAAAAGCCACACAGGAAATGGACATGGAGACATCCAAATGGGACGACAAGTGAAATTGATTTTATTATGTGTAACAAAAAATTCGTCATAGAAGACTGCAGTGTGCTAAACAAGTTCAACACAGGTAGTGACCATAGATTGGTGAGATGTAAGATGCACCTCAACACTAAACTTGAACGTGGCAAGCTCATAAGACAAACCAAATCTATTGACATAACCAACCTTAAAAAACACCATAATACCTTCAAGTTGGAACTGAAGAACAGGTTCTCTGCTTTAGAAGGCCTAACATCGGAAGAAGTGGACATCTCTGAAGTTAACAGAAAAGTAACCAAAGCTCTTATGGAAACAGCAACAAAATTAGCTGGGTCTAAAAACAAGTTGCATGTAAATAAATTATCAGGAAAAACGAAAATGTTGATGCAAAAAAGAAGAGAGATGAGGACAACTAAAGAAGATGTGACTTCCAAAGTGGAATATATAGAGCTATGCAAGACAGTAAGAAAAAGTATCACTGAAGACGTAAGAAAATTCAACTGTGAACTAGTGAGGAAAGCAATTGAAAACAACCAAAGCCTAAAGATAGCAAAGGGACATCTCAGTAAGGGAAGAAAACAGATTATGGCACTGAGAAAAGAAGATGGTTCTGTAACAAGAAATAGAGGCGAAATTTTAACAAGAGTGAAAGATTTCTACTCCAAATTATATGAAAGGGATGATACATGCACTCCAGACATCATGAAAGATACCAGTACCAGAGTTCCTCCAGTCCTTCCAGCAGAAGTTGCACATGCAATCAAGAACATGAAGCGGGGAAAAGCTCCAGGAGAAGATGGAATTACTGTAGACATCATACAAGAAGCAAGTGGAGAAATCGAAACAGTACTCGCCCAAATTTTCACTCGTTGCCTTAATGAAGGAAAGATTCCTGAGGATTGGAACACCGCTACAATGATCCTGCTACATAAGAAAGGTGACATTGAGGATCTCGGAAACTACAGACCTATCAGCCTCCTATCAGTAGTTTATAAAATCTTCACTAAAGTTCTTTCACACCGCTTGAAGGTAACACTGGACATGGCTCAACCGAGAGAACAAGCTGGATTCAGGAGTGGCTACAGCACAATAGATCATATCCACGTGCTGAGAGAACTAATTGAAAGAGCGAGGGAATATGAACTTCCATTGTGCATGGCTTTTATCGATTATGAAAAAGCCTTTGATTCGGTGAAACCATCAGCAGTTACAATGGCTCTGAAAACCTGCGGTATTGAAGATGCATACATTAATATTATTAATAACATCTATGAAAATGCAAGTGCAAAGATTAGGCTGTTTGAAAATACAACACACGTAAAAATTGGAAAGGGAGTGAGACAAGGTGACACCATATCTCCGAAGCTCTTTAATGCCACATTGGAGTGTGTTTTTCAGTCGCTGAGCTGGGAAAACAAGGGGATAAAGATTAATGGAGATTATCTAACCCACCTTCGTTTTGCTGATGACGTAGTCATTTTTGCAACTACCCCATCAGAGCTGCAGAGTATGATCCAGGAACTTGCTGACAAGAGTAAAGAAGTGGGATTAAAAATGAACTTTCAGAAGACAAAAGTGATGTTCAATGCTTTTACAAGAAATGAAGATTTATCGATTGATGGAGAAAAGCTGGAGATAACAGACACGTACGTTTATCTTGGACAGCAGATATCAAGTGAGGGTCACATTGGTGAAGAAATTAATCGGCGTACAAAACTTGCCTGGAGAGCTTTTGGAAGAAACAGCATAATTTTCAAGAGCAATATGCCAGTATGTCTTAAAAGAAAAGTGTTTGATCAATGCATCCTTCCAGTGCTTACGTATGGTGCAGAGACGTGGACCTTAACTAAAAGAGACATACAAAGGCTGCAGACAACTCAAAGAAGCATGGAGAGGTGCATACTTGGTGTAACCAGGAGAGATAAGAAGAGGAACTCGTGGATCCGAAAAATGACAGGAGTGGAAGACATCATGATCAGAGTTAAATCCCTGAAATGGCAATGGGCTGGACATACTGCCAGAAGGACAGATCATCGATGGACAGCCGAAATTTTAGATTGGATTCCAAGGGACAGGAAAAGACCCAGAAGAAGACCACATGGGAGATGGGTGGATGAAATTCGAAAGTATGCAGGGGTGACATGGAGGAGACTGGCACAAGACAGACCGTTGTGGAGGAAACTTGGGGAGACCTTCGTCCAGCAGTGGATTGATAATGGTTGACAATGATGATGATGATATATATTTTTTTTTTTTTTGGTTGGAGGTTTAGCGACTACTGTGAGCAACTCAATGGGCTATAAGCAGTCGCCCGTCCCTAATTTAGGGTCACTGGTTCTAGGGAAGGGAGAGAGCCGGTGCCGTAAGACAAACACAACATCCATGCATCACCGGAATTCGAACCCGGGCCCCTTTCGGATAAATGATCAGAGACTATCGCTTAGACCACTGTGCCACCGAGGCCGCCGAAATTTTTTGTACTGTTTAAAAACCGTTTTCGAAAGTTTTGAAACACGAAATATCATTCCCCAGACAGAAAACAACACCCCACCCCCCCCACCCACCCACCCGAAATTCTCTTCAGTTTTGTATTGACCTTTACAATGATTTTAAATAGTGACAAAAATTAAGTGGAATTACTCAAATCTGCTTACGAATCTCATGTATATCATAAAATAATAGCAAAATAAGAAAAATTTTAACAAAATAAAAATTTGTAGAATCCGTAGTTTCGACAGTGAGTTTTGTAGTTCCGTAGTCAGACAACAAAATCCGCAGAAACAACTATGGGCATTCTGTAGTAGTTGGCAAGTATGTATTTAACACGGTAACAAATTCCAGTTTGTCACGACTATAACAAAAAAATTTATATTAAAAAAAAGTTTTTTCCTACCGGAGAAATTAAAAATACTGTATACTGGATAGAACAAAATATTCCACGAAGAAAAATCATTCCTTGAAATGTTTGTTGCTTCTTCGATTCTGTGTGCCTTCAGCAATCATCTCCTCCCACCAGTGGCTTACCTGGAATTTCTTCATGGAGGTCGCCCAAAATATTGAAACTATGCAAATGAAATTACCCCGTCGTAAACAGCTCCCAAAATATTGAGAAGCGATAATATCTCCAACATATTAAAGTGTGCTTTCAATTATTCATATATTATATATTTAAAAATATATAGAAGTATAATTGCACATAACCACCAATAACAAAAAACAAAGAGCCAAGTGATACCCTCATGAGGAGGGCCCAGGCACCACTGCCACGCACCGCGGACGATGCTAAAATGGCATCTACAAATGCTGCAAAACACATATTGGGTTGTCGGAAAAGTCATGACGTATTTTGGCACCCGATGGCGGTTGGGCGGTTTTGGAAATACTAGAGGCATGCGCAGCTCTGTTATCGCTATGGCATTCGGCAAGGTGCCAGTTCTAGCTGCAGTCTAAAAAGAATAGCGAGTGATTTGGTTGATTTGCGGAGATTTGACATCAAGTTGAAGATGGAAGACCAAACTGTGCATTTTCGCCATATTTTACTGTTTTACTTCCGTAAAGGGAAGAACGCATGTCAAGCTTGTGAAAAGTTGCATAAAGTGTACGGTGATAACGCTCTACAAGAACGTCGGGGCCAGCGGTGGTTCGCAAAATTTTGTGCTGGTGATTTTGACCTCAACAATGCTCCTCGGTCCGGGAGGCAAACTGAGGTTGATGATGACCAAATCAAGGCATTGATCGAGTCAAACCCACGTTACACGACACGAGAAATTGCAGACACATTGCACATCCATCATTCAAGTGTTCACGACCACCTCAAGAAGCTGGGATACGTAAGCAAGCTCGACGTGTGGGTTCCTCGTGAACTCAAAGTTCAATTGACGGCGTGTATAAACATCTGCGATATGCTCATTAAACGTGAGGAAAACAATCCTTTTTTTGAAGCCACTGATAACTGGTAACAAAAAGTGGATTGGGTACAACAATGTGCTGCACAAACGGTCTTGGTCCCAACGTGTTGCTTCGCCTCAAACGACATCCAAAGCAGACATTCATCAGCGGAAGGTTCTGGTCTCAGTGTGGTGGGATTTTAAAGGTGTGTTTTTCGAGCTGCTACCACGGAACCAAACAATTTGAATGTGTACTGTCAGCAATTGGACAGTTTGAACAAATTCATCATGCAGAAACGTCCAGAGCTCGTTCATCGTAAAGGTGTTGTGTCCCATCACGACAACGCGAGACCACACACAAGTTTGATCACATACCAAAAATTATTGGAGCTTGAGTGGGATGTGTTGTCACAACCAGCATACTTGCCTGACCTTGCGCCGTCACACTTCCACTTGTTTCGCTCTCTTTAACAGTCCTTGCGTGGTATAATGTTCAATTCAGATGAGGCTGTAAATTAGCACCTTGTAGTTTTTCGCCACGAAAGACAGGTCCTTCTATGAACGAGGCATTCTGCAGCTCACTGAAAGATGGCAAAAGGTTATTTAACAAAACGGGCATTATATCATTGATTGGTCTTTGTTCTTTCTATCAATAAATGACCTTTGCAAATCATGGCTAAAATACGTCATGACTTTTCCAACAACCCAATAGTTCACAGAAACCTGTGACTTTTAAAAACAGGGCCAGTCTCTGTGATATGTTTCTAGGAAACACTTTCTTTTTAGATGAAGAAGGCTATCCTGAAGAACGCTTCATTTTAAATAAAAAAAATAAAAACAGAACCACAACTGCACAACAGATTGCCATGCTTTTCTACCTAATAGTAGCACGCGTGGCAGAGACCAGAGAGCATAAAAGAAAAGGCTATTCCAGCAGCATTCGTAAAACACACGCGTTCTGTGTGCAGGTGTTGCGGAGTGCATCACAAGAAGGGTAACATGGGAGCCTATCGTAGGATAAATAAAATGGGGGTAAAAGGCTGAGCCAGCATCAAATGGCTACTATTATTCCCTGCTGCTGGATTTCCTTTTGTAGATAGATAGCTCATGGGATTACAAATTAAGATACAGCAATCTATAGTATGCAGAACACAGCTTTAAATTGTTTTCCCCCAAATAAACTTGAGAACAAACAAAAAATTTTAAGTTCATGAGAAAATTGCTTCCCATATCAGAAAAATCAAATGGTGATTTTCTGTAATTTCATCAGTATGCCCGTACTTCAGAAACAGCAACCAAAAAATCTGTAAAATTACGGAAAATTTGTACTAGCTAGCACCTATGAAAATGTAAATAGATATATCCAAACCAACCTTCAAAAACTCTCAGTAATGTATTAAAAATTAATGGCAGATTTCTTAAATGACAAATGCAGCAAAACATGTGTGCCATATTTTTGAATTACCACACTGCGGCACTGAACTCAATTTTAACAAACATGCAGCTGTAGAATGCACCATTTAACTAGGTGCAGTGTTTATAACCATTTTGAGTAACATTATAAATTTTAACTGTTGTCTACAATATCAAAACAAATCGTTTTGTGAATTGTTTATGGCAGACACTGAGCTATATAGAATTTGGAGTGCCAACTCTTCACTGATCATTAAAATGGGAACCTAGAAGTCATGCAAATTAAGTCTTGAAACCTGCATGATTATATGTGAATAGATAATTTGGGAAATGATAATAATTCAGTGTGGCCTTTTGTTTTGTGTGCAAGTGGTTTATAATTTGCTCTTTGAAAATCTTTATATAAGATCAATGAATTATTATGCTTTAGCACTCTTTTTCTCTGTTAGTGTTAGTTTTTATTTATTTTATTTTCTTATCTCACACTAGGGAAAGTGAAACGAGATTTCTTTTCAGTCTTGCTCGTAGGTCAGTTGGTGAACCTGCGACAAAGAAAACCACAAAATTGTAAGAACTTCACCATCGGACACTTCCTCAACACGAAAGTATAGTGGTGTCTCCCTATCTGTAAACACATAAACCACTGTAGTGTCAACCACAGGTTAAATGGCATTCAACTTTTGTAGCCTAAGATTAATAACAAACGTCCAGCTGTGAAACATTTATGGTATTTTACACTCCCTCCCTCTCCTATAAACAGGATGTGAAGCTAGTTTGCCTGTAAGTGAAAGAGTTACACAAATGCAGCAATGCAGTAGTGATTACTACTTTTCAATGTGTGACTTTCTGCGCATCTACAGCACTTTCACTTCCGATGCTGTTAGATGTGAGTTGCACAAGCAATTCAGAAAGTGTTAACAAAAATTTCCTGACACCTCCCTTCATTGAATTATTTACCTTTAATGGATGTCATACAATGTATTGTGCTACAATATCAGCAAGGGGTGAGGTCGGAATGGTTGTAAAACAAAACTTCCTTTCTGGTAAGTTTTCCTGAGGTGTTATCTCCAATAACAAACCAAGGAGATAAATGGAACTACTTAGGGGTGGTTAATGCCCCTACCATGTTTCGGAGCAAGTTTTGGAGCGGGGAAAATATGCAATTTGGAGCAGAAACGTTGGGTTCTGGAGCAAGAAAATTTGCATTTTGGAGCAGAACTCAGGTTTTGGGGCAGTTAATGATAGTATTTTTAATTGTTTTAAAGTCCATTCTGTGTTTTAAGTTATGCTGAATTACCATTATTTTATGAACTATGAAAAAATGTTATATTTCAGGTTTGTTGACATTTTACTGCTTCTCTTACGACTGTTAATTAGCATTTCTGTCGTTCCTACAGTGAGATAAATAGGAAAACAATTATACTACCCACGATTTATTGAAAACTACATGACCTGCAATATTTTAAGCATAACACATTAATATCAGGGATATTCTTCTGAATGCATTTGTTTCGCTGTAACACGAATAGGAAGTTGCTGCATCCAAGAACTGTTGCTATTGTTACTGAACGCTTGTGAATATACACTTAGGAAGAATAAATAATATGTAATTACTGTTTGCTGGGGTTTAAGCAGCATATTTTTTCGAGATTCATGGCATTCAGATGAAAATGCATTATTTCTGAAACCAACCAACTGGCAAGCCATGCGTACGTGGTTTGTGTGTGCATCACAAACTCCTAAGGTTTTTTTTTCTGAAGGAAAGCGTACCTTCGATGTAAAAGGAAAACTAATGTAACATTTAATTTTCAAACTGTAAAATCACCTTTCAGCAGTTGTGCCATGATACTCTTCATACAATGTTTTTCATCCAGTAATTATCAATGTCAAACTTTCGTTATTGCTGTGAACAATTACAACTGGAACCAAAACTATAAGATAACAGTGAGATTTAGTAAAGGTGGTTAGATAAAAAAGCTGCTTCCATCGCTTAAAATTGGCGCAGATTTAGTCAAAATCTTGATTTTTTAGCAGAATGGCACAAGAAAACATTTTGGCGCTGGCTGCCGCAATTGGTGCAGGTCTGGCAGCCCTGAACTACTGCATTATACCTGGTGTGGAGTTATTTTTGTAAAAAATATGGTAATTAATTTCTCACTAAATCTTAATTAAAAAAGTTTACCTGATATGTTCTGTGATGACTGATGACTCTTTAGGGGCATCTAATCTGGCAGCTAACTGGTCTTTTGCCCTTTGAACTTCACCTTCCTAAAAAAATAGAACTTATTAATTTTTAAAAAGTGATAAGTAATTACGAATTCATGAATTTAGTAGGGCATTAAATTTGTGCAAGGCTTTCTTACATACATATATACAGTGAAATTCGCTTAATATGATTTTCAAGGGATCAGCGCAAATTAGCATCTTACACGGGAAAGTGCCTTAGCCGGAAAAAAAAAAAAATATATATATATATATAACTTATGCTTTGTACCTTTGCATATATATGTCGGCTGCATATTCATGAAACTGTTGGAGATCACCAAAATTAATGGTATTAAAAAAAAGAAAAAAAAGAAAAAACATCTTATTATAGTCACAAACTACACTGGCATGCAGAAATTAAGGAAGAGATGGTTTTTTTAATGTAACGTCGTGCACAAGTGCTCCACGTCGACTCATATCATACCATAAGATCCCCAAGATGTAAGAATATGGAACTAGTGAGCAAAACAGTCCAAACAAGGAATCCAAATCATACAAAGGCACTTTATCTTTATTGAAAAGGTAGCTTCGAGCACAACTGGACAGAAGACAGAAACATCCATGTGACAAGCGGCTGCCAAGAAAAATTCAATCTTTAGTAGGGGATATGATCACCCCTGACAGCGTTGCAGGATTTACAACGTCTGTCCATGCTGAGGACGAGGTTATCAAGGAGCTGTTGAGGCATCGTGGCCCATTCCTCTTGTAGCGCTAATCGCAGCTACGGAATCATTGCTGGCGGCTGGTGACGTGCTGCCAAGCGTCTCCCGAGAAGGTCCCACACGTGTTCGATTGGATTTAGGTCTGGAGACCTTGCGGGCCAATCCATGCGTTGAATATCTTTACTCTCCAACAGCTCTGCAACAGCCACTGTACGATGAGGTGTAGCGGTGTCATCCATAAAGA
Source organism: Macrothele yani (assembly GCA_039090855.1). NCBI lineage: Eukaryota > Metazoa > Arthropoda > Arachnida > Araneae > Macrothelidae > Macrothele > Macrothele yani. The sequence goes on from CM077029.1 coordinate 83,853,207, forward strand.
GGAACTCAGGACCCACAGCACCTCTAAACAGACGCACGTGAGGCAGGAGAACCTCGGTACCATAACGGACACCAGTGACTGAACCTCCTTGGAAGATGTGGAGGTCAGTACGGCTACCAAGCATGATACAGCCCCAAACGAGAACTCCGCCACCTCCAAACTGGTCCCTTTCGATGATGTTGGAGGTGTGATTGCATGTTCCCTGCTCCCTCCAGATGTGTATACATCCAGAATCTCTCGTTAGACTAAATCGGCTCTCATCCGTAAAGAGAACTCGACCCCATTGCTGATGTGTCCAGTTCTTGTGTTCCTGGCACCACAGAAACCGCCGTCTCTGATGAGCAGGCGTTAATGGCACACACTGTACTGGTCGTCGTGCAAATAGACCACCTTTGTGCAGCTTCCTCGCCACAGTAAAACGCGATAACGGACGCCCAGTTGTCAGTTGCATGTACCTTGCGATTTCTCCCACTGTCTACCGTCTGTCTCTTCTAGTCTGTAGGACAATATACTGGTCGTCCGCCGCCATGATTGCTCATGGACAACCACTGCTAAATTCTCGGACAGCTGTTCCTGTCGTTTAAAATGCTCTCCAACCTCATGAAACGATGCTGTGAGTGATCCCGAACTCCTCTGTCACACTAGTCACACTCCGACCTTCTTCCAACTTCCCAATGATGCGACCTCGGGTAAAGTCATCCAGATGTCCTCTACTAGATTGCCTGTTGGCCATATCACACGGTGGCAGCAACTCAACGTCGTTCAAACCGATGTATGCCGTGCAATAGCTTTCACCGAATTGCTGAGCGTACACCGCCCGTGTGGTTTATAGCCTTCCGACACCCCACCCCCTACGTCATGCTGCATATATGCGCATGCCCTACCGTACCGGACCCTAGTCTATCTCCTGAGTGGTCTTTCAGTCCGTTTTGCCTGCTTGTTCCGCTGTTATGTTAATTTCACCTCTTCGTCCTTAATTTTTGCACACCAGTGTACATTACCACACAATATTGATTAAAAAAATACATAAAAACATCACTTAGAATATAAAAATTATTTTGTTCTTGTACAGTATTTAAAAACTGTAATTCACATTTTTTACAGTTTCTTAAAATAATTCTCGATCTTATTTTGTTACATTTTTTTTAAGTGGAATTTCAGAATTATTGTTTCTAGCTGATTAATTTTACTGATGGTGTCATCAGAAACTCCAATCATTCTGGACACAAAACATCTTACTTCAGCAAGTGAATTTAATGCTGTGACTGGCATCAGTAACACAGACTCTTCTTCCTCACTCTCCTCATTTGTAATAGTATTTGCAGCATTATCTTCTACAATTTTTTGTACTGTTTGAATCTCAAAAGTTGCGATATCGTCATTGACAGAACATACTCAAGAAAGTTTATGAAAACGGGATCCTCTTCGACTTCATCATCAGGTTGCAGTGCCGGTTCATTTTGTGGCCATTTGATGCCTGCTTTAATGAAACAGTTCATAATTACCTCAGGGAGAACTGCATCCCATGCAGCAGTGACGTAATGAATTGCGTTGAGAATGTTTACAGAAGGTGAAGGATCAGCTTGTTCCATGGCACATAAGTACCTGTGGATCAGTCTCTTGCGATAATGATGTTTCACTACTTTTATTATCCCCTAGTCCATATGCTGCAGCATACTTGTGGCATTTGGAACTAGAAAAATGACCTTTACATTAGTCAATTCCATATTTTTCAGATTTGCTGGGCAGTTATCAATGAGAAGAAGAATTTTTCGATTCTTGCGACAAAACATCACATTGAGCTGTTTGGCCCATTAAACAAACTGTTCACCAGTCATCTATGCTCAACGCTGTGTAATGTAATCACATGGAAATGTGCGAACATTTTTGAAGCACCGCAGTGACTTTGTCTGTCCTACTACCAGTAATTTAATTTTCTCCGATCCCCTGCGTTGACACATGCCAATACAGAAAGTTGCTCCTTACTTCGTTTTCCACATGGCATTTGTCATTTTTATAAATGAGCGACTTATCTGGCATCAGTTTAAAATAAAGACCAAACTTGTCAGCATTGAAAACATTATGCGAAGAGAAATCTTTCAGTAATTGTTACAGAACAGTTTCTTTCCACGTTTCAGCATCTTGTACATTTACAGATTCCACTTCTCTACTGATCTGGCAATAAATAATGCCATATCTAACTTTAAATCAGTCAATCCCTCCACTCGATTCAGTAAAATTACTAAGGTGGAGTTTCTTTGCAATTTCATGCGGTTTTTCCATCAGCAATGTCCAATTCAATGGCAAATTTAAGCTACGAGCTTGGTGGAGAACCATTGTAGTAAAACTTCTTCCAATTCTTTGAACTTTCCGGTTTTTATTTTCTTCCGTTTGATACCCCCCCTCCTGCTCAGCCTTCTCTTCTATCTTCTTTCTATTTTTTAAATTGTCTGTAACATTGAACTAGGAATGTCCAGATCCTCCGTGATTTGTTTTTGATTTTTTACTTTAGAGTTTTCATCATAAGTTTTTAAAATTTTTAATTTATTATTAATGGATAACACTTTTCTTTTTATCCCACTCATCATACAATCCAAAGTTATACAGTATTCATTTTATATTACAGTACATGCTTAAAACAGAAGTTAAAAAACACTACAGTACCAATACACAACCACAAAATTCACTATCTTTACTAAATGACCTTCCTAATTGAACAGTGGCACCTCACTACTGTGCTGTAACCTTCACTAAACTGAGGAAATTGGGGAGGGGGCAGAGTGACGTCAACAGAAACGTCATTTCAGCGCTTAAGGTTTCTATGCTTTCTCCTCGTCAAGGTCACGGAAAAGAGGACCCTTATGTGCAGAAAAGCCACACTTGAAGCTTGAAAGCCACAAGCTGAGCCCATGACAAGCCTGTTTAGCTAGCAGCAAGGAATAGGGAAGTTTTTTTATCTAATCAAAGTAAACATCCAGTGGCTCATGTAACACACGACTGACCTATTTTCTGCAAAGTATTATTACTATTCACCCAAATTCAAATGTACATGACGCTACAAAACTAAGCGCCTATTAAGCGGGATTCGAAGTGCATTAAATAGGGTATATTTGTATTTATTTGCTTCTCAATTCTAGGGACTGTGTGAAAAATGTGTATAAAGCGGGGAAATCGTATTAACCGTGAGCGTATTAAGAGGATTTCACTGTACATGTACATCAAGGAACTGCACAAATACATAGAATTTCCTAGGAGCACAAAAAGTTTGATGCAAACCAGCATTTTTTTTTTTTTTCCTCCCCAATGCATCTTGTGCCAAAAACTTGCCTCACACCAAGCTGATATGCAGTGGTGAAATGATTTCTACTTGTAAAATAAGCAAAAAATATGCTATACAGGCATAAATAACATAAAATATGACACATTTTTAAAAATCTGCACAATGTGTGTGACTTGATCCAAGTATACTCCATACTACTAGGCCAGAGGCTTTGTAACCCAAATGTTTTCTCTTTATACACTTCAATATCATGAAGGAGCTGGACAGGACACGAAGAAACAGAATATGTTGGTAACACATGCACTCCTCCAAGTTCAGCATGTGCATCTCCTATACAATTTCTCCAAGTGATGATGAAAAAATAGAAAATTAGAAGATTTTAAAAATTGTGTAGAAAGCAACTTCCAAAATGCCCTAAAAGTATAGCTGAGTCATTTTGAGCATAACAGAAGAAATAGAAAGTTCGCAACCCCAGGTTTACTTGACAAAGATAGGCAGCTTCTTACATCTATTGAATAGATGAATATTTTGAAGGCCTGCTTGAATGAATAAAAAGAACTGCTGCATTTCTCCTAAAATGGAGTAAAGCTGCATGTTATAATGAAATTAGTCTTGAATTATTTAAGCACAGTTGAAGGGCATGTGTACTTTAATTACACAGAGCCATTTAAGATGACATGAATAACCTGTAAGGTTCCTGAAGATTGGAAGCAGTCAGCCCTTATGCCAATTCAGAAGGGAGCGGTAAGGATTGCAGGAAACACCATGGAATCTCTTTATTTATCAGCTCCTCACAAAATACACTGAAAGGCAAGCTGTTACAGATACAGAAGTTCAAACTAAAAACACTTCTCAGCATCATGTTATTCATGTAGATGATAATGATGGTGATTCTTATATTCACTAAAAATATTTAGAACCCTACAACTAGCATATTTCCATTTCACTGAAATTTCTTTGAAAATCAATTTGTATTACGCATGAGTACTTGTATGACCACAAACTAATATTGGGTTGTCGGAAAAGTCATGACGTATTTTAGCCATGTTTTGCAAAGGTCATTTATTTATAGAAAGAACAAAGATCAATCAATGATATAATGCCCGTTTTGTTCGATAACCTTTTGCCATCTTTCAGTGAGCTGCAGAATGCCTCATTCATAGAAGGACCTGTCTTTCGTGGCGAAAAACTGTACAAGGTGCTAATTTACAGCCTCATCTGAATTGAATGTTATACCATGCAAGGACTGTTGAAGAGAGTGAAACAAGTGGAAGTCTGACGGCGCAAGGTCAGGCGAGTATGCTGGGTGTGGCAACACACCCCACCCAAGCTCCAATAATTTTTGGCGGGTGATCAAACTTGCATGTGGTCTCACGTTGTCGTGATGGAACACGACACCTTTACGATGAACGAGCTCTGGACGTTTCTGGGTGATGGATTCATTCAAACTGTCCAATTGCCGACAGTACACATTCGAATCGATTGTTTGGTTCCATGGTAGGAACTCGAAAAACAAGACGTCTTTAAAATCCCACCACACTGAGACCAGAACCTTCCGCTGATGAATGTCTGCTTTGGATGTCGTTTGAGGCGAAGCAGCACATCGGGACCAAGACCGTTTGTGCAGCACATTGTTGTACACAGTCCACTTTTCGTCACCAGTAATCAGTCGCTTCAAAAAAGGATTGTTTTCCTCACGTTTAATGAGCATATCACAGATGTTTATACGCGCCATCAATTGAGCTTCTTTGAGTTCATGAGGAACCCACACATCGAGCTTCTTCAGGTGGTCATGAAAGCTTGAATGATGGATGTGCAATGTGTCTGCAATCTCTCGTGTCGTGTAACATGGGTTTGACTCTATCAATACTTTGATTTGGTCGTCATCAACCTCAATGGGCCTCCCCGACTGAGGAGCATCGTTAAGGTCAAAATCACCAGCATGGAATTTTGTGAACCACCGCTGGAACCAACGTTCTTGTAGAGCATTATCACTGTACACTTTACGCAACTTTTCACAAGCTTGATGCGCGTTCTACCCTTTACGGAAGTAAAACAGTAAAATATGGCGAAAATGCACAGTTTGGTCTTCCACCTTCAACTTGATGTCAAATCAACCAAATCGCTCACTATTCCTTCTTGACTGCAGCTAGAACTGGCATGTGTCGAATGCCATAGCGATAACAGAGCTGTGCATGCCTCTAGTACTTCCAAAACCACCCAACCCCCATCGGGTGCCAAAATATGTCACGACTTTTCCGACAACTCAATACAATATTTTTTTACAAGAGCTAAAATCATTAAAACCATTTTAAATAACTTCTAAAAACTTAATGACTCCAAATCATTTCCATTTGTCTCATTCACAATTATAATTAGAACATGTATAACAATGGCTTTTTCTTCTTTTTTCTTCATTTTGTCCTTAATGCTACATTGTAAAAAGCTCTCCCATTATATGCCACATATCTTAGAACTTCTAACTTTGCAATAAATCTTACTATTCATACAAATTTCCTATTTATTTCTGATATTGAATGTCTTTTGACTAATTGCAAGAGAAAAATTCTTACTGAAAAGTTCTTTGATTAAAAAATATTCATCTCTCCAACCCTGCATTCAAGTGTTTGTGACATGCATAAAACAATCAAATACAATCATGCTCCTATAAAAATAATAGAAAAAGCAAGTTTAGCAAAATGTCTTATAGATACCAGTTTCTTTCTTCAGAACAGTTCCAAGGACACTCAAAAAACACCTGCTCTAACATTTACCACAGACATTAAGAAGTTAAAAGAATTTCTCCTGATCTACTGTAAACATTATAGTTACCCAAGTAACCTCTGACTTTTTAGTGACACATAAATTTAACACCAGCATAATAATTATAGAATGTTTTTGTTTTCAAATGTGATAATTTAAAACAATTTACCATTATGCAAAATAAGTTAAATTGATTTTTCACAACACTAAACAAGTTTCTTACCTCCAGCCTTGGCTTTTTAACCACTTCATTTTGCAGTTGCTCTTCATGGACATGTTTAACTGGAATGAAGCACATTTTTTTAATACTAAATTCAACATACAATTTTTGATAAACATTATGTTGAAAAATTTTAGTTAACTTGTTTATTTTGTTCACCATGCCATGCATGACAATTATTTAAAAATTAAGTTCTTCCTTCACAATTTTAAAAACAACAGTACCACATAACAAAACACACCTTCCTTCAGGAAAGTTAGTTACAGCAAAATCAGAAAAGTTTTTTCAAAAAAAATGTAACAAGTTTAAATTTACACACACACACACACACACCAAAAGCATGTTCTCAGCAAAATTATTTTTTCTTACAAAGATTTTTCAGGGACAATGTGCTGAGAATCACATAAATCTTCAGAAGTCGTGCACCGTTGCATTCTAGTGAAATGTGCATTTTTATGACAAACATTTCTCATTTCAATACATGTATAAGTTAATAGATTGCACCATGCCAACATCTAAAGCCATTCTGAGCAACAATTTTGAGTACTCCTCCAATTCTTTATTTTAAACAAAGATAGTCACAGAAATATTCTGGAGCTTACACTCCATATTCACAATCTAAGAAAAGTGTTAACTTGTGTGAAGAACTGGAACTGAGATGATCTGGTAGCCTAATGAGTTATGTGAAAGATGGAGTTAACACCACTGAAAGTTAACAGAACATGAAAGCAATAATGATTTTGGAGTAGAAGCAGTAGAGATCACAAAGAGAGGGAAATAAACTCCAGAAATTTCAAGAGAAGAGATTTGTAAAGCTATAAAATTAAATAGTAGGTCCCCCTTGAGAAGATGGAATAACAGCTGCAAGTGCTGAAGTATGGTGGTGACAATGTTACTGGTAGTTTAGCTAAGTTTTGTCAAATGTGTTGGGAGTTAGTAGTAGTTCCTCAAAGGAATGTAACTATTCCTTTGTACAAGTGAAAAGATCCAACCAATTAATAATGAGGAACTGTACACCAACTATACTTAAAATACAGTAAAGCACCGTTTATACGTCTTTCCAGGGACCATTCATAAAGACTCATAACTGAGAAAGACGTAATAACTGAAATTAAAGTCTAAAATGTGAAGCAAATTTCTTTAGTACATACGTATAATATGTACAGTACTACTTGTTACGTATAATGTATAAATATTCACACTTATTATGTTATTTATACAGTATTTTGAAGAAATGTTTTAAAGTTTAATTTTAAAAAATCAAATTGTACTCAAATTACATATATATAACATACAACTAAGAAAAATTCATACTTTTATTTCAGTATCACATCTTGATTAAATACGTTAACTCTCTTTTGAACAAGAAAAAATGCTGGATCACATCGACCGTTAATAAGCACTTTTAAATTCACTTGAAAAAGTCTTAGTGACGTTGCCTGGTTTCTTGATTTTGCATTCTAAGGAGAGTACTATGGATTGAATTGAGTTCTCCAAACATTTTCTCACTGGTGTTGGCATGAAAAACGAAATTTCTCAGTGTATCAATACTATACATTGCATCTCGAAAGGATAGTCGAACTGGTTCTTCACTTTCTTCATCGCTGCTGCTGGAATGTTCATTCTCCAAATTGGTGTCTATTAATTCTTCTACTGTGCATAGTTTTGAAGTGATCATATCAGCATCACAATTTACATACTCCTTGAAGGCGCTTTCGTTTGCTTCAGAGATTAGTAAACCTCCTTTGACGAAACAATGTTTAATTGTTTCTAATTTTACTTGAGCCCATGCCAGAGATATGTTCATTGCATCAAGTATGTTTATCTTTTTATGAACACTCCCTGCATTGATGTTTTGAATTGCAAGTTGAACTAATTTCTTTCTGTAGTGCACTTTAAAATTCTGAATTATTCTGAGATCTAGGGGTTGTAATTGACTAGTGCAATTGGGGGGGGGGGGGATAACTTTCACATTTTCAAAGAATTCAGTTACTTAAGGATGGGCGGTGTATTGGTCCATAAACATTAAAATCTTTTAATTTTGACGTTAATCTTTCAGTTTTGTCTATGTTCTTGAGATACTCAGTGAAAAGGACACTCGTCATCCAAGCTTTTTTGTTTGCTTGATACGATAGTGGCAAGGTTTTCTTATTCTTAAAACACCGTGGATTCTGCGACTTGCCTATAACTATCGGAATCAGTTTTTCGGTTCAATCAGCATTCACGCAAATTAAAAGAGTGAGCCGATTTTTACTTTTTTTCCCTCCTTTACATTAATAACCTTTAAATGCTAAAGTTCCTGTAAGCATCAGATGAAAGAATAACCCTGTGTCATCAACGTTAAAAATGTCTTGCAGTTTGTATTCATCTAATTTTCTGGATAAATCCTGGAACCAACCTTCTACAGACTACGATGGAACATCTTTTGACTCACGGCTTACAACTTGGGATGAAATTCCATGACGCAACTTGAATTTGTGTAACCACCCTGTAGAAAAACAGGTGTCCTTCACATCCAGTTTCAGCACAATTTCTTAAGCCTTCTCCATCAGCATTGGCCCACTGATGGGGATATTCGAGGCACGGCATTGATTAAAGGAACTGCAACAAAATGTTTTCAACTTCTGAGAATTTTCCATCTTGGACGCACAACTTCTTCGACGCAGATTTTTCACAAGTTGCAGCTTTGCTTTCTATTTTCTCTCTGTCGTACACTATTGTTTTCAGCATTGACACAGGTACATTCAACATTTTTGCAATCTCTACTTTAGTCAATTCAGTATTCTTGTCAATTTTTTTTTTTTTAATTTTAACTTTATCTGTTAATGAAAGTGCCTTTTGTTTTCTTGACATTTTTTACCAACAATCGTAAACGCAGCCAAGCAATCGTAGAAAGGCAATTACCCAAAGACACCTGAAGTGGATGTGCTAGGGTGTCTTATCAATTAACCGGTCCAGTGAGGTCAGAAATCTGTCCATTCTTTTTCGACCCCCCTTTCAACCCCTCGGATCTTCCGACGATGTCCCCATTTCCTTCAAAGAAGGAACCTACGCTTGCTGTTGCTGGTGGGGAGCAATCGGATTCCCCTCGTTCAGGGTCTTCTGACAGAAAAGGAGAGCCCCCCCCCACACACACACACACACCTTTGCATATACACCCTATCTTCGCAGTCCCCACTGGTCAGTGGACGTTTTTGTGTCTCTGCTGAAGAAACAGGCCTCGAGAAATATTTGACCTCAGTGCCGAACTTTGACTGACGAAGGAGGGAAAACGACGACATATAATCGAAGTCATGCGTCGTATAAACAAAATGTTTTACTATTAAAATGAATAGGAATTAATCGGGACCGACCTGAAACGACGTATAAATGTAAAAGATGTATAACTGAGAAATGTATAAACTGTGCTTTACTGTAGTAAAACTATATTAGTAATCAGAATTTATTGGCATAAAGATGGAATAGATCTATGCATCTATATTTACACATATCATTGTGTTTTATCTAGCTGCTCTCCCATTGGTGTGGCAGTCATGTAATGTAGCATTGCACAGCAACCAGTGCTTACATGAATCACATTTGTGACTGCTCGTTTTGACTCTTTTAAACAGTGAAATTTCATTACACCTTTAAATATGTGCATTTAGTAATTTACTGCATTACAGCAATAACTTTCATATTCTTTAAGAAATTTAATTACTTAAAATCATTAAGAAACTAAAAAAAAACTATGAATAGATATTTTGTAAATATGCATTTATATTAAACCATTTATTTAATAAAGCAAATGAATAATTAATGTCTGTATGTAATATGCTATATATTTGCATTTTAGCAAACTTAGCAGAACTACATGTATGTCTTCTGTAGAAGAGCCACACAAATGAAAAAAGTATGATACATTTATTCACCATTGATTTTTGTTGTCTAATAAGAGATTTTGTACTTCACAATCAAGTATATGAAACTTTTTCATAAGATTTCCTGGGGATTCTTCTTTGTTCAAATGCTCTTCTAAGAATCTGGCAAGCTTACGTGCCTCTTTTGCAGTTGGTAGCTTCAGGGTTCATACCCTTTTCTGCAGAAAAAATAAGGACTTTCTAAAGCCCTGCACTCCAATTGATATTTTGCGTCATTGGAATATTACCAGCTGTGTGTGTATGTATACATACATATGTAGGAGATTAAACAGCACTAGTGGCCATTTACCTTTGCCTGCAAAGAACAAAATTTAATATACGCCCAAAAAAAAAAAAAAAATGACAAGCAGGAGGCACATCAACAATGAAGCTAGGCGAGTTGAGTAGAGCAGTAGGCACTAGATCGATCAGACCCCATGAGACAACTGACACCAGAAATTGCAAAGAAGCCAAACACAACCCCACCCCACCCACCCCCCAACCTTTGACCCCTGAAAAGGCACAATACAGATGTTAATCCCACTGGTAAGGTCACACAGGGTAAGTCATGCAGGCTAAAATGGGAAAAGGGGGGGTAATTTCTAAGAACATTCCAGGGAATTATCTCCCTTCAATGAGCTAGAAGAAAGTACCCCTAGTGAACGGGTCAGCATATTTACAGACACACAAACAAAAATGGGGTAGGGTTGTGATGCCCATTACTGCAGTGCGAAAACAAGATGGGGGAAAAAAATAAGAACTTGTTTTTAAAAATAAGGACTTTTAAGGGCCTTAGAAATGAAAATAAAAAATAAGGAGTTCTTAAGGACCGTACAAACCTTGTAGCATTTTATCAACATCTGCAAGATTTTCTCTTCAGCCCTACTTCATTGACATCTGAATTTTTTCAACTATTTAAAGCATTTTATTCAGAAACTGTGTCACTGTCTGTATTAATCCAATTTTCAAACAACTGATAAAATACAAGCGATGGGTTCCATTTCAACTCAGGCAGGGTCGTACCATCATGGTCTCAGATTTCTCTAAAAAAATCAAGGGGTGTTCCTTGACTAAAATAAGGAGACCCATATTTTTTCTTTCGGCAAGAAAAAATTTTCCCTTCGAGATAGAGGGTTTCAAATCTTGCACCGTCAAACAAGCTCTCTAGAAAACGGTTATTTTTCCTAACTTCAGCGAGTCATTGCAGCAGAGTTAAAAAAGATATCGTGTTCTTGTATTTTTTTTTACATTGTGTATATAACATATAATAATATATGGTGCTAATATTTGCTACACATCGTATGATTAAAATTAAAAAAAATCGTAAACTTTGTGATTTTAAAAAAAAATTGAATTTTTTAAGTTTTTTTTTAAACAAGTTTGGATGGAGTTTTTTCTATATTCGTTTTTTTCGTTAAAGACATACAAATGTGCACTTTCTTTGTAATTTTTTGTGTGTCTGTGAAACTGCTAGTTTCCGCGTTTCGGCAGCGTTAAAAACAGCCGATTTTGAAAAATCTCTAACTTTGCCAACGATTTTCTCAAAAAGGCCATTTTTAAAATTCTGAAAATTAAATCCCTATTTCATTATCAACAGGAGAATATCTGTGTAAATTTTCACGGACCTAAAAACGCCCGTTTCCGAGTTAGACGCGTTTGAATTCGGTTTGAAAGCCTACGATTTCCCGTGTTCTAAAGGCGCCATTTTGGAAAAATCTCAGGCGCAAAGTACGTACGTTATCTCTTACCCGAATCAAAGGGTTAGATATTCTTTGCCCGAATGATGGAATGAGAGCATTGGGTCAGCTGGCCCTGGTTGGATACATCCACCTCACCCTTCCCGAGTGATGACATGCCTATAAAACTGTCGGGGGGGGGAGTAACCAATACATAAAGAAAATTCTTGCTGCTCCACTAACAAAGTTGAGTTGCGAAAGACAGCAGCAGTTGTTTGTTTGTTTACGTATATACTTAAACATCGCATAAGAAAAGACTATGAAAGAGTAGAAAACTGTTGTGAAATAATTTTAAGAAAAAGAGTGCAGGCACGTGTACCGTAAGTTAATTTTCGATGGCTAAACAACCTCGAGTTTTTCTGGGAGTTGCTAATTGTAGGCTACTGTCAGAAGAGAGCAGTTGCTGTTTTGTTATAGTTGCTAAAGTTAACCTCAGTTTTTCGTAATAGTAAAATATTCGCTCAGGAGAATTTTGTCCTCTGCGAACGGGGGAGAAGGTGCAATGCTCTTGACTTAGGTGCTGGGTTGATAGCGCTGGTCGCTACCGAAACTCTGCTTACCTCCTCTCCAAAACGTAATGGCAATTGTCTAATCTACTAAATAAATAACAATTAACACATACGCGTGCATGCTTATTCATAAAATGTAAGTTGAGTATATTTCCTGTTCAATCAACTGATTTTACAAGTAGAATACATATACAACTTATGCACTTATAATGGTGTAAAGATTTTTATCTATTTAAAACATATTCATAAATTTCAATTTTTTTAAAGAGGGGGGGGGGGGTGATTGTGTTCTTAGTGATTTCCACCTGGGCCACGATAAACCATGCACTGCCCATGGCTTCTGTTCCCTTAGAAGATAATCCTGGATCGATGGGAGACCAGCGGAGTTTTGACACCCCACCCCCGGACCCCACCCCCTCACGTGTTGGTGAGGTATCTCAAAGCTAGGTAGCTTTCAAAAATGTTTCAACTTAGTTGGCTGGAAACAAGAGAGGGATTCCATTTCAACTCTGGCAGGGTCGTACAATCACGGTCTCAGATTTCTCTAAAAAAATTAAGGGGGTGTTCCTTGATTAAAATAAGGAGACCCATATCTTTTCTTTCGACAAGAAAAAATTTTCCCTTTGAGACAGAGGTTTTCAAATCTTCCACCGTCAAACAAGCTCTCTAAAACTGTTATTTTTCCTAACTTCAGCGAGTCATTGCAGCAGAATTAAAGATATTTTGTTCTGGTATTTTTTATTACATTGTGTGTATAACGTATAATAATAAGTGGTGCTAATATTTTTTACACATCGTATGATTAAAATTTTAAAAAATCGTAAACTTCGATTTAAAAAAATTGAAATTTTTAAGATTTTTTTTAACTGGTTCAAATGGAGTTTTTTTTCTATACTCGTTTTTTGTTAAAGACATACAAATGTGCACTTTATTTGCAATTTTTTTATGTGTCTGTGAAACTGCTAGTTTCCGCAGCGTTAAAAACAGCCGATTTTGAAAAATCTCCAACTTTGCCAACGATTTTCTCAAAAAAGCCCTTTTTTAAAATTCTGAAAATTAAATCCCTGTTTTATTATCAACAGAAGAATATCTGTAAATTTTCACAGACCTAAAACGCCCGTTTCCGAGTTAGACGCGTTTGAATTTGGTTTGAAGACCTACGATTTCTCCGTGTTCTAAAGGCGCCATTTTGGAAAAATCTAAGGCGCAAAGTACGTTTTCTCTTACTCGAATGAGAGTGTTGGATCCGTCCACCTGACCCTACCCTGAGCGATAACATGCCTAAGAAACGGTCTTGGGGAAAAAAATAACAAATCTATATATATAGAGAATTGAATGTATGTCAATTTAGAACCATCAAACTTGGTATGCTATCTCATGGTACCCTAACTTAGACCGTAGATGGTTTTCGAAGAGGGAGCCCGGGTCAAAGGGCCCCACGCAAAATTTCCGTAAAATCTAGTTTTCAATTTTGAACCATCAAATTTGATATACTTTTCTTGGCACCCTAACTTTGACTAGACGGTTTTGGGAAGGGGTCGGAACCCGGGGTCAAGCCCCCACCCCTACAAAATTTTCGTAAAAATATTTTACAACGTTAGGGTGCCAAGAAAAAAGTATACCAAATTTGATGGTTCTAAATTGAAAACTAGATTTTACGGAAATTTTTGCGTGGGGCCCTTTGACCACGGGCTCCCACCCACCCCAGGGCTCTACCCCCCTTCCAAAAACCATCTACGGTCTCAGTTAGGGCACTATAGTTTACAAGTATATTTTACGGAAATTTTGTGTGGGGGCCCTTTGACCAAGGGCTCCGACCCCTTCCAAAAACAGTCTGCGTTCTAAGTTAGGGTACCATGCTATAGTATTCCAAATTTGGTGGTTCTAAATTGAAAACTAGATTTTATGGAAGTTTTGTGTGGAGCCCCTTGACCCCGGGCTCCGACCCCTTCCAAAAACCGTCTACGGTTTAAGTTAGGGTACCATGAGATAGTATACCAAGTTTGGTGGTTTTAAATTGAAAACTGTAAATTTGTTTAGCAGACATACCTTCAAATCTATATATATAGATTTATTTTTTTTTTTCTAAAACCGTTTTTTAGGCGTGTTATCGCCCAGGGTAGGGTCAGGTGGACGGATCCAACGCTCTCATTCGGGTAAGAGAATATATACTTTGCGTCTGAAATTTTTCCAAAATTGCGCCTTTAGAACACGGAGAAATCGTAGGTTTTCAAATGAAATTCAAACGTGTCTAACTCGGAAACGGACGCTTTTAGGTCCGTGAAAATTTACACAGATATTCTCCTGTTGATAATGAAACAGGGATTTAATTTTCAGAATTTTAAAAAGGGCTTTTGAGAAAATCGTTGGCAAAGTTAGAGATTTTTCAAAATCGGCTGTTTTTAACGCTGCAGAAACTAGCAGTTTCACAGACACATAAAAAATTGCAAATAAAGTGCACATTTGTATGTCTTTAACAAAAAAACAAGTATAGAAAAAAAAACTCCAATTGAACCAGAAAAAAAAATCTTAAAAATTTCAATTTTTTTTAAAATCAAAGTTTACGATTTTTTTTAAAATTTTAATCATACGATGTGTAAAAAATATTAGCATCAAATATTATTATACGTTATACACACAATGTAATAAAAATACCAGAACAATAGATCTTTTTTAATTCTGCTGCAATGACTCACTGAAGTTAGGAAAAATAACCGGTTTTTAGTGAGCTTGTTTGGACGGTGGAAGATTTGAAACCCTCTGTCTCGAAGGGAAAATTTTTTTTTCTTGCCGAAAGAAAAGATATGGGTACCCTTATTTTAATCAAGGAACACCCCCTTAATTTTTTTAGAGAAATCTGAGACCGTGATGGTACTACCCTGCCAGAGTTGAAATGGAATCCCTCTCTTATTACCAGCCAACTAAGTTGAAACATGTTTGAAAGCTACCTAGCTTTGAGACACCTCACCACCACGTGAGAGGGAGGGGTTGTCAAAACTCCGCTGGTCTCCCATGGATCCAATATTATCTTCTAAGGGAACAGAAGCCATGGGCAGTGCATGGTTTATCGTGGCCCAGGTGGAGATCACTACGAACACAATCCCCCCCCCCCTTTAAAAAATTGAAATCTTTGAATATGTTTTAAATAGATAAAAATCTTTACACCATTATAAGCGCATAAGTTGTATATGAATTTTACTTGTAAAATCAGCTGATTGAACAGGAAATATACTCAACTTACATTTTATGAATAAGCATGCACGCGTATGTGTTAATTGTTATTTATTTAGTAGATTAGACAATTGCCATTACGTTTTGGAGAGGAGGTAAGCAGAGTTTCGGTAGCGACCAGCGCTATCAACCCAGCACCTAAGTCAAGAGCATTGCACCTTCTCCCCCGTTCGCAGAGGACAAAATTCTCCTGAGCGAATATTTTACTATTACGAAAAACTGAGGTTAACTTTAGCAACTATAACAAAACAGCAACTGCTCTCTTCTGACAGTAGCCTACAATTAGCAACTCCCAGAAAAACTCGAGGCTGTTTAGCCATCGAAAATTAACTTACGGTACACGTGCCTGCACTCTTTTCTTAAAATTATTTCACAACAGTTTTCTACTCTTTCATAGTATTTTCTTATGCGATGTTTAAGTATATAACGTAAACAAACAAACAACTGCTGCTGTCTTTCGCAACTCAACTTTGTTAGTGGAGCAGCAATAATTTTCTTTATGTATTTGTTATCCCCCCCCCCCAGCCCGACAGTTTTATAGGCATGTCATCATTCGGGAAGGGTGAGGTGGACGTATCCAACCAGGGCCAGCTGACCCAATGCTCTCATTCCATCATTCGGGTAAAGAATATCTAACGCTTTGATTTGGGTAAGAGATAACGTACGTACTTTGCGCCTGAGATTTTTCCAAAATGGCGCCATTAGAACACGGGAAATCGTAGGCTTTCAAACAGAATTCAAACGCGTCTAACTCGGAAACGGGCGTTTTTAGGTCCGTGAAAATTTACACAGATATTCTCCTGTTGATAATGAAACAGGGATTTAATTTTCAGAATTTTAAAAAATGGCCTTTTTGAGAAAATCGTTGGCAAAGTTAGAGATTTTTCAAAATCGGCTGTTTTAACGCTGCCGAAACGCGGAAACTAGCAGTTTCACAGACACACAAAAAATTACAAAGAAAGTGCACATTTGTATGTCTTTAACGAAAAAAAAACGAATATAGAAAAAACTCCATCCAAACCTGTTTAAAAAAACTTAAAACATTCAATTTTTTTTAAAAATCACAAAGTTTACGATTTTTTTTAATTTTAATCATACGATGTGTAGCAAATATTAGCACCATATATTATTATATGTTATATACACAATGTAAAAAAAATACAAGAACACGATATCTTTTTAACTCTGCTGCAATGACTCGCTGAAGTTAGGAAAAATAACCGTTTTCTAGAGTGCTTGTTTGACGGTGCAAGATTTGAAACCGTCTATCTCGAAGGGAAAATTTTTCTTGCCAAAAGAAAAAATATGGGTCTCCTTATTTTAGTCAAGAAACACCCCTTAATTTTTTTAGAGAAATCTGAGACCATGATGGTACGACCCTGCCTGAGTTGAAATGGAACCCATCAAGCCTCTTTTTCTTCTCCCTGTGTCTTTCTTGTAGTAGGATCATTGCTTTTGTAAAATCCCTTATCACCCAAGCAGTTCAAAATGCAAATGTTTGTTAAAGTTTATTCCAGGCATTGGAAACCATGTGAATCATGTCCAACAATGATTTTTTTTTTTTTTTTTTTTTTTTCAATTTCTGATGCTAAACTCTTGCCTGAGTCAATTGTATTTATAATTTTTCATCTCATTTTCTTTCAGCAATGTGTATAATCGGATTTTTTTTTACTTGGCACTTGAAAATAATGGAATCTCCTATTTTTAGGATTGCAAGCATTTTGGGTGTGATGTGTCGAAGGAGGCGATTTCTGATGTTCAGAGACAACAGACAAAAACTTCCCCAGTCACTTGTTCCCTGCGGGGCTAACATTTTAAGGCCCATTACCACGGCAGCCCCACCCTTTGGTTCATCCCCCACCCACTCTATTGTTGTCTCCCCCATTGCCACACAGTGCTTGCTGGGGACATAATCGCTGGGGAAAGAGATCTCACTGTTACTTTAAGGGGGACCACTTAAGAGACAAAGAAGCTTCCTTCTTCCTTTCAGATCAAGCAATGTTTACTGCCATGCTTTCCACAAGAATTCCGCCTTAGGGTGAGATTACTACGGAACCCTTTGCCTGCTCTCTTCCTGCTGCAAATCACATCTGTTTAGCCCCGAGAAGTGCATGCTGCACCCCCAAAATCAGGCGATTCCATTATTGACAAGTGCCAAGAAAAAAATTTCAACTATATTAAAGGCCTTTATCATCTCCTGCTTGGTAGGCTGTAAATCAATGGTGTGTGTTTGGGGGCATTTCTTTTTGTCATTTTAATCTGGTAAGTACATCAGCGTGGGGAATTAGTCCACAGCTAGCATTTCAAGTCAACTGGTCATTCAACCTAAGGATTCTGGAACAAAATCCAGTGAGTTGAGGTCTTTTTGCTAATATCACACAGAACTAGCTGGCGCCTCTCCATGATTCACAGAGGCCCTTGGTGCTGTTCTGTGTGCCATTGTTCCCACGGAGCACCAGGCTCTGTGGCACCACAATAGTGGGTAACAATAGAGGTGATGCTTGGTGGAATAGTGAGATTGAAGAGGCAGTAAAGAGAAAGAAGGAAGCTTATTTGGGGATGTTGTAAGGTAGAGTTTCTGTGGATGAATATCGCTGTAAGAAGCATGAAGTCGCTAAGCTGGTTCACCAGAGTACGGCAAAAGATAGGAATGAGAAGGTGGAAAGGCATGAATTGGCTTTTTGGAAAGATAGGAAGTCCTTCTGGAAGTACACGAGACTCAGGAAAAATAGGGGAAACAAAGTTGTAAGTTGTGTGAAGAATGAGATTGGGAAAATGATATGGGAGCCCAATGAGTTAAGTAAAAGATGGGATGAATACTTCTGTGAGTTATTAGATCAGGAAAGCAAAGGTGATTCTGAGGCAGAAGCAGATGATGTCACAGTGAAAGATGGAAGCACAGGAGGGATCTCAAGAAAAGGTGTGTGAAGCTCTAAAATCTCTTCAGAATGGTAAGGCTCCAGGAGTTGATGGTATAACTGCCAAGATATTGAAATATGGTGGTGACTCTGTAATTGACTGGTTAACTGAAATTTGCCAGTTGTGCAGGGAGTTAGGTGATCAGACTGACTGCAAGAACTATTGTGGTATTAGCCTACTGAGTGTGCCAGGGAAAGTGTTTGGTAAGGTTGTTATTGAAAAAGTATGAGGTCTTACATCAGAGAAAGTGTGGGATGCCTGGTAAAGAGTGGTTTTATGCCTGGTAAAGGCTGCACTAACCAAATTTTTGCATTACGCGTGAGGATTGAAAAGTATTTGGCTGTTGGTAAGAAAGTTTTTGCTGCCTTCATAGATTTAAAGAAAGCTTACAACCGAGTAAATAGGACACTTTTGTGGAAGGTATTGAATGAATATGGTGTTACTGGGAATCTACTTAATAGTGTAAAAGCCATGTGTGCTGGCAGTAGAGCTTGTGTACGAGTGAATGGTGTTTTATCAAAATGATTCTCCATTGATGCAGGAGTCAGACATGTCTGTGTAATGTCACCATGGCTGTTTAAATATATTTATGGATGTGTGCATGCGTGATAATACTGGTTTATGTCTTGGTGATATCCGTGTGTGCAGATTGCTGTATGTATGCTGATGACACTGTCCTGTTAGCAGAGAGCAAAAGTGAGTTGCAGAGTGTGTTGTCCCGGATGTACAAAGTTTGCATGAAATTCAAACCGAGTATGAATAAGGGGAAAACCAAAGTTATGGTTTTTGAGAGAGAAACTGGTAGAACTGAATGTAATGTAAGTCTAAATGGCACAGTGATTGACTAGGTGAGTGAGTGTGTATTTAGGAAGCATGTTTGACAGAGAACAAATTGGATGGTTGTTGGTTGGTTTATTTTTATGGCGCAAGGGCCATGTTTGGCCAAAGAGTGCCAGACACAAGCCAAACAAACAGTATTAAAAACGTGCGATAAAACTTAAAATAAGGCTCATCAAGTAAAACTGAAAAATGAGAATGATGGAAGGGCTAAAAAGACAATGAAACAAACAGTATAAAAAACATGGTACAATGATTAAAATCTAACTGATTCAGTAAAACTGAAAAATGAGTGATGATAGGACTAAAATCTAGATACGTTTAAAATAGTCTATTTCTTTAAAAAATGAAAAGACAGCAACAGTATCGCAGTGGCCATTGAGGAGCCACTGCAGTGTAGCGGCTTCCTCGGTCAACAAATGAGAATGAAAGAAATGAAAATGCACATCACGAAAACGAACACAACTACACAAAAGATGATAGACAGTGAGTCGGCAACTGCACGTCTCACACATCAGCGCAGTGTCGCCACACAGCAAAAAGCGGTGAGTGAAACGACAATGCCCAATGCGGAGACGCGCAAGCACCACTTCCTCCCTACGGTTCCGACGAAATGAGGATTTCCAGATTCCAAGAACAGGTTTAACACGATGCAGCTTATTTTCCACCTCTTGGTCCCACAGACCCTGCCACGTTCGCTTGATATGTTCGTGAACAAGAGAGCGGAAATCCCGGTGAAACAGTGGCAAGGGTGTGACGACCAAAGAGGAAGCAGATCTAGCAGCCGCATCAGCACACTCGTTACCCGAGATTCCAACATGCCCAGGAATCCAGCAAAACTGAACATGACGACCGGCCCCGAGCAAACGACGAAGTAACTGTCTCATATCCAAGAGAACAGGATGGTCACGGCAATCTGCAGATGAAAACGACTGCAGGACACTTAAAGAATCCGTACAGACCATAGCACAATGATGAGAACCCGACTGAACATGGAGAAGGGCAAGATACACAGCATGCATCTCCGCCGAAAACACTGTGGCCTCAGCTGGGATCCGCACTACTGAAACGTCATCTACACAGACAGCCGCGGATCCAACGACTCCATGCATCTTGAAGCCATCAGTAAAAATAGGAGTGTAGTCAGAATTGAGGTCACGGTGCTCAGCGAAGAGCTGCTGGTACACTGACGCAGGGGTTGAGGATTTATCGAAAGATGTAAAGGTGGTATCAACCATGACACCAAGTGGGTGCCATGGAGGATCCCCAAAGCCCCTGGTCTCTCCAACAAGTGACAAGTCGAGCCCTATATCACGGGCTACGGCCGCCATACGAAGACTGAAGGTTGAAATGCACAAGGGCCGGTTCCCGAATAAACGAGCATGCTGGGGATGAAAAACTGCATCGTATAAATGATGGTCTGGAAGAGATCTAAGTTTCAGGTAGAATTGAATAGACAGCTGCAGACAGCGTAATTCAAGCGATGGTTCGTTCGCGTAAGCGTAAAGGCTGGGAATCGGAGATGTTCGAAATGCTCCCGAACAAAGACCCAGTGCTTGATGGTGAATAGTGTCTAAAGGCCGGAGAACGGAACGACGAGCAGAGCCATACACGATACAACCATAATCCAGTTTTGACCGTATTAATGCATGGTAAATTCGAAACTAAGACATCCTATCTGCGCCCCACGAGACTCTCGAAAGGATCTTAAGAATAGAGAGAGCCCGCAGACAGGAAAGCTTGAGCCGCCGAACGTGCGCACGGAACATAAGTGCACGGTCGACGGTCAAACCAAGGAACTTGGTCTCCGGCAAAACTGGTATGGCTGCACGGTGTAAATGCAGCTCTGGGTCAGGATGGAGGCCACGCCTCCAGCAGAAATGGACACACACTGTCTTGTCGGGAGAAAGAACGAAACCATTGCTATTCGCCGCTTTAAAGATCTGATTAATTGCAGACTGCAACTGCCTTTCAATAAAATGCATGCTTGATGACAAGCAGAAAATGTGCAAGTCATCAACATAAACAGTAGCCGAAACCGCAGGAGGAAGATTTATGAAAAGACAATTAATGCGAAGAATGAACAATGCGACAGATAAAATGCAACCTTGAGAAACACCTTGTTCTTGATGGAACGGAGCCGAGAGCATCGTACCCAGGCGCACCTGGAACACCCGATTGCAAAGAAAATTAACGATGAAAGTCGGAAGATTTCCTCGCAATCCACATGCGTGGAGGTCACGGATAATACCATGCCGCCACACTTGATCATAGGCTTTTTCAATATCGAAGAAAACAGACACCAGGTGCTGCCTACGCACGAACGCCTCGCGCACAGATGTCTCAAGGTGCAGGAGATGATCGTGAGGTGAACGATGACGGCGAAAGCCGCTTTGTGATGGTGAAAGTACTTGATGATATTCCAAAAAATGAATTAACATGGAATTAACCATGTGTTCAAGAACTTTACACAGACAGCTAGTGAGAGCAATTGGACGATAACTAGAGGGAAACTTGGGATCCTTGCCAGGTTTGGGAAAAGGCAGAACAAAAGCTTTTTGCCACGATTCCAGGAAACTGTGCTCTGACCAAATACGATTATACAAGATTAAGAGATTCTCGAGAGACGACTGCGAGAGATGGCGGAGCATGTCATAGTGGATGCCATCGGGATCGACAGATGTAGCGCCGGACCGATGCAGAGCCACCCTGAGTTCAACCATGCTGAAGGGGGAGTTATATCCAGTGTCGTGAAAAGGCGCAAAGGAGATTTTCTGGCGTTCCGCAGTGGATTTTATTCTTTGAAAAGAAGAAGGATACGCCAGGTCACTCGACACGGAGGCAAACGCCTCCCTCAATAAATCAGCAATCTCCCCGACTTCAGCATACGTGCAGCCGTTACTCTCGAGAATGGAGACCTGGTGAGAGCTGTAGTTACCCCAGATCTTACGAATCTTGTCCCACACACTTTTCGAACTGGCACGTGAAGTGAGAGAGGAAACATACTGGATCCAAGACTCCCTCTTGCTAAGTCGACGCACCAACCGAGCATAGGATTTTGCTCGTTTCAATGTAACAAGATTAGCACCGGTCGGATAATGCCGAAACATAGACCAGGCCTTATGTTGAGCTCTCCTAGCCGCTGCGCATTCAGGGGTCCACCAAGGCTTCGGACTTCTGGAGAGTGTAGTAGATGTTTTTAGTATAGAAAGATCAGCTGCCTGAAGAATGCAATTTGTGACTTCAAGAACAGCTGCGTCGATTGACTCTTGGGTCACCACTGCAGAAGATATCACTGTGGATGATGTGAAGACCTCCCATCTCGCACGCTCCATCCTCCACCGAGGAGGGCGGGAAGCATAAGATGGCATGTTCGCATGATGCAAGAGGACAATTGGAAAGTGGTCGCTCCCGTGGAGGTCGTTACACACCGTCCACGACCAGTCAGCAATAATCGATGGTGATCCCAAGGTCAAATCGATCGCACTGAAGGATCTTGTCGGCTCATGGAAGTACGTGTCAGCACTGGTGTTAAAAAGGCACAAAGAGGCTGAGGACAGAAGAGACTCTATGCGACGACTTCTCGTGCTGATGCTGACACTACCCCACAAATGATGATGAGCATTGAAGTCACCCAGTAAAAGAAAAGGTGAAGGCAGCTGATCAACCAATCTCTCCAGAACAGAGACGCTTACGTTCTTGTCCGGCGGCAGATAAGACACTGCAGACAGTAAGAGACACAGGCACAGATATACGAACTGCCACGGCCTGCAAAGTTGTGGATATCGCAACGGAAGACACCGGAACACTGTGAGGGACAAGAATAGCGACTCCCCCACAGGCGATGTCTCCCGATGCATTATCTGTCTGATACACACTGTAGCCTCGAACTGAAAGCAGGTCTTATGGTTTAAGTTTTGTTTCCTGTAAACAAAAGCACACCAGAGAGTACAACGAAAGCAGATGTTTCACTTCATCAAAACTCGTCCGAAAACCTTCACAGTTCCACTGAATGATTGAAGCCATGGTTAAAAGTGAAATGAAAATGGAAATGATCAAACGAAGTCAGGCTCCATCACTTCTGATGGGGGTTCCCCCAGATCTGGAGGCGTGTGACCAGGGGCCAAGATGGGAGCATGCTTTGTCCCAAGTGTCTTAACGGGAGGCGCACGACGTTGAGTCGTTTGCTGAGATTTTGGAGGAGAAGAAATGCTTTTCTTATCCTGGGCTTTGGTTTTCTTGCTAGAAGAAGTGGCCTGAGTTCCCTTGCTGGTGGTGGGATGAGTCTGCTTCGGCGAAGTGGTGGGTGGCGCTTTCAGACCCTTAGCTCGAGACTGGAGTGCCTCCAGTCCGGCTGCGATGATATCGTCCAGCTTGTAGGGACATTTAACAGGGATTTGAATGTCGGTTTGAATAGCAACCGTAGATTTGGCAACCACCACCGATGCATAAGATCGCCGATCAGAAGAAACTGGAACTACTCTTCTTCTGGCCTTAGGATAGGAAATATTCTCAACTGTTTTCAGCCTTTGGATTTCTTTCTCCTCCTTCCACTTGGAACAATCTTTGGCTGATGCTGCGTGTGAACCCTTGCAGTTCACACAAAACTCTGCCTCGGCCACACATTCTGCCAAAAGATGTTCCGTGGCACCACAGCGTCCACACCTAGGATTGCTCCTGCAAGACTGCTGAGAATGGCTGTAAGACTGACACCTAAAACATCTCAACGGGTTAGGGATGTACGGACGTATCTCAAGGTGAAGATACCCTGCCTTGATGGACGTAGGCAGGGAAGGGCTATTAAATGTTAGAATGATGTTCCGGGATGGGACGGACTACCCATTCCGCCTAAAGAGAATACGCCGCACACCCGTAACGTGTTGACTCCTCAGTTCTTCAAGTAGTTCTTCCTCAGTACATTCAACGAGGTCCTGAGAGGAGACAACACCTCGAGATGAATTTAGGTATCCATGGGGTGTTATTTTGACCGGAGTCTCAAGCAGCATGGTGGTGTTAATAAGTGTGGAACAGTAGGCCCCAGTAGACATTTCTACCAGAAGATCTCCAGATTGGAGCTTCTTTACGCTCTTAGGAGAGCTTGCAATGGATTGAAGTGCTTTATTTATCCAAAATGGACTTTTGGCACTCAAAGGCTTTGAAGGGTCCAATGAGTGCACAAAAAAGAAACAAGCATTCGAACAATCAGGCACGTTTTTTTGCAGAAGGGGATGAGCCTTCCTCCATACCTCTTTTGCTTTTTGGTTCGTGGGAAATTTTATTTTCATCCATGAAAAAAATTAATTATTCGTCCGCCGACTTCCCCACCCACAATCGAGCCCAACGAGGGAGAGCCGGAGGTTCGCAAGCCCAAGTGGACGCAGGACACGGCTCCAGGGATAGGAAAGCGGATATAGCAAGTTGATAGCGCTGACGTGTGCTCAGCGTGCACCCAGACTTTCCCATGCCTGGGGAACACCGCTTTGGCATGCCCACCCTATCCCCAGACTCACCCTGTCGTGCAAAACGACAAGCCGTTAGAGGTCTGGGCTCCACTCGGCCACAGACCTCATTGACTAGGAGTGGGTTAGTTCCTAGCCGCCCATTTAGGGTGAAGCAGGGGGCAAAAAGGAGTGTTGGCAACTGGCGACAACAACACCCTGGCCTCCAGAAACCTCAGCCTCCAGCATCCCCTTTTCCACCTTACGGGTCACCGCACATGGCAAACGTGCAGGTAGGTCTGGCAAACGTGCAGGTAGGTCTAGCTAACCAGCTCGGAAAAACAAAAGGAACATAAAATGGAAAAGACAGGATAGAAAACGAGAAACTATAATCCAGAGCTGGCGCATAATCACAACCTCAGCAGCCTACAACTGAGGCGGGAGCGTGTCAAGTCAAAAAAACAAAAAAACATAAAAAATGTGAAAATCATCACATATAGCACATGTCGGCTCGGGCCGTGGGGATGCCATTCCCTAGCAGCTGGATGAACAGCTGTCCCTTCGGTTATATAATCGTTCAAGATGAAATGATAAATTGATCCGTCACAAGGTCAGCTCGGGCCGTGGGGGCGCCGCTCCCCAAATAACTGGAAAACCAGTTATCCCCGTGCGGGGAAATTGGATGGTGAAATTAGTAGACCAGTGAATTCTTCATTGGAAGTCATGGCTGCTTTGGGAGGTTTTCAGAGGAATGATGGGTTCTCAAGAGAGTTCCGCATGACTGTGTATGAAAGTGTAATTGCTCTACTCTGATGTGTGGCAGTGAAACGTGGGTACTACAGAAGAAACGTAGGAATCATAGTGAAAATAATTAGCAGTGAAACACGTAACACACAAAAAATTAGAATAATTCTTGATGTCGACATATCACGCTTAAGTTAGGTAAAAATTACAAGTGGTGGGACATTTCGGTAACAACTTCTACCTTTATCAACCATGGAATGAAACACGTGGCATTAGCATCAGTTGTTGCCAGATTTCAAAATAGCTTTCCAAATCATAGGGATGGTAAAAGGTGCATCTGTATTACAGGTGTAAGGAAGATTTCAATGCTTTTGCGGTACCAGTGGGATTTCCGATTGCTGAACGGAGCGATGTGTTTAACATTTTGCCAATCTGGAATCGCGAACGTATCGCTGATGGTTAAAATTGAAACGGAGGTGGAAGGGTTGCCTTTCTTAACATCATCGATATATTCCACCATTGCCGACTGAGTTGTTTCTGTGCTAGAGAAATGCGTTTTTAGGGGGGAGCAAGACACGTTCTGATTGTGTGAGGAATGAAGATGTGTTGCAGTTGTGTAATTGTGAAGCAAAATGTTGTCAGCAAGGTGGAGACTAATATTCTTAGGTGGTTTGCCCATATTGAAAGAATGAGTGATCAGATGCTTACTAAGAAAATCTTTTTAGCAGGAAGGCCAAGAAAGTCATGGGAGGTTCAGATTTAGGAGAGTCTGCATGAGAAAAAGATTGTGAGTATGAAGTATAGAAGATCTTGTGTAGAGCATGTGATGGGTGTCAGTGAAGGAGTTGTATGTCAAAATCACTGAAAATGGAGAAGCCTGATACGGCAACAGTAAGTGAAAATTATCTGGTAGTTTGTATTTCTTTTTGGAGCTAACCTCTGAATCTCAGAGAACAGCTCAGTGATATGTGTGTATGTGATGTATGCGTTTGGGGGCAAGACGACAAATTTTGTTTGTTAATTGCACTATGAGATGAGCTGAGGAATTATCTGACACCACTACGATATTTTCTTCTTGAAATTCCTTATCCTATTTCAAAGACATTCAGTGCAAATTTTGCAGGTCATCCATGCATTGTTTCAACATCCATGATCTGCAGGGAGATTTTTAATGCCCTTAAATCATCTCACACTCCTCCTGTCTTCAGTGGTGTGCAGCATTTTTTTAACAGATGCTGCTCTGTTACTGATAAAAAAAAACCTGTCATATACTACCCCCCCCCCAACACATGCCATCCTATTTTTAAACATCATACATTGCTCAGGCAGTGCTCTGAAGTAAAGACGTATCTCATCCACATTGCAAATTTTTAAACATCATACAATACTCAGGCAGTGCTCCAAAGTAAAGACGTGTCTCGTCCACACTGCAAATTCTTAAACATCATACAACACTCAGGCAGTGCTCCTAAGTAATGACGTATCTCATCCACACTGCAAATTCTTAAACATCATACAACACTCAGGCAGTGCTCCAAAGTAAGGATGTATCTCATCCACACTGCAAATACTTAATCATCATAAAACACTCAGGCAGTGCTCCGAAGTAAAGACGTATCTCATCCACACTGCAAATTCTGTGAGGTTCATAACTTCCAAGAATTTCAGCTGCACATTCAGATGTCCTAATGTTTAAGATTAGTTACTAGCACTCGTCTAATTCATGATGCATATATGGAGTGTGCAGTCACATATATTCGAGGCTAGCTGTGAAGCCCAGAGAATGCCCAAATAAAAGTGAATTAAATATACACAAATAAAAGTCAATTATCAACGGTATTACGATATGTCAATACTTTCCCTGCGAAAAAAAAACACGTGCAGATTCGCTTCTTTGACCCAGTCTGGCGAGCGAAAACCAACAGCATAACGCAAGCAGCTCTTCCTGAGGCTTTGCAGTTCTGATTCGAAAACGTTCCATACAATCACCTGCTAGCGTTTCCATGACAATATGAATGAGCTGGCAGAGGGGAATGGGCCATTGCTTTGGGCAACAGTTCGCTCAGAAAAAAGAAGACAGACTATCTCAGCCACACGCATACTCCCGCCCATAAAGGAAAGATTATAGAGTGGAAACAGACATAGGAGCCAATGGAAACTCCTCCCATAGAAAGTAGCGCCCTCATCGACCTATAACAGAACCAAACTGCGATGTGAATCCATCCCGTCGGCAATGGTTGCTATGGCAACCCCAACCCAGTGCTGGGGTGGTGAGGAGCAGCTGCTCTGCACCACCCTTCTGCCCCCCCCTCCCCCTCCCCACACACAACCTTTGTTTTCAACTGCCGTCCTTGAAGCCAAACACGTAGATATCGAAACAGATCACAATGGAATACAAATCAGAATTGAACGTAAAGCTATATTGTGCAGAAAACAATGACAAAGTATGCGTGAATGAAATGTGCAACAAAAACACGTAGAAACCTAAGTAATGGAATTTACAAAGGAAAAGTTAACGATCAGTGAAGAATAAGAAAGAATAATGCCACTTATTAGAATGCTACAGGAAACTGGAAGATGCAAACCAAAAAGAATCCAGAAAATGATAGGTATAAGCCGTATACGTCGTTTTCCACTCTGCTGGGAGGTCAAAGCTCAAATGGACAAAGTCATGTGGCTCGCGGTGATTCCTGGGAAGCCCAGCTGTCAATCAACAGTAGTTCTGTTGCAGGTTGATGGTGCGCTGCAGTCGACTTCATGGTCATGAGTTTCAGCTCAATACAGCTAATGTCTTCTCTATGTATTTTTCCTTTATGCTCCCACCCATAAGAGTGTTTTGTGAGAGTTGTTTCAGTTTGTGTGAAGTGTCAATGAATTAAAATCGGAGATATTATATCTTAAATTCGTGGCTTTGTTGTATTCGAACTGTTTTGATTAATTTTGTGGAAGCTTTCCTATACATTTACTGTCAGAACTTCAATAACTGTATGCTTCAAATTTTGATACAGCTCGACTACAAAATGAACTGAAGGTGTTTTATTCCCTTGATGAATACAAAAACAAATCAGTAAGAGACATTATGTGTTACATAAAGTTGAATAAATTGGAAATAGTGTTTAGTGAGGTATACAAATTAGCAGACCTCATATTAAATAACTTTCCATCAACAACTGCAATTGCCAAAAGAAGTTTTTCAGCATTAAAAAGAATCAAGATATATCTTAGAGCCACACAAGGACATGCACATTCAAAAAACTTTGTGTTTCATCAATAGAGAAAAACATTATTTTTAAATATGAAAAAGTACTTGGAAGAAACATTTATGAAAGCGTAGCACTCAGGTTCACACAAAAGGAAAGAAGAATGGACTTCATGTACAAATAAAGTATTCAGAAG
Source organism: Macrothele yani (assembly GCA_039090855.1). Lineage (NCBI taxonomy): Eukaryota > Metazoa > Arthropoda > Arachnida > Araneae > Macrothelidae > Macrothele > Macrothele yani. Next base: position 83,882,179 of record CM077029.1, read on the forward strand.
AAGAATGTAGTTCATGTACAAATAAGTGTTCAAATCCTAATCCTCATAATTATTTGGTATCATGTTAGCAATGGCATGTACCTAAAATTTAGAAAAAAGTTACTTCCTATTACTTAACAATTAAGAACTAAAGTTCGCAATTTAAAAAAAAAAACAGTACTGGGGGAAGGGGTGAGATAGCCCAGGTCTAAGACCCAAGATACGGCACTGGTAGCATGTTTTAACTTTGAGACGATATATTTCACAGCATTCAGATGTCCATTTTTCTTAACCTCAGCTATTTGCAAAGTTCTCCCTTTACACCATACATTTTTTTACACAATGATGTCATTTCTTTACTTCCAACAAGTCAACTATCCATAAGTTGCTTTGTAAAACCCTTCTTTCCCAGTTTTCTGGTAAACTGCTCAGCATTTTCAAACAGTATTCATCTGCAAATTGTCAAACTTTCTTATAGTAAAAGGGCTTCTTCAACACAGCACACTTCTCTCCACATTTTAATTTTCTGTTAAAATCTCTACTTGATGCAACTACAGTGATGATTTCATTTCTTATGAAATTAAATTCATTGACTTTACTAACAGATATTTTTAACTTCTCCTTCATTGAAGATTTCACTTCACTGTCTCCTAAGTTTTTATTTTCTCACAGACATTTCTGGCCTTTAAGTGACAATCAATGCTTCACTTCACCTTTGTTAATGACACAAAATCACTTTCTTACATTCAAAATTTTGCTTAGTGTGGTCTGGGAACATTCAGTTGACTCTATACCTATCTGCTGTTCCTTGGCTGCTCACTCTGCTAAGATTATTTTTCATTCCCTTCAAAGATGGGGTTTTATTGATACCTAAAGACAAGATAAGAAGGCAAGTAGCAAAGAGACCAATAGTTATCAGGGCTATAAATGCAGGTATCTCTCTGCAGTAAAGATTTCTATAAATGGAATAAATTAATCCTCTGAGAAAAAGTAAAATACTTGTCTTCATAAGTAACTGACTGAATGCTCTGACAATAAAAAAAAAAACACTTCGTTAATTCAAAATTCCATGCATCGACAAATGCATTCTAGTAAAAAAGCCAAATTTTAGCTGCAAATTATCTGTCTGTTGAGCCTCATACTTGGCTAAAGTGACACTTGTAAGAAGCGATTTTGGCATGTATAAAAGCTCAGATTCCATTGATATTTCCAGTTTTGGGAGAGTCTCTCATAAGTAGCCGAGTCTTATAAACAGTGAACATAAAGGCAATAGTCACTGTATTTCCATAGTACTTCCATATTATACAAGGGCCATCCTGAAAGTAATGCCTCCTCTTTAATAACTTTTGAAATTTTGAAGTGATTTTAATGAAATTGTACTGACATGACTATGATATGTTACCAGTGTGGGAATAAAAAAAATTTTTAGAATTGGAAATAAAGATCATGAATGACAGAGAAAAGCAGCGAGCCATAATTTAATTCCTGGAAAAAGAGGGATGCTAGGCTCCAGAAATCCACAGAATACTCCTGGTGGTGTATGGAGCTGTCACAATCGATATCGGTAATGTCCGAAGATGGATGAAGAGGTTTCGAGAGGGAGAAAGTTCAGTGTCGGACAAACAACAGAGTGGAAGACCCATAACTGCAGTGACAGTGCCAACAGGCAACGAGTGAAAGACCTCATCACATCTTATCATTGTGTAACCATCCATGAGTTCTGTGATGCAATTTATTGTGGTCATAATGCTATGGAAACATAAATTAGGGATTTGGGTTACAGAAAAATTTGTTCAAAGTGGATTCCAAGAAACCTAACCCGTGAACAATGTAAGCAAAGGGTGGACATGTGCTGGAACCTCTTAGACTGTTATGAGAGGCAGGATGGGGTGTTTTTCTCTAATGCTGTGACAGAAGATAAAACCTGGGTGTTTTTCCATGACCAAGAAACAAAATGTGCGTCAATGGGATAGCACCACACATCTTCACCTTGACAGAAAAAGTTTAAAAGAACTCGTTCCGCAAGGAAAGTGATGGTAACAATTTTCTGGTACAAACGTGGTGTCATTTTGACTGATTTCCTTGAATGGGGTGTAACAATAAACAGTGCTCACTATGTGCAGACATTGAAGAAGCTAAAGGAAGCTATCAGAAAGAAAAGATGTGGCATTCCACTTCATAGTGTTGTTTTACACCATGATAACGCACATCCCCATACCTAAATGGAGACTTCACAGACTATTGCCAAAATGGGGTAGATGGTGATGATCCAATCCCCCTACAGTCCTGATTTGGCTCCCTCAGACTTTTTCCTGTTTGCCCCCTTAGAAAAACACCCTTCGTGGAGAACGTTTCGACAATGTGACAGATGTTAAACTGGCTGTGAACTCATGGGTGAAACGACAGCCTCAGGAATTTTTCCAAAATGGATTTTACCAATGGGTTCAAAGATGGCAGAAATGTATAGAAAGTGATGGACAATACTTTGACTTTGAATAGGCTAGTATGATTAACAATATGACCAAGTATTTTGCCACCAAGATTCACATTTTTGCTGCTACAAATAAAAATCTTATGAGGGACTAGGCATTACTTTCAGGATGCCCTTTGTATTTATGAAAAAATGCATGTATGCACGATGCCAAAACTGACAGCAAGGGCTTGTTGTATCAATGGAACTTCTGTGTATGCAAGTTATTTTATGCTGATAATACAGTTCTGTTGTCAGACAGTAAAAGCAAACTTCACAATATCTTGTGCATGACGGAAAAAGTGTGTGTGATATTCAAACAGAATATAAATATGGGAAAAGCCAAAATCAGTGTCATGATTTATGAGGAGAAACTTGGTATGGAATGCAAGATCAGTCTCAATGGTACAAAGTTAAACCAGGTGATTGAACTTGTGTTTTTATAAAGCCTGTTTTATGACGAAACCAGGTCAGATGAGGTCTGTAGGTGAGTTAATTCAACTTTGAAAGTCATAATTGGTTCAGCATTTCACTGAACTAGCATGTTGTCAAAAAAGGAAAAAAACACAGGAGTTATCTGTGAGCAGAGAGATTAATTACTCATGTGGAGTTTGCAGAAAAACTTGTTCTGATCATTTGTAGATTAAAATCACACTGCTGAACTGAAACCTAAATAAAATGTGATTAGAAAATTGGAAAAGAATATTCTGAAGTGTTCTGTACATGTACAGAAAATGAATGGTTAAGTAAAACATATTCTATTAAAATCATTATATTATTGTATGCCAGGGCGTGATTTTGACAGGCAGTTAGCAGCAAATTGCTAGTGATAAAAAGTGGTTTTAGCATCAACAGCTGTGTGTTCCTCCCCCAAAACTGTAACTCACTCCATTGCCAAGACTGAATTTTTTTTTCACTCTAGAACACCCTACCCCACGGTAAACCATAACAAATTAGGCACTATGCTCACATTTGCCTTCTTTTCTTTATCTAAAAGGAGGCAAATGTTTTACTTCCTTCTACTAGAAGTAAAACATTTCAACTCCAAAAGCATTAATTCTCCCCCGCTTCCGACCGTCTACCCGACCTGTTAGAATCGCATCTGCTGTTCACTGTTTCAATAGAAATAAAAATGTAATCTTTTCAGCATTACAATGTGACAGTCACAGGAGTGAAATCAAAATCTGTCATGATTGACTAATGGAGGGCCATGTTAAAGTTTGTTTTGTATAATGCCAAAAAACTTCTGCTAGTAGATAATGCAATTTGTTAGTAAAAAAATAAGGCCACTAGCACATGTTGCTACTGCTAAAAAAAAGTGAAATCATGGCCTGTTGTGCACAGCTGAAAAGTATTGTGACACCTGGGACTCTAAAAGGCCATGTGAGCAGACATTGAGGGAACACTGTGGCAAGAAAGTAATGATACTGATGTGCCAAAACCATTTATTGAACAGAAAAATCTATCAGCAGTTCAAGAGCAAAAGAAACATCAGGTGGAAGTTCCTGGGCTGAGGAAGTTTTCAGACTGAAAAAGCAAAATGAACTGGAGCATTTGCTAGTTAGTGCCTTTAACAATGATTGCTAGTTGCCCCTCCCCCCCCTTTATTTTCTTTTTTCACTGGCAAATTTATGATTTTTCAATTTGCTACAAGTTGAATTCAAGCCCTGCATATCAGCATTCATTATCTATACACAACTGTCTAAAAAAAAAATGTCAAAAATAACAAAAAAAAATTTCATATAACATGTCAAAAATATATTTAAAAAAAAGTTTACCTGTAGTAGGAATTTCAATAGGTGCACTTTTATCAATACTTGCTGAATTAGCAGTTTCTCCATTTAAGTAAGCCAAGAGATCCTATTAAGCATAAAAATTTTAATTACAAATTAAATTTATGAAAGAAAATTTATAGCAATAAGTACAAAATTCTTGAGTTCATGTAAGATGTATGCCAGATGAAAAAACTCATTTCAGAAACACCACATTGTAAACTCCTTTGAAAAAATTAAAACAGAATTTAAAACACAAATAACAGAAATAATTAGTGTTATTTTTGGATTAAGTGCCACACCTCACAAAAATCACAATTTATGAAACAAGTTCATTGTAAGGGCCACATCAGTGTAAGCACTGCACCCCAAAATTTCATAATCTCTTAGCCACCAATGTAAGAGCTTTGACATATAGCAGTATAACACATTTGGATCACTATACAAACTACCTCATATTTTAAAATTCACTTTTTCACAATTTCATATCTTTTAAGTTACTTTCGGTAAATTAATGAGATAATATGGAAATGAAAAGATGCCATTGAAATTTCTGAATGTTCTTTCCTTTATTATTTCATTTATTTATTCAGTTAACAATCCTTCTTAGAAAGTAATTTTGATTATGAATTCCATCTTGTAAATACAGTTTTAAGAACTACTGCAGTTGTTTTTAGCTGAAAAAAATTTATTTCTGCTATCAAAAAGTATCTAAACAACATAGAGGGAAATATTAAATAGCCATTCCTTGTAAAGGAATGTTCCTGAAAAAGATAAATAAATAGATGAATGAAGCAGAAACGTGCTGGAAGGAAGCAGCAGCAAAAAGTCAATTCTGTTTTTAATTCCAAATACTTGCCTGTTTGAGAACCATGAATTATGTTTTCGGCGATAGTTCTAACCCTCTTTTGTGGAACAATATTAAATTCTCAAAAGTGTTAAAAGTTGTGACATGACAGAAACATAAGATTGCTGCTGCAAATTCCTGTTATTTATATTGGGCTTTTAAATTACTTCTGACAGTGCACGAGAAAAATGTCCTCTTACACCATTATGCTTGTTCCTTTCTCATTAACGTTAGATTTGCTTACATAACGCTGAACTTTCATATTTTTAATAGATGCTGCTGTGATCTGAAAATTTTGCTCAGTGAAGTTTTGTAAGAAAAGTGGAAAAGACAAGTCTCTGGGGAAAACTGTAGGTGACGGATCTTTCTCTCGTCCTCAACCTTTCAAAAATAAATGTTCAATTAAAAAATACGGGGGGATTCATGGCTATTTGCTGCAAGAATGATATCACATACAACCTTGCAATTGCTCCTTGCTAAGATGTTGTTTAGTAAAAAAATTGAGGGGTAAGTGTTGCATTGGTATAAGAGCCATAGGGCAGACAAACCATGCTTTTTTTACCATAAGAACTGCAGGTCTTAACCTGAAAATTATAATATGTTTCAATTACAGGTACATGCATCCAGCATTCACCAAGGGGATTCTCATTAGTTTATGTATCAAATATACTGGTAAGAGAATGACAAATGTGGGGGCTACATTCCCAAACAAGTATGGGTCCAAAACAATACTTACAATAGATTTTTTTCAAGCATGGATGTATCGGCCATTCTCAAGCAATGGGTCAGTATTTGGACAAACTAAATAATATGAATCAGTAGTATCATATGTTGCCAAGTCTTGATATTTCTGGGGATAAATCAAGCACCTTGAAAATCATGAAATACTAAAATGATTTCAAAATAAAAACTACTTTTGCCTTTCATAAAAAAAAATGAAGTCCCATTTTTCACAGCATCAGTTGCAGTTACTTAAAACACTTTTCAGTGTTAGGGCTTGTAACTGTGCGTTTGCTTTCTTACTCCCCGGACTCCAATTGAAAGTACCTCATCCTGTACGAAAAGTTATTTGTTTTGCACAGTACAAGACATAGTCACAAAGATCCACTGCATAAAATAACTCTAGTGATGCAACAGTGATGTTGTATTGCAGTACCATTTACAATTTGATGTAAAATATATACAGGGTGCCCACTAAAGTCCTTTCTCAGCCCCATAACTTTCGAATGCTGAAAGCTATAGCCATAAAAACGGTGTCTAGGTATAGTAAAGTGGCTATGTGCTATTTGATGAGACCGCTTAAAGCGCCTCCTAGCGGCAAAGTAAGGAGTTAGCGTGCTGATCTTGAAAACTATACGAGATACGGAAAAATAGTCAATTACAAAGTTGTAGAGCAGCCTTGATTTAATACGAAAAGACACCTTACACACATGAATGCTAAGAATAGAATGCATAAAACGCGCCTTCCGCAAAGCACTAGCCCGACTCAACTGCGGAATGTTTGGTTCCAACATGACGGCACCCCTCCGCACAGCCAGGAAAGGTAAGAAAGTACCTGGTCGAGACATTCCAGCAACAAATCATCGGCTATGGTGGTTGCGTAGAGTGGCCTGCACGCTCACCGGACCTCACCCCATTGTACTTCTTCCTGTGGGGCTACCTCAAAGAGCAGGTGTATCAGACCCCTCCGACAACGTTGCAGGACCTTCGACGCCGTATAACCGATGCTTTTTCCAGTGTGTCACCTGACATGCTGCAAAATGTGCAGCGTGAGATTCAATCTAGAGTCCAAATGTGTATTGTGGCTGATGGAGAGCACATTGAGCACCGATGGTAAATGTGCCTAGTGACAACTAATTGATCCTTTCTGACGCGCTTCGTGACGTAACACTTTTCGACATCACGAAGAAACGAACGAGCATTGTACGCATTCTATTCTTAGCATTCATGTGTGCAAGGTGTCTTTTTGTACTAAATCGATGCTGCTCTGCAACTTTGCAATTGGCTATTTTCCCGTATCTCGTATAGTTTTCAAAATCGGCAAGCTAACTCTTGGCTTTGCCGCTAGGAGGCGCTGTAAGCAGTCTCATCGAATAGCGCATAGCCACTTTCCTATACATAGACATCATTTTTATGGCTATAGCTGTCGCCGTTCGAAAGTTACAGGGCTGAGAAAGGACTTTACTGGGCACCCTGTACATATATACACTGCTGGACAATTGCTAAGGACTGATCATAAACGGCTATATAGCGCATAAAAAAGTAAGTGTGGTTGGATGCCAAGTGAAATAAAATAATGTCAGAATGCCAGGACATTACAAGAAAGACAATTTATTGTGCTCTGAAATCCAGAAGGCTTTGGAACGTGTTCAAGGGACAAACATGCCATTTTGTGCAGAATACGTAAATGTGAAAAAATGCAATTACCGTCCGCAGGTGTTCCGGCGTAAGATGTCAATACGGGATACGGCCACCATGGAGGGCGATGCAAGATTCCACACGTCGTGTCATGCTTTGCACAACATTATCCAGCAGCTGTTGGGGTAATTTATCCCATTCCTCTGTCAGTGCATGGATGAGGGTGTCCTTGTTTCTTGGAGGGCATTGGCAACCAGCAAGACTCCTCCCCAAAGCATCCCACACATTTTCAACGGGATTCAGATCTGGAGAACGTGCTGGCCATACGAGGCGTTTAATATCCTCGCTCTCAAGACACTCCTGGACAGCGACTGTTCGACGACATGTTGCGTTGTCGTCCATGAAAATGAATCTATCACCGACAGCACCACGGAACATGCGAGCATGAGGTAGCAGAACATCATTAATGTATCGTTGGCCAGTCATAGTCCCAGTTGGAAGCACATAGAGGGACGTACGGCCATTGATCATGATGCCAGCCCATACCATGACACTACACATCGGATATCGATCCCTTTCCTGTATGTTTGCTGGACAATATGCAGTACCACTATCACGCCAGATCAGTTGTCGTCGACAATCAGACGATAGACTGTATCTACTCTCATCTGAGAAGAGGACAGCAGACCAGTCGTTATCAGTCCAATTGCGATGTTGATGGCACCATTGCAAACGGGCGGTACGGTGACATCTGGACAATGGGATGCACACAACAGGACGGCGGGCGTTTAGTCCTCCTTCATGCAAACGTCTGGCGACAGTTTTTCGAGAGATCTGCTTGCCAGTAGCAGCCATAAACTGATTCGCTACCTCGCTAGCTGTGCTGCGCCCGTGTCTTTTTGTTGATAGCACTATGTACCGATCTTCTGCAGGTGTCGTACTACGAACACGACCTCCCCTGTGACGTTTGCTATACTGTCCATTTGTTTGAAATGATTTCCAAAGCCTTGAAACAACACTGTGGCTGACGTCGAACTCCCTGGCAACATCTGTTATTTTTCGCCCTTCTTCAATCTTGCCAATAATACGGCCACGCGTAAAATCATCTAGGTGATGTCGGGAAGACATACTGAAAATTGCAAGTTCGTCAATTGATTCTTTCCCTTTCAACTTTGCATTTGAACAACAACGGTCAATACGCGTCAAATCCTTTATATCTCTTATCAGCGCTATGACGTCACGAACAAGTTCGGCAATCCAAAATTTGCATACGCACAACACGTCTTACTGTATCCCGCACTTATGCTAATTTCCACATTTTCCTGCCTTCCATTTTATGGTTGCTATCGTTGCTATTATCATCCGTCCTTAGCAATTGTCCGGCAGTGTATATATACACACATATAATCACTAAAATATTAAAAAGATAGCTGTATTGTACATCCCCCCACAAGTCATGGCCTTTCCTTTGCTTGGTGGCACATTTTGATAGTGCCAATTATCTTCAGACCGATAAAAAAAATGACTTCGCACAATATGTCAAATGAAATTAAACTTCATTGCCTATGTACAATATTTAATAAAATACGAAAGATATTTACAGTTAAAATACCCCACTAGCACTTTCGGGGTAACATTTACCCCATCATCAGGTGGAACAGAGGCAATGCAGCACTCCTTTATATAATAGTGCAACGATGCATTATGGGTATAAGTCATCAAATGTCACATGGGTCGTGACCGTTGCCATTATACCAGTGTAAAAGGTACTATTTCACAAATTATTAGTTTAACATATCCATACAAGAATTTTGTTACAAATACAAAGTTATGATCAATTTTATATATTCTTGGAATTGTTAATATATATTACTATCATTTAAAGTTCAGGTTGGTAATACACTCTTTCCAAATTTTTGATGTCCGCAGGCAAGTAGTCATTACAACATTTTTCCCCTAAAGCTTCGATGTACATACTTTCAACAAAATGCAGCGAATGTATATATGCTGGAGTGTTCAGTAGTCTAATGTTTTCCCAGTCTGGTTGTAGCATTCCATTTACCACATTCCTTGATAATGCTGTATTATTGCTGTTGGTTCGTATATCGTATTTGTGTTCCTGGACACTGATACCCAAACTTCATGTCAAGCCTACATACAGTATGGGAAAAATTAATAGCTACTCCGGAAATTTAGGAGGTTTTTGAGATTTGAGTGTTGCTACAAAAGTAAATATGCAGAGAATATGGACAATATGTACATAATTGGAAAGCATATTTTATGCAGAATCCAAATCAGGTTACAGAATGTGAGTAGCATAAATAGAACTCAGTTATGCGCAGAAATGTGCTGCGAAACAGAAATCATGGCAAAGTAACGGAATGACATGAAAAGAAATAACGTCCCTAATATTTTGTTGGGTGACCTTTGGATTTAACGACTGCTGCACATATCTTGGGCACGGAGTCAACCAAGTTACCCAACATCTCGGATGACACGCAGTTGCTCCAAACGTGAGTAATGGTGTTAATGAGTTCTTTACTTGTGGGGTGCCTGTCGTGCACCTTTATTTTGAGAATGTGCCACAAATTCTCTATTAGGTTCAAGTCTGGGGAATTACCAGGCCAAAGTAGAGGCACAACATTTCCTAAAGACATCACATAAGCTTTAATGCTTTTTGCATGGTGGCATGGGGCCGAATCGTCCTGGAAGATGTATGGTTGACCCTGGAACAAATCACATCAAGAAGGAACCATCTTGTCCTGGAGGATGATACTCTTGTACACCTGTGCATTAACAGTGCTGTCACACACATGGATTCTGCCCACTCCAACAGCAGCAAAACATCCCTAAATCATAACACTGGCTGGGTACTTTCTGGTCTTCAGTGTGCAAGAGGTATTCAACGCTTCTTTTCGTCAGCGAAACACTCGGCACCCCGCGTCGCTACATTCAATGTTCAATTTGGTCTTGTCGCTGAATAAAACTTGATGCCACCGATCAGTGCTCCAGTCCTTATGTTCCTTAGCCCATTCTACACATTTCTTATGTTGCACATGGGTTAGCAAGGGCTTAACCGCCCTATGAGATGTCAGACCCACATCACGTAACCTGTTCCTCACTGTTTGAGGACAAACAGCAACACCACAGCTCTTCCACAATTCTTTGGAAAGAACTGTTGACAATTGGAACCTGTTTCGCAGACATAACTGCTGCAAGGCCCTGTCAGTTCTCGCCACTGTTTTCCTTTTTCAGCCACATTTACCCAGCCTGCAATTGTTGATACCACCCATATCAGGATCTTCGCCAGGTGCCGTCCAATAGTGCTCTTGTGCACCCCAGTCATGCAGGCAATTTCGGTATTGCTTTTGCCACTGTTGCTTAATGTAACCATTCTGGAAGCCTTTTGTGGTGAAACATCACCAAATCTTCCCATACCTGCAACACAGTTTGTAATCGGAAAGGACAAACTTCAGATTTGCACTGCAGTCCAGAGCACGCACACACGCCTACACACACAGCAATGCAACCGACTACCTACAAGCACGGCGAAAACTTCGAGAATGACCCCAGGCACCTCGGCTGCCCTTTATATAGCATGTACCCGGACGTCAGAGAAAGCTCCGTCGCCTTGTACAACCACGATGACATTTCACATGACGACCTGTGCTTCCCTCGCAGCACATTTCTGCTCATAACTTGAGTTCTATTTAAGCTATTCCCATTCTATAACCTGATTTGGATTCTGCATAAATTTGCTTTCCAATGATGTACATATTTGTCCGTATTCTCTGCATATTTACTTTTGTAGCAACACTCAAACCTCAAAAACTTCAAAAATGTCCAGAATTGCTATTAATTTTTCCCCTACTGTAGTTGTTAACATGTTCTCCTGTTGAGGGGTCCAACAGTGGAATATTATACACACCCCATTTGTTCATAATATCTGTTGTTGCTCGATCCTTTTTAACTGATGATAGGAGGTTCATCGAGCGGGTGCCGAATTGTATGTTATGTTTTGAACAGATACGAGATAGTGTGTTAGTGATATGGGGGTGCTGATCCAATGCTCCCCACGAATCGTTTATTAGGCCTTGTATCTGGCTTCAGATTAATAGTTCCTCCACTTGATATTCTGGTGTACAATCTATTAACCATCGTCTTGGGGTATTCATGTTTATCCGCTAATTTGAAAATAAACTGTATCTCAGACTGGAAATTACTATGATTTGAAGAATGCATGAAGGCTCTTCTAAAAAAAAAATTGATAGCAGAAAATTTTTGTGGAGTTGGATGTGAAGAGTTAAACAGGATAAGGCTGTTACAATCGGTAGGCTTTCGATAGACACAAAAGGACAGTGAGTTAGTATTTGAATCACGAAATAAACAAAAATCCAAAAAAGGCAAAGAGAAATTAGATTCAAGTTCTATCGTGAGCTCGATAGTAGAAAATACTGATGAAGTGATGATAGTGAGTCAGCGGATTGTTTTAAATCATCCTTTGAGTGAGGCCAGAACACAAGGATGTTGTTGACGTACCTAAGGTATAAACTGGAAACTAAAGGGAATTCATTAAGAACAAAGTTATCAATGTATTGCAGCAGAATTTCTGCTAACACTACGGAAAGTGGGGATCCCATGGGGTACCCTCAGTTTGTAAAGTAGATTCTGTCATGAATCAGAATCTGCTTACAAACTGAGGGTTCCCCCATGACAGAATCTACTTACAAACCATCAACTTACAAACCAAGGGTTTCTTGACAGAATCTACTTACAAACCGAGGGTTCCCCATGGGATCCCCACTTTCCGCAGTGTTAGCAGAAATTCTGCTACAATAGATTGAGAACAAAGTTCTCAATGAATTCCCTTTAGTTTCCAATTTATACCTTAGGTACGACGACAACATCCTTGTGTTCTGGCCTCACTCAAAGGATGACTTAAAACAATTCGCCGACGCACTAACATCCCTTTATCAGTATTTCCTACTATCGGCCTCACGATAGAACTTGAATCTAATTTCTCTTTGCCTTTTTGGGATTTTCGTTTATTTCGTGATTCAAATACTAACTCACTGTCCTTTTGTGTCTATCGAAAGCCTATTGATTGTAACAGCCTTATCCTGTTTAACTCTTCGCATCCAACTCCACAAAAATGTTCTGCTATCTTCTTTTTTTTTTTTAAAGAGCCTTCACACATTCTTCAAATCATAGTCATTTCCAGTCTGAGATACAGTTTATTTTCAAATTAGCGGATAAACATGGATACCCCAGGATGATTGTTAATAGATTATAACCAGAATATCAAGTGAACGAACTATTAATCTGAAACCACATACAAGGCCTAATAAACGATTCTTGGGAGCATTGGACCAGCACCCCCATATCTCTAACACACTATCTCGTATCTGTTCAAAACATAACATACAATTCGCTACTCGCTCGAAGAACTTTCTATCATCAGTTAAAAAGGACCAAGCAACAACAGATATTATGAACAAATGGGGTGTGTACAATATTCCACTGTTGGACCCCTCAACAGGAGAACATATTAACAACTATGGAGGCTCAACATGAAGAAGTTTAGGTATCCGTGTCCAGGAACACAAATACGATATCCAAACCAACAGCAATAATACAGTATTATCAAGGAGTGTGGTAAATGGAATGCTACAACCAGACTGGGAAAAAGTTAGACTACTGAACACTCCAGCATATATACATTCACTGCATTTTGTTTAAAGTATGTACATCAAAGCTTTAGGGGACAAATACTGTAATGACTACTTGCCTGCGGACATATCAAAATTTGGAAAGAGCGTATTATCAACCTTAACTTTAAATGATAGTAATATGTATATTAACAATTCCAAGAATATATAAAATTGATCATAACTTTGTATTTGTAACAAAATTCTTGTATGGATATGTTAAACTAATAATTTGTGAAATTGTACCCGTTACACTGGTATAATGGCAACGGTCATGACCCATGCGACGTTTGATGATTTATACCCATAATACATCGTTGCACTACTATATAAAGGAGTGCTGCATTTGCCCCTGTTCCACCTGATGATGGGGTAAAGGTTACCCCGAAAGTGCTAGTGGGGTATTTTAACTGTAAATATCTTTCGTATTTTATTAAATATCGTACAGATGGTGAAGTTTCATTTTATCTTCAGATCAATTATGATTTGTTTCTCCATCCAACGATTTCATGTTGAACAGAGAGTATCTCCTTTTTATCATCATCATCATCATCATTGTCAACCATTATCAATCCACTGCTGGACGAAGGTCTCCCCAAGTTTCCTCCACAACGGTCTGTCTTGTGCCAGTCTCCTCCATGTCACACCCGCATACTTTCGAATTTCATCCACCCATCTCCTATGTGGTCTTCTTCTGGGTCTTTACCTGTCCCTTGGAATCCAATCTAAAATTTCGGCTGTCCATCGATGGTCTGTCCTTCTGGCTGTATGTCCAGCCCATTGCCATTTCAGGGATTTTACTCTGATCATGATGTCTTCCACTATTGTCATTTTTCTGATACACGAGTTCCTCTTCTTATCTCTCCTGGTTACACTAAGCATGCACCTCTCCATGCTTCTTTGAGTTGTCTGCAGCCTTTGTATGTCTCTTTTAGTTAAGGTCCACGTCTCTGCATCATACGTAAGCACTAGAAGGATGCATTGATCAAACACTTTTCTTTTAAGACATAATGGCATATTGCTCTTGAAAATTATGCTGTTTCTTCCAAAAGCTCTCCAGGCAAGTTTTGTATGCTGATTAATTTTTTCATCAATGTGCCCCTCACTTGATACCTGCTGTCCAAGATAAATGTGCGTGTCTGTTATCTCCAGCTTTTCTCCATCAATCGATAAATCTTCATTTCTTGTAAAAGCATTGAACATCACTTTTGTCTTCTGAAAGTTCATTTTTAATCCCACTTCTTTACTCTTGTCAGCAAGTTCCTGGATCATACTCTGCAGCTCTGATGGGGTAGTTGCAAAAATGACTACGTCATCAGCAAAATACTTGTCCCTATATGATCTCAGTTTATTGACAGTGTGCATGCTCATGGATCACCTGTTGACTGATTTTTATGGTGCCATTTCCTAGTATTCCTTAAAATTTAATTTTCCTTGATGTGTCATAAGATTTTTTTTTTTTTTACTTCTGTTTTACTTAGCTGTTTCCAAGACTAAGATGTTAAAAATGTTACTAATGGGAACTAAGGTCCTAGACATTTGCTTTTAAATATCAACAGTGCAAAGGTAAACATTTGGTTTTGATACTCTAAAGAAAATTTACACCCACAGGAAATGTTGCAAAACTTGATATGCTACATCAGTTTTCTTCAGCATTCTGCATAAAGAATTATTATTTTTATCTGAGTTTCATATTAAATTTGTTATTAAACAACATTCTATTTATTTGTAAGATCCTTCACAAACACTTTCTTTTATGAACCTACGTAAATACAACTACAAGTCACAAAAATAGGCAAATTTTTTCATCAAATACCTACAAGTTGATGGATGTTGCCCTAGAGAAAATTCATATGCTTGTACAAGACATCAGGGGGCCAATTTTAGCTATTTAGTAGATGCCATAGTGTGCACACAGCCATCACTAGAGTGGTGCAGGGCTCTCCTTAAACAATTATAAAACATTTTTAACTTGTGTGTTTAAATATCAACAGTGCAAAGCTCTGTATTTGTTCACAATTGTTGTATCTCTGCTTTGAGATTAAAATAAACTAAATACAACCATTCGCTTGCAAATCTTATATAGTGAAACACTGAAATTGCAATGCCCTGAAGGAATGACTGTAAGTGCATGCAAATAAGTCAGCAGCTAAGACCAAGTTATGCACATGATTAAGACATGGTGTTGATCCAGCTGCAGTATTGGCTGATACAGGGTGTTTCACTCATTACTTTACCCGGCATTTTTGCAATAACTGTAAAAGGAATGAAGATATCGTAACAAAATTTGAACTGGACTTACCTTAGACTGTGAGAAAGCAAACGGAAGTGGCGTGTAGTTGTGCCGGCGTCATGATCAGAGAGAAGTGGCAGCGCTAGTGTATTGTGACTTCCCATTTTTTGGCAACTGACAATCCCCATGCGACACAAAAAGATCCCCTATATACAGCAAAGATCCGTGTTTGGTGTGCAATGTCACAGCGGCGCATTATTGGGCTGATCTTCAAAACAACCATCTTGACAGCAGCTTACATGGAAATTTTTCAGACCTTCGTGAATCAGTTGGATGATGAGGAATTATCCATTGGATATTTCCAGCAAGATGGAGCAACATACCATAACTTCGTGTGCCAGCATGGCCGAAATTGGGTCATTTTTCGAGAACAGTCATTTCGAAGGGACTCTGGCCTCCGTGGTCGCCAGATTTGATGCCACTCGATTACTTTCTCTGGGGCTACCTGAAAAGGTAGAGTTTACGGCAATAATCAACAATCCATCGCCGCATTGAAATCCAACATCATTCTCAGGCAATTTCTGGGGACATACTGACTTGAACCTTCCAAAATATTGAGCGTTGTGTTCAGCTCTGCCTAGACGCAAATGGTGACCATTTCCAACACATGTTATGATGCCATCTCCTTTCTCACAGCCTAAGGTAAGTCCAGTTCAAATTTTGTTATATCTTCATTCCTTTTCCAGTTATTGCAAAAAAGTCGGGTAAAGTAGCGAGTGAAACAACCTGTGTAATCAAAAACACCTTTGTCATAAAGTCACAACTGAGACTGATTTTCTTGCGAGAAAAGTCTTCCAAGTTTCAATTTCAAGGAGGAAGCAAACTTCGTACAGAACGCCAAGAAACCAAATTTACTGACCATATTTCTAGCTGAGTGCACTTCAGATGAGATACATTACTGGTTTCCGAGAGGGTGAATGGACAAATCCCCATTGCACAGTATTTGGGACCTGACAATGCAACAAGACACTGCTATTGATGTTTTTGAGAAAAGGTACGCCCTGTCATCTGCCTGGAATCGGAGCACACATGACCACACCATCGTATGATTGTTTGATCCAGTGACAATTTTCCTCCACCCCTATAGCTACTTTTTTTACCATCAGAAGAGAGGTAAATACTGCTTTAGCTAGTCCCATAACAAAACAGATCCTATATCAAAGATTGACAGAGGCAGGACTTCAAAGCATGGTCCCCCCCACTCCCTTGCTTGCCCCTATCCAATGATAACCATTGCCAATGTCTGAAGTGATTCCATGGTGAAATGAACTAGTGAACAAGCTCAAATAAATTACCCATCAATTAGAGATAATGCAGTCAGTCGTGTGATCTTCTGTGATGAACACTGTGTTTATTTGGGGTCTGATGATCACAGGGTTCACACAAAAGTCATGGAGGAGAACAAACTAATTAAAGAGTCATTGTCCAGTGACATAAAATGCGAATGACAGGGGTTGTGGTCAAAATACCACACAGTTCCTTGTGTTTTTACATTTACATATTTTGTATTCAGTTACTACAATTTTCATGTTTTTTCAAGGTGACTGAATTTTAAATGTGCTTATCTGATACTTCAAGAGTGCAATCTTTCACTGTCACTGCTAGCTTGCCTTACTGCTACTCAGTCAGCAGGTGTCATGAAGGGTTACCTGCTTCTTTTTATTGATTTATTTTGCTGTAATCCACTTCCAGGAAGGGAAAATACCAGATATGCACTAATAGTATATTAATTTGCAACACTGCACTTCTGCCATAAGCTGGTTTTAATTCTGGATAAGCACATCATATGCTTTATCCAGAATTAGAATCAGCTTATGGTAAAAGTGCAGGGTTGCAAATTAAATCACTATTAGTGCAACTCTCCTAATTGTAGAACTCAATAAAGAGACATGAAAAATCCTGTCTTTCAAGATCATCTATGAAATTCATTTATAAGCCCCTGGATGATTCCATGCCAAATCAACCAGTCACTCAACCTGACCATTTCAGATTTCAATGAAACCTTCAGGGATCATTCTCAACTAGTAATATAAATGAGAATATATTTTTATTTTTTTTTATCTCATTAGGTTTTCAAGTAATTAATTAATTTTTGAAAAATTGTCGTTTTTTGGCTTGCATAAACTTTTTCAATCTTGAATTTCTCAAGTTCTATAAGGCCTAGAGAATTGTTTGACCCTTCATTTTAAAGAATTTCATAAGTTTTAATTTGATATGCAACTTGACTATGATTGGCAAAAAAAAAATTTAATATTTTTAAGATAGTGTTTTTTTGTTGTTTTTTTTAAATGTGTTTTGTAATATTATAAGCTTTTAATTCTGAAACTTTTAGAGTAGGATCTCAATAGGATCAGGAGTTATGGTACCAATGGTATTGTTTTAAATACCAGTTAGGGCTACATTGCTACGTTTAGCTTAGCTTTCGTAAGATAAGAAAAAAAAAAATACATTGGCTATAAGGTAACCAATTTACATTAGGGTCTATTACAGATAATGATTTACTAAACCTACAGACAAATTAGGGATAGCATGTGAGTACATAGTCTGCTAATCACAGGTGTCCTTGGCGCAAGCCTGTACAGACTTGTCTGATTCATGTTCTTGCAGGAGTATGACTGATGCCCACTCTAGCTCAACTTTTGCTTAGTTTCCTCTAAGATCTCAGTGAGGCAATGTTACTTAAAGTGTTTCACATAAAAATATGATTTTTATAAGTTAATAGTTTTTTTCAGTGGAAGTGAAATAAGTGTGTTTTGTTAAGTAATAAGTTTAACCATTTTTGACATCTTTGTTTGGAACAACTAGACCTCTGTCCAGTTCAAAAGTACAGTCAGTTCTATTTAGTCTCAAAAGGCCTATTATTATATAAGATTTTTTTTTATTGTTTCAGACAATTTGACTTGCACTATTATTTATAATTTTAACTCTACTCTATTATTATTAGGACTCTGTGACAATATGGGTGAACCCAGTACATCAAAGCATTTTTTGGTATATTGTTGTAACCCATTTAAGAAACCTGGTTATAATTATTATAAGAAACAATTGAGATACGTAAATGAAAATATTTTGAGACATAATGCCAATTTACATGAAGGTGACAAGATATGTGATGGGTGTTTTAAAGCTTTACTAAAGCTTCCAGAGATTTTAACTGAGCAAGAAGGCTTGCATTCAGACAGCTCAGAATCACAAGACCATTTGAATGTTCCTGAAGTACCTATAAAGGGTACTCAACAATTTCACAGTTACAGTCCTGTGAATTAGACTAGAGTTTTAGTGAAAAGCTACTCATTTTCAGAGGAATCAAGTGTAGAAATAGTTTCAGCTGATGACACTGATGATGATCTGGACATTAATGATATAGTTGGCTTTGTTACATGTCAATACTCAGACAACTGGTGGTTAGGTTGTGTGTTAGGAATAGAAAGAGATGAAGTAAAAATAAGTTTTTTGAAACCACATGGCCCTTCTCCATCTTTCAAATACCCACAATTTACTGACATACTAGTTGTGCATAAAAGTGAGGTTTTAACAAAAGTTGATCCTACAACAGCTACAGGAAGAGTTTATCGACTTGCAGACTCAGAAACCAAAAAAGGCAAACAAGAAATTATTTGTTAAATTAAAGAAGAACTAAGAGGTCGCTATTTTGGCGTAATTACAACTCTGAGTGCTAACTAAAAAAAGCTTTTATTAATTTTACCAGGTAAAACTTTTAGCCTGTTGGGACTATCCTTCCCTTGTTTTAATGTTTGACTATGTATTAGTATGATGTTTTATGTAGATTTTAAAACTCAGTGTCTGTTATCATGTAAACACACTAAAACAAGAATTATAATTCATTATTACTTGCACAGTAACTTTAAGTTTTTTGCCATAGCTCCCGATCCCATTGAGATCCCACTCTAAAAGTTTCAGGATTTAGAGCTTATATTACAAAAAAAAAAAAACATTTTTTTCAAAAATTTTAAAAAACACTATCCTAAAAAAATAAATTTTAATTAAAAAAAAACTTATTTTCACCAACATAGTCAAGTTGCATATCAAATTAAAACTTATGAAATTCTCTTTAAAATGAGTGGTCAAATAACTCTCTGGGCCTTATAGAACTTGAGAAATTCAAGATTGAAAAAGTTTATGCAAGCCAAAAAATGACGATGTTTCAAAATGTTAAAAATTAATTACATGAAAATCCAATGAGATAAAAAATATATTCTCATTTATATCATTAGGGAGAATGATCCCTGAAGGTTTCATTGAAATCTGAGATGGGGTCAGGTTGAATATTGAAATTTTTTTGGTTGATTCGGCATGGATGACCCCCCCCTAATGTTATTTAACTCTTCATATGACAGTATAAAATCAATCGTTTGCTACTTAAAAAACCAGATAAGTAAAATGAACCCAAGGCAAAGTGCTAAGACCTCTGCAAGTGATTTTTTTAATCCACAATTACTTATACAACTAGGGCATGAGACCTCATTTTCTGTTCAGAGCAAACAAAGCACAGCTAGTTTTTGATTTCTGAGTTCTGGAACCTAATGCCAATACAAGGAACAACCCAGGAGGCATTTGATGCCATTGGTTGGTAGCTTTACAAAAATATTTTTAGCTCAAACAGGATCCTCACAAAACTATTGTTAGCTCAAACGGAATCTTCAAAAAACTATTTTTAGCTCTAAGGGAATCTTCACAAAAACAGGTTTAGCTCAAATGAGATTTTCACAAAAACAGTTTTAGCTCAAATGAGATTTTCACAAAAATATTTTGAACTGTAGAGTTATCATTACAAAATACTTTCAATAAAATTTTACTTTAACAGAAATATTTTTATGTAAGATGTACTTGAATATTGTCATATTTAACTAATGTGGGACTTTTTTTGGGAGGGGAGAGGTGGCTTCGGACTTTCTCTTTTAAACCTGAATTGACCTTGTGGTAAGAAACATATGGTATCTATTTGCATGAATATAATAGTAGTAGTGTGGTTAAAAAAATCTGGATGAAAAGTACGAGAACAATTCTCAAACCTTTTCTTTAGATTGCACCTCTTGGTCATGACTAAAAGTGTAATGTACCCCCCAATGAAATTTCCCCAAATGACAGGTTTCAAATTTTTTTATGAATACCTGGCAAATTATTGAGGCAGTTTTAATCTATTGAAAAAAACACATCTGTAATAAAAAATATTTGAAATGTGGCAAAGCTATTTAAAGAATCCTACTTTTATTACCTTAATATTACCGCTTATTGAGAATCATTATGACCAGTTGAAAAAACATAATTTTATTAAGAGAAGTTTGCAGAAAAATCTTATCTTCAATAAGTCATTCAAAAATAATGAACAAAAAAAACGGACAGTAATTTTTCTAATCAAAATTATTACTCTGGAGTTGAGAGATTATGAATCCTCAAGGTTTTTCAGTGAGAGGGGTGTGCCTGCAAGGCTTCACACAGCTTTCTGATGTCTGGGTGTCCAGTAGATACTTTCAAGCGGAGGTCCTGCTCCAAATTTAGCCTAATGCAGTACTTTTTTTCCAGGTACACCATGGATGAAAAACTACTCTCACAGATACGTTGTGGAGAAAAGTATCATAAACTTCATGGCATGGCCAGCGATTTGTGGAAACTCGTTCGGTCTTTGCAACCACAAGTCTGTCAAAGATGTTTTCTTGAAACTGGATCTGGGTTTCATCACAGGACAGTTCAATAATTTTTTCCTTTTCTTTTGTTGAAAAGAAATCTGGTAGCCTGAAGTATTCCACTGCAGAAAAAGGGTCTCACATCCAGAACTGGCTGTCTAAAATCTCAGAAAAATATTCATCAAAATCTTCAATCAAACCCAAACAATGCTGTTTTACGTAGTTGACAACAGAGCCATGAAGTTCAAGTTCATTTTGTTCTACGAAATTTTCTAAGAATGGAAAGAATGACAGTTGTCCATTCACAACTTCTGTTGCTGCAAATTGAAGTTTGTTTTTTTCAAAGATTTTATGTTGTCATGAACCATAAAGGGTGTTGTGTATTTACCCTGCATTCTTGCTCATTCAGCCACTGGAAGATATCAGCCAAGAAAGCTAGCCTGCACAACCACTGTTCATCTGTAAATCTGTCACGAAGCTCACACTTACTGTCAGAGACATACAAACGAGAAAGACAATTTCCTTTGGAAAGCCAGAGGAGATGTCTCGCTACCCATTTCTTCACACAATATTGCAAATAATCTGGAATTGCCTGCTTTTGATTTTATGAAATTAATGGTCTTCACTGCTTCTTGCAATACTATTTTTGTACCATTTGGGCATTTCCTGGCTACTACAGCCTTCCTGTGAAGACTACAGTGGACGAATTTTGCCTGTGGCGCAACATTCTTCATTTGGGAAAACGCACCACTATGCCTGCCAGTCATAGCTCGTGTACCGTCGGTGCAAACTCCGACATACTTCTCCCAGTCTACACCATGCTGAGTTATAAAGCCATTAAGAGTGTCAAATATCTCCTGTACCGTTGTCTGATATAGAAGCTCCTTGGAGAACAAAATGTATTCTGCCACATCAGGGGTAGTATCAATATATCTAACAAATGCTAGCAACTGAGCCATATTTGCGGAATCCGTACTCTTGTCTAGCTGTACAGCAAAATATTTTGCTGACTTCAGTTTACTGATGAGTTGTTCCTCCAAATCATTAGCCATACTTGAGATCCTGGGAGACAAAGTGTCATTGGACAGGGGATAGCATCCAGCTGATTTGCTTGTTTTTCACCAATAATTTTTTTTTTTTTTATTGGAGGCTTAACGACCACCATGAGCAACTCAATGAGCTATAAGCAGTCACCCATCCCTAATTTAGGGTCACTGGTTCCAGGGAAGGGAAAGAGCCATTGCCATAAGACAAGCACAAAATCCATGCCTCACTGGGATTTGAACCCAGACCTCTTTCGGACGAATGATCAGAGGCCATCGTTTAGACCTCTGTGCCACCGAGATGGCCCAATAACACTTGATACCATGTCTTTGGCAGCAAGCAGTAAATATAACTCGCCATTAGTGTGGGGTTTTCTAGCCCTTTCTAATCTTAAACTGATTCTGAATTACGCTTCAAGGATTTTCATATTCAGAGATGAAAAAGAGGCAATATTTTTGTTTACCAGATTTTATTTCTGCTTCCTTTTGCTTAAAAAACTCAAGTGGCTTATTTTCCAGGTTCCCATGTTTCGTATGAAAATGCCTTTTTAGTAATGATGGCTTCATTGAATTGTTGGAAAGGGTCTCATGACAAATAGCACATAGGGGTGTAGGTTCTGACTCATTTCCTGCATAAGAAAATCTTAAAGACAAGTATTTTGAATCATACTTTCTTACCTAAGGCTGAGATTTCTTCTGATGAGTAATCCTAAGTGAAGAAGGTCCAGCTTCCATTGCCTCACCAATGTTTTTACAATTATCATCTTCACCACTGGTAACCTCACTTTCCATTTCGAGTCTTTGCTTTTTAACAGGCCGGATTTGTTTCATTAGCCCCTTATCCATCTTGACCAATATGAGAAAAGGATAAAAAAAAAAAAAAAAGAAGGCTTCAAGCTCTGCCAATCTACTTGTTGGAGTTTCGTTTGAAGCCTGACTGAGAAATGATGCAACCGCAAGAGGACGCTGAGGAAAGACGCCAGGAGGAGAAGAGGAAGTTGTTGTTTGGAGAGGCGAAAGATGTACTTATGTATTACAGTTATGTGTTTTGTTTTAGATTAGAATTAGATTTTAGAATAAATCTGAGTTAGTATAGTTTATTACGTGTGAGTAATGCAAGTAATGAATTATCACTATCATCAGCAGGAGGAGATGCCAAAAGCTAAGAGAGTTAGTTATGCAACCTTGGTTATATTAAAGGAGACATATGTAACTAAGTTGTAATATTTTACTACTCTATCATTTGTGAAACAAAAACAACAAAAATTCAGTACAAATTCTACTACGTAAACTCACGACTCTTTATTTTCAACACGTGCAACTGACATCAGTGATGCCAAACATTCCATCCTGTTACAGTTACACAAGTCTTCAAATTTCACCTGAAAACTCCCTAAATTTGGTGAAAAGTGCCTATGTTGCAATCGTGCTGCCATCTGTTTTCAACCTGTGAAGTAACTATTATAATTTTTTGTTTTAACCATTATATTGTTTTTTCTTTATAAATTGTAGCACATCAAAACACAGTATAACAAGAAATAGAAATTAGTGCTTTTATTTACTTATTCATACACGTGAATACATAAAAACTATTTTAAAATGTTCTAATAAATAAACGATTATAGTTAGAATTTTTTAACAAATTTCATTAGTCTGTGAGAGCTGCTCACGTACCCCTGAAAGTAGAGCACTGTACCCCTGGGGATACGAGTACCACTGGTTTAATTAATTATTTTCTCCTCATTGAAGAAATGGGTGAACTGAAATATATATATTCGGTGGTGCTGCATGTCTATTTAGGTTGGGTGTGCTCTTATGGGAAAAAACATGCAAAATTTTATTATGTATCCTGAGCTGCAAAATTCGTGCATTGATTTTGAACATACGAAAGCATTTTTTTTATTTAGCTGTCATCTAATAACTTCGGTAAAGATCTTTACATACACTCCATTGTAAAAAAAAAAAAATAATTTCCTGTGCAAATACTAGAGTGATGAACGAATTTTGGTATTTTTCTTTTATATAAGTTTTAAGGAATTTTTAGAAAAATTTTAGGAAAATTTTAGGAGTGTATTTCAATAAAAACTAGATGTATATTTGTATACATCTAGTAAAACAACTTTGTATACATTGTAAAGAGTTTGCTTCACACCCTTAAACCATATATACTGATAGACTGCGCATGACATCAAAATTTCTGGCTCCAACATAAAATCACATGACATCAGTCAAAAAGATGGGTTACACCTGCTGTGCTTATGGTTGCTCTGAGCGATATAAGTAAAGGAAGTTCTATGATTTTTCATGGGTAAGAAACGAATTAAATACCTAAGTCAATAAAGTTCAATTACTTAACCAGAAACTTGCAGCTATTGATATAAAAATATAGTAACTTAAGAAAAAAAAATGGAATGCATGTTCCAAATTCTTCGCAAATGTTCATCACATTATAAATCACGAAATGTAAACAACCCAATAATGCATGTATATAGCTCATAAGTAAACTTACCTGAAGAGTTTTCATTATATATGAGGCGCATTCACATAATACACCGAAAACACTGAAGTTCTGCAGCGTAAATTAGTAATCATAACAGCATTTTTACACGAAATTTGGAGTCTGATGATGACGTGCCCAATGTTGGAGCCATGGCGGCTTTGATGCAGCTATTGCCAATGCGCAGTCCATTAGTATATATGGTCGAAGTTCACACCCAAATTTTTTGCATAACGTCTAATGTCTAAAGTTTAAGTATGATTTACTTCTAATGTTCAGTTCTTATCTTTTCACGTGTTATCATATTCAAGTATATTTACCACATTCAAGTTTCACTTTGAACATTTTGTTGTTGTTGAACCAGAAGCAATTCACGATTTTCACAGTAAAGTTTTCAGGTTTCACATTAAATTATAATATCCTAAAAAGGTAATTGAAAACCAAGAACTATGTACAACTGTTCACTGAATTACTTTTTTCATATTATTGTTTTAACCTTTTCCTGATAAGCCTATCTTTTTCTGCTTCCACCACAACTAATTTACTTTCAGTTTTCTTTATTTCAGCTGAACCTTGTATGATCAAGTTAGAGGCAACTGCTATTTCAACAGTATTTTGTTTTTCTACAGCTTTTCTCACTCTTTCTGTTCCCTCTTGAATTACTGCTAGGGAGGCTTCTTTATCTTCTTTAAGCCTATTTATTTCTGCATCATTTTCTTTTATTTTGTCATCAAACTCAGCTTTTCTTTTTTTCTCTAGCTGCTTTTCCTTATTTTCCCTCTCTTTCTGCTTCCTTTCTTTTACCTTTTTTGATTCTTCTTCCTTCAGCTTATCAACATACTCTTTATAAAATTTATGTGAATCACAAACACTATTTAACAAATTTCTTGTTATGGGAACTTTACTTACACATCCATAGTGTTTAATGGCCCCTTTAACTATTCTTAATGATGTTATAGTTGAGTCTTTTAAGTTAGCCTTGTCCTTCCTTAACAGAGCAGTGTTAACCGAAAATCCCCTTTCTGCATCAGCATTACCATGAGGTAAAACTAAAATTGACTTGATGAGTTTAGCAAGATTTGAGTATTTTTCTTTTCCGCTAGAGTCTTTAATACTAAATATATTACGCCAGTAATGATCAATCCGCACTGGAATATATGCCCTTCCTCTGAAAATTTCACTAGTTCATCTAGAGTTGGCTTATCGCAATTTAAAAGTTTCCACTCTTCTCTTACTCTATCAATTTGTTCCTCAGAAAGATGCAAAACACTTGAAATTCTGGTTATTTCCAAAAGTCCTTCAGTGACTGAAAGTTGAGTTGACTCTTTCTTTGGTTCTTTTACCTTTAAAACTTCTATGTCTCTTAGCTTTTGATTGCAGAATGGCAAATTTGACTTTAAATATTTTGTGGTTGCAGTTAGTGATGATCTTACATCTAAGAGAAATAATTTCTGTCTGGTCTCCTGAACATTCCTGAGGAGATTTTTTGTCTTCATACCAACTTCTAACTGCCCTAGTTTTTCCATGAATTTCTGTTTTCAAAATCTACATTCTTTAGGTCTTCTCCAAATTTCCCTGCAATAACATCATCTTGAATAAACTGAGCCATAACATTCCTCATTAAAGTATTTAAATCAGAATATAACTGGTGTATTTTTGGTTCTTCACTCTGATAACATAATGAAAACTTTTCAAAATTTTGGTGTGAAAATGAAATTAATGCTAAATAGCAAGGAGTTAGCTCATTTTTCAGGAAACAGTGAATTCTTTTATACCTTGCCGAATTGCGTAGTTGTTTTTCAAATATTTTTTGAGATGGCAAGAAGTTTAAAAATATTCTGTAATATTTAGCCATTGATCCAAGAGCCTCTGGGCTACAGAACTAACGGTTAATCATCTGTTGCTGACATGACTCAAAAGAAATTTGGCTGTGACCAATGTTATATCCTCGACAGATTTATAATCCTCTCGTCTTGCAGCACTACTCTTTAAAAAGTAATGCATATCAGTAGCAAATTAGTCAAAATCTATATTTAAGCTTGTCAAAAAATTTGTAAATGCATTACTAACATGCAGGTTGCAAAAACCTAGTTCCAAAGATTTCTGGCCTGTTTCTTGTTTTACAACTTCATTGAATTTGCGTAAAAAGCACTTATTTACATTTGGGCTGTCCATGGATACACAAATAATTCTGTTCAACAAAATATTGAAGGATGATAACACATCAAGAATTTCTTTTAGCAAAATATCTGCTGTTGCATGACCCAAAAAAATGCTTGTTAGGTATCGGCAAGAAACTGAATTTATTTCTGAAGACCAGTACCTGAGATACACATCCAACTGCGGTTTCACTTGTGTATTTGTAGTTTCATGAAATGCTATAGTAACCTACACATCCAACTGCCATTTCACTTGTGTATTTGTAGTTTCATCAAATGCTATAGTAACCTTTCCAGGGCTACTAGATGCAATGTCTTTTTTCAAATCCTCTTCAAAAAAATTTGACAATCCATGTGATATCACATCATAAGCAACTTTTTTTTCTTTAAGTTGCATTTTGGCTGCAATAGCAGAATCAGGAAACATTTCTTTGAAAAGTTCCACTGTTTCAGTGCATGAAACAAAAGACATTGTCCTTAGCAACTTTCATGGCCCATAATGCTTCGGCTTTAGCCAACTGTAAATCATGACTCAGTACTTCACTAATATTTGTTTTGGGCTGAAGATCCCGTCCTCCAAAGGCTTTCAGGATGGACTTATTTTGAAATTTACTTTGAAATTTCTGCAAATGTTTTTTTTTCCTTTATGATGCGCTTTTACTTGTGAAAAGCCACTATTAGAAATATTGAAAATTTCTGAACACAACATACACTTAGCAGAAAATATTGTTTCAGCTGCAGAACACCATTCTTTCAACTTCACTTCGTCCAATTCTTTGGCGAGCCACGCATCTTGAAATTTCGTTTTGGATTTAGGCATCTTAAACACTTGTATTACTAACCAGAAAATGAAAGGGAAGTACAAAAACATGTTCCAATATTGCAAAACCAGACAACTTCCCGAAGTTTGGCTGCGAGGATGTCAGAAGATAGAAAAAAAAAAAAAAGCAAGTCACCACTAGAGAACTGAACCTGCACACAGCACAGAGAACACCATAAAAGACGCAAAACCAGAAACTATCATACGCATCTCACGCAAGTTCAGTCAAAGCGAGTCGGAGCCGAGATATATTGCGCATCGAAGGTCGCTGGCGCCGACGCACGATCGAAGGTCAATGATCACGTGCTCTACTGCCTGCCACGATAACACTCAGCTACCATCCCATCGTCATTACCGGAGGTTACGGAAGGAGACCACATGTTTCCTCTTTGCTTCCACCCACCTGCGGTTTACAATAACAAAACATCAGCAGAAAGAGGAGGTTCCACGAGGCATGTCCAAAAATAAAGTACGATCTTCTGCGTGTCACGGAGCTCGTCTGCAAAGCGCAAACCAGGGGTGAAAATGACCCCTCCCCTTTTCCCTTAGATCTCTTGTTACTCTTGAAAACTGTCCGAAGGCACAAAAGTGGAGCGCCCGCCCCGAAGCAAGTGCATCTCGATGGCGTCATTTTCCCTCCCTTCAGCAGCACAGCATATAAGCTGTGTTTCTACAATAACAGGTCTTTTTACCTTACCGTAATGGTAAATTTATTGGCGTTAATAACGGCTGTATTTTTAATAAATAAGCTTACGAAAATTTTAGGAAGAATAGCAAATTTTAGGTATAATTTTAGGAATTTAAGGAGGGTCACAAAATATTAGGAATTTTAGGAGGAATGCGATCCCTGCACACTGATTCACACAGCGACGAAAAAACAGAAAAACAGTAAATCGTAGCAGAACGTTGAATTGTGTTTATGACTCCATGCCATTCCAAACGCAAACAAATACAACCAGTGGTGCTTTTTTAAGCGCACACACCCTGGGAATTTAAACCTCTACGTTGAAACCATGAGGAAATAAAAACATGACCTGTTGCACCATCTGGAGAGCTTTGAATTACAGTTGCTTTAACGACTTGGGGTATCCATTGGTAAAATAGCACTCCTGCAGCTGCAAATATTACTACATTTTGTTTACTACCCAAAGCAACGAAACTTCTGCTCTTCGTGAAAATATTGCACAAGGGAATTAAGTTTAGCGGACAAACTTCAGCGAGTCTTATAGGAAATACATAAAAAGGAAAAAGACAATAACAGTAACTGGTTGCATTGCTCCATGGGAATCAAATGGTGCTCATTTTCGGTAGCACACCCTGAGAGTTCCACTCTTACGTTAGAAACCATAGGGAAATAAGAACGTAACATGATGCAGCACGATCTGGGGAGGACTTGAACTACAGCTGCTTTAAGGTCATCAGGTGTGCGCACACGAAACATCACACCCCAGGATTCTAGCACAAATGTGATATGCTTACTGAATGAACCTTTTCTTCTTAATGAAAACACTATGTGGGAAATTAACTTTAACCACAACTCGAAGCCTTAGGACGAACACTGGCGAGTTTTATTAAAACTAAATTCGAAAAAATAATATCGATGATATAGGTTACATTGCGACTGTCTGGGTGTGCGCCGCACACCTAGCACACCCCAAAAATTCGCCCCTGATATATATACACAGTCGAGTCACATTGTGACCACCTCCTACTTTTGACATCAACAGCACGTAGCCAATGAAAGAAGGCACATTTCGTGAGTTGGCTTGGAGGGTATATAAGGTTCGCCGTAGGCATTCTGAAAACCTATCACTCGTTGCTGTCATGGATAAAAGAAGCGATTTATCAGATTTGCAAAAAGAGATGATTATCGGCTTTTGGGCCAAGGGTGGCAGTATTTCTGAAACAGTGCAGTTTGTGAATTGTTTGCGTGCTGCTGTGGTTAAAGTGTATTGCGATTGGAGAAATGGCATCATTGTGAATAAGTGATATGGAAACTGCGGAGCACCATGTGCCATTGATGTGAGAGGTGAACATCGGCTGTGAAGGTGCGTAGAGCAACTCACTAAAGCTACAGTAGTGCAACTCACTGGCCGAATGAACCAGGGAGCTACCGGAAGTGTGTCTGAAATGAGTCGAGACCATTTCCATCTCAATTCAGGCAGGCATGACCAACATGTGTCAGTTGACCACCTCCAATTTTTTTTTTTTTTAATTATGGTAGCTACTCCTAATAGATGTGTAAAAGTACTGCAAAAGGATTTTTCACAAAAACAATTTTTTGGTCGAGCTATAGCATTTTGAAAATAGGCAAAAAAATACACTCGTGACGAAAATCATGTGAAACGCCAAATTTTTAAGTGCACACTGCTCCTGAACTACAACAGGTAGACTAATTTTTTTTTTATTTTAAAGCTATTGAATTGGCCTTTCTTCAGATTCTTTTTTTTTTTTTTTTTTGATTGGAGGTTTAACTACCACCGTGAGCAACTCAATGGGCTATAAGCAGTCGCCCGTCCCTAATTTAGGGTCACTGGCTCCAGGGAAGGGAGAGAGCCAGTGCCGTAAGACAAACACAACATCCATGCCTCACCGGGATTCGAACCCGGACCCCGTTCGGACGAATGATCAGAGGCCATCGCTTAGACCACTGCGCCACCGGGGCGGCTTCTTTAGATTCATAGAAATTGGTCAAACAAATGTTGCCAAGTGGCAAAAATATTTATATTTATTACAAAAAATTTTATTTTCCACAAATTTAGGATTTCTTTTTTTTTTAGGAAGAAGACTTATCAGGTCGGTAAGTGTGCCAACCTGCACCCCTGCTAGAGTTGACTTAGCAGTAATTTTATTTTTTTCTGTGATGCTTGTAACTCATAAAATTAATTTTTAAAATATACAAAATTTCAAAAAATCAACATTTTTGAATTGCAATATCTCAAAAAAACCCATTTTTTAAAATTCTGAAATTTTGTCCAAATAATGTCCTAATGTTAGGTAGTTTACTGGGGAGTCAGGTTACTGGATTGTTGTCTTGACATTTTCTTACATATTTTTTAAAAACGACACTTTTTTTCAATTTTTTTTTTTTTCCAATTTTTGAAAAATGGCACTTTTTTTTTTTTTTCAAATTTTTGAATTCAGTGAAAAAATGAGAACTGTAAACATTTAGTAAATTTTTAATAGCAGGAGAACACAATTCCCGGCAGGGCTCACACTTTAAGCATTCGCCAAGTTGCCAAATGTGACTACATCCAAAAATGGCGATAAAAAAATTAGTAACAGTGAAAATGGTGGTGAATGATTTTATGAAACTTAGGCAATTTTTGACTCATGGGTAAACTACAATTTGCAGTAATTTTGGGGCTAAATTGCAGCTGATATGGTTTCAAAGTTTAATTTTCCAAAGCTGTGGTGCTGAAAATGGTACTGCCCAGTGCAATTATTATGGAGTACTGTGAAACACCTATCAGGGCTGCTTGAGAGTCATTGGGGGAGTCAATAAAAATAAGAGCTACTGAAGGTGGGGGATATCGAGAGGGAAGAAACTTCTGTAATTTATAATGAGCGGATCCAGAGAAATGGGATAGCAGAGGTTAAACAGTCTGCAGTATATAGTCCAGTGTTGGTGTTGCACTTTGACTTTGCTCAAAACTGATCTGTAATTCTACCTGATGAAGTGCAAAGTCACTACTGGCAAACAATGTTCAGATCTCACTCTTTACATGCATTGCATACTTTCCAAATGAGATTAAGTCTTTTGTGGTAGCATGCAATGATATAAGCCATGACACAGCACATGCTCTGTGTGCCATTCTGCTCATAAAAAGTGAAATTGCTAAGAGTTGTCCTTTGGAAGAATTTAAAACAATTGCTTACATCTCAGATGGAGCAGCCAGGCACTTCAAAAACAAATATCAGTTCTATGAACTTATGAAGAGGGACACAAATGTAACAAGGAAGTGGATCTTCTCAGACACAGGCCAATGCAAGAGTGCATGTGATGATGTGGGTGGCCTGTGCAAACATTTTGCTACTAAATTCAACTTACAGAAAGAGGCTTCACAAGTTATAATAAGAGATGCACCTTCATTTGTTGACGCTGTCTCCCCCTTGATCAGAAAGACTAAACTTCTACTCCTCACAACTTATGAAGTTCAATCCTATCCAACCAGCAAAGTAAAAGAGTGGGACACAGTAAAATCTGTTGTTGAAATACAGTCACAGCATTCTAGGTTAGTACAAGGAAATAAACCATCAATGGCCAGAACAGTCCGGCACCCACATAAAGCAGTGCAATTTTCAAGCCAACAAAAAAAGAACCCATTTTCTGTGAATCATTTTTAAATAGGATAATTTATAGGATGCATTTATGACGATAACTGGTGGATGGGTGGGACAGATTACAAACATATCTAAGAATTCGAGGACATAACAGTAGTTTTCATTGGCAAGAAAACAGGTCAAGTGTCCGGTGCCCTTAAAAAATGTACTTCTAAAGGTGAATGCCCCAACGCCTGTTGGGCGTTCTGCACGACTTCATACCTTTGATAAGAAGGAAATCAATAAAATCCAGAAGCTTTTCTCAGTTTCAATAATTTGTAGTTATGATGGTAAGCTCTTAATTTTTATTTCTTTTGAGGCCTTTAATCTTAACTGCAACTGAGATAATGTATTGTATGTGTACAGACTATGGATTTGAAAAAAAATTAAACATGTACATAGGTGACAATTATTAAAAATCATAAAAATGACTTTAAAATATAGATTGACACTGCAATTTGGAATATATACTCAGGCAAACTTTTCCGAAATATCTTTCAAAGTTTTTTTTTTTTTTAATAATAACCCAAACGTGAGGTTCGAACAGGAAAGAAGTGCATCTTCAAAAAAATGTGTAGGAAAATTTCAAGGCAAAAATCCAGTAACCTGATTCCCCCAGTTAACTACCTACCATTAGGACATTTGGACAAAATTTCAGAATTTTAAAAAATGTGGTTTTTGAGAAATTGCAATTCAAAAATGTTGATTTTTTGAAATTTTGTATATTTTAAAATTAATTTTATGAGTTGCATGCATCACAGAATAAAAATAAAATTACTGCTAAGACAACTCTAGTAGGAGTGCAGGTTGGCACACTTACCCACCTGATAAGTCTTTTTCTTTAAAAAAAAATAATCCTAAATTTGTGGAAAATTAACATTTTTTGTAATAAATAGACTTTTTTTTGCCATCTAGCAATATTCCTTTGATCGATTTCTGTGAACAATAAGAAAGGCCAATTCAATAGCTCCAAAAAAAAAAAAAAAATTCAAGTCTCTACCTGTTATAGTACAGGAGCAGTGTACATTTAAAATTTTGGTGTTTCACATTATTTTAGTCACGAGTGTATTTTTTGTCTATTTTCAAAATATTGTAGCTCGACCAAAAAAATTTTTTTGTGAAAAATCCTTTTGCAGTACTTCATACCTCTATTAGGAGTGGCTACCATATTTTTTTCAAAAAAATTGGAGGTGGTCAACTGACACCCCCTGCCTGAATTGAGATGCAAAGGGTCTCCAGCGAAGTCTGCCGCGTATGGGGCTCCGATGCAAACAGATGCTAACAAAAGTGCATCAGCAGAAAAGGCTTACAGAATTGGATCTCTGCTGATTGGCAAACGATTGTTTTCTCCAATGAGTAACGTTTTCTGCTTCATCGAACGGATGAATGCTGCCATATAAGGCGAGAAACATCGGAGAACAAAGACTCTTCAACCATTGCTGGAAGAACATAAGCTGGTGGGGGCAGCGTTACGGTCTGGGGAATGTTTTCGTGGTATTCCCTGGGTCCACTCATGCCTGTGGAAGGCACTATGGACCGAATTAGTTATGAATCCATCCTTGCAAACTGCATACACCCATAACATGATGATTGTCTTCCCTAGGTCGGATGGGATCTTCCAACACGACAATGTGATGTGTCACACAGCTAGAAATGTCCGAGAGTGGTTGGAAGAGCATGATGAAGACTTCAAAGTACTTCCCTGGTCCCTTAATTTCCTAGACTTAAATCCAATTCAGTATCTGTGGGACCACCTCGATCGTGTTTTTCACTTTATGGATCCTCCACCACGCACCCTCCAGCAGCTGTCAGATTGCACTGTAGTCAAGATGGCTCCACATACCTGTGAACACCTTCCAGCACCTAATTGAGTCACTCCTAGCCCGTCTAGCTGCTGTCCGCGCTGCACATGGCGGTTACTCTGGATATTAGCTGGTGGTCACAATAATGTCACTCTACTATGTATATATATAGTATATAATACTGAGGTGCCAAAAATCTGGGAAGTACATGACCATTTCCATATTACATGCCACATATCGTCTGTAGTTGATTCAAAAGCTGAAGAGAGATGACCGCCATCTGCGAGAGTCTTTCCGTGCAAGATTTCTCACTGTAATGGAGGATGATGGTTTCTAAGAAAAGTTAGTTTTTAGTGACGAAGCAACATTCCACATTTCAAGAAACGTGAACAAGCATAACATGAGAATTTGGGGCACTGAAAATCCCCATGCAATCTTGCAGCACGAGCATGCTTCCCCAAAAGTCTATGCAATTACTCATCGAAAGGTGTATGGACTCTTCTTCACTGAAGCTTTCTGTGACAGGAATTGCCTATCTCGATAAGCTTGAGCTAAGGCTTCTCCACAGATGGAAGAAGACATTGATTACTTCATTTTTCGACTCGGTGGTGCCATACATGAGACCGACCGAGGAATAAAAAAGCTGAACTTTTTAACCGGGTGAAGAAAAATCAGAACATGAGATGAGAAAGTGTGTATATAACACAGCATGAGCAAGATGGAGTTGTTCACTCAAATTTATTTATGTAGATATTTAGCACTGTTGTTGTTTTTTTCCTTTTTTTTTTTTTTTTTGTACTTGCTAGAACATCAGCTCAATTATCCTCTTGTGTTGCTTTCTTCTCAGAAAGTTACATGGCCATATGTTGTCTTTTGTCGACTCTGCAGCTGCACTGCAATCTTTGCGTGATTTTCCTTTCTGCTGATATTATTCCCTTCCCATTTCTTCATCACTTTTCTTCTTATTATTTTTTTCCTTTTATTCCCTCAGATGAAAATAATTTAGCCATCATGCTGAAAGAGCTATTGGCCTGAGGACCATGAATGCACGATATCAAAACGTTCACTACTTTAGATACATGGTGTAACTTACAGAATACGATTACTTTCGAATACCACGATTGATTCTAACAAATTTTCAAACTTCGTCACTTCCATTTTGAGAAAATTCACCCTCCCTTATTAAGGTTAACTGCAAACATTTATGGGAGAAAGTAATATTTAAAAACAACACTGGATATAGTGAGAACATCGCGGGAAGAAAAAAACTGCAATTACGGGGAGAAATATTCACTTCGATCGACTTCCGTTTTGGGAAACTTTTTCCCTCCATTTTTAAGCTGAAATGCAGTGTTTTGGGAATAACATCATATGTAAGAACAATACTGGACAGGAGGAACATCGCAAAAAAAAAAAAAAAAATCTGATTACGGGAGAAATCTTTAGTTTGTTTAACTTCCGATTTAAGGAGTTTTGAAGGGTGAAATTTCATCCTCAAACGGAAAACCAATCTCCCCCCACCCCAATTGAAGTTCAGTTGTGCATTGATCTCTAAAATACGCAAAATGACAACGGAAATGGCGGTATTCTTCGAATCCACAGAAGAAACTCATGCCTACGAGAAATCTTTGTGCCGTCCTAAACTTCCGTTCTTGGCAATTGTTGCCCACAATTTCATGGTGAAATACAAAAAATCACACACTAAAATGATATTTAACAATACCAGACACAGGCAATATCATAAGTAAAAAGAAATTACGATTACAGGAAAAATCTTCACTGCGTTTAACTTCCCGGTTTTCGCAAGTTTTGAAAAACGAGATACCGTCCCCAGATGGAAAACGACCCCTCCCTACCCCCAAAAAATTTCTTTTTAGTTCTGCATCGATCTCGAGAATAACCTAAATGATGACTAAAAGAATCTCATGTATGTGGTGCTTCACCATATTTCCATAATGAGGTTCAGGGCCACCCCAGTGACAGGCTGCCAAAACAATGGATTGGCCATTCAGTTGAGGGGAATGAAGAACTGTTGCTTTGGCCACCATGATCCCCAGATCTCACCCCGTGTTATTTTTCTTGTGCAGTTTGATAACAGGATCATGCCTATGTACCACCACTTGCAATGATGCTAGTTGATTTGAAAGCTCACATCACAGCAGTCATCACAGAAATTGACACCGACATACACACTATCTACCAACAAGTAATTGGACACCTGTGATAGCAAAGGAAAACGAAGTTTATTCACCTTCAATAGTTGGTGGAGCCTCCACGAGCGGCGATTACAACTGTGACCCTCCGGGGCATACTCTCAACCAGGCGTTGTACGACGGCTAGAGGAATTTTCTTCCACTCGGCTTGGAGAAGACAGGTCAGTTCCTTCACCGATTTCAGACGGTGGGGGCACCCCTTAAGTCGACGCTCCAACTCGTCCCAGAGGTGCTTAAGAGGGTTAAGGTCCGGGCTCTGTGCAGGCCAGTCCATTCGATCAAACATATTGTCACCATACCAAGCCATGGTGGACCTCGCAACATGACAGGTGGCATTGTGATCCTGAAAGTAACATGGGTCCACCCCGTAAAACTGCCACAACGTAGGAAGCGCATGGTCATCCAAAATGGTGCAGTAGGTCTCGGCGTTGAGTCTACCAGGAATTGTGACCAAGGATCCCGTGCCATACCAGGAGATACACCCTCATAGCATAATTCCACTGCCGCCAAACTTCACAGTTGGCACAATAAATTCCGGCAGGAGGCGTTCTCCAGGCAGACGCCAAACCCAGACCATACCATCCGAACGGTAGAGGTTGAACCTTGATTCGTCGCTCCAGAGAACCTGTTTCCACTGTTCAACGGTCCACTGTCGACGTTCTTTGCACCACGTTAGCCGAGCAGCGCTATTGGACATGGTGATCAAAGGCTTGTGGGTGGCAGCACGTCCATGATAACAGAGCAGATGGGCTTCCTTACGGATGGTATTCATTGAAAGAACCCTCCCGGATGCTTGTTGAAACTCCTCGCGGATGTGGCCCATCGATTTGGTGCGGTTCTTCTGAATTTCTCTGGCCAGCACTCGTCGGTCTCTAACTCTCAGTTTTGTGGGTCTGCCGGGTCGGGGCACATTCCGACAGTCACCTCCCCCTCGCTGGATATGTCACGTATGGCTCGGCCGTTTCTGTGATACCCGACGATTACACCTCTCTCAAAATCGGAGAGCTCCGAACTTCGTGGCATCTTGCATGCGACTGGTTGCGTTGTTGTTTCCCACACGATATTTAACGGCGGTGGCCGTGACGTGTATCAGGACCGCAGATATAGTCGACTGCAGGGGTGTCCAATTACTTGTTGGTAGATAGTGTATAAAGAGTTTGGCAGGAACTTGATTACAGACTTAATGTGTGCCGTGTTATGTGTGGAGCGCACATTGAACATTTATAAGTAAGTTGAACACATTTTATGATATGTGCTTTGTAACAATACTAGTTGTCTGTATCTGCTTTACATTAAACATGAGTGCCAAATCTTTTAAATTGGGAACATCATTTTGACTCACCCTGTATATAGAGGCAGATATCTCCGCAAGCTCAAATAAAAGCACTCAGAGTTCCAATGGCAGTTTAACATGATTTAAGCAATACCGAGCATGGTACGATAGTCGGTACCCAGCAGATGGGACACTCCATCTTGAAATTTTACAAAATTCGGATTTACATGATCAACAATTTCATGGGTATACCTGCACTACACAAACTCAGAAGGAAAATCCAGAGTACGAGACTGGTGTGACCATAGAAAAGCCCTGGACGATCATGGACAGCTGCGTCTGGCACGCATCGTAACATTCATCTGGCGTTCAACATTGCCGCAAATCACAGAGTAATTCAATGCTGGTGTCAGAAGCAGCATCAGTGTTTGGACAGTTCAACGTCCCCATGTTCTATGGGGTTCTGGAGCTGACTGCCCACCTGGGGGCCATTGCTAACCCAACGACACAAGGCTACGCACCTTGCCTGGCTGGGCTTGGGAAAACCGCCATTGGATGCAAGATGACAGGTAATATGTAGACTGATCCGACGGATCACGGTACCAACTGTTTTGGGCAGATGGCAGACTCCGGATGTGGCGACAAACCCAAGAGGTAGTGGATTCAGCATGCCTACAAGGAGTAGTTCAGACCGGTGGTGGTTTTATTATGGTGTGGGATGTTTTCAGCTGGCACGCGTTAGGAACCCTGATATGCCTGCAGACTGCTCAGATCGGAGGAAACTACGTAACCATCCTTGGGGATCGTTTGCACCTGTTCATTTCATGTAACCACTCCAATATGTGCAACCTCTTTCAGCGACAATACGCCACCGCACACGTCTACAGTCGCCCGATTATGGCTGGAGGAACATTCCACAGAGTTTGGCACCCTTGTTTCCCTGATTTAAATGCCA
Source organism: Macrothele yani (assembly GCA_039090855.1). Lineage (NCBI taxonomy): Eukaryota > Metazoa > Arthropoda > Arachnida > Araneae > Macrothelidae > Macrothele > Macrothele yani. The sequence continues at coordinate 83,920,336 of CM077029.1, forward strand.
TCGAACACATCTGGGATGCTGTTCCACATTTCCATAGGATGTAGCCAGTATGAATGCCGGGAATCTTCTACTGGTGAATATTACGTAATTGTGGGACACTCTTCAGGAAGCAGGGTTGTGCACTGTCTCCGCAGTATACAGACAACTCATGGGGTCCATGCTCATTACATTGCTGCCGTTATCTGATCGTGAGGAGGACCAACGCATTGTTAGAGAGGTGTCCCAGTTTTTTGGGGGAACTTCAGTGTGTATGTATATATCTATATATGCCAAGCATGAATATCACTGATACAGACTAACAACCACTGAGTGTAACTAAACACTAACAAATTATGTGACCCCCTCTCCCACCACCAAATAAAACCAGCATAATTCTTATTTGCATGCAAATTAAAAAAAAAAAAACTGCCAGGCAAGTACAGAATAAAAAAAAAAAAAAAAAAAAAAAAACATTGCCCTACAACTTACGTGCCTTTCCGCACAATGCATAACAATATTCAATTTATTAATTTTAAGCAACAGTTTTTGCAAATTTCATAGCTTAGTGGATGACTTCTCAAAATGTAGCATATGCTATTCATGTCAACCCATTTCTGATTGCTTTAAGACCTTTTCTATGGAGTACTTGGAAACAAAAACTTTCATCGATCTTGAAAAAACTTCATTTCATTTAATGTAAGGCAGCTTTATTTGGGGGAAAAGGTAAGCATTAATGTTTTGTAATAAATAACTGATCCACAATGCAGGTGCCATGGTATGTGCAATTGTTCAGGGTTTACCTGTCAATTAGCCAATGCTGTTTCGGCCTGTCCAAGATGTCACTCGATGTTGCAGTGTCTGCTTAATGGCATCATGCGACTCTGTAATATGAGACATACAGTTTCAGTTTTACCCCTAAAACGGTTCTTAAAAGGCGTGTGTATGTGTGTTATAGGAGCAAAACAGTTTGTCTTTGAACATTTGTTAAGCAACATTTCATTTCTCATGAACACTAGATGGCTGCCTCTGTAGTAGGCATGAAGCAAATCGTTAGTCCCCCTGCTTACTTGCATCGTTGAGTCTAACATTTTTTGTAGGTTTTTTGTTTTTTGTTTTTTTAATGGCTCTTAAAAGGACATTTTGCATGTTGGAGTAATATAAGACTATTTCTTCTGAATGAAATGACAATTCATGTGTTGCAAATGCATACATGTTAACCCCTCCAACCGCTACCGAACATTAAGGAACCACTAATGTTGGTCCAAATCCTCTGCATTTCCAGTAAGGAATGGATGTTTAAGGGACACCACGTTCTCTCAATCCTCTTTCGTACCTACCCACAAATCCAGGGCCACGGAGATCTTTTTTTTTTTTTTTACAGGTTTAGGGGGGGGGGTAACAACCACTGAACAATTCAACTGGCTATAAGCAGTCGCCTTGGTTCCAGGGAAGGGAGACTCAGTGGCACAAGACAAACACAACATCCATGCCTCACCGAGATTGGAGTCCAGCCCTCTCTCGGACAAATTGTCAAAAGTCATTGGGATGAATGATATTTGTTATTAATTACCCGAAACTTAATACTTTGCTTCATACCTACTACAGAGGTTGTCATTTTGCATTCATAAGAAATGAAAGTAGCCTAATGCATGTCAGAAGAACACAATGATTTTTTATGAACCATTTTAAAGAGAAAACTAAAAAATGTGTTTCATGTAATGGGGGTGTGATACCAGAGAGTGGATATTGCAACATATAGTGTAATCTTGATCAGATTGCAACTGCAGTGGCTGGGGGCATCGCTACACTAAGAACATTGGGGGAATGCAACAAGGCTTCATAAGAAAGAGTTGACTTACATAATTCTTAAATCTCTTTGGGAATTTGGGGTGCTTAAGCTCCAAAGCCTCTCCCCCTTTCCATGGGTGCGTTAGTGCCGTGCCTCATCCCCCTCTTCCGTAATGAAAAAAGAAAAGTAAAACTGCATATTTTTTGAAACTGATAATTGTCACTCTTAATTTAATTGTTTTAAATTTAAAATAATTTCATTTAATTGCTCTTATGATCAATGCAGTCCCCAGAGATCTTCAGTTTTAGAATTAATTTTAGCATAACATTAATATTACTTAAATGCTGATCTTTTCCCCATCTTTGGTGGCTATTTGGGAATATGGAGATGGCCCTCAATTGCTTGGCTGCAAAGATAACTGAGCAGTGCTTGCTGTGGGATAGCCTTTCTTCTGTTTAGGAAGATTTTTATTTGTGGTCTATGTTAGGATGAACAACACATTTCTATGCAGCCTGTATGGAAGCCAAACTTTTAGTTTTATAGCCACCATATTTTAAACAAGGGACAGTGTGAATAGTGGATGCTATGTGTTCTCTGCGTGCTTGCTGGGTTGTCTTGTTCATTGGGGTGGTGATGCCACAGAGTGCCAGACTTCCGGAGATAAAGCAAGGAGTATTGAACAGTGATGAAATGGAGTTATGAGCAATTAAGAGCCAGGCAAGAAAACTAGTGCTGTAACACTAAATTCAGTGTACAAGACACAAAAACTCTGAGCACATAATTGATCTCCATATCCACCAGGTGCATATAAGTGTTGCTATTTCTTGAGAAGCACCTATGGCTAAATAGTAAAATATATATATCATCATCATCATCATTTCAACCATTATCAATCCACTGCTGGACGAAGGTCTCCCCAAGTTTCCTCCACAACGGTCTGTCTTGTGCCAGTCTCCTCCATGTCACTCCCGCATACTTTCGAATTTCATCCACCCATCTTCCATGTGGTCTTCTTCTGGGTCTTTTCCTCTCCCTCGGAATCTAATCTAAAATTTCGGCTGTCCATCGATGGTCTGTCCTTCTGGCAGTATTTCCAGCCAATTGCCATTTCAGGGATTTAACTCTGATCATGATGTCTTCCACTCTTGTCGTTTTTTGGATCCACAAGTTCCTCTTCTTATCTCTCCTGGTTACACCAAGTATGCACCTCTCCATGCTTCTTTGAGTTGTCTGCAGCCTTTGTATGTCTCTTTTAGTTAAGGTCCACGTCTCTGCACCATACGTAAGCACTGGAAGGATGCATTGATCAAACACTTAACTTTTCTTTAAAAACATAATGGCATATTGCTCTTGAAAATTATGCTGTTTCTTCCAAAAGCTCTCCAGGCAAGTTTTGTACGCCGATTAATTTCTTCATCAATGTGACCCTCACTTGATATCTGCTGTCCAAGATAAACGTACGTGTCCGTTATCTCCAGCTTTTCTCCATCAATCGATAAATCTTCATTTCTTGTAAAAGCATTGAACATCACTTTTGTCTTCTGAAAATTCATTTTTAATCCCATACATATATATATACACTGACGGAAAAAAATCCCAACACCAAGAATGGGTTGTGTCAGATAAACGACAGTTGGTAGGCTTTGAGTTGTCTGCAGCCTTTGTATGTCTCTTTTAGTTAAGGTCCACGTCTCTGCACCATACGTAAGCACTGGAAGGATGCATTGATCAAACACTTTTCTTTTAAGACATAATGGCATATTGCTCTTGAAAATTATGCTGTTTCTTCCAAAAGCTCTCCAGGCAAGTTTTGTACGCCGATTAATTTCTTCATCAATGTGACCCTCACTTGATATCTGCTGTCCAAGATAAACGTACGTGTCCGTTATCTCCAGCTTTTCTCCATCAATCGATAAATCTTCATTTCTTGTAAAAGCATTTAACATCACTTTTGTCTTCTGAAAATTCATTTTAATCCCATACATATATATATACACTGATGGAAAAAAAATCCCAACACCAAGAACGGGTTGTGTCAGATAAACGACAGTTGGTAGGCTGAGAGTACATCTGTAGGATGACGTCTATGCAAATTTCACGCTCGGCGCATACGTGTGGCGCTAGTAGAGCCCCTCGAAACATGCAAAGCAGGTTTGCTGTAAATACGCTCTGTAACGTTCGTGAGCGTTAGTTATCGTTGAGATTCGACGTAGTGTGTTGATGTTAGTCAAGAATGCCTTTAAGAAGATGAAGAAGCCATTATCAACAGCTCACGGAGTTTGAACGAGGTCGTGTAATAGGGCTACGAGAAGGTGGATTTTCTTTACGCAATATTGCAGAATGACTTGGCAGGAATGTAGCCACTGTGCACGATTGTTGGCAGCGGTGGTCAAGGGAAGGTACTGCCTCAAGAAGACCGGGTTCCGGCCGGCCACGTGGCACTACTGAGAGGGAAGACCGCAGTGTACGGCGTATGGCCGTGGCGCATCGTACTGCGTCTGCGGCAGCAATTCGAGCTGCAGTTGCCACTACAGTGACACAACGAACTGTTACAAATCGGTTACTTGAAGGACAGCTCCGAGCCAGACGCCCTGTAGCGTGCATTTCACTTACTCCACTGACGTTGCAAACGGCAGTGGTTGGTGTCAAGTGGTGTCAAGCTAGAGCTCATTGGAGGACGGAGTGGAGATCTGTTGTGTTTTCTGATGAAAGCCGGTTCTGCCTGGGTGCCAGCGATGGCCGTGTGTTGGTTAGAAGGAGGACAGGTGAGCACCTGCAACCAACCTGTCTGCGGCCGAGACACACTGGACCTACACCTGGAGTTATGGTCTGGGGAGCAATTTCCTATGACAGCAGGAGCACTCTCGTGGTTATTCCACGCACCCTGACGGCACAGTTGTATGCCGGTCTGGCGATTCAACCTGTTGTGCTGCCATTCATGAACAGCATTCCATGGGGTGTTTTCCAACAGGATAACGCTTGCCCGCATACCGCTGTTGTAACCCAACATGCTCTACAGAGTGTCGACATGTTGCCGTGGCCTGCTAGATCACCAAATCTTTCACCAATCGAGAACGTATGGGACATCATTAGACGACAACTCCAGCATCACCCCCAACCAGCATTAACCGTCCCTGTATTGACCGACCAAGTGCAACAGGCATGGAACTCCATCCCACAAACTGACATCCAGCACCTGTACGACACAATGCATGAACGTTTGCGTGCTTGCATTCAGCATTCTGGCGGTTACACCGGTTATTAATGTACTAGCATTTCACATTTAAAATGGCTCTTCTCGCGCTTACATTAAGCTGTGATCTTGAAACCTTAATCGATTATACATGTTACCTATACAAATGTATTGCCGCCATTTCATTCCTCTACAACTATTTTTTCGTGGTGTTGGGATTTTTTTTTTTCGTCAGTGTATATGTGTGTGTGTGTGTGAAATGCATTGCACATGTAATGATTCATGGTACATATCCTTAGGGGAGAGGCTGTTCCTTACACATCCTTCTGTAGCATGTACTGATCCAATGTAAATTTGTCTGACTTTTGTCTTCTTTATTTTTTGATGATTGATCATTGACTTAAAATAATAATGGTAATATTCTCCAAACTTACTGAAGTTTTAGAAATTTAGTTGTTTAACAAACAAGAAACTTACTTGGAGATTGATTATTATAAGATTATTGGAAAGGCTTCAGCCCTCCAAATAATCTTAGAATATGATGATGCCTCTGGCAGGGGTTAATCGATAAGTGAACCCAATTGAGTTAAAAGCAATGAGTGAAAACAATTTTTTTTTTAATTTGAATTGATTTTAAAAAATGACCCAAAACAATCAGATGCCACAGGATATGAAATTCAATTAATTGCACAGTGTCAAACAGGTGAAGTTTTTGTTTCTTATATGATCCCAAAAAGTCTAAAAATCATGTAAATTCATGAAAATATGGATTACTTGTCTGTGGCCTTTTTTTTTTTTTTTTTTCATAACATTAGTCACTAATTGAACAATCCAGTATACATTTCCAAACATCACACTGTGTAGGAAACCATAAATTAAATTTTAATATAAACTATAACAATACCTTTCTATCAGGTCGACGAACAATGTTGATGTTTTCTGCCTGAAATGGAAAACAAAACATATCACATGAAAACTTAATCTTACAATGCTATGAGCTTACAAGTCATTTAATGGCCAATTTACAAAAATGAATTTACAAACATGTGATAAAATCACAATTTAGCAAAACCATTTTTGCACACATGTGATAAAATCACAATTCAGCAAAAATAATATTTTTGCTAAATTGTGATTTTATCAGATTTGCAAATTCATTTTTGTAGATCAGCCATTAAAGAACTACTGTAAAAAACATAGATTGGCCATTAAAAAACTGGTAACAAACAAAAAAAACAACCTGTTTCGACCACAGCTGCACAGAAATACGTATTTTCTGCACCTCTACAAGTGAAATAAAACATGTAAAGTAATCAATGAATGAAATACAGGATTACACCATTGTATAATACAAATTTTGAATCTGTAAATCAAACTCATCTTTGTTATGTGGCTTCCTAGATTACTACATTAAAACTAGTTAACTTTCTTTATGGGATTTGTCTAAGTAAAGACTCAAATTTCTGCAAATTTTTATGGAGAGAACTTCTCTCCTTTGTCAGGCAGTCATTCGTTCAATCTCCGTCACTGTCTTCGGTTACGGTTAACCTTGACGGTTACAGTGATTCTGCAAAATATCTTGCCAGATGTTATGCAGCAAAAATCCCTTACAGTCATTAATGATGAAGTTCTGGTATTTTCCAATTTCAAGTTACACTTCAGGAAGTTGGATTGATGTCCAATGACTAAAGGAGTCCCAGTCCATGTGGTGTCCTGTTTCTCTAATGTGCCTGCCTAATCCTGTCTTGTTTGAACAATTTTTTTATTGCTGCCTTGTGCTCCGTGATGTGAGTTTCCAACCTACGACCTGTTTCACCTAGATGTAGTATTTTACACAGCTGCAAGTTACTTTATATAAATTACTCCTTGCATTTTTAACAAGTTTTCTTCTTTTTTTAATCAATTTAGGGCAAAAAAAAAAAATAAGTTTGTCGTCTAAACTGGGAGCTAATCTAATATCAGATTTACTGCTTATTCTCTTTACAGATTCAAACAAACCCTTTTGATACGAAATTTTTCTTATGAACCTTAAGTCTTGCTTGCTTGTAATTTTTTGTTTATCTTGTGTGAGTAATTTATCTATTTCCCATTTTGGGTAGTTTCTTTCTTTTAGCATTACTTTCAGTTCATCTATGTGGACTTTTTTCATATCTTCTGAGGAGACTAAACTATTTATTTTTTCTAAAAATTGGTTTGGAACATTTCTCTTCATTGAGTATGGATGAGAGGAGTTAAAATCCAGTATTTTATTTGTATCCAAAGGTTTTTTGTACATTTTTGTGAGGAACTTATCTTCCTGGACATAGTTAAATTCAAGAAGTTTCATTTTTCTTCAGAAAGGGAATCATCTAATTCATTAAAGCACCATAGAATTTTTTATGGAAGATCTTTATCCTTGCTATCTATAATGAATAAGATATCACCCATATATCTGTGATAAAGTCAAAAGTACAAGGGCTCAACCAGTACCTTTTCTTCCAGCTTTCCTATATAGTAATTCCTACTTTAAAAATTTTGCCCTAACTTGATTAAAAAGAAGAAAACTTGCTAAAAATGCAAGGAGTAATTTATAAAGTAACTTGCAGCTGTGGAAAATACTACATAGGTGTAACAGGTCGTAGGCTGGAAACTCACATCGCGGAGCACAAGGCAGCAATAAAAAATTGTTCAAACAAAACAGGATTAGACAGGCACGTTAGAGAAACAGGACACTGCATGGACTGGGACTCTTTAACAGTCATTGGACATCAATCCAACTTCCTGAAGCGTAAATTGAAAGAGGGACTTGAGATTGGAAAATACCAGAACTTCATCATTAATGACTGTAAGGGATTTTCACTGCCTAACATCTGGCAAGATATTGTGCAGAATCACCATTAACTGAAGACAGTGACGAAGATTGAACGAATGACAGCCTGGCGAAGGAGAGGAGTTCTCTCCGAAAATTTGCAGAAATTTGAGACTTTACCTAGATAAATCCCATAAGAAAAAGTTAATTAGTTTTAACAAATGGTGAAGTTGTGAATCCGTTTATTGGTCTAAATATGACATGAATGGTAAGTCAGATAATATCTGAAATTTTCTGCTTCTCCAAGCAAAATGAATTAATGGATTCTAATCCTCCAGATTCACTATTATGAATGTTGGTTGCTTCGACTAGCGAATCTTGTGATGGTTATATTCAAATTAATCAGAAACTGGAGACTTGGTCGTTCTGGGTGGTGGTGAGGTTAGCATACTCGGGCACAAACCGGGAGATGCGGGTTCAATTCCTGCTCCAGGATGACAAAATTTTCAAGTTTTCAGACATTATCTGACTTACTATTTATGTCATATTTACAACAATAAATGGATTCACAACTTCAGTATTTGTACTATGCAAAGTAGTACTGCAAAATAGTGTCACTCCTGCCAATATAATATGCCTTGCTTCCAAAATTATATTGCAGTTTGTATTCAAACAACAAACAGAACAAAATAAAAGAAAAAGCTTTACAACTACAATCACTGGACTTAACATCAGTATTATCTGCATTTCCTATGGTCCAGAGGAGGAAAAAAATAACATTACAGAAATCCACTTTTCTTCAAACAAATTTGAAAAAAAAATTAAAAAGAAAGGGAACAAGATTAAACAGGGTGTCTACCAAATGTGGGAAATGCAATTTCATCATCAATTAACAATTTATATGACCATTTTTAAAAGCCATCTCTTTCTCTCGATATACGTATATAGAATTCTAATCCTCCAGATTAGAATTCTATATATCCCTATCCAAAGCAGCAGTATGGGCATACACACATATATGCAGAAAGTAAAATTAAAGAGGGGGGGGGGATACTCCCCACCTTTTTCTGCATAAAAAGTGTCCCCTGCTCTTCTGCCCGTAACAAAAAAACTGACTCATTATACTTTGACTGTGCCTAAAAATAAGTTAAAATGCTCACCTTCATGTGCAGAAAGTGAGTCGAAAGTTTTGCAATATTTGAATCACTTTATGCCTTCATAGTACCTTTACAACGAAAGCTGAACAGAATTCAAAGTATAGGCCATCGTGCACTGTCTTTAGCCATCCGTCTGCCAGTTCTTCGATTTCGCGGCGATACCAGTTCTTGTCCTTCGAGGAAAAGAACTACTCCTTCACCCCAGCTGCCATTTCCTCCTGGCTGTTGAGAGCTGCCCACAAAGGAAGTTGGCTATGGACTGGAACAAGTAATAATCCAACAAGGTAAGGCCCAGACTATATGCTGAGTGCTTCATCAGTTTGATGCCCTCAAGTTTCTGGAGTTTTGCTCGGGCCGTTCGCGCGTTATAAGGCTGAGCGTTGTTCTGCTGTAGAAGAGAGCACTTCCTGTTCACCAGTGCCAGGTACTTCTCCCAGGGATCATAGCATACTTCTGGAAAATTTTAGGTAGGAATTTTAGGAATTTTTAGAAAAATTTTAGGAAAATTTTAGGAGTGTATTTCAATAAAAACTAGATGTATATTTGTATACATCTAGTAAAACAACTTTGTATACATTGTAAAGAGTTTGCTTCACACCCTTCAACCATATATACTGATAGACTGCGCATGACATCAAAATTTCTGGCTCCAACATAAAATCACATGACAACAGTCAAAAAGATGGGTTACACCTGCTGTGCTTATGGTTGCTCTGAGCGATATAGTAAAGAAAGTTCTATGATTTTTCATGGGTAAGAAACGAATTAAATACCTAAGTCAATAAAGTTCAATTACTTAACCAGAAACTTGCAGCTATTGATATAAAAATATAGTAACTTAAGAAAAAAAAATGGAATGCATGTTCCAAATTCTTCGCAAATGTTCATCACATTATAAATCACAAAATGTAAACAACCCGATCATGCATGTATATAGCTCATAAGTAAACTTACCTGAAGAGTTTTCATTATATATGAGGCGCATTCACATAATACACCGAAAACACTGAAGTTCTGCAGCGTAAATTAGTAATCATAACAGCATTTTTACACGAAATTTGGAGTCTGATGATGACGTGCCCAATGTTTGAGCCATGGCGGCTTTGATGCAGCTATTGCCAATGTGCAGTCCATTAGTATATATGGTCGAAGTTAACACCCAAATTTTTTGCATAACGTCTAATGTCTAAAGTTTAAGTATGATTTACTTCTAATGTTCAGTTCTTATCTTTTCACGTGTTATTATCATATTCAAGTATATTTACCACATTCAAGTTTCACTTTGAACATTAATATGCTGTTGAACCAGAAGCAATTCACGATTTTCACAGTAAAGTTTTCAGGTTTCACATTAAATTATAATATCCTAAAAAGGTAATTGAAAACCAAGAACTATGTAAAATTGTTCACTGAATTACTTTTTTCATATTATTGTTTTAACCTTTTCCTGATTAGCCTATCTTTTTCTGCTTCTACCACAACTAATTTACTTTCAGTTTTCTTTATTTCAGCTGAACCTTGTATGATCAAGTTAGAGGCAATTGCTATTTCAACAGTATTTTGTTTTTCTACAGCTTTTCTCATTCTTTCTGTTCCCTCTTGAATTATTGCTAGGGAGGCTTCTTTATCGTTTTTAAGTCTATTTATTTCTGCATCATTTTCTTTTATTTTGTCATCAAACTCAGCTTTTCTTTTTTTCTCTAGCTGCTTTTCCTTATTTTCCCTCTCTTTCTGCTTCCTTTCTTTTACCTTTTTTGATTCTTCTTCCTTCAGCTTATCAACATACTCTTTATAAAATTTATGTGAATCACAAACACTATTTAACAAATTTCTTGTTATGGGAACTTTACTTACACATCCATAGTGTTTAATGGCCCCTTTAACTATTCTTAATGATGTTATAGTTGAGTCTTTTAAGTCAGCCTTGTCCTTCCTTAACAGAGCAGTGTTAACCGAAAATCCCCTTTCTGCATCAGCATTACCATGAGGTAAAACTAAAATTGACTTTATGAGTTTAGCAAGATTTGAGTATTTTTCTTTTCCGCTAGAGTCTTTAATACTAAATATATTACGCCAGTAATGATCAATCCACACTGGAATATGCCCTTCCTCTGAAAATTTCACTAGTTCATCTAGAGTTGGCTTATCGCAATTTAAAAGTTTCCACTCTTCTCTTATACTCTATCAATTTGTTCCTCAGAAAGATGCAAAACACTTGAAATTCTGGTTATTTCCGAAAGTCCTTCAGTGACTGAAAGTTGAGTTGACTCTTTCTTTGGTTCTTTTACCTTTAAAACTTCTATGTCTCTTAGCTTTTGATTGCAGATTGGCAAATTTGACTTTAAATATTTTGTGGTTGCAATTAGTGATGATCTTACATCTAAGAGAAATAATTTCTGCCTGGTCTCCTGAACATTCCTGAGGAGATTTTTTGTCTTCATACCAACTTCTAACTCCCCTAGTTTTTTCCATGAATTTTTGTTTTCAAAATCTACATTCTTTAGGTCTTCTCCAAATTTCCCTGCTATAACATCATCTTGGATAAACTGAGCCATAACATTCCTCATTAAAGTATTTAAATCAGAATATAACTGGTGTATTTTTGGTTCTTCACTCTGATAACATAATGAAAACTTTTCAAAATTTTGGTGTGAAAATGAAATTAATGCTAAATAGCAAGTAGTAAGCTCATTTTTCAGGAAACAGTTAATTCTTTTATGCCTTGCCGAATTGCGCAGTTGTTTTTCAAATATTTTTTGAGATGGCAAGAAGTTTAAAAAATATTCTGTAATATTTAGCCATTGATCCAAGAGCCTCTGGGCTACAGAACCAACGGTTAACCATCTGTTGCTGACATGACGCAAAAGAAATTTGGCAGTGACCAATGTTATATCCTCGACAGATTTATAATCCTCTCGTCTTGCAGCACTACTCTTTAAAAAGTAATGCATATCAGTAGCAAATTCGTCAAAATCTATATTTAAGCTTGTCAAAAAAATTTTAAATGCATTACTAACAACATGCAGGTTGCAAAAACCTAGTTCCAATGATTTCTGGCCTGTTTCTTGTTTTACAACTTCATTGAATTTGCGTAAAAAGCACTTATTTACATTTGGGCTGTCCATGGATACACAAATAATTCTGTTCAACGAAATATTGAAGGATGATAACACATCAAGAATTTCTTTTAGCAAAATATCTGCTGTTGCATGACCCAGAAAAACGCTTGTTAGGTATCGGCAAGAAACTGAATTTATTTCTGAAGACCAGTACCTGAGATACACATCCAACTGCCGTTTCACTTGTGTATTTGTAGTTTCATCAAATGCTATAGTAACCTTTCCTGGGCTACTAGATGCAATGTCTTTTTTCAAATCCTCTTCAAAATATTTTGACAATCCATGTGATATCACATAAGCAACTTTTTTTTCTTTAAGTTGCATTTTGGCTGCAATAGCAGAATCAGGAAACATTTCTTTGAAAAGTTCAACTGTTTCAGTGCATGAAATAAAAGACATATTGTCCTTAGCAACTTTCATGGCCCATAATGCTTCGGCTTTAGCCAACTGTAAATCATGACTCAGTACTTCACTAATATTTGTTTTGGGCTGAAGATCCCGTCCTCCAAAGGCTTTCAGGATGGACTTATTTTGAAATTTACTTTGAAATTTCTGCAAATGTTTTTTTCCTTTATGATGCGCTTTTACTTGTGAAAAGCCACTATTAGAAATGTTGAAAATTTCTGAACACAATATACACTTAGCAGAAAATATTGTTTCAGTTGCAGAACACCATTCTTTCAACTTCACTCCGTCCAATTCTTTGGCGAGCCACGCATCTTGAAATTTCGTTTTGGATTTAGGCATCTTAAACACTTGTATTACTAACCAGAAAATGAAAGGGAAGTACAAAAACACGTTCCAATATTGCAAAACCAGACAACTTCCCGAAATTTGGCTGCGAGGATGTCAGAAGATATGAAAAAAAAAAAAAAAAAAAAAAGCAGGTCACCACTAGAGAACTGAACCTGCACACAGCACAGAGAACACCATAAAAGACGTAAAACCAGAAACTATCATACGCATCTCATGCAAGTTCAGTCAAAGCAAGTCGGAGCCGAGATATATTGCGCATCGAAGGTCGCTGTCGCCGACGCATGATCGAAGGTCAATGATCACGTGCTCTACGGCCTGCCAAGATAATACTCAGCTACCATCCCATCGTCATTACCGGAGGTTACGGAAGGAGACCACATGTTTCCTCTTTGCTTCCACCCACCTGCGGTTTAAAATAACAAAACATCAGCAGAAAGAGGAGGTTCCACAAGGCATGTACAAAAATAAAGTACGATCTTCTGCGTGCCACGGAGTTCGTCTGCAAAGCGCAAACCAGGGGTGAAAATGACCCCTTCCCTTTTCCCTTAGATCTCTTGTTACTCTCGAAAACTGTTCGAAGGCAAAAAAATGGAACGCCCGCCCCGAAGCAAGTGCATCTCGATGGCGTCATTTTTCCCTCCCTTCAGCAGCACAGCATATAGGCTGTGTTTCTACAATAACAGGTCTTTTTACCTTACCGTAATGGTAAATTTATTGGCGTTAATAACGGTTGTGTTTTTAATAAAAATAAGCTTACGAAAATTTTAGGATGAATAGCAAATTTTAGGTCTAATTTTAGGAATTTAAGGAGGGTCACAAAATATTAGGAATTTTAGGAATTTTAGGAGGAATGCGATCCCTGTTCTCCAAAACGGCATACATCCGCTCCAGCTGTTCAGAGTAGAGATTGGTGTTGATGGTCTGACTACCTGGAACAAATTCGTAATGGATTATCCCCTCAAAATTCCACCAGATACAGACCATCACCTTGTGCTTAAAGTGCCCACATTTGGCAACAGGTTCAGGAAGCTAGCCCGGGCTCAATCACTGCCGTTGTGTGTTAGAATTACAGAAATAGACCCACTTTTCATCGCAGGTAACAATTCTCTTGATGAAATGTACATCGCGCAGGCTTTCTAGAAGTTTCATGCACACTTCCACTCAGTGGTTTGCTATAGCTAGCATCAGTTCGTGAGGGACAATTCGGCAGTTCCTGTAGACACCTTGTCGAGGTCCTGAAGGTGAGGAACCACCATGGTCTGTGATATGCCCAGCTTGCCTGATAACCTCCGAGTGCTGGTTGTCGGGTCTGCCTCTACAGTCTGGCGCACAGCCTCCAAATTCACAGTTTGCGGCCTAACTGACCTTGGCTGATTCTCAAGGTTTCTGTCAACTAAGCAAAATTTCTCAAACCATCTGGTTGCAGTGCTGTGTTCACGGAACCTTCCCCTTTTGCATGACAAATATTTTTTGTTGCTTGAGCAGCGTTATGACCGAGTTCAAACTTGTAAAGCAAAAGTTGCCTAATTAGCCGGTAATGGCTTTTCATCTTTTAGGCGTCCAAACCACAGACAGAACAATGACATGCAATGCTGTTGTTCACAGTAACGTCCACCACTTTATATTCCTTTCGACTGACTGCAGTGCACAACTTGAACTCAACCCTTCCCCTGGCTACATCTTTTTTTTTTTTTGCCCTGCCCTTCTGCTAGTAACAAAATACTGACTCATCATACTTTGACAGTTTTGTACCTTTCAACATTATCACAGCTACTAACACACATCACATTTAGGGAGGGGGCAGCTGTAGTTTATCAAATCTAATCCTACCATCATTAACTTATCTTATGGGACACATATTAAGACCTCAATGTTCCTCGTGTGTGCAAAATTTTCATTTCTACTTCAGCTGGTACTACAGTTTACACAAGCAGCATCACTAAATACTTGGCTGACCACAAAAAGAATGTCACCCATTGTAGACCTAATTTCTCCTTGACCCTACTAACTTTCTCAGATGCTTCAGCAGTGCCCCTCTAGGCAAATACAGTGAAACCTGTTTGAGACGGAACCCGCCTAAAATGGAAACCTGTCCAAAATGGAAAATTTTGTTTAGTCCCAAAACGAAAGAAAATGACACACTATTTAACCTGTTTAAAACAGAACCTGCCTAACATGGAAACGGAAATGGCAAGAAAGTAAATGAACTTGTAGCAATGGAAAGATGTTCCCGTGTCATCCAGTACTTTGATTCAATATAAAACATTACATGATCAAGTGTAATAAGGAATTCAAACAAATCAAATTTCCTTGAGGCTGAAGATAACATAATTAAACAGACTGATTTTGGGTTGTTCACACAAACACACACTGCAGCACATCTTCTGTTAGGCTTCTCCTTAAGTACGTAGTGTGACTAAGGTTTAGGTCACATGACAAGCGCTCCTCTCCTTGCTGGATACAACGTCTAAAATCTTCAAAACAAAAAACTCTGATTTAATTCTCTAATACTTATTTACTGAGATGATCATTCAGAACCTTTGCGTGTTGTGAATTATGTTCATTCATTTGCTGCTTGCCAAAGAAGAGTGTTCTTGATTTGAATACAAAAGTTAAAATTTTTGAAATGCATAAGAAAGAAAGTGAGTGCTAAGCATTTGGCAGAGAAGTGCCAGAAAAATAGAAATTTAGGACATTTTAAAGAGAAAAGACGAGACAGAGTAGTGGCATAAAAGTGACAGCTCATCAGCAACAGAAGAAAAAAGCAATAGCAGTGAGGATGATGAAATCGAGGATATCAATATAGAAACCACATTTAGGATACAAACATCACCAAGCAGTGCAAAATACGCAAGATAAAACTTACAGCAGCTTGCCGGACATAAACAGGATGGGATAGATGGACATTCTTCAAAAGGAACAGCAAACTTTCTAATGTATAATATTCTTTTGGAGTTCCATCTTTGCCTGACCTGAAAACAAAAACAAAATAATGTAGAATGTATCTAGTTACAACGAAATTCTTGTGAAAACCTTCATGAAATTCAAGATCAAACTACATACATACCAAAAACCATTTCCTGCATTTAAGAACATGGTAACCGCAACTCCAAATCAAATCAACCCGCCAACACATCATTTTCAACCTGAATGATTTGGTATATGTGTAGCCAGGGTGGGAAATTAGAAAAATTTAGCATGTGCAAAATCGTGCCTGCAGCTAAAATTCTAGGCACAAATCTTGGTGTACCATGAGCAGAATCTGTTTTCCGAGTGAAAAGCATATAACAGATATGCTCACATGTATTTAAAAGAAATTGTGAATAAAATAATTAAATATTGGGTACTTGGGAAATCATCTTATATGTCTGAACTTTGACCTATTTGAATGAAAAATTTTGTGCATGGAGTAGAGGTGGGAATAATTTTTGTAGATTTTTAAATCACATTTCATCAAAACTCCCTGTAAACTGCAGTTTAAAATGTTTATTTTACTAGTAAAATGTTCTTTATTTCCTCCATCAGGTGTATAATAAATACCATGAACATCTAAATTAAATTGAAATTTGCTGTATTTTCATAATTTGGGGATTGAGGTCCCCCATATTCACCTTGTATTTAAAATAAACTGCATGCATGAATCCCCATACGTATTTCTCAAATTCTACAGATTTGCTAGTCAAAATAAAAAAAATAATAATAATAATAAAAAACATGAAAAGTAGGGGGAAATATCCATTTACTGAATTTTCATTAGCTACTCTACAGGGTAAAAAATAACTGAATTCTTTTGGGTAGAAATTTTGCTCCTCAAATTTAGCATTGTGGAGCAATTGAGTAAATATGTAGAGCACTTTTGAGACTTTAATAATTTATTATCAAATGAAACTATTTCTAGCACTTTTCAATATCTATCAAAAATGCTCTAATAGTTACTGAAAAGTAAAATTTAAAAATATTTTAGTAGATATGTGAAAAGTACAAGTTTTCTTTCTGTGGATATATGGTGAAATATTAAATGGCCACACATTGCTGCAACTACTGTCACTTGACAGTAAGAGTTCCCCTGAACTTGTGGTAGCTTCAGGTTCTGCGTCTATTCTCTTTCTTTAAGACGTCACACTTGTGCATCGGAGCTTCTTTTCAAAAAACATCTCCACTGCTCGTTCAGGGTGAAACTCTCATAGTTCTGGTTCTTCCAGCGTTATCCGCAATAGATGGTTCAAAGCATCAGAATTCATCCGATTACGAAAATCTGTCTTGATTCTTTTCATTGCAGAAGAGGCTATTTTGACCCTAGCATTGGATGTGGGCAATAATCTCATGATATTTATCATATGGTTTAGTTTGGGACTTCATTTGCATATATTTCTTACAAACATTTCCATAACTGTTGCTTTGACAGGTGTTGCAGATTTCTTAGCCATAAGGTTTTGAAATAAGCCCAGTCCTCTTGAATTTCATCGATGTCGGTGTTGTTGGCAGTCAACAACTCACTAAAATGTTCATTTAATACAGTAATCTGATCACCAAAATTTGCAAGAGTAGATTAGTCTGTTGGCCAAAGCTTAGGTTCTAACAGCTTGGCAGCATTAGAAATCTGATATTCATTCAAGTCACCAAGCTGAGTATGCACACACTGATGAATATGATTTAGAAGATATTCAAAATTTTCATAGAATGCATCTACTGTCAAATTACAGCTGAGTTCAATGCCATGAAATTCTAGTTTTCACTGAATCACAAGCTGATACGTTTCCTAAGTCTTGTAAAAATTTTGGACAGGTCGGCTGAAAACTTTTTCTTCATAATTTCAATAGTCATAGAATTTTTCTAATGCGTTCAAAATACAAGGTACATCCACATCATCCAACTGGAGAGACAGACAATTTTGACAAACAATATAAAATTTTGCAAAAGCAACAGCAGCAGCAGCAAAGTTACAAATTTGATGGACTTAATTTTTCTCAAAATACCTGTAATCCTGGCTTTTTCTACTTTGCTTGATGGATCTACAACTATACTTTCTAGTTGTTGTACAATAACAAAATAATTTTTAATCACTGTGCCGGTAGCTCTGTGCTTATGTGAAACCCATCGGGTACCATGGACTTGCAAAGCTGGTGTATCCGATACACCTTCATTGAGTATTGTCGAGAGCTGACGAAAGTCTCTAATTCTTTTGGCATGGACGGATGGTAAGTTTGCCCTACATCAACACCATGGCGTTTCTCTCTACCTCAGTAATTTTAGAAAATTTGGAAAATGGAATTTCCCCTTTGGCAATCATATATGCTATATCAATTAATTTTCAAATTTGAGCTATAGATGCATTGGAAGCAAATAATTTGCTATAGTGATTTACCTATACATGTTCTTTATAGAAATCAGCGAGCGATTTTCCTTTATCTTTTGCCTTGGAGACACTAGCTTGGTGAAATTTGATCTAGTGTGCTTTACCTCGTCCATTTTAATAATGAATCCAGAAACTATCAATAAAAGAAGAATTGAAATTCCGAAAAAAAATTACGCTGTCAACATTCTTCCGACAAAGTTTGAAACAGACAGACCACAGGGAGATTTTATCGGTGTCAATATAATAGAGTAACCAACTACCTTTTGTATCTGATTCCTCCACCCAACAGCACTCTTTGGCCTCGCATGGCCCTTGCGCCATAAAACTTCACCAACCAACCTCTATCCAACTTTTCATAGTTGATATTTTCACTTTGGTAGCCAGGATTTCAAGAGTAAAACAACAAAAGTCACATCCCCCTAAAATTAAGTGACAGCCAAACCAAAACCAACACAAAAACAGCAATAAAAGCATCTGTCGCTAAATGACTCATGGTACAGACAGGCGGGAGCGTGGAACCAATCATAGACGCTCAGCGGTTGGACGATGACCACCTCATCACTGCACAGCTAGAACTACACGAGGAAGATTTTTCCAGCTGAAAGTATTTGTAAAGTTATGAATACGTGAATTTTTTTTTTCCACGCTCAAGCAAAATCGTATTTTCGATAAACAACTAGTTGTCTACGGATTGAACATCTTAATGGAAATTTCATTTTTTAATTTTGAATCGCGGTTTTGCAATTCAAATATGAGTTTGCATCGCAAACTTCTATTTCTGCATTGCAAACTGCAATGCGATACCGCTCATTTTTTCTCCTGCTACTCTACGAGTCACAGAAGTTAACATACTCAGTCCATACGTAAAAAATTACAACTAAGCTTTAGTTACCAAAAGTTATATGTTTTCCAGACACCTTTCATTGCATATGTGTCTCAAATCAAAGATTCATTAACCTTCCTATGGCCTTTTTGGTCTTATAAGTCCCCTGCAGATCTGAAGATTTTTCCGTAATTATGATTAGGGAAGAAATCATCACTTTGTCTAATTTCTCTTTTCAAAAGTTTTGAAAGACAGAATTTCCGTTTCCAACCGTTTACTACCACATATACACACCAATCTTCCCCAACATTCTCTTCAGTTTTGCATAACTATCGAGAATGATGTAAATGATGATAAGAACAAAGACAAAATTCCCCGAATCCGCGGGTGAAACTCGTGCCTAAAGATTACAGGGAAATTTTCACTCCATCGAACTTACGTTTTCAGAAATTGTTGCCTGCAGTTTCAAGTTGCAATACAAGCATTTATGCTATAAAATGATATTTAGCAACAATACTGGACAGAAAAAAATTCACCAGAAAAAGAAATTACTATTACGGGAAAAGTTTTAACTTCTTTTAACTTCCATTTTCGGAAGCTTTGAAAAACGGAATACCATCCCCAGATGGAAAACGACTCCCCCCTCCCTTACCCCCAGTAGCAACGGGTGACGTACATCGCAGATTTTATTCTGTTCCTGCACACAAAATCGATATCCCCAGAGCCCTATTAAATCCTCTCTTATGGACTCCCAATCATGGATGCAAGTTTTCTGTCTTTCAAAGCTTTACGAAAACCAAAGTGAGACAAAGTGAAGATTTCTTCCATAACATTTTTTTCTCGCAATGTTCTTTATGTCCAACATTGTTGTTAAATATCATTTTATTGAATAAATGTTTGTTTCAGTTTGAAAATAGAAACAACAATTTCTGTAAACGGAAGTTAGATGGAGTCATAATATCTCATTTCTTTTGCGATTCCCCTCTTTGCCCCATATTGTTGTTAAATATCATTTTATTACATAAATATGTTTATTTAAGATTGAAAATGAAAAAAAACATTCCACAAACGGACATTAGATGGAGTAAAGATTTTTACTGTAATCATAAAATGGTGGCAAAAATTTTGGACAGCAGGAGTGAAGGCAGCAAAGATTTCTCCCATAATCTTTTGTTTTCCCCAGGGTGTTTTTCCTGCACTGTATTATTGTCTAAAAATCATTTAACTACATAAATGTTTGTATTTAAGATCGAAAACGAAGAAAAAATTTGGGAAAACGGAAGTAGAACTGAGCAATGTTTCATAAAACGGAAGTAGGACTTCCTGGTGATGTTCTCTCAGTCCTGTATATTTGTTAAACATAATTTTATTCCATGAACCTTTGTGTTTCAGCTTAAAAATGGACGCAAAATTCTAGTTACAGAGGGCAAAGTTTTTTAATCCTAGTTATTGCAATTGCTGTAGTGCCTAGGAAGCTTTTTTTCTAATGTAGAAAAATGTACGAGTTTAGATTCTTTTTTTACTTTTAAACAGCTATCTCACACAAAGTTTTATTGTTTTTCACATGTAGTAGTTATCTTGCCCAGTTACCTCCCGCAGATTTATTGTAACACCACGATATTTGTTGCAGACTGATGAAGAATTTTTGGCTATGTGGTCGGTCACACACACTAAATCCCCCAAGAATAAAAATTCTCTTCAGTTTTCCATTGATCCCAAATGATGACGAAACAAGTAGAATTCCGCAAATTCAAGGAAGAATCTCGTGACCGATTTGTATAACAGTCGGCGATATCCGACATGCAAAGTGAACTGCTCATTCCACTACGTATGGAAGCCAATTCACGTTTCCATAAACTGATTACATTAAGGACATGAACGATGTATTCGACGGCAATTTGCGGAATTCTATGAAGGGTCCATTTCTAACGCACATAATTTTACAAAGGATACGTTTTTAAAGCTCGAATTTTGTTGAGGGGTGAAAAAATGGACCCAGATTTTGTATATACAGTATATATTCCTACACTGAAGATCAAAGCTGCCTTACATTTCCATCCATCCCTCCTCTGCTTCATTCCGGATGAAGACCGGAGAAAGCATGTGCTACCCCTTCCTAAAGATTAAAATTAGCGGTCGCCACTCGCCACGTGGCCACTGGATAAAATAAATTGTCTAGTAGAAAAAGTAACTTTAGTCGCCACGCTCGAAAATTTGCCTTTTTTCATTGCTAAAGAACTAACTTGCATTTTTAAAACGTTCCTGTTATAGAAAATGTATTTTCAAATCATCCAACTTGCGTGCGGTGAAGAACAGCCCTTTCCTCCGCAAATAAGTGGGTACGATCTATTTATAGGTTCACTCTTCAAGGGTGCGGGGAGTGGGGGGGTTGTTTGTTTTTCCACTTAAGTTGGTGCACAAAGTAACCATATCGGGAATGGACACCTGTGGCTTTAGATGGAACTGTGGCATCACAACTCGTCTTCAACAGCTCGTTTTTTAAAGTTTGGTTTCTTTGAAAATTCACGATTTTCCATTGCTTAGGCACTTCTTGCTTATCATCAAATAAAATGGGTAAGCCTTTTCCCTTTTGTTTACAAAAAGAAATCAAAGGTAGAAAATCGGAACTTCACTTTCCGCCGCGCGCCGTCTTTCATTCCACGCAGAGTCGCGTTCCCTTTGCACGTGTGAAGTTGGCTTTAAACAAAATAAAAAAAAAAAAAAACTCTTGTATGCTCCTTAATACAGAACAATTTTATACAGTAAAATGCTACTAAGGAATGGGTAAACACAAGTTTTTCAGCGAAATTATATATCAAAAATCAGTACTGTATTGTTCACTCTGTCGTGATAGTAATTTTTACGGGTCACGGAAAAGGCTGATTCCATAATGGGCGGAATAAGTACCGATTTTGAAATTTCATTTAGCTTTAAAAAAGCGGAAAAAAAAAACACTTTCTGTATTGATTGGTTTTGAAAAACAGGCTGTTCGAAATTAAAAAAAGTGTACTTCACTAGAAAAAACTTTTAGAATACGAAGTTGTTCTTTTTCACTCTATTACTGAAGCTATTAAAAACGAGGAACATAATCAGAAAGAATATAACATAAGAATATAATCAGAAAATATATAACATAAGAATATAACCGGAAAGTGAAAAGAAAGTGTATCTTGGGGTAAGAAAAATTCGAAATTTAGAAAACTACGGAACATTTTCATCCATGCTACAATCATTTTCAGGCGACGAGCGGCATGAAAGATGCTCAATTATATCGGACAAATGTCGCGACATTAAAAACATCCAATAAACAGTTTCAAAAATGTTTGACGAATGTTAGAATTTTGAAAACATGAAAATAAACTTTGAATAAATGATTGAATAACATTATTTCACAGATTTTTTATTTCCGTAGTATATTTGATGTTTCCCGTATTCCGTAGCGATCGACAATTTCCGTAGTGACTATGGAGAATTCGTAGCATTTGGAAGATCTGAGGTGGGAAAACAGGAAAAAATGACAAATCATTAAAATTCTACCAAAACAACGTTTTCTGAAGGGAAAAAAAAAACTACAACCAGATTTTTTATTTCCGTAGTATATTTGATGTTTCCCGTACTCCGCAGCGATCGACGATTTTCGTAGTATTTGGAAGGTCTGTGGTGGGCAAACAGGAAAAATGACAAATCATTAAAATTTTACCAAAACTGAACGTTTTCTGAAAAGAAAAGAAAAAAAAAACCTGACACTGGGTTTGAAAACCGGACAGAATCTGATGGAATCAGGATATTCTACAAGTGTTCTTATTTCGTCATGACTATTTTTTCAACACCTGTGAAGGTTTATCAATGTTTTTAATGTAATATTATTAGAACAACCCAGGAAATTACTGAATATTTTCTGTTAGTGGTCAGGAATCATTGCAAGTCTGTAAAATAAAGTGACCAGGTTGGTATCACATTTCTCCCAATCTCAGCTGTACCACAAAATGATTCTGCTATAAGATATGAAATTCATTTTTGAAAGCTATACAAGCTAGTTTTCATTTTGACACCAAGAAGAACTTAACCAAAAATAAATGGAATGAAAAGAAAAATTTAGCAGAATGGAAGCAGCTTCGAAACATAATGTCTGGACATTTTTGACCATCAATAACTCACTAAAAACTGCTAGAGAAACTAAAAACAAGCAATTTTTAGTACATGAAGGTCATAGCAAAAATTGTTGAAATACTCAATACTACTGACTCTTATGCCAAGCAATGCAGCTAAGTTAAGAGAATGCAAGCATTGTGAGCACTGTTCTTGATGACAAGGCAATGCTCATGCAAAGAATGACCTAAAAAAATACAGCAAATTAAATAAAGTAAGCAAAAGTACGTACTGCTTGAAAATTTTAACCCATCCACTTCCATCAATTTATGGTGGCGAGATTGAGAGATTTTATTTGTGAACATAGCGAGAGACCAAATAAAAATGATTAAATTATCTTTCCAATAAAAACTGTCTAGAAAATTTGGTTAATGTGGTTGAAGAAAAATATTTTTTTTAAGATTATATTTATTCATTTAATGGCACTGGACAACAGACAGTGGGCCCTTGTAACTACTAACTTAAATTTAACTGTCTAAATAAATGAAAGGTATTCAGTGCAGTGATAAAATGTGTATACGACACGAAATAGCCGTAAGGAAAGCGGCCACTAGATTTTGTCCACCCACTGGCCAATGGCCACTCGAAAAAATCACCAATTTTAATCTTTACCCCTTCCCGTCTGGGCAGGCTCACAACAAACAAACCACCCTTCTTTTATGCCTGTTTGACTAAAGGTAAATAGACCTGACATTTGAGTGCGCACCCCCAACTGGGACCTAACTTTTTGTGATATTGCGGCATTCCTATTTGTCCGCAGTTATATAAATTTTATAGTAGTTTTTCCATAACTTCACCAGGAAAAACTTAATATTAAAGTAATTTTGAAAAAAAAGGGGCAAAAAATTTAATCCCTGCAGTCTTGTTGCAGAACGAAAAATTATGTTTGCGTTTTACCCTTGCGCCCACTAATTTCTCACCCTTTGTGTAGCCATATGAAAGAAATGAATGTGTGTGCAATGTGTTACATGCATATGCAAATTATTTTCCAAATGATTGGT
This sequence comes from Macrothele yani, assembly GCA_039090855.1. Lineage (NCBI taxonomy): Eukaryota > Metazoa > Arthropoda > Arachnida > Araneae > Macrothelidae > Macrothele > Macrothele yani. Next base: position 83,944,446 of record CM077029.1, read on the forward strand.
TTCTAAAAATTTGAAAACAGTCAAAGCTGAGTTGCACAAAACATATTTTGTAAAATCTGCATATGTAATTAAGCTAGACAGCTGAATTTGGACTCTTAAAACAAGCAGAAAGTGATGTGCCACAATGTCAATTTTTCACAGAAAAACATGACAAGGACATGTTGACTGAGTTTTTGAAAAATCTACATTTTCAAAATTTTAAAAAAAAAGGTATATCAGAGATCCATACACTACAGGAAGAACCCATTAGGAGTGACTACCTACTTAGTATTGTATAGGTCCTCCCTGAGCTGCCACAACTGCTGTCATGTGAAGAAGCAAGTTTCTGGAAGGTATCTATGTACCATACCATATCAAAAGTGCTACCCATAGCTCATCCAGTATACCTAGAGAAGAGTCCATATGCCACAGCTGCCAATCCATATAATTCCCAATGTGTTCAATGGGTTCATATTGGGAGACACGCAGTCATGGGGATCAATCTCCAGTTCCTCAAACCAGTACTGAACAACACAGGTCTTATGGCACAGCATGTTGTTTAGTTGGAACACCCAGTCATAAAGTGGAAACACTGTCAGCATACATAAGAACAAGCATTCGAAGTAACAAATAAATGTTAAGTTAAAAGTTTGCATGCTATAGTTACGTAAAGAAATTAAGAAACACAGAAGACTGAAGATAGGTCAAAAGTATTCCTGTGTTCCTTGATTTCTTTACATAACTATGCATGCAAACTTTCATCTTACTATCAGCATACACTAAGGTGCCAAAAAAAAAAAAAACTGGGAAGGGTGCTACCATTTTCATTGCATGCCACCACACCCATGCAGTAAATGGTATCCACAAATGACATGTGTATAGAGACATATCTCCACAAGCTCAAGTAGAAGCATTCATGGCAGCTCATCAGGATTTAAGCAACTTCGAACGTTGTACGACAGTCTGTGCCCAGGAGATGGGTCACTCAATCTCTGAAATCACCATGAAATTTGGATTGACACAGGCAACAATTTCAAGGATGAGCCTGGACTACACAAACTTAGAGGGGAAATCCAGAGTGCAAGACCGGGGTTGCTGTAGAAAGGCCCTGAACAACTGTGGATTGCGGTATCTAGCACACATTGTAACATCCGCAAGGGGTGCAACATTGCCACAAATCACAGTACAATTTAATGCTGAGGCCAGTAGTAGCATCAGTGTTTGGACGGTGCAACTTTCCCCATTTTGGTACCAATTGTTTGGGGCAGATGGGCGACTCCGGGTATGATGACAACCCCACGAGGCAACGGATCCTGCAAGCCTACAAGTGACAGTGGCACAGTGCAGGCAGGCGGTGGCTCTGTTATGGCGTGGGATGTTTTCAGCTGGCACGCATTAGGATCCTTCATACGTCTGCAGACGGCTCTGACTGGTGGAGGCCATGTAACCATCCTTAGGGATCATTTGCATCCGTTCATGTCATGCAACCACTCCGACGGGTTCGACCTCTTAAAACATGACAATGCACCACCGCACGCATCCACAGTCTCCGGATTATGGCTAAAGGAACATTCCATGGAGTTTCGCATCCTGACATGGCCCCTTCATTCACCGCTTAAATGCCATCTAACCAACATTCCCGAATGTCGGGCACCAGGCGCCAAATGACGATCAAAAAAATTTTACTGGTGGGTAAATATTGAAGCACAATCGCCACCGTTTGCGAGTAGTTTCTTTTTTTATTTTTCTGTTTTCAGAATTGGAATTCCGATTCTTAAAAAAGAAATCTGGATTCCGATTCTGAAAAAGGCCAAACTTCTTTTAGCAATATCTGCTAAAAGAAGTTCGGCTAATCACTGATAAGAACGAATACCTACCCCTAACATTCCCTATTCCTCCGCACGCGCTTCGAGAACGGCGGCTAAGAGCGGAGCCTAAGAGCCCCTACAAACCGGGTTTCTGACACTGCATGGTTGTTAGACGACACATTCGCGCCTGCGCTCTTGCAAAGGCTGCATTATTGTTGAACGCAACATGCTTTTAGTTTGGTGTTTGGTTATAACTTATAGTCGATCTCGTTTAGGTCATTAGTTGTTTTTCGATGCCGCAAAAAAAAACTTTTCGCGTTTTGGGGTGGGAACTCCGATAGTAGAAATTCTATTCGGGAAAATTATTCTCCTGAACGTGAGAATGTACAGCATGGCGCAGTCAAAAGTTGTAATGTGTAAATTAATGCTGTTTCAGCTGAAACTGCTGACGTTAACGTACAGATTTGTGAACCGGAAATTTGCGATTCCTCAGACTTGCCACAGGCCAAAAAAGCTCGCATATTTACCCGTGGTACTTTTGAAAAGTGGCAAAAAACTTACAGCTGGCTGCAGACGAAAAACGGAAAATCTGCTTTGTTCTGTATGCCGACGGAACGCTCCAGCTGATCACACCAATTTGGGAAAAGGATGCTCAACGTTCAAGTTGGAAGCGGTAAGTTATATTACTAATTTTTTAGTTTATTGTAATAAGATTGTTCACAATTTTTCTTAATCTTTTTATAATGTATTTATTTTTTTTCATGTAATTAATCATGTTTTGTTTCATTCTTTACTGTTTTTGAAAACGGGAACATCGTAGCGCATACCGACGCTGGAGGCCAGCCATTTTTTAGAAAAAAGTTAACTGATAATAATCCTTTTAGATCGAAAAATATTATCATAAATTGACATTTCAAATGATTTTAAAATAAAAAGTTTATTTTTTCTATTAATAGTTGAAAAACTTCAACTTTGAGTTAATAAAACTGTCAGGATTTTCCGAAAAAATAAAGGTAATATTATAGTTTACAGATATCGAAAACTAGTTGACATATAATTAGTATAGTTCAATGCTTATTTTTCGGAGGATTATCAGAAAAATTTATTGATGACTACTGCAGCAACGGCATATCTCCCCCTTTGTGTCCGTTTTGCAGATAGTTTTTTGCGACATGCAGCGGAGACTCATTCCGGTGAAAAGATCGACACTACTAAAGTTCAGGATTACCAACATTCGGCAATAAATGCAGTTTTTTAACTGCAGACTTAGGAAACAGTGTTTTACTCACCATATGTTAAACTATGCATGTTACTGCCCTATTTTATAGGCTCCGGCTTTGTCTGTCTGTCCGCACGATAACTCATGTAAAAATGGTTCGATTTTGATGAAATTTTAGTATCTCGTAGGGCACAACCTGGGGACGAACCCTGTTGAAAATGGGCGAAATGGGGTCAAAGGTCTGGACATAGGAGCGGAATCCATTCCATCGGCCTTATGCGTCATAACTTACGTAAAAATGCTTTGATTACGACAAATCATGTTGTTCCAGAGGTATATTGAACCTGTTCTGTTGAATATCATCAAAATGGGGTCAAAGGTTGGGGTCAATGGGCTCAAAGGTTGGGGTCAAAAGTTGAATATCATCAAATGGGGTTTTGAAGAGGATAGGAGAAAAGCACAGGAGCGAGATTCATTCTGCAGCCATTATCCTCATAACTTGACTAAAAATGCTTCTATTGCAACAAAACTTTAGTATGTTGTTCCAGAGGTATATTGAACCAATTCGGTTTGATATCATCGAAATGGGGTCAAAGGTCAGAGCACAGGAGTGAGATTTACTCCACAGCCATTATCCTCATAACTTGAGTAATATCTTCTGGTATGTTTGAAAGCGTATCATAATCAATGCATTGAATGATTTTACTAACTTGTTTAATTATATTTTTAGAAATCTAAACAAATGATGTAAGTGATATTCCAAGTGCAAATTCTCATTGTCTTTTTATGTTTATTTTTCAGGTTAAAAGTCATAATGCTTCTAAAGTACATCAACAAGCATGTTCTGTGTACAAAGCACAGACCAAACCATCTGAGGCTCCTCTTGCTATAGCTGTATCTAAGATGACTCAAGAATTAGAAAAATTCATGGTGTTATTTCTTATTTCATACACAATTGCAAAAGGTAACTTTTCATTTCATGATTTCAAAAAGTGTGTGTGCACTTCAGAAAAAATTAGGAACTCAGTTGAGTGATATATACATTAATAATCAGGCAGCAGAAATATTTGCAAGTTACATAGCAAAAGAAATTCAAAGCAACCTTGTAAAGGATATTAACAAATCTAATTTTCTTGCAATAATGTCAGATGCCTCAACTGACAAAAGTATGTCAGAAAGTGAAATTGTGTACATCCAGTATATGGATGGGCCAAATCAAAAAGTTTCTTTTCTTGGTCTTCAGCCTCTTTGGAAAGCTGATGCATCTGGCACAATGGAGGCCATAGAAACAATGATGAATGAGAAAGGCATTGCTAATTGGAAAGAAAGATTAGTTGCAAGTTGCTTTGATGGAGCATCAGCGAACATGGGATCAAATAAAGGTGTTGCCAAACAACTGAAAGCTAAAGTTGATGGTTTAGTTGTGGTTCACTGTTTGAACCACAGACTAGAACTTGCCTTGAATGAATCCATTCCATCGGCCTTATGCGTCATAACTTACGTAAAAATGCTTTGATTACGACAAATCATGTTGTTCCAGAGGTATATTGAACCTGTTCTGTTGAATATCATCAAAATGGGGTCAAAGGTTGGGGTCAATGGGCTCAAAGGTTGGGGTCAAAAGTTGAATATCATCAAATGGGGTTTTGAAGAGGATAGGAGAAAAGCACAGGAGCGAGATTCATTCTGCAGCCATTATCCTCATAACTTGACTAAAAATGCTTCTATTGCAACAAAACTTTAGTATGTTGTTCCAGAGGTATATTGAACCAATTCGGTTTGATATCATCGAAATGGGGTCAAAGGTCAGAGCACAGGAGTGAGATTTACTCCACAGCCATTATCCTCATAACTTGAGTAATATCTTCTGGTATGTTTGAAAGCGTATCATAATCAATGCATTGAATGATTTTACTAACTTGCTTAATTATATTTTTAGAAATCTAAACAAATGATGTAAGTGATATTCCAAGTGCAAATTCTCATTGTCTTTTTATGTTTATTTTTCAGGTTAAAAGTCATAATGCTTCTAAAGTACATCAACAAGCATGTTCTGTGTACAAAGCACAGACCAAACCATCTGAGGCTCCTCTTGCTATAGCTGTATCTAAGATGATTCAAGAATTAGAAAAATTCATGGTGTTATTTCTTATTTCATACACAATTGCAAAAGGTAACTTTTCATTTCATGATTTCAAAAAGTGTGTGTGCACTTCAGAAAAAATTAGGAACTCAGTTGAGTGATATATACATTAATAATCAGGCAGCAGAAATATTTGCAAGTTACATAGCAAAAGAAATTCAAAGCAACCTTGTAAAGGATATTAACAAATCTAATTTTCTTGCAATAATGTCAGATGCCTCAACTGACAAAAGTATGTCAGAAAGTGAAATTGTGTACATCCAGTATATGGATGGGCCAAATCAAAAAGTTTCTTTTCTTGGTCTTCAGCCTCTTTGGAAAGCTGATGCATCTGGCACAATGGAGGCCATAGAAACAATGATGAATGAGAAAGGCATTGCTAATTGGAAAGAAAGATTAGTTGCAAGTTGCTTTGATGGAGCATTAGTGAACATGGGATCAATTAAAGGTGTTGCCAAACAACTGAAAGATAAAGTTGATGGTTTAGTTGTGGTTCACTGTTTGAACCACAGACTAGAACTTGCCTTGAATGATGCCTGCAAGGATGTGAGCTGCTTGACAACTTTTGAGGATGTAATAAAGGGACTGTATAGTAAAAGTCTGAAGTTATTACGAAATGTAAAGGAAGTGGCCGACTTTCTTAATGAGTGCCGCCCAATAAACAGCATCCGACGGGTCATGTCACAGTATAGAGCAGTTTCTGCACTGCGTAACAATATACACATAATTTGCAGCCATTTGCAGCACATACGTGCAGACAAAAATGAAACAAGTAAACTGAAGACTAAAGCTAAAGGGTTCTTGAAACATCTGATAAGTGTGCATTTTGTGAAATTCTTATTTTTTATGTGTGATTTAAGTAAATTGCTAAGCGATACATCCCTGTTTCTACAAAGAGAAAAATTGGTATTACATCATGGAGTTAATGAAATGAGCACGTGCATATCAAGATTACAAAATTTCCTATGTTCGAAAGGTGTCCGTGAAACTGAACTTGATGGTTTGATCTCTGATGGTACATTCCGTGATGTTAAATTGGTTTCTGAGCAAAGCCGAAATGAACTTGGTTGTTTTGAAGAGGATAGGAGAAAACTGCTTGTTGCAGTTAAAAGCTATATCAAAGAAAGATTATTTTCAGTAACTGACAGTCTTATTGTTCCCTTGGCAAAAATTTTAAACCCCCCTCTCACTTTCCAGACAACAACACTGAAATCAATGAATATGGGAATGAAGAACTCTTGCAGATGTGTCGTTTACTGCCAAAGTCTGTTTTACGTAATGGGAATGAAGATTCAGTGATGACGGAATATTGTAGGCTAAAAAGCTATGCAACAAGTGTAATGACATCGAGTGGAAAAAGAGTAACATTTGAGGCTTTGTTTAGTCGACTCTATGCTGAAGAAGATGCAACACATTTTTACAGCAACATTTTAAAGTTAATGCAGTTAGTGCCATGCAGTACTGCTGCTTGTGAACGGGGATTTTCTGCTATGAACAGAATAAAATCATGTTTCAGGGCAAACATGAACCACTATACTTTGAATGATTTGATGATTAAGTGCAATGGACCACCCATTGAACAATATGAACCATGTGGTTAAAGATTAAAATTTGTGATTTTTTCGAATGGTCATTGGTCAGTGGGTGGACAAAATCTAGTGGCCACTTACCTTACGGCTATTTCGTGTTGTATACACATTTTATCACTGAACTGAATACCTTTCATTTATTTAGACATAGTTAAATTTAAGCTTAGTAGTTACAAGGACACAGTCTATTTTCCAGTGCAATTAAATGAATAAATATAATCTTAAAAGTTATATTTTTTTCAACCACATCAACCATAATTTCAAGACAGTTTTTATTGGAAAGATAATTTAATCATTTTTATTTGGTCTCTCGCTATGTACACAAAAAAAAAAAAAAAAAAATATCTCAATCTCTCCACCATAAATTAATAGCAGTGGATGGATCAAAATTTTCAAGCAGTACTTACTTTTGCTTACTTTATTTAATTTGCTGTATTTTCTAGTCATTATTTGCGTGAGCATTGTCTTGTCATCAAGAACATTGCCCACAATGCTTGCATTCTCTTAACTTCTGCATTGCTTGGCATAACAATCAGCAACATTGAGTATTTCAACAATTTTTACTATGACCTTCATGTACTAAAAATTGCTTGTTTTTAGTTTTCTCTAGCAGTTTTTAGTGAGTTATTGATGGTCAAAAATGTCCAGACATTATGTTTTGAAGCTGCTTCCATTCAGCTAAATTTTTCTTTTCATTCCATTTATTTTTGGTTAGGTTCTTCTTGGTGTCAAAATGAAAACTGGCTGTATAGCTTTCAAAAATGAATTTCATATCTTATAGCAGAATCATTTTGTGGTACAGCTGATATTGGGAGAAATGTGATACCAACCTGGTCACTTTTTTTTTACAGACTCACAATGATTCCTGACCTCTAACAGAAAATATTCAGTAATTTCCTGGGTTGTTCTAATAAATATTACATTAAAAACATTGATAAACCTTTCACAAGTGTTGAAAAAATAGTCATGACGAAATAAGAACACTTGCAGAGTATCCTGATTCCATCAGATTCTGTCTGGTTTTCGAACACAGTGTCAGCTTTTTTTTTTTTTTCGGAAAACGTTCAGTTTTGGTAAAATTTTAATGATTTGTCATTTTTTCTGTTTGCTCACCACAGACCTAACAAATACTACGAATCCCCCATAGACATTACGGAAATCGTCGATCGCTGCGGAGTACGGGAAACATCAAACAAATATACTACGGAAATAAAAAATCTGGTTTTCGGGTCCCCCCCCCTTCAAAAACGTTGTTTTGGTAAAATTTTAATGATTTGTCATTTTTTCCTGTTTGACAACCTCAGACCTTCCAAATGCTACGAATTCTTCACAGTCGCTACGGAAATCGTCGATCGCTGCGGAGTACGGGAAACATCGAATATACTACGGAAATAAAAAATCTGGTTGTCTATTTTTTTCCCCTACAGAAAATTTTTTTTGGTAGAATTTTAATGATTTGTCATTTTTTCCTGTTTGCCCACCTCAGATTTTCCAAATGCTACGAATTCTCCATAGTCACTACGGAAATCGTAGATGGTTACGGAATACGGGAAACATCAAATATACTACGGAAATAAAAAATCTATGAAATAATGTTATTTAATCATTTGTTCAAAGTTTATTTTCATGTTTTCAAAATTCTAACATTCATCAAACATTTTTGGGACTGTTTATTGGATGTTTTTAATGTCGCGACATTTGTCCGATATAATTTGAGCAACTTTCATGCCGTTCGTCGCCTGAAAATGATTGTTTTAGCACGGATGAAAATGTCCCGTAGTTTTCTAAATTTCGAATTTTTCTTACCCCAAGAAACACTTTCTTTTCACTTTCCGGTTATATTCTTATGTTATATATTTTCTGATTATGTTTCTCGTTTTTAATAGCTTCAGTAATAGTGTAAAAAACACCTTCGTATTTTAAATTTTTTTTTCTAGTGAAGCGCAGTTTTTGTTATTTCTAACAGCCTATTTCTTCGAAACCAATCAATAAGTGCTTTTTTTTTTTTTTTTTTTCCGCTTTTATAAAGCTAAAGTAAATTTTAAAATAGGTACTTTACTTATTCCGCCCGTGATGGAATCTGCCTTTTCCGTGACCCGTAAAAATGACTATCACGGCAGAGTGAACAATACAGTACTTATTTTTGATATATAATTTCGCTAAAAAACTTGTGTTTACCCATTCCTTAGTAACATTTTACTGTATTAAGGGACAGACAAGAGTTTTTTATTTCGTTTAAAGCCAACTCCACACGTGCAAAGGAAACGCGACTCTGCGTGGAATGAAAGACGGCGCGCGGCGCGGAAAGTGAAGTCCCGATTTTCTACCTTTGATTTCTTTTTGTAAACAAGAGAGAAAATGTTGCCCATTTTATTTTATGAAAAGCAAGAAGTGCCTAAAAGCAATGGAAAATCGTGCATTTTCAGAGAAACCAAACTTTAAAAAACGAGCTGAAGACGAGTTGTGATGCCACAGTTCCATCTTAAGCCACAGGTGTCCATTCCCGATATGGTTACTTTGTGCACCAACTTAAGTGGAAAAACAAACAGCCGCCCCCGTTTTTAAAGAGTGAATCTATAAATAGATCGTACCCATTTATTTGTAGAGGAAAGGGCTGTTTTTCACCGCGCACGATTTGTATGATTTGAAAATACATTTCGTATAACAGGAGCGTTTTAAAAATGCAAATTAATTCTTTAACAATGAGAAAAGGCAAATTTTCGAGCGTGGCGACTAAAGTTATTTTTTCACTGGACATTTCATTTTATCCAGTCGCCAAGTGGCGAGTGGCGACCACGTATTTTAATCTTTACATGTGGTGCTATCAAACTATGGTGGACAGATACGTCTGATGGGAAAGTCCGGCATAGTGCCTACAAACGTTAAATGAAAATCCTAAGTCCCTACCCTACCTAAATAATATTTTATGTTTTCAGTTTTATATATTAAAGGCAATAAAGCCCTATGCAATTTTTTTTAAATCATACTGTGTAAAAAATGTATATCCTAAACTAGCATTCATACTGTGTAAAAAAAAAAAAAACTAGCAGTGTAAACAATATCGATCAATTTTAATAAAGCTAATATTAATTCAAGTTTATGTTATTTGAATTGTTTAATGGATCCAAACTGTAAATTAGACAGGAATATCACCAAAAAACAAATTTGCAAAAATATTTACAAAAAAAAAATTATCCAAGCTCGTGCTTCAAATGTACAGATCTTGCAGATTAGCCCAGGCCTGTAATTAATATGCAGCTTTGTTTTTTAAATGTCAAATAGGCTTGCATCAATCAAAAAATTTGTGAGTATGCATTAAATATATTTTCATTAATATTAGTTCATTTAGAACTTAATTAGTTTATATTTTAGCAGGTAAGATTTTTCAAGTGGCTGGTAAAAAGTAGACCTTACCAGCCAAGGTGGCTGGTAAAAATTTGGGCACATTCAGGAAGGTTGCATCTAACACACTTTTAAAGGCTTACAAAATTCAGGATGGGCAGGATTACGGGATTCCTGCAGAAAAAAAGTTATGAGGGAGTCTCCCTCCTTAAAAAATTTTAAGAAAAAAAAAACCCCTCTTGGGTCCGTTTTTGGGCCACTCACAAAATTTGAGCGTTAAAAACGTATTCTTTGTAAAATTATGGGCGTTAGAAACAGATCCTTCAGAGTTTCAAAAATTGCAATCCAATACATCACTCATGTTGGAAATATGATCAGTTTACAGACACATGAATTGGCTTCCATATGTAGCGGCATGGGTAGTTCATTTTACATATCGCCAACTATTACAAATCAGGCACGAGATTCTTCCTCGGATTCACAGAATTTTGCTTTTTTTTTTTTGCCATCATCAGGGTTATACTCAAAATCAATGCAAAACTGAGGAGAATTTTTTATTTTTAGAGGATTAGTGAGTGGGCAGTGGTCTAGTTTTCCGTCTGGGGACAGTATTCCGTTTTTCAAAACTTTCGAAAACGAAAGTTATATGAAGTGAACATTTTTCCTGCAACCGTAATTTCTTTTTCTTGTGAAGTTGCCTCTGTCCAGAGTATTGCTGCTAAATATCAATTTATTGCATAAATAGAACTGAAGACAAAAATTTCTCAAAACTATGTTCAACGGAGCAAAAATTTCCTTGTGAACTTTAGGCATGAGCAGAGTTTGCCGAAAAAAATTTTTAAAGGAGTATTCTTATTACTCCTTTGAAAAAATTTAGGGAGTAATTTTCAAGTCAGGAGTATTTTAGAAAAATTAACAGATGAAATAAAATGCGAAAATGCTAGGCAATTATGAAAAATCAATCCAGATTTTTTCATATAAAAATATTTCACTACTGCTCAATGTATTTAGAATTTGGGTCCATTTTGTTTTTTGTTTTAGAAATAAATATAATATTTGTATTTCAAAACAGTAACATTAAATTTATCATGTTTTGTTATGACCACATGGAACAGCAATGTGTGTTGTTCTTTTTTATTGGAGGTTTAACGACCACCGTGAGCAACTCAATGGGCTATAAGCAGTCACCTGTCCCTAATTTAGGTTCACTGGTTCCAGGGAAGGGAGAGAGCCAGTGCCGTAAGACACACACAACATCCCTGCTTCGCCGTGATTCAAACCCGGACCCCTTTCGGAAGAATGATCAGAGGCCATCGCTTAGACCACTGCACCACTGGGGCGGCCAGCAATGTGTTCAAAATGTGAAAACATTGCACTTTTGAGGTTCTTATAGACATCTAAAAATATCTAATAAACTTCTCAGCAAGTTCCACAGCCAAATTTGTTTTTCTGCAGCTGCCCAGCATACAGTGCTAAAATTTTCCTTTTGCTGATATCTTTGTTTCCCTTCCCATTTCTTTGTTGTTGTTGTTTGTTTGTCTTTAATGCCCTTGGATGACAATTTTATTTATCATGAATGCATGATAGCTTTCACTATTTTAGATAAAAGATTAATAGTGTAACTTTGAAAATATAGATACTTTTGAACACCATGCATCAATTTTTACATCTCCCAGAGTATTATAATCCTGCCACCCACTTTCACCCAGGGCCCAATATTTCCCCAGAACACAATTTTTTTTTTTTTTTGTCTGAAATTTCCCCCAAAACTGTAGCGGACTTTTATACAAGTTTAAGCGATTATTAGTCCAGCGGTTCCCCACCTTTTCTACAGTATTCCTCCCTCATCGGGGCTAGCTAGCAATGGCATCCCCCCCTAACAATATAATCAGTATTTACTTGTAATTTGTAATTGTACCAATGGGGGGGGGTACATTGACCCAGCACTGCGACCTAAGGTCTATTGTGCATCCCCAGCCATAATCTCGAAAGAGACCAGATACACGAGCAAAAGCAAGAATGCTCTTGACTGGTACTAAAGAGAGATCACTTGGTCTCAAGTTATGAGTACCAAAGTGTTCAAGCCTGAGTGCTGCAAAAAAATCACAGTCGCAAGGAAGTCTCCTCTTCTAGATGGCATCCTCTACAAAGTGGATCCTCTTTCACCCCAATCAAATTAAGGTGCCTATTAAGATGACAGTGTCCTGTAAGTAGACCAACAATCAGTCCAATATCCTTTTTTGGCAGTTTAAGGAGTTCCTTAGCTCTCTGAGGCAAGGTTCCATGATTAAGTTCCTTTGCCTGCCTCTGTCCCCTGGTAGCATGCTAGAGGTCAAGCTGCTTATTCCTCAGCAGCCTTTTAGTTAATCCTCAAGCCACACCAGAGGTGAGCCCTAGTGCAGGCTCTGGACCATAAAAAGCCTGCTCTGCCCCCTCTTTAGCAAGAAGGTCAGCTTTCTCATTACCTACAAAACCCCAATGTCCTGGCACCCAGAACAGTTGCACTTTGTTCCAGTTTGCCAGTTCAGTTAGGGTCTGGAGGCAGCTTCAAACAATTTTGAATGAAATGCGGCACTGACAAAGTGCCAGTAAAGCCGCCTGGCTGTCTGAACAAATCTGGATACGCACATTGTGTTACCCTTTGATCAGACATTTCTGAGGCACATGCCAAAATAGCATACACCTCAGCTTGGAACACAGTAGCATGCCTTCCAAGGCTTTGGCATGAACCATAACCTCTGGATAGGCAATACTCCCCTGCTCCAACTCTTACATTTGTCCTGGAGCAGTCAGTAAACCAAACAGTTTCACCGCTGCACCCAGGGACAAAGGATGTTTCCCATTCACTGTGACTAGGAAAGTTCACACTGAATGCTTTATCGAAATGATATTTTACTAGCATATTGTCGATTCCTATTTGAAAGATGGGCTCCTTACAGAAATACTCCTGAATAGGTTTGGTATGGCTCCAAACCCATAACGAGTATCTCCACATGCCATTGCAGCATAATCTATATGCCCTTTAATGGCCTCACCCTCAATATGAAGGTGAAGTGGCAGAATATCAAGAAGCAACTCCAATGTAGCTGTTGGAGTAGTTCTCATTGCTCCTGATATACCTATGCAGAACAGCCTTTGTAACTTGTTAAGTTCAGCCTGCACCGTGCAGAGGTTAACTCTGCACCACCACACCGTTGAGCCATAAGTGACCATAGTATATATCCAGTGCAAGATCCTCGGGTTAAGACCCCAGGATCTTCCAATAGCACCTCTACATGACCAGAACACTTTCTTGGCTCTGGAAATACGGTAATCTAGGTGCTGTTTCCAGGTTAAGCCTCCATCCAAAATTACTCCCAGGTACTTAACCTGTGTGATGACAGGATTTGTTTTCCCAAAGGTCTCAAAAATTCCTCTTTCTAGTGAAAGGTACAAGGGTGGTTTTGTCAGGGTTTACTGATAGACCAACCTTCCTGCACCAATCCTCAACAAGTCCCAGTGTTCTTTGCATTACGCTCAACTGATTTAAGGAATTTTCCCTTGACAATTATGGCCACGTCATCTGCATAGCCAAAACAGTCACAATCAGACCTCTCCAGGATCCTTAGCAGTTCATCCACCACCAGGCACCACAACAGGGAAGAGCAAACTCCTCCCTGAGGGCAGGGCAGGTGCAGACCGACAGAGTATCCCCGAGTAGCGAGGTCATGCTTGTGAGCATGGCCTTAATCCATTGACAACAGGTTCTATCAACACCATGTCTTTACACAGCTCCCACAATGGTCTCTGTAGAGACCCTGTCAAAGGCACCTTCAATATCAAGGAAAGTGGCTAATGCCACCTCCTTAAATTCTAGTGCCTTCTCCAGGCAACAGACTATGCCATTGAGAGCTGCTTCTGTTGATTTGCCTTGTTGATAGGCAAACTGAAATTTTGAGAGGGGTTTAGGGAGTGAAACCACCTCCCTAATATCCACCAACCTTCCTGAATATCGGGCACCAGGCGCCAAATGACGATCAAAAAAATTGTACTGGCGGGTAAATATTGAAGCACAATCGCCACCGTTTGCGAGTAGTTTTGTATTTATTTTTTTAGTTTTTCTGTTTTCAGAATCGGAATTCCGATTCAGTTCTTAAAAAGAAATCGGGATTCCGATTCTGAAAAAAGACCGAACTTCTTTTAGCAGTATCTGCTAAAAGAAGTTCGGCTGGTCACTGATAAGAACGAATACCTACCCCTAACATTCCCTATTCCTCCGCACGCTTCGGGAACGGCGGCTAAGAGCGGAGCCTAAGAGCCCCTACAAACCGGGTTTCTGACAACACATGGTCGTTAAATGACACTTTGCGTCTGCACTATTGCAAAGGCTGCATTATTGTTGAACGCAACGTGCTTTTGGTTTGGTGTTTGGTTATAGCTTATAGTCGATCTCTTTTATGACAGATATAGTTCGGTTGTTTTTCGATGTCGCAAAAAAAACTTGCGTTTTGAGGTGGGAACTCGGATAGTAGATATTCTATTTGGGAAAATGATTCTTCTGAACGCGAGAATGTACAGCATGGCGCAGTCGAAAGTTGTAATGTGCAAATTAATGCTGTTTCAGCTGAAAGTGCTGACGCTAATGTACAGATTTATGAACCGGAAATTGGCGATTCCTCAGACTTTCCACAGGCCAAAAAAGCTCGCATATTTAACCGTGGTACTTTTGAAAAATGGCAAAAAAACTTACAGCTGGCTGCAGACGGAAATCTGTTTTGTGCTGTATGCGAAGGAACGCTCGAGCTGATCACACCAATTTGGGAAAAGGATGCTCAACGTTCAAGTTGGAAGCGGTAAGTTATATTACTTATTTTTTATTTTTTTAGTTTATTGTAATAAGATTGTTCACAATTTTTCTTAATCTTTTTATAACGTATTTATTTTTTTTCATGTAATTAATCATGTTTTGTTTCATTCTTTGTTGTTTTTGAAAACGGGAACATCGTAGTGCATGCCGACGCTGGATGTCAGCCATTTTTAGATAAAATTAACTGATAATAATCCTTTTAGAACAAAAAAATATCATAAATTGACATTTCAAATGATTTTAAAATAAAAAGTTTATTTTTTCTATTAATAGTTGGAAAACTTCAACTTTGAGTTGATAAAAACTGTCAGGATTTTCTGAAAAAATAAAGATAATATAATAGTTTACAGATATCGAAAACTAGTTGACATATAATTAGTATAGTTCAATGCTTATTTTTCGGAGGATTATCAGAAGAATTTATTGAAGACTATTGCAACAACGACATATCTCCCTCTTTGTGTCCGTTTTGCAGATAGGTTTTTGCGACATGCAGCAGAGAAGCATTCCGGTGAAAAGATCGACACTTACTAAAGTTCAGGATTACCAACATTCTGTAATAAATGCGGTTTTTTAACTGCAGACTTAGGAAACAGTGTTTTACTCACCATATGTTAAAATATGCATGTTACTGCCCTATTTTACGCTTTCCAAACATAGGTTGAAGCATATAGGCTCCAGCTTTGTCAGTCTGTCAGCACGATAACTCGCGTAAAAATGGTTTGATTTCGATGAAATTTTAGTATGTCGTAGGGCACAACCAGGGGACGAACCCTATCGAAAATGGGTGAAGTTAGGTCAAAGGTCTGGACATAGGAGCAGAATTTATTTTATCGCCCTTGTGCGTCATAAGTTACGTAAAAATGCTTTGATTGCGACAAAACTTTATCATGCCGTTCCGGAGGTATATTGAACCTGTTCTGTTGAATATCATCAAAATGGGGTCAAAGGTCAGGGCACAGGAGAGATTCATTATGCAGCCATTATCCTCATAACTTGACTAAAAATGCTTCTATTGCGACAAAACTTTAGTATGTTGTTCCAGAGGTATATTGAACCAATTCTGTTTGATATCATCGAAATGGGGTCGAAGGTCAGAGCACAGGAGTGAGATTTACTCCACAGTCATTATCCTCATAACTTCTGGTATGTTTGAAAGCGTATCATAATCAATGCATTGAATGATTTTACTAACTTGTTTAATTATATTTTTAGAAATCTAAACAAATGATTTAAGTGATATTCCAAGTGCAAATTCTCATTGTCTTTTATGTTTACTTTTCAGGTTAAAAGTCATAATGCTTGTTCTGTGTACAAAGCACAGACCAAACCATCCGAGGCTCCTCTTGCTATAGCTGTATCTAAGATGACCCAAGAATTAGAAAAATCCATGAAGGTGTTATTTCTTATTTCATACACAATTGCAAAAGGTAACTTTTCATTTCATGATTTCAAAAAGTGTGTGTGCACTTCAGAAAAAATTAGGAACTCAGTTGAATGATATATACATTAATGATCAGGCAGCAAAAATATTTGCAAGTTACATAGCAAAAGAAATTCAAAGCAACCTTGTAAAGGATATTAACAAATCTAATTTTCTTGCAATAATGCCAGACGCCTCAACTGACAAAAGTATGTCAGAAAGTGAAATTGTGTACATCCAGTATATGGATGGGCCAAATCAAAAGTTTCTTTTCTTGGTCTTCAGCCTCTTTGGAAAGCTGATGCATCTGGCACAATGGAGGCCATAGAAACAATGATGAATGAGAAAGGCATTGCTAATTGGAAAGAAAGATTAGTTGCAAGTTGCTTTGATGGAGCATTAGTGAACATGGGATCAATTAAAGGTGTTGCCAAACAACTGAAAGATAAAGTTGATGGTTTAGTTGTGGTTCACTGTTTGAACCACAGACTAGAACTTGCCTTGAATGATGCCTGCAAGGATGTGAGCTGCTTGACAACTTTTGAGGATGTAATAAAGGGACTGTATAGTAAAAGTCTGAAGTTATTACGAAATGTAAAGGAAGTGGCCGACTTTCTTAATGAGTGCCGCCCAATAAACAGCATCCGACGGGTCATGTCACAGTATAGAGCAGTTTCTGCACTGCGTAACAATATACACATAATTTGTAGCCATTTGCAGCACATACGTGCAGACAAAAATGAAACAAGTAAACTGAAGGCTAAAGCTAAAGGGTTCTTGAAACATCTGACAAGTGTGCACTTTGTGAAATTCTTATTTTTTATGTGTGATTTAAGTAAATTGCTAAGCGATACATCCCTGTTTCTACAAAGAGAAAAATTGGTATTACATCATGGAGTTAATGAAATGAGCACGTGCATATCAAGATTACAAAATTTCCTATGTTCGAAAGGTGTCCGTGAAACTGAACTTGATGGTTTGATCTCTGATGGTACATTCCGTGATGTTAAATTGGTTTATGAGCAAAGCCGAAATGAACTTGGTTGTTTTGAAGAGGATAGGAGAAAACTGCTTGTTGCAGTTAAAAGCTATATCAAAGAAAGATTATTTTCAGTAACTGACAGTCTTATTTTCCCTTGGCAAAAAATTTAAACGCCCCTCTTACTTTCCAGACAACAACACTGAAATCAATGAATATGGGAATGAAGAACTCTTGCAGATGTGTAGTTTACTGCCCAAGTCTGTTTTACGTAATGGGAATGAAGATTCAGTGATGACTGAATATTGTAGGCTAAAAAGCTATGCAACAAGTGTAATGACATCGAGTGGAAAAAGAGTAACATTTGAGGCTTTGTTTAGTCGACTCTATGCTGAAGAAGATGCAACACATTTTTACAGCAACATTTTAAAGTTAATGCAGTTAGTGCCATGCAGTACTGCTGCTTGTGAACAAGGATTTTCTGCTATGAACAGAATAAAATCATGTTTCAGGGCAAACATGAACCACCATACTTTGAATGATTTGATGATGATTAGGTGCAATGGACCACCCATTGAACCACGTGGTGCTACCAAACTATGGTGGACAGATACGTCTGATAGGAAAGTCCGGCATAGTGCCTACAAACGTTAAATGAAAATCCTAAGTTCCTACCCTACCTAAATAATATTTTATGCTTTCAGTTTCATATATATAAAACCCTATGCAAGTATTTTTTTTAAATCATACTGTGTAAAAAAAATTGTATATCCTAAACTAGCATTCATACTGTGTAAATAAATAAAAAATAAAACCCAAACTAGCATTGTGTTAATACAATATCGATCAATTTTAATAAAGCTAATATTAATTCAAGTTTATGTTTTTTGAATTGTCTAATGGATCCAACCCGGAAATTAGACAGGAATATCACCAAAAAACACCAAATTTGCAAAAATATTTACGAAAAAAAAAATTGTCCAAGCTTGTTCTTCAAATGTACAGATCTTGCAGATTAGCCCAGGCCTGTATTTAATATGCAGCTTTGTTTTTAAAATGTCATAAATAGCTTGCATCAATCAAAAAATTTGTGAGTATGCATTAAATCTCTTTTCATTAATATTAGTTCATTTACAACTTAATTAGTTTATAGTTTGGCGGGTAAGATTTTTCAAGTGGCTGGTAAAAAGTAGACCTTACCAGCCAAGGTGGCTGGTAAAAATTTGGGCACATTCGGGAAGGTTGCTATCCACCATCTTCTCAAGAGCCTTGATAAAGAAAGATGTTAGACTAATAGGTCTAAAGGCCTTTGCCTTTTGGTAATTTGACTTGCCTCGCTTGGGAATAAATATTACCTTAGCCTGTCTCCTAGCACTTGGTATATAACCAAGCACAAGGCAGGCCCGGTAAATTTTACACAAGAGTGAAGTAATTATCTCCAGTCCTTGCTGCATCAAGACGGGAATAATTCCATCACGGCCATGTGATTTATATGGTTAAGTATTTACTTTGTTTTATTACAAATTCAATTATACCGGTAATGCTTGATTGAAAATATACAGCAAAATGGCAACTGCAGTACTAAAAATAGAAATATACCTACCTACAGCACTTTGCACAAATAAAGTGGGTAATATCTGTACATAGTACACAACCAGTTTATTCCTTCTGAATAAAGTTATAATATATCTAAATGAAAAATATGTTTCACATATTTTCAAACTGTAAACATTAATGTTAAACTTGGGCTTATTTTGAATTTTGAATTGCACAAACAATCGATGTTTGGCCCTAACTGTGTCAATCCCACACGCAGATCGTTCTCCACATTAAAGAGTTTCGCAGGTCTAAGATTGTCATTAGCGAGAACTTCAAAACAAATGACACATTGCGGCTGTTGAACACCGGATCTGCTACTAAAACAAGAAAATCCGAACTTGATATAACTTGCATCATATTGCCTGCATTTTTTCTTTCTTTTATCAGGAGCTGTATTTGTGTCGTCAGTGGCAATCCTGCTACTTTACTAGGTTCACCAGGGTTCAGTCTAGGGGGTTTTGCGGGGCAGCGCGCCTTGTCCGCCGTCACTCTAAAATTATGCGCCCTACTGCCCTTTAAATTCAAAAAATTACATCCTGACTGCCCTAAAATGGAAACTGCAAAACATGCTCGTGGACCTGCCCTAATCAATCCTACACTGCTGTGAAACCAAAATAGCGCACTGACTCCATATTAGCCTCTCGTCTACGTCCAGAAAGTCGTAATGACCCCCGTTGGTTAGGATTCCTAGAAGACGGGAACAGATAAGATACAACCACTTATTGTCTGTTTCTCTATGCTGGCAGGGAAGGAAGGAAGCATGAGATTTAAGACAAAAGGACCTGCCCTCTGAATTACTGGGGGAAAAACAAGTTTGTACAAATTACTGACAAAAGAGGTGACCAGTGTTTGCTCCCTCTACTTTCCCCTCTCCCTCTTACTCTGTCTCCGCCCGCATCCACTCCAAAGCGCTCCCACCCTTCGTGTTCTGCTTCCCAGACCGCCTACAGGGAATTTGTACGATCCTAAAAACCTCTCTAAATTAGCCATCAGTATATTCTAATTATAACCTTCAGTCAATGCAGCGGGTGCTGCAGTTTACTTTAACCCTTGCAGATTGCTATCACAAAGTTTCAAAAGTTTTTATTATTTATTTCATTAACTATTTACTCAACTCAACCCCAGGAACAGGCACAGCGCAACACGGCTACTATGCCCGTCGGTTTTTTGGAAGGTGTGCAGACTGTTTTTTTTTACTATTTCTTTAACGTTCATCGTTTCTAGCATTCCTTTCAATTTTAAAGCAAAAGAAGGGAAATTTTTGCACGATTTTAACGTTGGATCCCACTTCTAGACGTGAAGTTACGTCGATAGATCAAGTAACAATTGAACTTTGAAGATGTGAATCTGTTTTTTGGTGTAAATATGACATGGATGATATGTCAAATAACATCAAAAAACTTGAAAATTTCGCCGTCCAAGAGCGGGAATCGAACCCACTCTCCCGGAGCGCCCGAGTATGCTAGCTACTACACCACACCAGTTTCCGGAATGCAACTGGTGGCCGCAATTTTTCTCTTTTGGCATCAGTATAACATTGTGTCAGTTAGATATCTGTGATTATTATTTTTTTATTTTTTACAAGAGCAATATTTTTAAGCTTTTTGAACGTTCCCTCCATTTTTGCTGCTTTTGGTGTTTCGGAAGTTGACATCCAAATTTGTGTTCTTTTTGCTCTTCCAGATAACTTCATTTCAGTTAGATTTATGAAGATTTTTTTCTTTTTTTTTTTTTTCCAAAAATCACTTTTGCACATTTTTTATCGTCCCTACTCCGTTTTTATGGGCATATTAATGCTGCGGCATTCCGGGAACTGATGGTTGCAAATTTTCCTTTTTTGGCTTCCAGATAGCTTTGTTTTACTTATATTAAAGGTGTATGTTTGTTTTTGTTTTTTCAAGAGCCATATTTCTTAGCGTTTGCACCGTTTCGTTCTCAGTTTCTGTGGCATTCCGGAAGTTGACAGTCGCAGGTTTTTTTCTTCCAGATAACTGCATCTTAGTTAAATTCAGGTGAAAAAAATAACTGTTTTGTTTAGTAAAATCGTACTTCTACGCATTTTTAACGTCCCCTGTTGCATCTCCACAGCTGCATTGTTCATACATGAGATTTTTCCAAGGAATCTCCTTTTTTTTTTTTTTCCATTATTTGGGTCATTCTCCAGATCGATGCACAACTGAAGATAAATGGGAGAAGGGAGTAGGAAGGGATCATTTTCCGTCTGGGGAAGGTATTTTGTCTTTCAAAACTTTTGAAAACGGAAGTTAAACAGAGTGGAGGTTTTTCCCGTAATCGTAATTTCTTTTTCTTATGATGTTGTCTATGTCCAGTATTGTTGTAAAATATCATGTTATTGCATAAATGTTTGTATTTCAGCAAGAAACAGTAGGCAACGATTTCCGAAAACGGAAGTTGAGACCACGCAAAAGATTTTCCTGTAGTCTTCAGACACGAGATTCTTCCGTGGATTGGAAGAATTCCGCCATTTCCGTTATCATTTTGAGCATTCTTGAGATCAATGCACAACTGAATATAAAATTTGAGGGGAATGGGGGGAGGGCGCTTTCCGTTTGAGGATGGAATTCCGTCCTTTGAAACTTTCGAAAACGGAAGTTAGACGCAGCAGAGATATCTCCCATCGCGTACTGTTCCTTCTGCCCAGTAGTGTTCTTAAATATCATTTTATTCCACAAATACTGCATTTCAGCTCAAAAACAGAGGAAAATCTCTGAAAACGGAAGTCGGTCCAAGCGAAGATTTCTACCATAAACTTAATTTTTTCTTCCTGCAATTTCTCACTATCATGTGTTGTTAAATGTTACTTCCCCCATAAATGTCTGCACTTAAGCTTGATAAGGGAGAAGAAATCTGTTAGAATTGATGCATGATGTTCAAAAGTATTCATATTCTGAAAGTTACACCATTTATCTAGAGTGGTGACGCTTTGATATCAAGCATTCAAGGTCCTCAGGCTGAAAGTTCTTTCAGCATGATGGATAAATTATTGTTGTCTGAAAGAATAAAAGGATTAAGAAACAGTGAGAATGAAGAAATGGGAAAGGAATGACATCAACAGAAGAAAAAACTAAGCAAAGACTGTTGGGCAGCTGCAGAGTTAACAAATATGGCTGTGGAACTTTCTGAGAAGAAAGTAACACAAGAGGAAAACTGAGCTGATGTTCTAGCATGTACAAAAAAAAAAAAAAGCTGTGTTTGAAGCAATGCCTTTTAAAACAATTTTATTTTGTTTTGAATTCAGTAATTTGATATTGTGAATACAGTGGTATGTACCAGTTTAATATCTGCTTGTACATAAATAAATTATAATGAACAATTCCATCTTGCTCCTGCTGTGTTATATTCAGTTTCTTGCTACGCGTTCTGATTTTTAACCTGGGTAAAAAAGTTCAGCTTTTTTGTCCTATGGTCGGTTTGATATATGTATTATGTACAGTGGTCGAAATGGCACAGAGCTTCTGCTTCAGTATGTTAAATGCTCAGCTGCTACACTAAAACTGTAGTGTAGCAGCAGAGCACTTAACGTCTTTTCCGTCCCAGCTGCTATTCATTTATCAATTTTATCCGTTAAAAATGTCATTTGTCGATTTTTGGGTTAAAATTTGTGCTTTTATCCTAATTTCTTTACGTGTTTGTGACAGGTTTATAATTTATTACATACCGGGATGGTAAATAATGTTTTTTTTAACTACCAGTATGCCATACCAGCCCACTTCAAACACTGATTATGCAGCATTCCAGTAGCTGATGGTCATGATTTTTTCTTTTTATTTACTTCCAGATAAATTTTTTCACACTGATGAGAGGATCTTTTTTTTTTTTTTTGCTTTACAAGAAGTCTTGCCTTGTTCCTCACTTTAATAATTTTTTGGGATTTAATTGTGTCAATGAAAATGCTCCCAGCACATTTTCACAAATTCAATAAATTTTTCTCAAAACCTGTAGTCAGTGCACAAAAAGATTCCATACAAAAATCCTATACGGGCACCAGTTTTACAAACAAATGAAATTTGATATATATATATATCATCATCATCATCACTGTCAACCATTATCAATCCACTGCTGGACGAAAGTCTCCCCAAGTTTCCTCCACAACGGTCTGTCTTGTGCCAGTCTCCTCCATGTCACTCCTGCATACTTTCTAATGTCATCAACCCATCTCCCATGTGGTCTTCTTCTGGGTCATTTCCTGTCCCTTGGAATCCAATCTAAAATTTCGACTGTCCATCAATGGTCTGTTCTTCTGGCAGTATGTCCAGCCCATTGCCATTTCAGGGATTCAACTCTGATCATGATGTCCTCCACTCTTGTCATTTTACGGATCCACGAGTTCCTCTTATCTCTCCTGGTTACACCAAGCATGCACCTCTCCATGCTGCTTTGAGTTGTCTGCAGCCTTTGTATGTCTCTTTTAGTTAAGGTCCACATCTCTGCACCATACGTAAGCACTGGAAGGATGCATTGATCAAACACTTTTCTTTTAAGACATAATGGCATATTGCTCTTGAAAATTATGCTGTTTCTTTCAAAAGCTCTCCAGGCAAGTTTTGTACGCCAATTAATTTCTTCATCAATGTGACCCTCACTTGATATCTGCTGTCCAAGATAAACGTACGTCTGTTTATCTCCAGCTTTTCTCCATGAATTGTAAATCTTCATGTTTTGTAAAAGCATTGAACAACACTTTTGTCTTCTGAAAGTTCATTTTTAATCCCACTTCTTTACTCTTGTCAGCAAGTTCCTGGATCATACTCTGCAGCTCTGATGGAGTAGTTGCAAAAGTGACTACGTCATCAGCAAAACGAAGATGGGTTAGATAATCTCCATTAATCTTTATCCCCTTGTTTTCCCAGCTCAGCGCCTGAAAGACACCCTCCAATGTGGCATTAAAGAGCTTCGGAGATATGGTGTCACCTTGTCTCGCTCCCTTTCCAATTTTTATGTGTGTTGTATTTTCAAACAGCCGAATCTTTGCACTTGCATTTTCATAGATGTTATTAATAATATTAATGTATGCATCTTCAATACCACAGGATTTCAGAGCCATTGTAACTGCTGATGGTTTCACCGAATCATAGGCTTTTTCATAATCAATAAAAGCCATGCACAATGGAAGTTCATATTCCCTCGCTCTTTCAATTAGTTCTCTTAGTATGTGGATATGATCTATTGTGCTGTAGCCACTCCTGAATCCAGCTTGTTCTCTCGGTTGAGCCATGTCCAGTGTTACCTTCAAGCGGTGTGAAAGAACTTTAGTGAAAATTTTATAAACCACTGATAGGAGGCTGATAGGTCTGTAGTTCCCAAGATTTTCAATGTCACCTTTTTTTATGTAGCAGGATCATTGTAGCGTTGTTCCAATCCTCAGGAATTTTCCCTTCATTAAGGCATCGAGTGAAAATTTGGGCGAGTACTGTTTCGATTTCTCCACTTGCTTCTTGTATGATGTCTACAGTAATTCCATCTTCTCCTGGAGCTTTTCTTCACTTCATGTTCTCGATTGCATGTGCAACTTCTGCTGGGAGGACTGGAAGAACTCTGGTACCTTCATTATGTCTGGAGTACATGTATCATCCCTTTCATATAATTTGGATTAGAAATCTTTTACTCTTGTCAAAATTCCACCTCTATTTCTTGTTACAGAACCATCTTCTTTTCTCAGTGTCATAATCTGTTTTCTTCCCTTACTGAGATGTCCCTTTGCTATCTTTAGGCTTCGTTTGTTTCCAATTGCTTTCCTCACTAGTTCACAGTTGAATTTCCTTACCTCTTCAGTGATACTTTTTCGTACTGTCTTGCATAGCTCTATATATCCCACTTTGGAAGTCGCATCTTCTTTAGTTGTTCTCATCTCTCTTCTTTTTGCATCAACATTTTGGTTTTTCCTGATGATTTGTTCACATGCAACTTGTTCTTAGACTCAGCTAATTTTGTTGCTGTTTCCATAAGAGCTTTGGTTAGTTTTCTGTTAACTTCAGAAATATCCACTTCTTCCAATGCCTTCTGAAGCAGAGAATCTGTTCTTCAGTTCCAACTTGAAGGTATTATGGTTTTAATAATCTAAAGCATTTTTTATGGGAATTTTACCAGGAATTTTTTTTTTACATTAATAGCAAATTTTCGGAGAAAACTCTTCTTCTTCAGGCTGTCTTGTTGTTGTCACTTTTTACTTGTCACTATCACGGTTACGGTTAACCTTGACGATTTAGGTTATTTTTCAACAAATCCTGCCAGATGTTAGGCAGGGAAAATCCTTTGCAGTCATTGATGATGGAATTTTGATTTTTCTCTATCTCTATTCCTTCTTTCAGTTTTCTTTTTTGGAAATTGCTTTGGAAACTGATGGTGTTTTTTAAGGTTGGTTATGTCAATATATTTTGTTTATCTTATGAGCTTGCCACGTTCGAGTTTAGGGTTGAGGTGCATCTTACATCTCACCAATCTATGGTCACTACCTGTGTTAAACTTGTTTAGCACACTGCAGTCTTCTATGACGAATTTTTTGTTACACATAATAAAATCAATTTCCCTTGTCATCCCATTTGGATGTCTCCATGTCCATTTCCTGTGTGGCTTTTTCTTGAAAAAGGAGTTCAAGATGAAAAACCCTTCTGCCTCTGCAAACTCAACAAGAGTATTTCCACGCTGGTTTCTGTTGCCGTGAACGAAATTAATCCTGGAATGAACCCTGGTCCACTTTGGTCTGAAAATTCTGCACTACTCATAGTCCTCTCCACCTAGTGGTTCATTCTCAATGTCAAGTAGATTAGTTTAGCTCTAAATTAAGCAGAATATATGGCGACAATCACAACGAGCGTTATTTTCACGATGACAGAAAACAAATGAGAGTGAAGATAAACACCACGTGCGTGTGGAGGACTATCACACTGTGATTGGATGGGTGTCCGTTTTCATCTACATACAGTGAATAACATTGCGCACATCGGCTCGGACCTCTTTTGCAGGTGCGGCTCACCGGTTGGGAACCTATGTATATATCTTGGTGATTAAAAACTATCCTTAAAGTCTGTTACTTAAAAATTTGAAAAAGAACTAGTATTTATTTTAGATTCAAAATGTGAAATATACACTTAGATTCAAAATGTCTGAAACATTTTTGGGTCTAGATGAAAACAGTGATGGGGCAGAGAGGCTGAAAAATAAACAGTTAAAGGAAAATGTTGCAATTAACTATAATTTATTTCATTCTAGCATTTCAGGCATTTATTGTGCCAGATAATTTTACTGAATGAAATTTAAATTAGACTTTTAAAAATCCTCTGAATAATGCGGGGGTCATCCGCTTTAAAATATCCGGAACCCCCAATAATTTTTTAAATCGGTGGCTATAGAAGCCGCTTTGTGCCAAGTTAAGCAAAAAAGATGTTTGCATTACTGAATTTGATAAAGGGCAATGCCTACTCCAGGTAAACATCACTGTTAACTACACAAATTACACTCACTTTTTTTTTTTTTTTCTGGAAATGCAAAATAATTATTGCTATTCTTCCTTCATGTGTGCTGTTTCTGCTAAATTACGCTGCAGATGGCGACTTAAGTTCAAGCATAAGCATGTTTTTTAAAGAAGAAAAAGCAGAGATCATTGCACATGCCTCTTGAGTGTAAATAAAGCGAAAGATAGTGAGTGCAGCTATCAGAGTTCTTTCTGAATTTGGTGGAATCCTTGAAAAAAAATGGAAGTGATGCATATTATTAGGTTATTCTTAAGAATCCTTACTAGTATAATTGCATAAACCAATGCTATCTGTCCTCTGGTGGATATAAAGAGTGACGAGTGGTGCTTTGTTCTTTTTTTTTTTTTTTTGCTAGCGCTTTTGGTGTTTAAATTTTGCCCCCTCAATCAATGATTCATTTAATGCTGCTCCACCACCCCTGTTTGTTCATGAAACAAGTCTTTTCTTCTAATAAAGGCAAAGGGTATTTACCAAAAATTTTCTAATTTTATTTCTGGTTTGCAGAATTGTTTTAATTACTTATCTGGTTAACAATGTGCTGGACCCATCTTTCACAATCACAGATACTAAGTATTAATTTGGAATACAAAAAAAATGCTTATGCTGCAAAACAGTTTAACTGAAAAGGCAAGGAAACTTCTTGTATATTCAACTTTCTTTTGAACCACAGCAGTATTTGCTATATTATTAATCAGTAAATCAAGGCTTATCCAAATTGTTAGGATGCAGAAAACCACAGTTCAGATGTTTATTTTTCATTCATTTCCAACTCACTGATGAAACACAATGAATTATATATTCAAGCAATCTGGTATTTAAAACAACATAGACTAAAAAATGAGGGGGGGGGGCTGGGGGGAGGAGGGTTCCAATGCTCAGTTGGTCTCCAAAATAAGAACATTTTTAGGGGGTAAAAAAATATGATCCAATAGAACAATTATGGTACCATAAATCCACAATGATTTTTTTTATTTATTGCTTTGGTTTATAGCATATATATTATAACACTACAGAGAAGACTTTAATCACCAGTATTTTTATTCTTAATCTAACAACAGGAAAATACATTTGATACAACAGTGAAATACTTCCTAAACTTGTTCTTTAATCTACTTAAACACAAAAATTGGGATCAGCCCTTCATTTTGTGAAAGAGAACTTATTAAAGGAAGACATGACTTTTCTGATACACGCAGACAGATGACATTTGCACCTGCCATTTCTTATGCTTCAGAATTTTAACCAGTTTAACAGACCTTTACTTAGTCAACCTATCCGCACATAATGGCACCTTACTTTTTATGGTAGAGGGAAATATAACATGCATAAAACGTGTACCTCAAGTCAACCTAAAAGTTTACCACTAGGTATAAAAAACAGTCCCTCACATTTAGAGCAAAAAGCAATGGAATTATTGCTCAGAATCTGTTTTTGTTTGCTCAACAGTTTATCAGACAAAACTGCTGTTTAAAAATAAGAAATCCAAATGTTAGGACTTTTAGTAATATATTTTATATGAAAAGTCACTCATTCAAAAACCTTGCGCTTTCTGCTGCTTCCGTCCATTTTGTAAAATAACTTGGAGAGGGGGAAAGAGGTGGGGGTGGGAGACCTCTCCAGACATTCACAACACAATGAATTGAAAATTGAGGAAACTCGAAGGGAAGGTTACTTAAACAAGCAGTAGGAGAAGTTCACACTTCACCACACCTCTATTCACAATCCCCACTGTTTGTGTGCACCAGTGAGAGTTTTTGCTTGACAGAAAGGAAACAACAGAAGTGCACTTTAACACAGATGGATACCAGACGATTTATGATAAGGTGCCCCCCTTTAACAACAGTACACTCTTAGGGTGTCCAGTTCACTCTTCAGGTGACTAGTATGTGTAGCACTGTAACATAGTGTCAAATCATAAGCACTACAAAAAAAATGCCTTCCAAACAATTTCCACATTTTGTTTTAGTGTATCTCATATCTCCAAATTACACTTCCTGTTCACATATTTTAACATCAAAAATTTTTAATCACGTTAGTGGGCTTCAATAATTTTTTCACTAGTTTCTATTATGCATAATTTTACTTTCCTCCTCTAACCAAGCTTACAAAAATAATCCTACTGATATCTACATTGTCTTCATACGGGTAAATAAATATCCTGCCATGCATTAACTACGTGTCCGGTGAGTGCAATGGTACTTAAATACATCACATAAGCACACTGAAAATCAACATGTCAAATCACCTCATTAGCAAATTTCAAAACACTAAATTTTTTTATGGGCTTTTGAGTTTTTCTGCACACTGTACTACTGCACCGTATGCACTTCGGTTTAATTTGAAATTATAAAATTGACGTCGTTAGTCAACATACATGTAGTGCAAAAACACTGGGCTTATAAAGCAGTGTAAACAAGCGGGTATTTTGTTAACCTATAGCGAAGATACGAAGCATATGCCAATAATTTCAATTGAAAATGAAAATTAATAGTGTAAACAACATGCGCCAAAACGTAATATTTACTTACCCCCAGATTAAATAGTTCGTTTTAACACATTTGGGCCACGAGTACTCCCCAAATATTATCTGCGTGCCCTTCTCTGAAATAGGCTTCTTGTTAACATTATATTGACGTAGCAAACTTAGAGGATCAGCCATAATTCCTTTCAACTTTCCAGGAGCGCGGCACTAGCCGCAGCTATTCGATCTCGGTTTAAAAAACTGACTACAATACCTCGATCCAGTTATACACTGCGGATATCCTAAAACTTGAAAACAATCTCAAGCTCCGATCAGCCTAGCAGCCATTCAACAGTCATTGAGGCACATTGGAATACAGGAAATATATTGCGCGCATGCGCAATAGCTCAGTTAGCGAGACCCATGTATTACAGATGACCTGCCAGTTAGGGAGATCTCTACAAGAAAAAGTGCCCACGCTGTTGAAAGTTTCAACCACTAGGGGACTGTAGAGACCGTATTTTTTTTTTTTTTTTTTATTTGAGGTTTAACGACCACCGTGAGCAACTCAATGGGCTATAAGCAGTCGCCCGTCCCTAATTTAGGGTCACTGGTTCCAGGGAAGGGAGAGAGCCAGTGCCGTAAGACAAATACAACATCCATGCCTGACCGGGATTCGAACCCGGGCCCCTTACGGACGAATGATTTGAGGCCAGAGACCGTATCTAACAATATAAACAACGGAAGTAGATGTGGTTTCGCACATGAATACGTTGTTTAAAATTAAATAAACCCGTACTTTAATCAAAAGTGAACTAACATAAGCCGCCCCGGTGGCGCAGTGGTCTAAGCGATGGCCTCTGATCATTCGTCCGAACGGGGTCCGGGTTCGAATCCCGGTGAGGCATGGATGTTGTGTTTGTCTTACGGCACTGGCTCTCTCCCTTCCCTGGAACCAGTGACCCTAAATTAGGGACGGGCGACTGCTTATAGCCCATTGAGTTGCTCACGGTGGTCGTTAAACCTCCAATCAAAAAAAAAAAAAAGAACTAACATAAGTAACATGCAATATGAAATAAATATGAAAAGAGATAGGCATTTAATTTTATCTCCATATTATCACAACAGAGACCTTTCATTTTATTCAACTTTGAAGTGCATCATCATCATCATTGTCAACCATTATCAATCTCCTGCTGGACGAAGGTCTCCCCAACTTTCCTTCACAACGGTCTGTCTTGTGCCAGTCTCCTCCATGTCACTCGCGCATACTTTCTGATTTCATCCACCCATCTCCCATGTGGTCTTCTTTGCCGCCCCGGTGGCGCAGTGGTCTAAGGCGCTGGCCTCTGATCATTCGTCCGTAAGGGGTCCGGGTTCGAATCCCGGTCAGGCATGGATGTTGTGTTTGTCTTACGGCACTGGCTCTCTCCCTTCCCTGGAACCAGTGACCCTAAATTAGGGACGGGCGACTGCTTATAGCCCATTGAGTTGCTCACGGTGGTCGTTAAACCTTCACTCAAAAAAAAAAAAAAAAATCATGTGGTCTTCTTCTGGATCATTTCCTGTCCCTTGGAATCCAATCTAAAATTTCGACTGTACATCGATGGTCTGTTCTTCTGGCAGTATGTCCAGCCCATTGCCATTTCAGGGATCTAACTTTGATCATGATGTCTTCCACTCTTGTCATTTTACGGATCCACGAGTTCCTCTTATATCTCCTGGTTACACCAAGCATGCACTTCTCCATGCTGCTTTGGGTTGCCTGCAGCCTTTGTATGTCTCTTTTAGTTAAGGTCCACATCTCTGCACCATACGTAAGCACTGGAAGGATGCATTGATCAAACACTTTTCTTTTAAGACATAATGGCATATTGCTCTTCAAAATTATGCTTTTTCTTCCAAAAGCTCTCCAGGCAAGTTTTGTACGCCGATTAATTTCTTCATCAATGTGACCCTCACTTGATATCTGCTGTCCAAGATAAACGTACATGTCTGTTATCTCCAGCTTTTCTCCATCAATCGATAAATCTTGATTTCTCGAAAAAGCATTGAACATCACTTTTGTCTTCTGAAAGTTCATTTTTAATCCCACTTCTTTACTCTTGTCAGCAAGTTCCTGGATCATACTCTGTAGCTCTGATGGGGTAGTTGCAAAAATGACTATGTCATCAGCAAAACGAAGGTGAGTTAGATAATCTCCATTAATCTTTATCCCCTTGTTTTCCTAGCTCAACGACTGAAAGAAACTTCGGAGATATGGTGTCACCTTGTCTCACTCCCTTTCCTACTTTTATGTGTGCTGTATTCTCAAACAGCCGAATCTTTGCACTTGCATTTTCATAGATGTTATTAATAATATTAATGTATGCATCTTCAATACCACAGGATTTCAGAGCGTAACTGCTGATGGTTTCACCGAATCAAGGCGTTTTCATAATCGATAAAAGCCATGCACAATGGAAGTTCATATTCCCTCGCTCTTTCAATTAGTTCTCTCAGTACGTGGATGTGATCTATTGTGCTGTAGCCACTCCTGAATCCAGCTTGTTCTCTCGGTTGAGCCATGTCCAGTGTTACCTTCAAACGGTGTGAAAGAACTTTAGTGAACATTTTATAAACCACTGATAGGAGGCTGATAGGTCTGTAGTTCCCAAGATCCTCAATGTCACCTTCTTTATGTAGCAGGATCATTGTAGCGTTGTTCCAATCCTCAGGAATCTTCCCTTCATTAAGGCATCGAGTGAAAATTTGAGCGAGTACTGTTTCGATTTGTCCACTTGCTTCTTGTATGATGTCTACAGTAATTCCATCTTCTCCTGGAGCTTTTACCCCGCTTCATGTTCTTGATTGCATGTGCAACTTCTGCTGGGAGGACTGGAAGAACTGTGGTACCTTTCATGATGTCTGGAGTACATGTATCATCCCTTTCATATAATTTGGAGTAGAAATCTTTCACTCTTGTCAAAATTTCGCCTCTATTTCTTGTTACAGAACCATCTTCTTTTCTCAGTGCCATAATCTGTTTTCTTCCCTTACTGAGATGTCCCTTTGCTATCTTTAGGCTTTGGTTATTTTCAATTGCTTTCCTCACTAGTTCACAGTTGAATTTCCTTACGTCTTCAGTGATACTTTTTCGTACTGTCTTGCATAGCTCTATATATTCCACTTTGGAGGTCACATCTTCTTTAGTTGTCCTCATTTCTCTTCTTTTTGCATCAACATTTTGGTTTTCCTGATAATTTGTTCACATGCAACTTGTTCTTAGACCCAACTAATTTTGTTGCTGTTTCCATAAGAGCTTTGGTTACTTTTCTGTTAACTTCAGAAATATCCACTGCTTCCGATGTTAGGCCTTCTAAAGCAGAGAATCTGTTCTTCAGTTCCAACTTGAAGGTATTATGGTGTTTTTTAAGATTGGTTATGTCAATACATTTTGTTTGTCTTATGAGCTTGCCACGTTCAAGTTTAGTGTTGAGATGCATCTTACATCTCACCAATCTATGGTCACTACCTGATTTTTATTTTATTTTTTTTGATTGGAGGTTTAACGACCACCGTGAGCAACTCAACGGGCTATAAGCAGTCGCCCGTCCCTAATTTAAGGTCACTGGTTCCAGGGAAGGGGGAGAGCCAGTGCCGTAAGACAAACACAACATCCATGCCTCCTTGGGATTCGAACCCGGACCCGTTTCGGACGAATGATCAGAGGCCATCGCTTAGACCACTGCACCACCGGCTCACTACCTGAGTTGAACTTGTTTAGCACACTGCAGTCTTCTATGACGAAATTTTTGTTACACATAATAAAATCAATTTCACTTGTCGTTCCATTTGGATGTCTCCATGTCCATTTCCTGTGTGGCTTTTTCTTGAAAAAGGAGTTCAAGATGAAAAACCCTTCTGCCTCTGCAAACTCAACGAGAGTATTTCCACGCTGGTTTCTGTTGCCGTGGCCGAATTTACCTACTGAAGTTTCATTCTGTTGCCGTTGCCCTATATTTGCATTGAAATTTCCCATAACTACCTTCAAATGCTGCTTACCTTGATTATTTAGAGGACGAATTTCCTCATAAAATTCTTCAATTTCTTCTTCAGGATGACTTGTGGTGGATGCATAAGTTTGAATTATCTGAGCCTGGTATCTTCTCGAGAGTTCTTCCCACTAGTTCTGCCAGTATCTGTCCCACGATAGTAGAAGAGATGTCCACTTTTCAATTCAATGAGATCTTTTCCTTTTCTCCTTACCGCACTTGTAAGGCAAATTGAGGTATGACTCGCAAGAGTTACAGACACATATTATTTGACATTTTCTTCTTTGAAGGACTCTGGTCGTGGCACTAAATATTTGTCACAAATCAACAAGCTTGTAAGACTTGCATAATGCCACACAGCAAGTCATTTCTTGGTTTTCTTAAAATAACTGGTGAAAAAAATTAACTGAAGTATGCTTACAACGAAGACAAGGAAAGGAATCTACGTCGACACACAATGCTTTCTTAAAAGTTACCGCCGCAGAATTCGTATTTTCTATACTCGTCCATAAGTGCCACCTAGAAACAGTTTTCACGTTGGATAGAAGACAAGCCGATCAGCTTTCCACACAATCTATATATATAAAAG
The DNA here is from genome assembly GCA_039090855.1 of Macrothele yani. Classification (NCBI taxonomy): domain Eukaryota; kingdom Metazoa; phylum Arthropoda; class Arachnida; order Araneae; family Macrothelidae; genus Macrothele; species Macrothele yani. Next base: position 83,977,953 of record CM077029.1, read on the forward strand.
TGAAAGTTTGTATATTTGTTTGTTTGTCCACTATACAAATCTACAGTTTTCAACTTAGAACCACCAAATTTGGTATACTATCTCATGGTACTCTAACTTAGACCGTAGAAGGGTTTTGGAAGGGATCGGAGCCGGAGGGGAGGGCAAGTGTTGCCCCATACACAATTTTCGTTATTTAAGTTTAAATTTCTACAGTTTTCAATTTACAACCACCAAATTTGGTATATTAACTCATGATACTCTGACTTAGACAGCAGGCATTTTTTAGAAGGGGTCGGAGCCGGGGGTCAAGGGAACCCCATACAAAATTTTCGTAAAAAGTTCTACAGTTTTCAATTTAGAACAACCAAAGTTGGTATACTATCTCATGGCACTCTAACTCAGACCGTAGACAGTTTCTGGAAGGGGTCGGAGCAGGGGGTCACCCATAAAAAATTTTAGTTGTTTTAGTTAAAATTTCCACAGTTTTCGATTTAGAACCACCAAATTTGGTATACAATCTCATGGTACTCTGACTTAGATCGTAGATGGTTTTGGGAAGGTGTCGGAGCCCGGGGGTCAATGGGCCGCCATACAAATATTTCGTAAAGAGTTCCGCAGTTTTCAATTTTGAACAACCAAATTTCGTATATTATCTCATGGAACTCTAAATTAGACCGTACACGGTTTTTGGAAGGGTCGGAGCATGAGGATGTTGCAGACACGTGACCCTCAGCATGACAAGGAGCCTTAGTAACGTTAGTGAAGGACAACCAGCCCCGTTGAATTGATGGCGTCTTACTTTGAAACTTTAACTTCCGAGTACAAAATGCGTTATTTGGAAAAAAATAAAGAGATTGAAGGAAAAGATCCTTATGTGCTGAATGCAAGTATCTTCGATGCTGATGCGAAAAGTTTTCCGAAGGTGCAAATAGTTAATATTTTCGATTAATTCGTCTTTGGTCGAAGTGCCTTTACCGCAGAACTGTTCGAGGCATATAAAAATGTCGAAGCATATAACAATTTCTCGTCGTCAGTATTCTTTTATAGGGTGATTTAATACGATCACGAATTCGTGAGTAATCAGTAATTTATGGAGAAAATAGGTACGTTGCCTTAATAAAAAAAGGTTCTCTTCCCTCCCAGGTGGGGAGACCTGAGTAAAAAAAGGTAAGTTTTCTTTATTTCCAGGAATCGCTGATTTTGGATAAAACTCACCCTTGAAAGGTTCTATGCTTTTTTGAGAGTTTAACTCTTCGACAAAAAGTGTCTTTCTAATTCTCTGGGAAGCGATTTCCAAGCCTTAGAAAAATGAGCAAAATCTTTTCTTTTTTCGTAAAATTGTGGTGAAAAAACAAAATAATTTTGATGGGATTTGTGCCCTATAATCTATTTATCCGTAAATAAATTTAGCAGCATAACACCGGCTTGTAAACAGACCTAGACACCAAAAAAGAATTTTATTTGGACAATAATTTTAGCCATTATTTGCATTTTTCTCCAGCCTCAAGGTAAAAATCCAGGTGCACTAAAGATAAAATCAACGGTAGTTAGGGGAGGAAATATCATATAGAACAAATCAGTAATACCCCAACACCGACAGCCAAATAACCTTAAAAGTGAAAGGCCGAAAACTCGCAAAACAAAGTGAGTCAGGGGAATGGTGTGCTCGAGCTCTAAAAAATACAGAAGAGACAGAAATTTGATTCTGACTAAAAGTCACGTTTGCTAACAAATTAACTTTTAGCCCTATAAAAAGTGTCAACACCCCCTAGATCAACCAGGAACCTTCTAAAAAGAAATAAAAAAAAAAAAAAAACTTGTGCACAGAAAAAGTGTCGATTGGGGACCGAAGCGTTTATTCAAGAAATATTTTGACTAAGAGGCAAACTCTAAAAGGTGTTCTATAAGAAAATAGTCAGTAGCAATAAAACCTACGCAAAAAAAACAGCCAACACCTCTTAAATTCAACTTGAAAACTTTGAACCAACGAACGAAACGCCTGTCCCAATAAGTGCAAGAAGCACTGCACTCCAATAGCGTTTGAACAAGTAAAAGATAGATTCTCTGCTTTACCAGAAATCACTGATTTCTGGAACTAACATTTAAAAAGTTCTCTGCCTTTGAAGAGTCTAACTCTTCCATAAAAAGTGTTTTCTAAGCTCTGGGAAGCGATTTCCCTTCGTTTAGCATATAAGCGAATTAGCGATAAGCGAATTTTTCGGTACTGCCTTTAGAGACAGTAGCTAGTAGCCTGAAAAAGACTTACAGTCTAGATTTCCTCTATTACCGCAATTCATAATGGCACAAAATCTATGCATTTTGGCTTCAACAAATTTTATAAACACCGATCGCTAATGATTGCACTTTACACACCAAGTGCAGGACAGCCAGCTATGCTTGTCCTTCAGGAACTTGCAGAGACTGTTGCCACCTCACTGAAACTTCTCGATGGCGTCACGTGCTACATTCTCATTGGGTCGGTCGCAACTAGGGGTCAATGGACCCCACACAAAATTTCCCTAAACTCTACAGTTTTCGATTTAGAACCACCAAATTTGGTATGCTATCTCATGGTGCCCTAACTGGGACCGCAGACGATTCTTGGAAGTGGTCGGTGTCCAGGGGGCCCCAAACAAAATTTTCGTAAAATCTACAGTTTTCGATTTAGAACCACCAAATTTAGTATACTATCTCATGGTGCTCTAAGTTAGACCGATATATGGTTTTTGGAAGGAGTCGGTTGGAGCCCGGGGTTAAGAGCCCCGTAAAGTCTACAGTTTTCAATTTAGAATCACCAAATTTGGTATACCATCTCATATCTCATGGTGCTGTAACTTAGACTGTAGACGGTTTTCGGGTTGGGCTAGAGCACGGGAACAAGGGGGCCCCATACAAAATTTTAGCAAAATGTTCCATTTTTACTTCTAAGAACTGCAACATAATTCAACACTCCAATACTCGATCTACGTTCTAAGTTAGAGACCGCAGATAGCAATAAAGTACAAAAATATCCGTTTAATGGTGCTTTTAAAACACAAATGAATAAACGTTAGCCTTCACCACCAACGGGCGGTTTCATCAGATGGAAATACAATGTAATGTAAATAGAGAGTTCCAGATATTCAAAATTCAAAACTGTAAACAAAAGGATAACCAATGTCAAGTCGCATGCACGCGACATGACATAGATGCATTGTATTTCAGTGTCGCTGGATTCTCAGAAACGCACGCCAGATGTATGGCAGTTCTAGATGTCTCCTCAAAGGTAAGTATTTCCATTCCTCTTCCTCTCTTTTTTGTCTCGTAAAAGTAAATTAACTAATATATTTTTTATTTTTTTCACATTTGTAGCCACCCGGACTCCTTTTTTTTTTTTTTGGCAGAAATATTACTGCATCAGCTAGTCATTGGCAGTGGCTGGCATTAATTTGGAGAAACCTTGCTTTTCACACGGACAACCCTACGTCGCCTGCTCAAGGGTTGGCAATCCTAAAAATTTCTGCATTTTTGATCCCAATGGAAAAACCAAAAATATTGTTTATCAAAAAGCAATAACCTAAATGAATTAAAATAAATTTACTGGAAAATTACAGGAATACCTTTTTCATTCATTAAATTTCACCCGCTGAACTTAGTAATTTCAGGAATAGTAATATTTACCCAGAAAATTCCGGGTACCCCTGCTAGTTACATATATATGGGATATGCTAAGTTCACAAGGTCAGGATACCATGCTGACGTCACAGGTGACATGCTTCTACTACCGATACAAACCGATATAATTAAGCTGACCAGAAGTCCCCAATTCTTGAGGACAGTCCTCGAATTTACTTTACTGTCCTCAAAAACGTCTGATACCTTTAGGGAAGCAAATTGTCCTCAAATGTCTTCGAATTTACACTGCCTCATTAGCTCGTTAGATTTCTAATGAAAAATGTTTTTAAAAGTAGTTTTTGTTCTACTAATTTTTCGACATTCTTCTTGTTAAAAGAAATTTTGACTTTTTTTTTCTTCTTTCGAAATTAAACGTCCACCGCGAGCAACTCTAAGGACTGTAAGCAGTCACCTGTCTCTAATTTGGAGACATTCGTTCCAGGGAAGGGAGAGAGCAAGTGCTGTAAGACAAACACACCATCCATGTCTCAGTCGAGACTCGAACCCGTACCCACTTGTACGAATGGTCAGTGGCCAGTATTAGGACACTGAACTACTGGCGCGGTCCAATTTCGACTGTACTTGATTAAGTTTCTCCAAAAACTTTGGCAAAATGAAAAATTCGCCATGCAATTAGTTTGGTGTGCAGCTTGATTTTAATTCGGCACATATGTGGGCCATTGCTGGCAGCCATCACTGCCAGCAATGGCCCAGCACTATGTTGCCGCTGCCGAACCGTCAATAAAATGTCTGGGCGGCCAACAGAAGGGCCAGCAGTTCAGGCCAACAGCTGGCCAACAGTTGGCACCCCATCAGTTGTCATATGCCACAACAGGGCCATCAGTGGTCCATCACAGGCAGTAACTGCCACAAGTGGCCCTTCAGTGGCCCTGCAAGTACTTGCCAGAAATTATGGCTAGCCTAATGTGGTCCGCTAGTGGCAGCCAACAACCACGTGACGTAACTGGTGGCTTGCCGAATCTTGTCCGCCAATTTCCTAGTAGTAGCAATAATAAAAAAAAAGGCAAGGATAACCACAGTTTCCTAAAGCTCCAATTATTTTTTTTCTACCCTTACGAAACTTGTGAATTAACGCACTTTGCTGGGGAAATTTTCTCGACAGACCGGAAAATCACCGTTTGCATCTGACTAGATTCGATCCTGTGCCGTTTACGTGGAAGCCGCGCTCGCTACCGACCGGACTAATTCACAACGCTCGGGTATATGCTGGAAGCTATCTGTTTGGTATGCAATTTGTAATCGAATGCTTCCCTCTTTCATTTTATAATATTGCGAGGTATTTTTCATAAAAGTCAGTTTCATATAATTGATAAATTAATTTTTTCAACGTAACGATAGTTTTTTTTTTTTTTACCTTAAGGGAATTTCGCTCATTTTCAAGGCGTGTACATACTTAAGAGTCACTTTCCAAAGTTTTGTACAGTCCTTGCCGTCTTGAAAAGAGATTGTTGAATAAATATATATTTACCTGGGTTCATGTCACACTCTGTTACATTTTTAACGTTGTTCCTTTCCTTTCCGTTGTCCGAAGCTACATTTGTTTTAAAGAGTAAAAGATATTTTATTTTACTTCTCGTTATTTTTAGAAGCGAATTCCTGCCAGTCTTGTGTATTCAACTCATGGATGAGTACACCACATAGCGTTGCTTTTTTTTTCTTTCAAATAATTAATAAATTTTGTACGCGTATAATTCTTTTTTTCCCCCAACAAACGCTATTTTAATGGTTTTCCAGGATATGTGTTTCAAGCGGTTTCAAATTTTTTCTTGTTATTCATCCACTCCATTCCACGAATTGTTATTCATGGGAATGGAGTGGGTGTATTTCATGGCTGTAATCTAGTATTTCACGGCTTAATCTGATATCTTCGTCGACGTAAAATTTCATTAGGAAATTAATTCGCCTCTCCACATATGGATTTTTTTCTTAACATCCACCAAAATAACACGATGGCGATAGCGTCGTCTTCAACTAACTGGTACCATGAGAGACACAGCAAGTGTTGCTTCTGCGCATGCGCAGTCCCGATGCTTCCACCTGCTGTTGGGGGTTGCATTGGTTGCCAGCAACGGGCCACTAGTGGCACTTGCTTGGAGGCCCACAATTCACGGCGATGCTGCAGGGCCATCAATGGCTCGCCAACTGATAGCGCTGCCACCAACGGACCACTACCGGGCCGTGAGCGGCAGATTTCAGCCAGCAGTGACCCATCACTGCCAGCTGGTGGCCAGCAGTTTCCCAGCACTTGTGTTTTTGCTGGGAAAGCATTTCACTTTTGCTAATATGTTCTGGCCATCATGATTCCACTTTATCAATGCAAATTACCAACATTCTACAAGATATATCCTTTTAAGACGTAAATTTTCATATGTAATATCACACTTATTGAAGCAATGCAGTTTTGTGACAAAAAGATTTGCATATTTATTTTGAGTACGTATATGTCCCCAAATAAACTGCCGATTTGGGGACGCCACGCCCTTTTGTCCTCAAATCAGTGTTCCAATATCTAGTCACCTTAAATATGATATCACTATGAGCAGAAAAGATGAAAACATTGTTTTTTGAAGCAGTCTCAAAATTCGTGTAACTGATGCGGAAATAAAGCAGATGCAAACATAAAGGAATGGTTTGTATCTTGTTTCTCTGTGATCTTCATTTGACCAATGCGGAAATAAAGCTGATGCAACAAATAACTATTCGCTAGTTTGCATCTTGCTCCATTTCTTTATCCCAAAGTTCCTATTATTAGCATTATTCACTAAAGGTATTTCTTATTCACTGAACAGTCGTATGTGAGCAGACCTAATGGCTAATTGTACCAGACATAGACGCCGACTTGAAAAATCATTGGAGGTTCCGGAAATTTTTAATCGAATTACTCGTGCATTTTCAAAGTATTTAAGTCTAATTTAAATTTCATTCAGTCAGATCATCTGGCACAATAAGACGCCTGAAATACTAAAATGAAACAAATTATAGTTGATTACAGAAAAATATTTTTTTCTAGATAATTACTTATTTCATTTGTTTTGCTTTTGTGGGCGCGACATTATTATATACAATACACGAATACTGTGAATTTCCAAGTCAATAGTCTTTATAAAAGTAACAAAAACATGCAAAATTTAAGTTTTTTTACCGATTTTAAAAATGCCATTTTTTTTCATATTATTTCTGAGTTAAAATAGGAGGTTAGAACGGAGAGGACAAGGCATCAGCCGCCCGCTCTGTGCTTTCCGTGGCCTCCACTTCGTATCAGCTGTGAAGGGCCAGTATGCCCAACTTGAGCTGCTCCTGTACTTTCTATTGAGAAATCGTCGACTTTGAAGAGGTTTTAGAGGCACTTGTGCACAGTGTTTCTTTCAAGCATACCTCTAGGGAGGCGACGCCCTCCCGGAAACGATCATTCGCCTCCCGGGAGACATATTAGGTTACCGAGCCAAATTTTAATAAATTCAGGCTATGATGAAAAAGTAAGTTTCGTTTCTTTTATGCTGCAAATATTTCTACAATTATATTTTTAAAAATATTTGTTCAAATGGTACTAGTTATAGTTTTTAAAAAGTGCATTACGACACACAGTATTCTTCAAAATATAATAAGTAAACTAATCATACCTAATTGTCTGGGAATCGTGATTCAGGAACAAGAGTGCGTTGAACGCATTTTAATAGATAAAAATTTCAAGCCTGCGGACCCCCCCCCCTTCCTCCTTTACCTGAAAAAAGTTTGTTATTCCTGAAATGTTTGAAGAAGTAATTACTATATCAGTGATGTATATAGAATTTTTCCTCGGGGGGGGCGAAAAAAGAAAGTTTTTGAAATCCACCACCTTTAACAAAATTAAAGTTAATGAAGAATTGAGAAAAAATTGAAGCATTTTTTTCTAATGTAAGTTGATACATTTTTATTAAATTAAGGCATTCTTTTTAACGTAAGTAGCATTTTAACCAAAAACAAAAAAATGAAACATTTTCCGGGGGTGGGGAAGCCCCCTCTAGATGCGCCGCTGTGCTAGATATACACTGAAGAACAATTGAATTAGAGATACCTGTCTAGTAACATGCAGCACCACCTTTCGCCCTGATGACGGCGGCGATTCGTCTCGGCATGCACTCGACAAGACACCGGAAGCGTTGGGAAGCCATACGGATCCACGGCCCCTGAACAAGCTTCCACAGTTAACGAAGATTTGATGGAGGGGGTCAGAGCCTCGAACATCTCCCTCGATGGCATCCCAGATGAGCTCGATGGGATTGAGGTCAGGTGCCAAGGAAGCGAGGTCACGTCGGTGGAGTGTACATCCAACCAGTTGGATACAATTCGGGAGCGATGGCACGGTGCATTGTCTTGTTGCAAGATAAGGTCCCCAGTGGGATGTTGAAGACGCACAAACGGGAGTAAATGGTCGTCCAGGATATCCCGGTAACGTTGACCTGTGAGGGACGATGTCACACGTACCAGGGGTCCCATTTCAGTCCACGTAAACAGTTCCCAGACGAGAATACCAACCCCACCAGCTTGAAGAGTACCCTGCTGTAAAAAAGGATCCATCGCTTCATGTGGTTTGCGCCGTACTCGTGTCCTGCCATCAGCATGTACCAACGTGAATCTCGACTCATCAGTCCAGGCAACATTTTTCCACATGTCTAGGGTCCAGTGGCGATGTTCCCGCGCCCATGCTCATCTTTGCACCCTGTGATGTGCGGTCAGCAGCGGTACCCTCGTGTGAAGATGGCTTCTGAACCCCATAGCGAGGAGATGGTTCTGGATGGTGTGGCTGCTTACACGTTTTTGTGCACCAGCATTAAATTGCCGAGTGATTTCTTGCACTGTGGCCCGTTTATCCGCTGTTACAATGCGAGCTAGCCGACGTTGACCTCGCTCATCCACATGCTGTTGTCCACGGCAGTTGGCCCTTACAGGAATGGTTTTACAGGATTCGATGTACTCACGGTGCACCCGTGACACAGTGGCTCGTGAAAATCCCAGTGCCAGCACGACTTCCGAGATGGAGTGACCCATTCGTCGGGCCCTGACAATTTTCCCACGATCAAATGCGCTTAGATCCTTCGTCTTACCCATACTGCGTTCGACTCTTACTGATTCCCGTCGCATCACTCCTTATATTGTCGCATCGCTGCATACGTCATGTCGTTTCCGTTTACAGGGCCGCCCACAGCGCCACATTCGCATAACGCCATCTATCTCTAATTTAATTGCTCTTCAGTGTATATAATAGTAATTACTTCTATATATATGTAAATATAGTAGTTAAAATTATATATATCTATATAGCAAATGGAAAACTTGCCCACTCTAAGGTTCGTTCCATTTGCCCCTCTCCCCCCCGGCAAAAAGTCCTGAAAGAAACACTGTTTGTGCAGCATGTACAGTCAGGGGAAAATGAGACTGAAATATACATTCACATGACTAAAAATTTGCAAAAAATTGCAGAAATGCTGTTTAGTATTTCTAAAAAATATTAAACAAAATTATGCTTCGTAGAGCGGAAATGCATATTGCGCATTAGCCAATCACGGCCTTGCCAAAGCTGTGGGAGCCTTGTTGGCCTGCAGGGCCTGCTGCAAAGAGTAAGAAACGGCCGCTATCAACCTGTGCACAGGTCTTCAGGAAGTGACGTTACGTCACTGAATCCTCTCCACCCGGAGTACGTAAGGAACCAGATGATCAAATTTGGCTTTACCAGCGGCTGCTCTTGCCATCTCTTCTCTCTTCTAATCTCCTTGGTCCCCGACTGTCCGAAGATAGGGTGGGTCAACTGACTCTGCAACATATTTCCGCCTTTGTCACTATGACCTCGAATAGGTTCTTGTCTCCGAATGTAAAGCTAGACTTTTGTATATTGTGGGAACCCAGACAAACCGAAGATTTTCTTTTATGAAGGATGCAGTTTTAAATGCTCTTAAACAACGGTACTTGAGGTATTGTCTGTCGTGTCAAATTTGATGAGCGCGAAAAAACACTAATTCTTTTTTGAGGCACAATAAACAATCTGAGGGGTAAATTTCTATACACACTTTCTATATATAGTAAACAGGAAATGAATAATAAAACACTTGAAGAATATATAACGAAAAACAATATTTATACATATACGCGTACGTGTATTATTCCCACGAAATACACGCAAAAATATTAGGGGTTCGAGGAACGCACAACAAAATCATTGGGGGTTCAAAAAGTGTCTCGAACCCACGAAGTCGGCGCCTATGGTACCAGACAACATTGCTTGGGCAGCGATCTTTTAAACAAATCCCTTCCTAAGATAAGCTGAAGTATTTAATTTGCAGGATTTCAGTAAATTTCTGATTCTAAATATTTTTCGTATATGTTATAGATATTCTCATTCTCGACAAAGTTACAAATACAGTTGTTTTTTGCTAATGACTCGTGCATACCATAGACGGCGACATACGTTCTCTTGAATGGAGTGTGAACTGAATATTAAATAACTTCGGAGAATTTTTGAGTTGCGTTGCTTTTGCTAATGAGAATAGTAATCCGATAATTAACATTACAGTACAGTGGCGGCGGAACAGCCCAGGCCACCAGGGCCTGGGCCCAGTCAATAATTTCAGCCAAGATTTTTACTTTTATTTATTTTTTATTTGACAAATGTGCGATTGTTTTGATCTACTTTAGAAAGTTTCTCTAGGTAAGTAATCTGGTGGTCTTAATCCCCAACAAAGCTCCTTAGGCATTGTTTTTCTTCTGTTTGTTCCGGGAAACGGGAAGGGAGGGGGTGCACAATGATCCGAAATTTCGGGGCTGGCCAACGAACATCATTTTCCGCCACCCCTGTTACAGTATGCAGAACACTATGGACATTGTGAATTACATAGATATTGGTAATTCCACTAAAACTATAGCAAATAATTTTTAAAATAATATTTTATTGAGATCAAAAATTTTAATTTTTTTCTTCATATTTTGATCAAATTTAATGAAAATCGGAGCCAATTGAAAAGGTGTGAAACTGTATTTTGGGAACGTAAAACTCCTGACGGATTAAATAATTTTAGTTATTCGAGTTTTGACTTGTTCTAACCACCGGTAGATGACACCGCATGAGATGATCTAAAAACCTATCCCAGCTGTCTGACACGATTTAGCGTGAAACAACGTCATTGTTAACACTATTATTGAGGTGGTTAATAATTATTGTATTATAAAAATCCGTCATAACACAGTAAAAATTAATTTGTGATGTTTAGCTTTGTTTCGTTACTTAAGGTGGACGTCTAGTCAATTTGCTTCCTATACTTCCAATGGGCAAACTTCTGTACACATTTTCTTCCCAATTAATGCTTTCCCAAGGATGAAAATTTGAACATCGACTAAAATAACTTCCTGTTATAACTTGGAATACTTAATATTTTCTGAAACGTAAACATAATTATATTAAAAATCAATTACTTTTCCTTTGGTGGTATTGAGAACAGAAAAAAGATGGCGCGACCTGTACATTGATGACGTCAATAGAGAAACAAATGTTGGATTGCTTAAGTATGGTTATGTTTTAGAAAATATTAAGTATTCTAAGTTATAATATGTAGTTATTTTAATCGATGTTAAAATTTTCATCCTTGGGAACGCATTAATTGTGAAGAAAATGTGTACAGAAGTTTGCCCATTGGAAGTGCAGGAAGCAAACTCACTAGACGTCCACCTTAAACATTTCCGAAAACGGAAATAATTGCTGCAACTGATAGAGTACGAATACCCCAGTAGTCCCTGGAACCCAGGGGTGGACATAACAGGGATGCGCGGCTCTAAAAAAATTTAGGTGATTTGAACATGGCGTTCAACCGCAGATGTAAACATATCTCTGCTCCAATCGCCAGCTTTCTTGCCCTCGTGTCGTGCTTATTGAAGTCAATTGCATTCAAGGAGTTGTATTAACTTAGTTATTCTTGCTATATTTATCTAGTTATAATTGTTATATTAATTTAGCAATTCTAGTTATATTAATATAATTACACTGGTCAACACACTTTTTCTGGCATAGGGTATTCCAACGGTTTTAAGGTAATTTTGGGGTGCTGATTCCAAACCTAGCAACAGTTTTTGTCTATCATATCAAGTTTTTGAGATATCAAATATTGCATTTTCAATAAAAACAGCAAATTTATGCTCATATACGAATAGCTAAGCAGACATACATACAAGAATAAGATAAGATACAATATACAATAATAATGAAACAAACATTTAATGAGCCGTAGCACAAAGTTGTGAGAGTGACTGCACACCAATGTGAGTGAATGCATATTACCATGTAAGAATTGAATTGTGAAGATAAGAAAAATATGTACAAAAAGGTTATTAACAATAGTGATGTTACATCTGCATAAACGACCTCTTCTTTGACGATCTCCGATGTACAGCTTGTGGAATGTCTCTCATCAAGGACCAGCAGTAATCTGCCATCATGTTTGAGTCCCATCGGCCTTGGTAACGTTCTTCCATAACTCTAATGTCTTGATGAAAGCGTTCACCTTGCTCTTCGCTCAAGCGACCCATGTTCTCTGGAAACTGGGCCAAGTGACTATGTAAGTAGTGAACCTTGATGCTCATTCTACATCCAAGTGCTTGGAAGCTCAAGAGCAGCTCTTCCACAATCTCTCGATAGTTGTCTGCTTTCCTGTTCCCAAGGAAATTCCGCACCACATCAGAGAATGCATTCCAAGCTCTAGCCTCTGCCGCAGTCATTGTTGTAACAAGGTGTGGATCCCTGATGAGTGTTCTTATTTGAGGACCACCAAATATTCCTGCCTTTTTCTTCTCGGCACTGAGACTTGAAAAGGTAGATCATGTATAGCTGAAGCAGTCTCCAGTGTGATCAAGAGCTTTGAAGAATTGCTTCATTAACCCAAGTTTTATGTGCAGTGGGGGAAATACAATTTTATTCCTATCAACCAGAGGCTCATTCTTGATGTTCTTGTCACCAGGCGTCAAACTGATTCTTGGTGGCCAGTTCTTTTTACCCAGTGTTCTAATGTAGCTCTACTGTCCCAGTAGCACAGGAAACAAGGGTATTTGGTGTGACCTCCTTGCTGACCCAGCAGAAAATTAACCATTTTCAAATCAATGCAAATTACCCATCCATGAACATGGTATTTCAATCTATCCAGAACAATCTTGATATTGGCATACTCTTCTTTCATTTTTACAGAGTGTCCTATTGGGATTGAACCATATATTATTCTGTTGTGATGTAACAAACATTTCAAACTCCTTTTACTACTGTCAATAAAAAGTCTTCATTCACTTGAATCATATGCGGGCAGTCCCATATTGAGAAGAAGCCTTTCAACATCATTACAATAAACAAGTTGACCATCTGAATGGAAGTACTTTCGCAGTCCTGCTTCTCTGTTACGATAAAAGGAGACACTAGTGTCAGGTCTGAGTAGTCCTTTCTCTTGCAGCCTGGAAGCCAACAATTCAGCAGACTGCTTAGGCAAATACAAATCTCTTACAAGATCATTCAATTCAGGCTGAAGTGAATGATATCGTTTTGAGTGAAGCCAAAACAGATCAGCTGTTCTGTCCTCTCTCTGAGGTGGTGGGAGTCTGCGCTGCGAGAGTTCGGGAACGTGACGTCACTTCCTGTGTCTTAAGCAGTTTTGCTTAGTGCATGCAAACCAAAGATGGAAAGAAGGAATATTTCGGACTTCTTATTTCTTAACATTAGGCTTTTGGTTATATTTTAAACATGGTTATCTTGCACATGGGCAGTATGCAAGTAAGCATGCGCATTATGCACTTCCGCTGAAAAAGTCATTATTTTGTTCACTTTTTTAAAGAAATACCAACACATATTTTCCTGTTTTTTCTGCAATTTTTTTATTATGGGAATGAATATTTCAGCCTCAATTTTTTTCATGCCTGTATGGGTAGAGTAAGGGTCCGGAAAACCCGTTCAAAATCGCGATTTCCCCATATAGATATACAGGAGATTCTCAGATTGGGCGCATTGGCGTAGTCAGCTGATAAAAAGTGGCGTCACGCCAGAAGCACAGGGAGAGGGGCTGTTGCCAGCTCCTCCTACTTCTAACTTCATTGTTCTATAATTATATTATTTGAGTTATTGTAGTTATATTACCATCATCAAGCGCGGTGTGTGTATTGTGACTTTTTGTGTTGGATATTCTTGGGATTTTCCTAACGCCATAACGCCAAATTGTGCAGTGTCCATATGCAAAAATAGAAATCAGAACACGAAAGGGAAAAGAATGATTTTCCAGTTTTCTTAATGATCATACCAAGAGAAAGGAATGGCTCATCAAATGCAGAAGATTAGATAAAATAAATTTTTCAAATACAACTGTATGCTCTGAACATTTCGCTCCCAGCAAAAACAGTATTGCTGGGCCAGCAGTGGGCCATTACTGGCAGCCAGCACTGCCAGCAATGGTCCAGCACTATGTTGCCGCTGCCGAACCGTCAATAAAATGTCTGGGCGGCCAACAGAAGGGCCAGCAGTTCAGGCCAACAGCTGGCCAACAGTTGGCACCCCATCAGTTGTCATATGCCACAACAGGGCCATCAGTGGTCCATCACAGGCAGTAGCTGCCACAAGTGGCCCTTCAGTGGCCCTGCAAGTACTTGCCAGAAATGATGGCTAGCCTAATGTGGTCCACTAGTGGGCCGTTAGTGGCAGCCAGCAACCACGTGACGTAACTGGTGGCTTGCCGAATCTTGTCCGCCAATTTCCCAGTAGTAGCAATAATAAAAAAAAAAGCAAGGATAACCGCAGTTTCCTTAAGCTACAATTTTTTTCTACCCTTACGAAGCTTGTGAATTAACGCACTGAGCTGGGGAAATTTTCTCGACAGACCGGAAAAACCCCGTTTGTATCTGACTAGATTCGATCCTGGGACTTTTACGTGGAAGCCGCGCTCGCTACCGACCGGACTAATTCACTACGCGCGGATACGTGCTGGAAGCTATCTGTTTGGTATGCAATTTGTAATCGAATGCTTCCCTCTTTCATTTTACAATATTGCGAGGTATTTTTCATAAAAGTCAGTTTTATATAATTGATAAATTAATTTTTTCAACGTAACAATAGCTTTTTTTTTACCTTAAGGGAACTTCACTCATTTTCAAGGCGTGTACATACTTAGAGCCGCTTTCCAAAGTTTTGTACTGTCCGTGCCGTCTTGAAAAGAGATTGTTGAATAAATATATATTTACCCGGGTTCATGTCACATTCTGTTACATTTTTAACGTTATGTCTTTCCTTTCTGTTGTCCGAAGCTACATTTGTTTTAAAGAGTAAAAGATATTTTATTTTTCTTGTTATTTTTAGAAGCAAATTCCTCCCAGTCTTGTGTATTCAACCCATGGATGAGTACACCACATAGCGTTGCTTTTTTTTTTTCTTTCAAATAATTAATAAATTTTGTACGCGTATAATACTTTTTTTTTACCAACAAACGCTATTTTAATGGTTTTCCAGGATATGTGTTTCAAGCGGTTTCAAATTTTTTCTTGTTATTCATCCACTCCATTCCACGAATTGTTATTCATGGGAATGGAGTGGGTGTATTTCATGGCTGTAATCTAGTATTTCACGGCTTAATCTGATATCTTCGTCGACGTAAAATTTCATTAGGAAATTAATTCGCCTCTCCACATATGGATTTTTTCTTAACATCCACCAAAATAACACGATGGCGATAGCGTCGTCTTCAACTAACTGGTACCATGAGAGACACAGCAAGTGTTGCTTCTGCGCATGCGCAGTCCCGATGCTTCCACCTGCTGTTGGGGGTTGCATTGGTTGCCAGCAACGGGCCACTAGTGGCACTTGCTTGGAGGCCCACAATTCACGGCGATGCTGCAGGGCCATCAATGGCTCGCCAACTGATAGCGCTGCCACCAACGGACCACTACCGGGCCGTGAGCGGCAGATTTCAGCCAGCAGTGACCCATCACTGCCAGCTGGTGGCCAGCAGTTTCCCAGCACTTGTGTTTTTGCTGGGCTGAGAAAGGGAACCAAAAGTATTACCACATAAGCTACCAGAAACACCGCATGTAATGAAATCTTTTTGTCAGTTACTGGCTGAAAAATATCCTGAAGCACACGAGAAACATATAAAAGTGTACACTAGGAGAAGAACCTTCTTAAGGATGCGCCGCCTTAATATTACTGCCAAAGCAAAGGAGACAGTAGAGTAACATCGAAAGAAAGTTCGAAAATAGCAAGCCTCAAAAGTAGCAAAATAAATGAAAGTTAATTATACAATATTATTAGGACAAGCCACCAACGGTAACCGATAACTCGGGTACAGTTGGCATATTTTGAGCGCTGCTATTGCAAAATCTAAGCTCACTAAGGTGTCTATTATAACAAATTCTAAAAACCGAACGCGTAAAATTTATGACTTCGAAAACAAAAGTACGAAACATTCTAAAAAAGAAAAGCCTAAAATTTACCATGAACTACTTTCCTTCACGCATTAACGTTGGTTGTGATCAGGTTGCATGTAAACAAAGCGGAAAGACACATTCTGATCGGGAACAACGTCTTTCATTTTGTATCGCAAACGGCAGAGACACACACACAACTAAATCCTATAACGCTGATACACCCTGTAATGAGGCAAAGTATTTAATAATGAATGATTTTTTGTTTTTATTTTTGTCGCAGGCTTGTTAAAACTGTTCCTGTGGGATCTATATTTTTCTTTTCTCACTGTTTGTTTATAAAGTAGTATCATACACTTTCACCACTTAATTTTATATGCAAATTAATTATTCCAATCTGAACTTTAAACTTTGTTTGAAATGTATTAAAAATGCTGATAATCTATGTATCTATTCCGCATTTTGACAGTTTTGTGGGCCTCGCTTTATATTAGCTAAATAAGTGTCGCTGTATCGAAAATCTACGATGAATATGTTTTATATGCTTGTGTTTGTAGTGGGAAATTACTGAGTACAAACAAAATGAAATTATAACTACCTTAAAATATTTTGCATATTGCAGAAACCTAAAGTTTGGTACGTAAGCGTACACTGGCGGAGATGACAGGGTGATAGCGAGTTAAGAATTTTCGTCGATACGCCATCTTTGGGAGCATCACGCTTGATCATTAGGTCACGACCATCAGCCAATGGCTGCTATTCCTCCATAAAAACCAACCTTACCGTCTTTAAATAACCTTGCCTGGAACCAGTGATCCTAAATTAGGGACGGGTGATTGCTTATACTACCATTGAGTTGCTCACTGTGGTCGTTAAACCTCCAATAAAAAAAAAAAGAATACGCCAGTAAATTAGTCTTTCAGAAGTTTTTCCTACTCTTCCTCCGATTCTAAATAACCAAATATGAAGCCATATTTATGGCTATTGCATTCCCTCAAAAATTTCTGGAAAACGTCATTTCAAGAAACTTCCATAACCTTCAGAGAAACTTCGAAATCGCTAATGTGAGTCCCGTTCCACCGTCTGATGAAGACCTTATCGAATGCTTGTTTATCGTTTTTCGATATCGACATGACGTTTTACAGAAATTTATATATGTCAAGGCAGTTCCCCAGTGCGACATACATGCAAAGAATATAAACGCTTCGCGTGAAGAAGCTCAACTCTCGTAGAGATAATGTAAAACAGGCGACAGCAGCGCCACCATGTAATGCGGCAGCAGATGCTCTGCGGGAAAGTTAACATTCAGGCGCAAAAAGCGTAGGAGACACGGGACGGGAAGCCTATTTCACGGAAAGGAAGCTAAGCTTTGATCTGAGACTGTTTCCTTCGGTCTCATTGGGTCTACTAAAGCATTTTTTTTTGTTGTTGTTCTTTTCTGAGTATCCCTCCTGTCCCTTCTTTTGGTGAAACAAATATATACATTAGCAATTAATATTATTTTAAGGAAATTTTAGCAGTTTTATTCTCACTTTAAGCACCGTAGTAATACCAGGTTGCTTGGCATGAATTTCATATTTACAATATACCTTAAATGTCAAAAATGCTGAGGCTGGTTTCCCAGTAGCAGCCATAATAATAATAAAAAAAAAAAAGCAAAGAAAACCGCAGTTTCCCAAAGCTACAATTTTTTTTTCTACCCTTCCGAAGTTTGTAAATTAAACGCACTGCGCTGGAGAAATTTTCTCAACAGATCGGAAAAACATCCGTTCGTATCTGAGTAGGTTTGAACCTGGGCCGCTGGCGTTATAGCTGAGCCCTCTACCGACCGGACTAACTCGCCACGATTGAGTGTATGCTTAAAGCTGTCTGTTTGGTATGCATTGTGTAATCGAATGCTTCCCTCTTTCATTTTACAATATTACGAGGTATTTTTCATAAAAGTCAGTTTCATATAATTGATAAATTAATTTTTTCAACGTAACGATAGCTTTTTTTTTCAGCAAACGTTGTTTTAATGGTTTTCCAGGATATTTGTTTCAAACGGTTTCAAATTTGTTCTTGTTATTCATCCACTCCATTCCATGAATTGTTATTCATCGGAATGGAGTGGGTGTATTTCATGGCTGTAATATAAACGCAGATCTAGATGAGAACAACAAAACCTTTGAACAAAACGCCAACACAAACAAGCGTTTATATTCTTTGAACACAAACACGCATGCTCAGTCTGCTCGGCATCCTGCGGCATCAGCCTGTAATGTTGGCTTCTGTGTAGTAATTCTTTGCCGCATAATATAGTGGCGCTAGTTACGTCTCGCTGAGCCTTACCTTCTTATCAGTTAGATATTCTTTGATACGTGTTCGCAAAACTTGCAAAGAAATTCTTCGAAGATCCTAAGATGTTAGCTGATTGGCTGAAAATCCGTGACGTATTTTCATCTTTCTGGATACGGGTCGTATCAGACATCATACTGACAACATTGACAATGGTGTTACTGTTGACTGATAATTTATTTGGGTGGTTTTAAAATATAAAATTGTTACTTGTTTTTGTATCGAGTATTGATACCAACCAAGGTAATGCTTTAATCTAGGAGATTTAAATGCAGCAGCTAACTGACTGCCGCTTTACGTAGATGTAATATTTTGAATGCCAACTAGGGCTCAAATATAGGCTGACCAGAAGTCCAGATTTTTGTTCCAATCTGAACCGGTTCGTGAAATAGCAAACTAAATTTTATTTTGTGGTTTACAATTTGAGTGTAAACCACATAAATTTCAAAAATAAAAAGAACATCAAGATGTTTTGTATGTGTTGCCATCTATCTGCAAACAATTATTTTTATTTATTTTTAGAGGGGTCCTTATTATTATTATTGCGAATTTATTTTTTAGAAGGATCCTTATTATTTTCTCCGCAAAAAAATTATTTCTCTCTCTGAACTGTCAATCCATATTGTGATCTGTTTCTTAAGCTTAAAGCAAATACTTCCTTTAGATAACATACTCCGGCCCTGAATATTAATGCCAAAACTTGCCAGAAACTTACTTTGACTGTGTGATTATTCGTAATTTTACTTTGAAGAAACAAGCTTCCTTCTTTTTCAACTGCATATTTTTATAGGCGTAATTTTCGGAAAAACTCGATGCTATTATTGTTAGCATTGTAATTCATGTTGACACTGATCATTGAAGCATCTTTCCTTTTTGTTCCTTCCGTTTTGTTTTTCCCAGGCAGAGTGTCACGTGATTACGTAAGCCAACCACGGAACGTTGAGCAGTCTCAGAAAAGTTTTTTTCTTTTTTGATTGGAGGTTTAACGACCACCGTGAGCAACTCAATGGGCTATAAGCAGTCGCCCGTCCCTAATTTAGGGTCACTGGTTCCAGGGAAGGGAAAGAACCAGTGCCGTAAGACAAACATAACATCCATGCCTCACAGGGATTCGAACCCGGACCCCTTACGGACGAACGATCAGAGGCCAGCGCCTTAGACCACTGCGCCACCGGGGCGGCGAAGAGTTTCTTTGCAGGTTTTGTGAACATGCGTGCGACATGAAGGCCGAGGGGGCTAAGGCTTACCGGAAGACCGGGTTAGACTCAAGGAGGTTATATTACTGGAGACACCACTGGCTCTGCCGCCATAGGTCGCAGCTAATCTGTGGTGTGACGTCACAAGCAGGCAAAAATGAACTAAATTATACCGTTGATGAAACAGTAAGCTTGTGTATCATTGATAAAGATTATTGAATTACTCATTTTATCTGTTTATACGCTTAGAAGCTTTTGTTCCATTGGTTTCCAAGCAGCTTCTCTTCTGCGGCTGTGTCGTGCCTGTTCATGACGTCATTTGCAGCACAGACGGTGACTTATGGCGGTCAATGTTGCGTGGATAGGAGTGGTGTCTCCAGTAATATAACCTCCTTGGTTAGACTAGGCTGCCATCTGATGCTGACTTTGGCTACGTTCAACGGACAATCTCTATCTTTTGATTCAATGCTCTTTGAAGTGGACGAGGAACTACAAAAGACCAAGTGGGGCATCATCGGGCTAAGTGAGGTAAGAAAGAAAGGAAAGGATCTCATTAAACTGAAAAGTGGACATTTCTTCAACTATCGTAGGTCAGATACTGGCAGAACTAGTGGTGTTGAATTAATAATAATAAACAAGAAACCGAAGGATAAAGTGATACTATAAGTTGAAAGTTCCTCGGACATAGCTACGAGCTTTGTTATCGACTCTCAAAAAGGTACAAGACTCAGATTATTCAAGCTTACACATTCACCACAAGCCATCCTGAAGAAGAAATTGAAATTTTTTACGAGGAAATTCGGCATCTAAATAACAAGGGCAAGCCAGTGGCGGCTCGTGGTAGGAAAAATAGGTGAAGAGCTACAAGAGCAATATGAAAAGATATCTACTGTCTTCAAGGAAAATCAGTTAATGAGAACTTACCTACTTTTTTATATATTAGATCAATTCTTCTTCCCTTTAAAGCTGGAAATTTGTCGGTTATGTCATCATAAAATGGCTGTTTCTTCGTGACATCAAGAAAATGTCTTTCTGAATAGAAATATTTGCCAAAGAAGCAAGTTTATCTGGAGAAATAGTGTTTCTAGAGTAAGTTTGTATTCTTTTAAGGCAAGAAAAACCTCTTTCCACTGAAACACTTGCAGATGCAATTGTTAAAATCAGGGAAACCAATTTATAAGCTTCTGTAAAAATGCCTTTATCTCCATGAAGCACTCGAAAAAGTTCATGAGACGATATATTCCTTAATTTTTCATCAGCATATACAAGACTCAGTTCATCTTTAAGGCGCTGGTGTTTAGTAAAAATTTTTTCCGTAAAAATGTTGTAGATTTTCAAAAGCGTGAGAGGGAAAGCATGAATGAAATTGGTCGAATTTGGTTGTCAGCAAGCCAGGCAAATTGAAGTTTAAGTTTCTCACAGTCTTGAAATCTCATATCCATTTCCATAAGAATGTGGTACAAAATTTCAAAATACAATTGTTTATAATTTTGAAAAATTGTTTCTGGTGTAGGAGCAGCATATTCCCGTTTAGATCTGCTTATTCCTGTGATCTTGCTAGCATTTCCAAACAGTGTTCCAAATACCTCATCGTTCCTTTTATGGCTCAAAATTTCATAAGTTGTTTTTAATTTGAGTAACACAGTAGTTTATGTCTATTGATTTTTTCTGCAAAATTTCGAATAATAGATCGGTGAAGTCAAATATTTCATTAAATACTATTCCCAAAAATGTAAATTCAAAAGTGTTCATATCATTTAAAAACCTTTGGGCAAGTTGAATTGATTTTTTTCTGATTGGTCACTATTTGTGAGAAATTCGAATACTTTGTTCAATTTATCCCAATCTTCAACTATTGCACATATTAACTTCGAAGTGAAGGACCATCGAGTTTCCGTTATGGTTGGCATGCATCTTGCGGTTGTTGATGTGAGTGAATTGTTTTTTCACCACTCAGCGAAGCGATCGCTTCGCTTTTTTTTAAAGCAATAACAAAAACAGCTTGAGAAGCTTTATGCTTCATTTTTTTCTGGAGCCCAGTCAAGTGTCCAGACATTACGTTTGCCCCATTGACTTGTCCCCATTGACATTGTCCTATTGACTTGTGTTGATAATCAAACTGTTCCAAAACTTTGTCTAGCATTTTGTATAGAGCTTCTGACGTTCTATCTTCACTCACATCATGGAAACCCAAAAATCGCTCAACCAATACACCTTCCGAATCAACAGATCTTATTATTAAAGAGCACTCGGAAGCCTGGTTGCCACCCCGGTGGCGCAGTGGTCTAAGCGATGGCCTCTGATCATTCGTCCGAAAGAGGTCCGGGTTCGAATCCCGGTAAGGCATGGGTGTTGTGTTTGTCTTACGGCACTGGTTATCTCCCTTCCCTGGAACCAGTGACCCTAAATTAGGGACGGGCGACTGCTTATAGCCCATTGAGTTGCTCACGGTGGTCGTTAAACCTCCAATCAAAAAAAAAAGGAGACGTGGACCTTAACTAAAAGAGACATACAAAGGCTGCAGACAACTCAAAGCAGCATGGAGAGGTGCATGCTTGGTGTAACCAGGAGAGATAAGAAAAGAAACTCGTGGATCAGAAAAATGACAAGAGTGGAAAACATCATGATCAGAGTTAAATCCCTGAAATGATAATGGGCTGGACATACTGCCAGAAGGACAGACCATCGATGGACAGCCGAAATTTTAGATTGGATTCCAAGGGACAGGGAAAGACACAGAAGAAGACCACATGGAAGATGGGCGGATGAAATTTGAAAGTATGCAGGAGTGACATGGAGGAGGCTGGCACAAGACAGTCCGTTGTGGAGGAAACTTGGGGAGACCTTCGTCCAGCAGTGGATTGATAATGGTTGATGATGATATGCAGTCGAACTCTGTTAAGACGAGCTGTTCGGGATCGAACAAATTGCTCGTTATAGCCGTTACTTGTATATCCCGGGGAAGACCCAAAATATCAAGGAAATCATTCAAAAAATAAATTTCGTTATCAAATATAGTACATACAATGTTTAATGTTGAGAAATACATAGTTCTTACGTTTAGTTGAAATTATCGTACAATATTTAGGTTAGTTGTGTAATTCTTGAAAAACGCGTTCGTACAGTACTACGTACACACAGAACTATACGTACCATTATACATACTGTAGTACATACATATGTAAGTACGTACGTAATATGATGCAGATTAAGTTGAAATTCTTGAATAACTGACATGTAAACTACATACGTACGGAATGAAATACAATATGTACTATACAGTATTATAATTTTTGTACTATACAGTACTAAGACAAAATTAAGCACAGATACAGTACTATCTGCCCAAAGCACATATCTTTTTTATTTCGTATGAAAAAATTTGGTTAATTTTAGCTGCGTTGTCCTTGACTTCAACCGAAAATCCATCAGATTAGGCTTAACAACTGATATGCACTGAACGCACACTCATTGCCAGAATTAGTTTCATAAAATCTAGTCAAAACATCCAAGGCATCTTGTGCTTGATTGTAAGTCACAACTTCTTGTGTTTCTGTAATGTTTTCTCCTTCACTGTCGGTTTCAGTTTCTTCATTCACCGCAATGACTTCTTGCACAAATTTGTTCCTCCGTTAAAATTCTAGTTGTTAGGACCGCAGCGTCAATGTCGATAAAATCATCAAGAGAACTGCAATTATTAAAGGTGCTTAAATCTCTACTTTTTAACCATTCTGACAAGGGGAGATAATCGTCATCAATCACTTCAATGCTTTCTACTAAATTCTCCTTTAGAAGGCCAGCCTTCCTATAACAATTTTTAATGGCTGTCGGAGGGACACTATCCCAAGCTTCTCTCATAAGACGAACAACATCCAATACGGAAATCTTAATTTCTACCTTCTTCTCCATTTTCTTGATTAATTGTACGGTTAGAAATCGCCGAAAATGGCACTTAAATCTCCTAATAATCCCTTGGTTCATAGGCTGTAGAATTGATGTTGTGTTTGGTGATAGGAACACAAGTTTGATATTTGTCAAGTCTTCTACTTTGGGATGTGCTGGGCAGTTTTCTATTAACAGCAAAATGTTTCTGTTTTTCTTTCGTAGTTCACGATCCCATTTATGAAGTTCTCCCGTAACGATATCTGATGTCATTCACGTCTTTCTGTTTGCTTTATAATCAACCGGGAGATGCTGAACATTATTAAAACATCGAGGCTTTAACGATTTGCCAATCACCAATAATTTTCTTTTTTCATTTCCTGCCATGTTCGCACAAAATAGAACGGTTAGCCGATCCTTTGCCAATTTAAATCCAATGCTTTTCTCGCCTTTAAAAGTTAAAATCATGACGTCAGGGGTTACCTTGTAAAAAATGCCCGTTTCATCAGCACTGAATATGTTCTGCTCACTGAATTCAGAAATGAAGCTGGGCCAAACGCTTTTTAGCCATTGACTTACAGATTCCGTATCCGAAGACATCGATTCCCCTGACATTTTTGCGTAAACAATATTGTGTCTGTTCTTGAAGCGATCAAGCCACCCATTACTGCATATAAAATTATCATGACCGAACTGTACTGCAAATTTTTCCGTTTGCACTTTTAAAATCGGTCCATTCATAGGAAAATCAGTATCACGTTGAACTTTAAACCAACAAAATAAAGATTTATCAATATCATTTTTTCACACTTTTTTCTTTTTTTGCAATCTGTAAGATTGTTATCAAATGCTGACAAACTGCATCTTTGTTCTTCCACATAATGTAGATACCGTAAATGATGAAAGCCCCTACTTTTTGCAAACAGCTGAATTTTTCTCGCCGTCTTGCAGTTCCTGAATAATATCCATTTTCTCCCTGATGGAGAGAACCTTTCTTTTAACACCAACCATTTTGCTCACAATATCACACGTAATAAAAGGGGGGAAGGAAAGCATAAGTGATGTCGCAAGAGTAGGGCTGCGTGCGACTTTCTGATTAAAAAAAGGTTACGATATGTCCCGTGCGAAGTTGAAATACTGAATGCACTAAGAAAACATGCGTGGGGTTAGTCCATAGCAGCCAATGAGAGAAAGAAAATTCCAGGAACCCTCTCGTAAACAGTGGCTGGGAAGCTTTCCCCCACAAAATGCCGCCCCCGCCTACCCTTGGGCTGAAATGCAAGACGTCATAAAACACTCCCCGCTTTTCTCTCGGAGAAGGTGACACACAGACGGTCTTTTTGGGTAGCAGGTGGCTAATTGACGCCACCTTTCAATGCTGCGCTATCTTTACTGGGTCTAACAAAAATTCTGAAATTCTTGCAAATTTGCTCACTATACCAGAGTTGATACTCGTAACAAGCGGGATAATTTAACACTAATTGCATACGAAACCAAACTTCTTCTGGCATTTACTCGCTATAGCCGGGACCTCGTTATATCCGAGCTCGTCTTAACCAAGTTCGACTGTATATATATAACACTTATTTGATCAGTTCCATGTGATAGGCACAAAAGTGTATGTTTGCGAAGCGTTCCATGTTATTGTTTTTTTAATTCCAAGCAAAATAGCATTTGTATAATACGAATGTTTCTGCCGCTTCCTCTATAAGAAAGCATAGGTTGTATGAAATCATCGGCCCATACGTTCGTCGCGCCATCTAGTGACAAGTGACATTAACGGGCGATTTTTGTTTCCACAGTCGTATCACCTGACTATCATACACCGTGGTGGTGAAGGACAACTAGTCCTCTTTGAAATTATATCCTTTTACTGTGAAACACGGTGTATGATAGTCAGGTGGTACGACTCTGGAAACAAAATCGCCCGTTAGTGTCACTTGTCACCAGATGGCGCGACCAACGTGTGGGCCGATGACTAGACACAATCAATGTTTTCTTTTTTCTTATGAGAGGAAAAGGGCAGAAATATCCGTATTTTAAGAACGCTTTTTTGCTTGGAATTGAAAAAACAAAACCTAAAACGTTTCGTAAACATACACTTTTATGTTTATCAGGTGGGATGTCATCAATTATAGTGACATATATGTATATTTATGTTTGATAATCGCACTGATTAGTAGGCACGCATTGTATTTCATGTTCCACACCTCTATGTAGGACAATTTCGTTTTTCATATGTAGAACAGCAATTTGAAAGCAGCGGTCAATAGTTTTTTTCCATCGTAAAATAGCTTTTTTTTTAATCAGAAAAAAAAAACCGAAATGTTTATCTATACACTTTGGCAGCCCTCAGCGTTACATTCATGAAGTATATAAGGGAATAAAGGGATATTTAAAGTACCAAACTTTATATCCTTTGATTTCCTATTAGCCGCAAAAATAAGTTATGAAATCTCTCAAAACAAAAAGTTTGATGTTAACAGACAGACAAAGTGATTACACTAACACTATTTCTTACAAAACGTTCATTTAATAGGAAGATAGAACAGCATTTTAAAATGCGCAATTTTTTTTTTCTTGATTTTCCTTTTTCTTTTTTATTAAGATGGATGAAAATTTCTGAGACTTATACCGCCGCCTTCTACATATTCACTGCCTCCCAGTCGAGCTCGGTTCAGTGCAAACGTGTGATGACGATCGTTCAGCCTTTGGCAGCGAGCGGCGCTAGATATGTTGACTCCAAAGGCGGATTTAGGAAGTCTAATTTGGGGGTGCTGGTTGAGTTGTGGGAAGGGGGGGGGGTTGCAGAGGTGAAATTTAAACCCTCGTAAGAAAGTGCAATATTTTGATTGTATTAAGAAAAAAGCACAAACAAAAGTCATTCTTTTGGACCTAATTCTGGCTAATTTAATAAGTTTACTGGACGCTCTTTAAATAAGTTTAGATTTCATAACATTTATTTAAGTTTAATAATGAATTAGGAAACATTTAAATATTCTTATAATGTTTTATTTTAAAACATTTTCAGAGCTCAGAAAAAAGTCTATCCATCAAATCGGAAATCCATTTCTTTATTCATAGTTGATCTCAGCCAGTTGTTGATTCTCCTCATCGTTGAAAATGTACTCTCAGATGTGCCTCTATTTGACGGTAGCGTTATCATCTTGTAAAGATTGGGGTTTTGTCGTATATCTTGCAATACGTATCGTGGTACTTTTTTTTTTTTTTTTCGAAATTATCCACATTTTTTGTTTTTTGTAATGTTTATGTTTTCAAAGTTATATTCTTTCTTTCTTTTTTTCACAAATCCTTGGGGTGCCGGGCATCCACTGGCACCCCCGTAAATCGGCCTATGGTTGACTCCATTCTGATGCACAGAAGATAATTATAAGATTGTTTGCATATCAAAATAACATTATTTTGATATGAAAACACTTTCATACGGAAGCGTTATTTCCTTATTTATTTAGGTGTCATTTAGTAAATTAAAATTTTCTCTCCATTAAATGTTCTCTCAGAAAAACGAAGTGCCCAATAAGCGACATTAATGGTCAAAGCACCTCGAGAAAGTTGTTCGATCCTGATGAAACTCGGCATGAAAGTACCTCAGGGCCGAATACGCAAATGTTTAAAAAATGACGCCCAATGACTAAATACCCTGGTAGCACAGCTGCGTAAATTCAATGTTGAAATTGAGTAAAAAGGTTGAAACGAGAAAACGTTGAAGTTTTTCATGAAAATTCGACGTAGAATTTACATGGACAAAAAAAGTGGCATTAACGCTGAGAATTAATGCATATATTCAATGTAGATTTTATGCTTCAAAATTTCAACTAAACGTGTGCATATTGGGGAGCACTGAATCCACATCGAATTTACTTTCCAATTTCAACCATTGTTGATCGCACTGCAAACCGCGCGGCGCCGATATCAGTGGTGAATGAATACCTGGGGCACCTGACCTTGAAGAGTCAGCTGCTCGAATTTTTCTGTTACAAAAGTTGTCTTACCGCTTTAATGTACATGCAAGCGTGATGCAAGGTTATAAACACCTGCGGGTATCCGACGGCACACCTGAGCTCAGCTCAGGTATTACATGGGCTTGCAGGAGTAGCTTAGTTTTTTGGGAGGCATGCGTAGGAGAGTACCGGAAGGACCAGGTCAGTCTAGCAGCGGAGAACAGTCGGAGTTTCGGTCGTCTAGGAGAGAGGGTCCAAGTTCGGACACCTGTTTGACGTAAAGGCTGAGGGTATAGCAGAAGTACAGCGTGTTGGACAGTAAGGAGGATTCCTTTGTCCACCGGGTCTTTTTTTTTATTTTTGATTGGAGGTTTAACGACCACCGTGAGCAACTCAATGGGCTATAAGCAGTCGCCCGTCCCTAATTTTGGGTCACTGGTTCCAGGGAAGGGAGAGAGCCAGTGCCGTAAGACAAACACAACATCCATGCCTCACCGGGATTCGAACCCGGACCCCTTACGGACGAATGATCAGAGGCCATCGCTTAGACCACTGCACCACCGGGTCTCGCGGAAAGCATTGTGGAAAGGAAGCACGTGGTCAGCACGAGAATCCTGAACGGGAGGCTATCGGAAACCCATGAAGCAAATGTTTAATAGAATAATAAAGTTTTGCTGTTTCAATTTTTATTTCCGTGTACTGGACTGGTATGGTCGATGTAATAATTCTTCTAAGCAAGGACGCCTTCAGGCGCCTCGATAACCAGAGCTCATAGTAAAGGCGAGGTGGTAGCTCGCTATACGGCGGGAATCAAAAGGTATAATCCAAGGTATTATCTAAGATATAATCAAAGATTTAAGAATTGATAATGTGTTTGGCCCTACAGCTATATTTCTCATAAACTAAAGCGAACTATAAGGGAAAAATTACAATTAAATTGCGTAGCATATTGTATAATACACCCACGCCTTAGTCAGTGCCGGAACTAGAAATTTTCTTTGGTGGGGCAAAACCTCAGACTGGAGTCCTCCCCTCTCTACACGAGGCTTTTTACCAGATTTTAAAAATTAAGGTATTATTTATTTACAGTTATGGTTTGAACAAAAAAATTATACAAAAAAGTATATACAGGAGGCCTTTTACCAGATTATCCATGTATTATTTCATTACACTTATGGTGTGAACACAAAAAGTGTACAAAAATGATTGCAAAAAAGTTCCTATAATTTTATCTTGCGAGCTTTCTTGGCTGCAAAGGTTTAATGACTTCATCATATGATATTTGTGATGCCATTTTGTGTTCAATGTTAATTATACTTAGGTTTGAGAGACGTTCCTGTAACATAGTGTTCCGTACGTACGTTTTAACCAGCTTTAGTTTGCTGAAACTTCGTTCGTTTGATGCCACAGTCCCTGGAAGTGTCAACAAAACCTTAAGTGCTGTTGAAATGTTTGGGTACGCATCTTCAAGTCTACATTTGAAAATGAAATTTAGGAGATGCAGTTTTCAAATTACTGTCCAGGTTCAGAGCGTGATGCTTAAAGTTCTCTATTTCTAGTTCAAGCTCAGCTTTACAGATATTATCTGAATACGTCTCCCCAAGCTGAGCTGCCTTCGACCTAAGTTCTCCGGCAGAAAGTGACTGGAACTTGGAGCCATGAAGGAAGCTAAATTTTTTATCTACTTCCTCGATTGCCTCAAATCTCCTTCTCAGTCCTGAAGCACCCTGTCCATTACTTCCAAAAGAAGGATCTTAATTTTTTTCTATCGACACTTGAATCTCTTCATCTTAATCTTCTTCATTCAAAAATGTCTTCCTTTTCCTCATTCGAACTTTACGGAAATTGGGGCTCAACTCAAGTTCCTCTGCCTTTTCTCTGGCTTCAGTGATTGCATCATTTTCACAAGTATCTCGAGACGATTCCAGAAGTCT